>OY755194.1:1461048-2152097 GCA_963576735.1 Bedellia somnulentella | reverse complement strand
AAATAGATTTCAAGGAGAATATCTGCCCACCCCTTCACAAAAAAGTCGCAACAAACATTCAGTAAAAGTTTCATACAAAACAGAGAATAAACCGTGATATCGAATATCATACACAAACAGGGGCTTTCATTGCGACTTTAGGGTATAAACGGCGTAAGTGTTTAGTCTTTGATATTTCATATTGAATTTTATTCAAAAGCATTGAAGTTCATTTTCGTATAACAAAATTTTCGTATTGGTTCAGGTCCTTGAAAGATCGCTTTTAAATTCATTGACCAATCAGGTTGCGGATATCGATGAATGAAATATTTTTAAAACTTCATAGAATAGCATGGATATATTTTTATATAGCAAAAGAATAATAGAAATAGGCTTTAAATCCCAAAAATGGGTTGGTAACCTAACAAAAACATAACTTAGGAATTTAAAAAAAATTAGCTTCTTTTGAATATTGAGGGGTGAAAATATGGTAAAATAAAGGTTGATTAATGATGGGTGTCCAGCAACACAGGCTTCGCCCAACAATCGCTTAAAAATCGGCAATAACTTAAAAATCACTATCATATCAAACTATCATATCACTGTCAAACGAGCTAGTGCTGTTCTAAGCCGACACTAAACAGCACCAAGACAAAATCAATCTCATAAATTTTACGATAAGAACCACAGATTCTTCTTAACCCTTGATGCATCTGTGGTTCACAGTAGTCATTGTAAATAGCTTGTACACAGTGAAGTGCTGGGTTCGATGCCTGGGTAAGTAAAGAATGATTTACGTTACATGCGCAAGGGCACTTGAAACGCTTATAAGTACGTAATAGGCCCTCATTACTCAACATACTCTTAAACATTATTTTTAACCGAACTTGATCAGCATAATCATTTCCGTTTTTCAGTATAGGCTGAGAATAGCATATTTCCAATAAGAAAAGATTAAGTAAATTCAAGTGATTAAAAGGTTGTCTAGAAGTTTTTTAGTAATTGCACGATTTTAAGCAATCTGGGTTTCCTTACATTTATTTTTCATCTTATTTCTCACTCCATAAATCTTTTAATCAATAACATTCCGAAAACTATAGAAGTAATAACCTCGTAACGCCCGTTGTATCACTAGAGAAACAAAACTCCTGTGACCAATAGTAACTATTAAAAAAAATAAAGCCATAGGAATAGTTCTTGTTAAAGATATCATTAATTTTAATAATGGGAAGTCAGCACATATTTTTTTTGTTCCATTAGAGATACATTGGATAGAACTTACAAGTCATAACAATTTCTATACGGGCGTTACGAGGATAAAGGCTGTATATCATCACCATCACGCTGAATTTCATTAAGGTTCAGCAGTGACTAATTACTTTCCGAACCGGGATTTGAAATCTGACCGTCTGCACAAAAAGCGGTGTTCTACCCATTGAGCTGTACGGTTGCTTTTTCATCAGTAACTAATAAACTATTGTCATTTCAACTAAGATTACCTTAGCTGTGTAGTGTCGGTTTAGAATAGCACTACCCCATTTCTTCCGGTGGGTGAACGTAAGAGGCGACTAACGGTATTGGGGCTTTTAAGGGAATTTTGGGCGATGCGGTTGGAGACCCATCACCAACAACTTTTATTTCACCATATTTTCCGTACTTAAATTTCCAAAAGTTTCTGAGGAATTTTTAATTCCTTAGCTCTGGCTAACCCTTCTAGGGATTTATAGCCGTGAGTATATGTATGTATGTATTATCTTAGAAAATAGACTAAATAAATACTGAATTATCGGTTACAGCTGTTAAAATCGTCACGGCTAATTACAATAATTATCGGCCTCATAAAGCAATAATCGGTATTTCATAGATGATAATTGACATAATCAAATATTTTAGCACTTCACTTTCAAAGCTATTATCGGTAATTAATACATTCATGAGCATTCATGTTTAATAGGTGATGAGGTTTTCATTAAACGTATGGAATTTGGTTAGAAAGTTAAATCATAAAGTGCTTACAATATTAAGGTCTCGGGTTCGGTTCCTAAGGGTTAACATGTCGATTAACGCCTGATTTCTGAATTGAGTATTCAAGCCGAGAACGACTTAAGTATTGTTCTGTCTCATTCAGTTGTTAACATTTCAATGCGACAGAACGATACTTAAGTTGTTCTCAGCTGGAATACTCAATTTAGAAATCGGGCGTTAATCTTTAAGATTGGACCCAGTTTGGAAGGATGTTGTTAGCTTGATTTACTTGCTCATCCAAAAGTTAAGATAATTTAGGCCAGCGTGGTGGACTATGACCAGCTTCCTCAGCTAGAGGCGTGTGTGAGCCTTTATGGTACATGAGAAGTGAGAAACTGACAGATTATCCATGCAAAATCTGTCAGTTTCGCACTTCTCACGTGACACTCTCACACGCCTCATGCTAATAGGGCATGTCACTATATGTTCTGGGTAGAATCGAGCTCGGTCGAAACATATATTAGCCTTAAATGATCGATATTAATAATTAAAATAATTAAATGAATATAAAACAAGAGTAACCGTGATAGTCCAGTGGGTAGAAGACTCAGTTATCCTGCAAACGATTAGTATTCAAATCCTGGGTCAAGCCTACACCAATTTGTCTTTTCTAAAGACATATGTGTGGTTAATTTATCATGGTAGTTAACGGTGAGGGAAAACATCGTGAGGAGACCCACATGGCTGAGTTGTACTTAGTCATGTGACAGTGTATTCGTACAAAAACGGCGATAGGCCTACCCCCTATCACATGAGTACACTGTCCATGCAAAACGTGGGTACCCTGAACACCAGGTGACAAAGTCACGTGATGTTCAGAAGTATTAGTACCTCTGCCAACCCCTTCGGGGATATTCGGCGTGAACATTTATGTTTATGTTATGTAAAACAAGAGTACAAGTTCCGAAACACATGTGTTATTTTTCAAATACCCGTTTCGCTGTCTCTGGCCAGTGCCAACTCCTACTCAGGTTTACCGTGATGATATATAGCCTATGCTAATTCTGAAGATTGTAGGATACTATTTAAAAAAGACTAATTCAAATCGGTTCGATGTTTTCGAAACCAATCGTATATCACATGAATCAGGTTACGCTTAAATCCAACAACAATCTGACACGCATACAATCTTAACCAACACTTAATAACACTAGTACGCTAAATCAATCCAAAGTGTCCCTGCCTACACCTTGCGCCATACACAGCAATGTTATAGACAGAAAGAAGTGCGAACCACAGCCACGCCTATAGAAAGCGCTACTTCGTGCACATTGATGAAATACTGTGGAGATATAGTGGGTTGCCAGCTTTGGGAGGTTTCCCTGTTTTAGGGGGAAATCGTGGTTAAATAGACGTACTTTTGAGGGGTTACTTTTCTGTCGTCTTCTGGACAGAGTTTTGTCTTTTTTCTTTTGTGGTGTGCTCTCCGCTACTCAGTATAAATTAACGATGTCATTTTTTTAGAAACTTCAGAATAGGATAAATTTTAATATATTTTGTTATTTTCGTCCAATCTGGAGGCTATTTGACTTAACGACATGGTAAATTTGCCACCATTATTATTGTCTTTGCCAAAATTGTTAATATTGCTTTGTATATGTAACTTACGCCTATTACCGCATCATTAAATCATTATAGATTATGAAGAATTTGGTTAATTTATAAAAATCTCGAATGCCCCGAGGTTATGCTATAAAAGCCTCATACCAAAGATACAGCCTAACCCCAAATATCTATTCAGAATGCAACATATGCTGAAAAAGATCTTAAAAGATGCGCTTTAAAATAGTAGGTTAAACACAAAAAAAACATTTAAAACTCTTTTTCGACTCTTTAAATTATTGGGAAATTCCTTAACTAACCTGGCAATTCTACTAGATTGCCACTTGTATTAATACAAGGTGAATACAAATGGATACTCGCTGCTGCACTGTTTTGAATGAAGGCTAATGGTGTAGTTAACAAGATATTTTCATGTTACTTTGTTTGTTTGATAAGCATTTATTTATATGTCCTATGAAATCATATTTTGTGAAGAATATTTAACATATTGTACTTACGAAGATTTTATTTTGCCATCTTTTCCCCACTCAACTTTCCAAAAGTGGCTGAGGAATTTCTAACTCCTTAGCTCTGGCTACCCCTTCTTGGGATTTATAGCCGTGAGTATATGTATGTATGTATGAAGATTAATATTGCATTATTATTGCATTCAGCGAACCATTAGATGCATAACATTTTTAAAAACATATTTACTTAATATTCGTTTTTGATTCACGCTAATTCAATTTGAAATAAAAATAACTGATATTGTGGCATGTATTACATACATACATATACTCACGGCTATAAATCCCAAGAAGGGGTAGCCAGAGCTAAGGAGTTAGAAATTCCTCAGCCACTTTTGGAAAGTTGAGTGGGGAAAAGATGGTAAAAATAAAGGTTTTTGGTGATGGATGAGTCTCCAACCGCATCGCCCAAAAATCCAATAAAAAGCCCCAATACCCTTAGTTGCCTTTTACGACACCCGTGGGTAGAAAGGGGTAGCGACATTCTAAGCCGGCACTACACAGCATGTATTACATTCTGTATTTAATCTTACTTACTGTTTCTTAAAAAACCTTAAAAAAGAAGTATCTGATTAACGAAACATTCACATTTCAAAAATATTTAAAGCTCATATATATAATGAAATGACCAAAGCTAAGAAAATACCCGTAACATCACATTTTTTTTTGTTTTAAACAAAATTCGAATCCTTGAGTTCAACGACCTTTACCCATCTAACTAGCTAAAGTCTGCTTACCCTCAAACGAACCAATGCGTCTGCCAACCCTCAAGCATTAAAACCGTGAAGATATGATTATCGTTAGCTCAATCCGACTCGGAAGTGCAAAATGTGATGACAAAATATATTAAAGATGGCCTTATTCATGACCTACATCTCAATGACTCCGTTTGATGGTTATGGATTGTTTTTTAATGGCTCGGATCTATGAAGGCAGAAACAGGTTTATTGCTTTGCACCAATAACGACTAGATATGAATAAAGTAAAAGGCACTTTTAGTTATTTGGCACGAAATAATAAAATCACACAGATGTTTTAAAAAGGATCTAATTTGGTTCATATGAATTTGCCGTGTAGCACAGGCTTAGAATGTTGCTACCCCTGTCTACCCATGGGTGGGGTTTCTTAAAGTAATTTTTGGGCGATGCGGTTGGAGACCCATCACCAACGATACTTTATTTCTACTATATTGTCCCATACAACTTCCAAATGTGGCTGAGGAGTTTCTAGCTCTGAAGCTCTGGCTACCCCTTTTTAAGATTTATGGCGGTAAGTATTATGTTTGTATGTATGTTTTATTTACATGTACAACCCTAAGCTTTAACTTTTTCTCTAATGATGTGAATAACCTATAGTACAAATAATGCACTGATAAAGATTTTCGATCATTACATACATACATATACTCACGCCATTAATTCCCATTGGGGTAGGCAGAGACTATCGATCACCACTTCGTACGATCCTGACAAACCTCTCTAGCTTCGTTTACATCCATCAATCTTTTCATACATGCTCTTTTATTCTTCATACTTCGGACGCCAGCCTTTTTGAGCACACTCTCAATTTGGTCCAAGTGTGTTCTCCGTGGTCGTCCTCTACTAACATTACCATCCACACTAGCTCTATAGATCCCTTTTACCAATTTTCTATCATCCATCCTCTCTATGTGCCCAAACCATCTCAACATTCCTTTTTCTATCTTTCTTACAATATCATCTTTCACACCACACTTTTCACGAATAACACTATTTCTCAATAAATAAATAAATATTAATACAAAACAAATATTAGTATAAACCAGTTGTCTGATTAGTGATATTAAGATTCCTGAGAATTGTGAATTTCGATCATTACTTTTATCGTTTGCTGTGAAACTGATCAATATAATTTAAATGGTATCAGTCACATATCCAGACTAACAAAAGAGAAAATAAAAGAAATGCAAGAAATGGTGCAACTCTTTAATAAAACTTTCTCTATCTAGCACCAATTAAAAACAGTGTATTTACTGCGCCTTTTCGCCAAAATGTTATACAAAATTTGCATTAATGTTAGGAAAATGCAGTTCTAAAAAACTTAAATTAACCAGACTTTAAAAAGGATTAAGATAATCAACGATTTCGCAGTTCATAGATGTATACAGAAATGTTAGAATATGGCAATGAAACAATCCAAGGCAAGGATAGATGACATAAGTGTCCTATACAAAATAACTGCCGAGGCCTTGCTTTCAGTTGGAGTAACAATTTAATATATGCACATATAGGTACTCACGCCATTAGTTCAAATTGGGATAGGCAGAGACTATCGATCGCCACTACGTACGATCCTGACAAGCTTTCTTCGTTTACATCCATCAATCTTTTCATACATGCTCTTTTATTCTTCATACTTCAGACGCCTTGATTTTAATATATTTTCTTCGTTATTCCGACACCTAACTCAGGTCGAAAAAACCTGTGGCTTTTTTAATGGTATGGGAGATGTAACAAGTTACCATGGTTAATCCTCTCTTTATCGTATTTATATCTTTTTAAGTAAGCGGTTTAGTGTCGGCTTAACATAACACTACCCTATTTCTACCCGTGGGTGATCGTTAGAGGCGACTAAGAGTACAAGGGATTTTTAAGTGATTTTTGGGCGATTTGGTTGGAGATCCGCACCAAAAACATTTATTATTACCATCTTTCCCCAATCAACTTCCAAAAGTGGCTGAGGAGTCTCTCATTCCAAAGCTCTAGCTAACCCGTTAAGAGATTTATAGCCGTGAGTAATTGTATGTAATTTTTTAAGTTGCTAAAATAGCTAAAGAGTAGTTAATTCTAAAGCTTTGTCTAACCCTTTATTTAACCCATTTCTTTCCGTGCGTGTTGTAAGAGGCGAAGGATATCGGGGCGTGGTTGTATAACGCTCCTCAACAACCTTTATTTTACAAACTTTTCTTTACTCGCATTCCAAAGTAGGTTTAAGAATTTCAATTTCTGAAGCTCTTGCTACCCCTTTTTTAGATTTATGGCCGTGAGTATATGAATATTATTTAGGTGCTAACAAAAATCCATTTTCTTGTCGCGCCACATTTAGTGTCACTTTCTCAATAAAAACGGCCTATCTACAATTAACATGTCTATGGTAAAACTTGTTATTGACTTCCAAAGCCTTATTCAGCGACTTGGTTGGTTCATTTAAGTGTTTGCTCTTAGTTTGGTAAGTTGATGGTGTGGTGTAAGAATATTATCACATCTTTGGTTCTAGTGAAGTCGTGGAAGGGGAAAAGGGATGCCGAGATGGTGTAGAAATATAGTATAACATAAAAATGAAAATCGTCATTTACGAAAATGGCAGGTAAAGTTGTATGAACTAAATTTTGAAGAAATACTCGTATATATATACAGCTTCCTATACTATGCCGTGTAGTGCCGGCTAAGAATGTCGCTACCCCTTTCTACCCACGGGTGTCGTAAGAGGCGACTAAGGGTATTGGGGCTTTTTATTGGATTTTTGGGCGATGCGGTTGTTGACCCATCACCAAAAACCTTTATTTTACGATCTTTTCCCCTCTCAACTTCCACAAGTGGCTGAGGAATTTATAATTCCTTAGCTCTGGTTACCCCTTCTAGGGAATTATAGCCGTGAGTATATGTATGTATGTATACTGGCGACTATGATAACAAAAAAGAGTAGCCATTGCTTCGAAACAAACCATTCAAAGGCAATTTTTTAGAATTTGATGTGTGAAGATAGTTATGAAGAGGTTGCTTAAAACCAGGGAAAAAACACAGGATACTTTTAAAACTGTGTTTTTTAAAAATGTATGATTCTGACCTTCAGAAAAAATAAAGTTCATCACTATTATATTTTAAAAAATAACGCTTCCTAGGTTACGACGGGGCAGACCACTAGTATACTAGAAGTAATATGTCATTTCAAATGTTATCTTTTATTTCTCATGGAATTAAAATTCGAAAAAACGTTCGGTACATCTTAGGAATATCTCACTAATCTATAGACATTAATATCTATGTTTAATCCTTCATTAATACAAAATCAACTTTAATGGTAAAGAAATAGATTTCAAAATGTATAGTTTATTTTTTGGAATTTGTCGAGGTATGGTAAATGAGTTTTACAAAGATAAGAGGGTTTTGTTATTATTGTAGACAAATTTAGATAAGAGAATTTCTTTATCTAAGTATCGAGTTCGTGAGAAGATTTTTGTTTAGTCACAATGTATTATGTCTGGGAACAATTATTACTCACGTACTCGTCAATTCGTTAAACCAGAAAGTGTAATTTAAATCTTTTTTGTTCATGAAAACCTCATGTGGGGATTATTACTAATAAATAAAGAAAAGAAAAATTTCTTACTGACACGGCAGAGCGTCGGGGCGTATACCCGAGGTCGCGGGTTCGATTCCCGCTTGTGTCGAAATTTTTCTGTCCTTTATTTATTAGCAGAAAGTGTAAATTTATGTTTACACACATACATTTTATGAACAGCTTAGAATACCATTTTTCCACTACTTTTGATTGTTCTTTAATTTGTTTTACTGTACACCGCCAAAATATTTAAGAAAACTTGAGTGTATAGTCTCTATACTATACATCACTAAGTATGCATTTTATTCATTTTCAATGTGAATATTTAATATGAGTAATACGATAAATACTTTATATGCTTCGCTTGATGCAATTGTGCACAAATTGTATTTCTTTCTACAATACATTTAAATAGCCCAGAAAGGCAAGCACGAGCGCTCTTATATCGACACGATAACCGTAAGAATGAAATGGCAGTATACGATACTAAGTAAGTGCGTAAGAGATGGCTGCTTTATCCCACGCGATAACTAATTTAAACACCGCTCGTACTAGCCGGGCAGAAGTATGAATTTATCGGATATACATATTTTTAAATATTGTATATATTATTATCGTATTATATTGATACGAGAAGACTAAAAAAAATTAAGAAAAGACAAAGTTACTTCTTTGAAAATTGTCCTTACACATCTCCGGATGATCGCACCACAAATGTGAATTTAAAACCTAAACTTCCAATTCAAATTCCAACTCTTCATAAGCAATAAAGGTTTCTGTCACACAGATGACCTAATAAGTAATAACAGTGAGCCTTACTTTCCCATTGATAAAACATGGGCTTTCTACGGTTATAATACCTCGGTTTTACAGACCGCGTTTACGACTTGAGATTGTCGACAATTATGGAAAATGTCTGGAAACTAGGCTTTTGTTAAATCAATGTGTGTTTTGCTTGGTCGTATGCATTCTCGACATTGGGAGAAACACAAAATACATGTACTCTCGTAATTAGTTCTCATTGGGGTAGGCAGGGGTTCTACTCATCGTCACGTTGTACGATCTTTGCAAATATCTCCAGTTTCATTTATATTACGTACGTACGTCTACTATATGAAAATATTTTGTTGAGACTCCTTAGCTTTGTTAGCTGTGTAGTGTCGGCTTCGAATAGCACTACCCCATTTCTTCCGATGGGTGTACGTAAGAGGCGACTAACGGTATTGGGGCTTTTTAAGGGATTTTTGGGCGATGCGGTTGGAGACCCATCACCAACAACCTTTATTCTACCATCTTTTCCCTACTCAACTTCCAAAAGTGGCTGAGAAATTTCTAATTTCTCAGCTCTGGCTACCCCTTTTAGGGATTTATAGCCGTGAGTATATGTATGTATGTATGTTTTAAGCTTACTACGTATGTAGTATTTCCCGAAATGATGGCATAGATATTAATACTTTAAAATATCTTTATTTTTTTTGTCTAATAAATAAAGGAAAGAAAAATTTCGACACCCGTGACCTCGGTTATACGCCACGACGCTCTGCCAATTGCGCCACCGTGTCAATGGCTGCCAGCGCGAAATTCTTCTATCCTTTATTTCTTTTACACGTTTAAGTAGTGTTTGCGTTTCCTACCTCCGAATTATTACTAATTCGGAAAGCCACTTGTCTATCTTTTCAGATAGAATGCAAATGTTGAAAACGCCTAACTATCACATTATTTAAATCTTTTTGTTCATGAAAACCTCACGTGGAGATTATTACTAGCAAATAAAGAATAAATAAAGGAAAGAAATTGACACGGTGGCTCAATTGCTAGAGCATCGGGGCGTATACCCGAGGTCGCGGGTTCGATTCCCGCTTGTGTCGAAATTTTTCTTTCCTTTATTTATTGTTTATTTATTTGTAATTATCCCCACATGAGCTTTTCATGACCAAAAATATATATTTTTTGTCTTTTATATTTAATAGTACCAACTCTTTGCTCAGACAGTGCACTCACGTGATACGAGTAGGCTTATCTCCGCTTTTTACGCACATACTATTCCATGACTAAGTATGACTCAGTCACATAGGGTCATTAACAACCTTGATAAAAAAATAAGCATATAATTTCGGAAAAGACACACAGAGTGCGCTTTAGAACTCAAATAAACGACTACTAGTATCTTACATACATACATATACTCACGAGCATAAATCCCTGAAAGGGTAGCCAGAGCTTCAGAGCTGGAAACTCCTCAGCCACATTTGGAAGTTTATAGGGGACAAGATGGTAGAAATTAAGTATCGTTGGTGATGGGTATCCAATCGCATCGCCCAAAAACCACTTAAAAAACCCCATATCTTTAGTAGATAGAAAGGAGTAGTGACATTCTTAGCCGGCCCTACACGGAACATAAACATAAACATAAACGTTCACGCCGAATTTCCCCGAAGGGGTTGGCAGAGGTACTAATACTTCTGAGCATCACGTGACTTTGTCACCTGGTGTTCAGAGTACCCACGTTTTGCATGGACAGTGTACTCACGTGATAGGGGGCAGGCCTATCGCCGTTTTGTACGAATACACTGTCACATGACTAAGTACAACTCAGCCATGTGGGTTTCCTCACGAAAATTATCTTACACGGAAATTATCTTATTATTATTATCTTAGGCAATCATTTTCCCACTGAGCTATCAAAACTGTACATATACCACAAGCGTTATCGTAATACAAGGTACAGTCACGTGACTTGGTTAATCAGTCCCGATAGAGTTTCATACACGACCAGTGTAAATATTTATGTTGAGCTAAATGAAATCAATCGAGACGGAAGCAATACATGGTTGAACGTTACGCAATTGAGCTTTTGATTAAAAAGCTTGCTTCTTTTACTAATAAATAAAGGATAAATAAAGTAAAGGAAAATTTCGACACTTATAAATGTGTAATAATTTATTAGTAATAATCCACACATGAGGTTTTCATGCACGAAAACATTCTTGCTTCTCTTGCTTGCCAGCTTAGAATGTCACTACCCCTTTCTACCTAAGGGTGTCGTAAGAGGTGACTAAGGGTATGGGAGTTTTAAAGTGGTTTTTGGGCGATGAGTTGGAGACCCATAAGCGACGATTTTTTATTTCTACCGTCTTCTTCCCTTTCAACATCCAAATGTGGCTAGAGAGTTTGTAGCTCTGTAGCTCTGGCTACCACTTTTTGGGATTTATAGCCGTGATTATAGAATGCAACTTCAAAGAAAATAAAAACTAACAAAATGCCGTCACGAGATGTTCAATGACTGTCACAAAAATAGAGTCAGCTGTGACCCGAAACGAAAACAGTTGTCACGATCAGATGCGTCTGTTCTATTGTGTCACAACGATCATTTTATTTTTATTTTCTTTAGTCTCTAGACACGTCTGTTTAGTGAAAGTAAACTTTGTTGGAGTGATTACTTTACTAATCAATTACGGATATAAAAATTTCAACACCTGCAGGATTTGAACCCGCGACATTCCGGTCTTCGCCCCGGTCGCTCTGCCAACTGAGCTATGGTGCCAAGTAACCACTGATGTTGTGAAATTTGTCTTTCCTTGCTTTCCTTACTGGTGTTTTCGTCATCTACCTCCAAATTTTTAACAAAGTCGTAATGTCTTGATTGTTTAGTACAATAATTCCCAAATGAGGTTTCATGCATAACAAAGTCAAATTATTTACATACATACATATACTCACGGCTATAATTCCCTAGAAGGGGTATACAGTACATATTTAAAAAGATGGAACCTATTCCTTAAAAAAATGTCTAACCAGACTAAGGAATTTACCATGTCTATGCGAGATATTGGTTGACAATGATGCATCTGTCGACCTCATAAAAATTTAATCAAATAGTGTGACGATATTTTACATACATACATACATACATATACTCACGGCTATATTTCCCTAGAAGGGGTAGCCAGAGCCAAGGAATTATAAATTCCTCAGCCACTTTTGGAAGTTGAGTGGGGAAAAGGCGGTTAAATAAAAGTTTTTGGTGATGGGTCTCCAACCGCATCGCCCAAAAATCCAATAAAAACCCCCGATACCCTTAGTCGCCTCTTACGACACCCGTGGGTAGAAAGAGGTAGTGACATTCTAAGCCGGCACTACACGGCTTATCAAATTATTTGTTGGAGTGATTTTGTCTTTTTACATGGAAATTACTTTGTTAATGGCAAATATTTCATATTCTTTTTATAGACAATATATTCTTATTTCTTAGTTCAATCCCTTTATTTTTATGAGATATGAACATTCCAAATTCAACAAATATTGTTGACGCTTAATTTTCAAGTATTATTTAATGGGTAAAATATCATAGTAGTGCCGGCTCAGAATGTCGCTACCCCTTTCTACCCACGGGTGTCGTAAGAGGCGACTAAGGTTATTGGAACTTTTTATTGGATTTTTGGGCGATGCGGTTGGAGACCCATTACCAAAAACCTTTATTTTACCATCTTTTCCCCACTCAACTTCCAAAAGTGGCTAAGGAATTTATAATTCCTTAGCTCTGGCTACCCCTTCTAGGGAAATATAGCCGTGAGTATATGTATGTATGTATGTATGTAAAATATCATCACACTATTTGATTAAATTTTTATGAGGTCGACAGATGCATCATTGTCAACCAATATCTCGCATAGACATGGTAAATTCCTTAGTCTGGTTAGACATTTTTTTAAGGAATAGGTTCCATCTTTTTAAATATGTCAATTCAAGGAAACTAGTTGAATGTTATTCTTATCCAACACTACGCAATAACAAGATCGAGCAAAAGCCATGATGTTATTATTGTACACGAAAAAAGATAACCGCTATTCTGAACCGACGCAACTGTTAATTAACGCATATTAAAATGATTAATACCATAGCTAATTAAATTCTAAATATGTTATTAAAGTAACCATGATACTAACAGAATAGCTTTGAATAATCAAACTTTCTAAAGCATAAAAGGTGTCAACTATGAAAATTATGCTCCGAGGCGTTTAAAACCGGTTCCACACAGTTGAAACTAACACAAAAAATATATTTGATCGATGCGATTGTTAGTTGCATTGGTTTTAGTACAATTAATCAATTTGGGGTATACAGAGGCTTTAAAAAAAGAGGCTAGAAGTTCATCATCAACACATTTCGGCTTTAATAGGATTTAAAATATTATTGCTTTTTTCGGTCTTTTTTCAGTCAAGGAGGTTCTTCAAACTACCTATACAAGAAGTTTTTCATAACCTATATGCTTACGGCTACAAATACCAAAAAGGGGTAGACAGAACTTGAGAATTAGAAATTCCTCAGACACTTTTGGTAATTGATTAGGAATACGATTGTTAAGTTAAAGTTTTTAGCGATGGGCCTCCAAACGCATCCCCTAATAATCCCTTAAAAATCCCTAAAACCCTAAGTCAACTTATACACATATACATACATATACTCACGCCATTAGTTCCCATTGGGGTAGGCAGAGACTATTGATCGCCACTTCGTACGATCCTGACAAACCTCTCTGGCTTCGTTTACATCCATCAATCTTTTCATACATGCTCTTTTATTCTTCAACTTATACAATAACCACAGGACGACCAATCTATGTTGTCCCTTGAAATTACCATCCGTACTCCTTTATGTTTATTTTCTACGAAGGAGTTATCTCGTACTTGACATCAAGCACTAAAACGTAATCTTAATTATTGTTTTTAGAAGAACCGTTACCATACAGGATTTTAATATTCTGACTGCTAGGTATAGTACCTTCGATTTACAGGAGGCTGATTCTAATATTAAGAAAATGAATTTTAACACTGTTGAATTAATTTCACTATTCCTGGTAGATGTTACCTTTAAAGATAACAAAAGCTTAATACTTTTGTATACAGTGCACAAATGGATCAAACTTTTACAAAAAATAAAAACAATATATGACTGTGCCGTGTAGTGTCGGCTTTGAATAACACTACCCCATTTCTACCCGAGGGTGATCATAAGAGGCGACTAAGGGTATGGGGTTTTTTTAAGTGGTTTTTTGGGTGTTGCGGTTGGAGACCCATCACAAACGATACTTTATTTCTTCCATCTTTTCCCCTATCAACTTCCAAATGTGGCTGAGGAGTTACTAGCTCCGAAGTTTTGGCTACCCCTTTTAAGATTTATGGCGGTGAGAATATGTATAAGGGGCTTTTTAAGTGATTTTTGGGCGATGCGGTTGGAGACCCATCACCAACAACCTTTATTTCACCATCTTTTCCCCATTCAACTTCCAAAAGTGGCTGAGGAATTTATAATTCCTTAGCTCTGGCTACCCCTTCTAGGGAAATATAGCCGTGAGTATATGTATGTATGTATGTATTTTTTGTGACTAATATTTTTCATTTGTACCACTTGTTAATTTTTTTTCTCCGGTACTTTAACTATTGTTTACTTTCAAGTGCGAATCTTGCATAAATGGATTTTTGTGTAAAGTAAGTTTCATAGTCTTTACTGAGTAAAAACTTCTTAAAATATGTTATACTTAAACTAATTAATAAGTAAATAAAAGATAATTGTTTTTTTAACTTGTTATTTTTATTCACGTGATGTTCAGAAGTATTAGTACCTCTGCCAACCCCTTCGGGGATATTCGGCGTAAACGTTTATGTTATAATTTAATGTTTTTTGACATGAATTCCTCATGTGGGGATTATTACTCATAAATAAAAGATGTTATTAAAGGACAGAAAAATTTATTTATTAATAAATTTATTTATTAATAACATCTTTTATTTATGAGTAATAATCCCCACATAAGGAATTCATGTCAAAAAACATTAAATTATGTGATAGTTAGGCGTTTCCAACATTTGCATTCTATCTGAAAAGGTAGACAAGTGGCCGTCCGAATTAGTTAAAATTCGGAGGTAGGAAACGCAAACACTACTTGAACGTGTAAAAAAGAAACAAAGGATAGAGAAATTTCGCGCTGGATGCCAATTGACACTGTAGCTCAGTTGGCAGAGCGACGGGGGCGTATACCCGAAGGTCGCGGGTCAAACCCCGCCAGTGTCGAAATTTTTCTGTCCTTTAATAACATCTTTTATTTATGACGTTTATGTTATGTTATTATTTTTATTCCTTGCTTAGTTCTTCCCTTTACTCCTCAAGAAATCTACATATCGAAAAATATATATTATAAAGCCTATTGTTTCAGCATTATAACTTCATATTACACTACACAGAATAGGACCCTTTTCTTTTATAGTGAGTATCATTAAACTATTAAAGTCCTCACAGATAGAAATGTAGATAAGTTGTTCAATTCACTTTACGGTCATGTCACTTAATATCTTGGAAAAGCCTTCTTTATAGCCATTCGTAATTGGTACCTTCATCCTTTACTACTAAACGGGGTAATGAATTCTTGAAAATTATTAGTATTTACTTTATGGGTGTATAAAAAGTTACCGTAAAGGTGTATGTACAGCGAAATGTAGCGTGGTAGGTTATCAGACACACCACCTAAAAACCATTTCATACGAAAACCATAGATTATTTTTAAAAAAAAAAATCCAAAAGTGGCTGAGCATTTCCAATTCTGAAACTCTGTCTACCCCTTTCATCGGTTTTAAATCATGGGTATGCATGTACCATCTCTTTTAGCCAACTCGTTCTTTTAGGGCAGAAACTGCGTTACGCGTGTGCGCGTCGAGGGCCGGGTCAGATTACGCTGGTCGCTTCATAGTTGAATGGGCACTGACCACTATCAGTAGACCTCACACAGAACCTCCACGCGTGTTTAGAAGAGCAGTCAATTTACATTGGTCAGTGCCTTATCTGCTATGAAGCGGCCAGCGTAATCTGAACCGACTCTGCCCTTACAGCCAGGGTTTTACCTTTATCAGTAAGTCAGAAAATGAAGTTACAAAGTAATATATTTTATGAGCTTTTATTTTGTAGTCGTGCTTCTGAAGTTTTTATTACCCTTTCATGGAAATAAAGTCATAATTATAAAAATAAACACAGGCTCAAAGCTAAGAAAAGCTAAATTAATAGTTGACCTAGATTAGTTTCCGAGAAAAACTTTTCCCAAAGAACTATGACTGTAATGTCCTCACGCTGACGTTTTTATCTTTCATCTTAATAAATCTGTCCAGCGCTGTCTTAATATAGACTTAAAGATAGTTTTAATTTATCCAATTTGAGATAGAGTTTTAACATACATACATACATATACTCACGGCTATATTTCCCTAGAAGGGGTAACCAGAGCTAAGGAATTATAAATTCCACAGCCACTTTTGGAAGTTGAGTGGGGAAAAGATGGTAAAAATAAAGGTTTTTGGTGATGAGTCTCCAACCGCATCGCCCAAAATTCCAATAAAAAGCCCCAATACCCTTCGTCGCCTCTTACGACACCCGTGGGTAGAATAGAAAGGGGTAGCGACATTCTAAGCTGGCACAACACGGCAAATGAAGTTTTAAAATGTTTAATAATATAAAAATATTTGATTTATCAACACTTTTATTACATACATACATATTCTCACACCATTATTTCCCATAGGGTAGGCAGAGACTATTAATCGCCACTTTGTACGATCCTGACAAACCTTTGTAGCTTCGTTTACATCAATCAATCTTTCATGCACGCTCTTCTATTCTTATACACTTTTTATAGCGAGGAAATATTTGAATTTGTATTTTCTAAAGACATATGTGTGGTTAATTTATCATGGTTGTTAACGGTGACAGAAAATATCGTGAGGAAACCCACATGACTGAGTTGTACTTAGTCATGTGACAGTGTATTCGTACAAAACGACGATAGGCCCCCAATCACGTGAGTACACTGTCCATGCAAAACGTGGGTACTCTGAACACCAGGTGACAAAGTCACGTGATGTTCAGAAGTATTCGTACCTCTGCCAACCCCTTCGAGGATATTCAGCGTGAACGTTTATGTTATGTTTATGTTAATGTTAAGTAAATATTGAAATGTGTGATTATTTGTACATAACAAGACCATAATAATATCATTATTTGACTAACGTTTCCTCTTTTAATTTTCCTAATTGATTCTAAAGCTCCAACTACTCCTTGTTGTGATTGCATCCGTGAATATATCCAGACAAGCAATATTATTAGCTACTTATATTCAATCCACCGTAAAAGCGAGTAAGCGAAAGCTGTTTCTACCGCATTTGCTTTAACTGATAGCGAAATAAAATCTATGAAAGTTCAATTGAGAAATGATATACATACATACATTCACGACGTTGTTTTCGAAGAGTCACAAAGATAGTAACTACGTAAATATCACATGATATATCTTAAAGTGGTGCTCACCCACTATTTTATCTACATAAAATATCGATCTTTTGCAGTTTAAAGCAATGATTTTATGTGACTTTTAAACATCCTGCAGAAAGAAAACTATATAATGAAAACTATAATGGGCTACGGTTAACACTAAAACTAACCTATATTATATTATGTATTATATGCTGTGTAGTGCCGGCTTAGAATAGCACTACCCTATTTCTTCCGGTGGGTGTACGTAAGAGGCGACTAACGGAATTGGGGCTTTTAAGGGATTTTTGGGCGATGCGGTTGGAGACCCGTCACCAACAACCTTTATTTTACCATCTTTTCCCCACGCAACATCCAAAAGTGGCTGAGGAATTTATAATTCCTTAGCTCTTGCTACCCCTTCTTGGGATTTATAGCCGTGAGTATATTTATGTATGTATGTATAATACTAAAAAGAGAGAAAAGTAACAAGTAAAAAATTAAATAAGCCCTTTTCTTATACCAATATTGTTAGAATTACTGTGCCAATCATTTTGTTAAAGAATCTGGGAAGTACCTGTCATTGCAACCTATTGCACAGTGTAAAGTAATTATATTATTCCAGCATGACTAGCACGAGCGAGCTTTTAGCTAGATATCGCGTGGTATAAAACAGCCATCTCTTACGCACTTACTTAGTATCGTATACTGCCATCTCATTTTAACCGACATCGAGACGATAAAATAGCGCTCGTACTAGGCCTCAGTAGAGATTTTATAAATTTTGGAGGTTTAACGGTAGGATGAAAGTTTTTAACAAAAAATAAAGCATTGTTACTGTGGTTCGAATATTAACTGTCCTTCATATTTCAAACGGCTTTTTTCTTACTGTGTCTGCATTATATTGTATTTCAATCCGACTAACAAATTAACAAGAGTAGTAGCATACATACATACATATACTCACGGCCATAAATCCCTAGATGGGGTAGCCAGAGCTTTTTTTGAAAGTTAAGTGGGGAAGAGATGGTAAAATAAAGGTTGTTGGTGATGGGTCTCCAACCTCATCGCCCAAAAATCCTTAAAAGCCCCAATACCGTTAGTCGCCTCTTACGTACACCCACCGGAAGAAATGGGGTAGTGCTATTCTAATCCGACACTACACAGCAATAGCATGTTACAGCGATATGGCGCTAATTTAAAAATGACTGTCAACATTGATTGACATATTTTTCTGAAATAATACTCCCTCAATTTTTTTCGTTTATGACTGTTAAGCCAAGAAGCAGTTTAATAATATTGGCGTATGTTTAGAAAGTGGCGATCGACAGTCACTGCCTACCCCAATGAAAACTCATGGCGTGAGTATATAGTTCGTTTGTATGTATGTATATTTAGAATGCTCGTTATGTACGTAGAAGCATAGGTTTTTTGATATTTGCTACC
The DNA here is from genome assembly GCA_963576735.1 of Bedellia somnulentella. Taxonomy (NCBI): domain Eukaryota; kingdom Metazoa; phylum Arthropoda; class Insecta; order Lepidoptera; family Bedelliidae; genus Bedellia; species Bedellia somnulentella. The sequence continues at coordinate 2,132,967 of OY755194.1, read as the reverse complement.
AAAACACCAACGAAAATCTACATTTTCTATTTAGTTTAGTTAAGTTGTTATGCCTAGATAAAAACACAGTGAGACTATATAAATTTAGTTTATTGTATGGGTCATTCGTCCTAGAATGCATTAATTAATATAAATTTTATTGTTAGAAACCAAGAACCCTTGATTTGATATTTTATTGGTATCCATAGATTACCACGTTTTTTGTTTCAAAATCAAAACACACAATCGAACGAGTCTATCAAAAAGAGGTTGTTTATAAAGAGCTTACACCTTTTTTCCGAGCAACCTTTTTGGACCACCACAGAGGTTTTATAGTAACTATAATGGCGTCTAACGAAGTAAAATGGGTCTTTGGAAATTTAAAATATGATTTGTGTCTGTTAAACCCACTTGTGTGGTCCGATGTTTGTTTCTGATTAAATTGTTATTTTTATTAGTTAGTTTAAAGTGGTTAAGTGTAAGTGAAGCGTCTGAAGCTGTTTTTATACCAATTACCGAAGCTAAATACTCTCAACTGGAACTAATATACGTCAGTTACTTAAAAGCACGTTTTCTTTAACAAAAAATCATGTTTGTTCCTTCGTGTCGTGACCACATTCTAAGTATAAAATGCAAGGGCTACTAGAAATATGTTTAGTATGATAACATCTTAAGTTTTAATCTTTGAATATAAAATATTATCTGCCATAGTATGAGGCGTATAAGAGCGAATGTGGCAATTCTCAGGGCGTTTGTATTTATCAATCTTTTAATACAAACCTTTTCATTTTATTTAATTTAGACATAGCGAACTTAAAACTAAATAGATCGGAAACCAAACGTAGTTCAGTACAAAAAATCCACGACAAACAAATTATCAAAAAAAGTTATCCCTTAAGTATCGTTCTGTCGCATTTAAATCTTAACAACTGAATGAGACAAAACGATACTTAAGTCGTTCTCAGCTTTAATGCTTAATTCAGAAATCGGGCGTAAGTCAGTGCCAATAAACTGAACCCCTTACGGGAAATATCATTCTTTATTTCTTCTCTGTTTAGATATAAAATGACTTTTTATTACTGCTTTTGTAATTTTCCCTATCTTATGTTCCCTGTTCTCGTGATCTACTGAAATTACCCACCACATTGTTTCTATTTAGTACACCGGTTTACTTTCATCTATCGCCTACAGCTACTGTTGTCTAGATATTACATACAAACTTGTACTTGCGAGACTATCGATCGCCACTTTGGATGATTCTGACTAAACCTTTAACTTGTTTCGTAATAAGCTTTGTAGTGTCGGCTTAGAATAGCATTACCCTGTTTCTTTCCGCGGTTGTATGAAGTCTATAAGGGTATTGATACTTTTCAATGGATCTTTGGGGCGATGTGGTTGAAGACCTATGACCAACATTTATTTTATCATCTTTTTCTCACTTAACTTTTAATTCTATATTAAATTATGAATTTCTAATTCCTTAGCTCTGGCTACCCCTTCAAGGGATTTATAGCCGTGATATATGATTTTTAGTTAATTACATCATTTATAAAACAATAAAATATAAAATCCTAGGAGGTAGTGTAGTGTAATACTTATCCAACAAGGACATTAACATGCAAAGTCGACCAATTAATCACCGTTCAATTATCACGCAGAACTATGCGTCGTATTTCATACGGATAAAAATTATCAATGATTATATCGATAATAGGCTGGCGAATGTCATATGTAATCCTTAGATAATATATTATCGTATTGTTCTTGAATAACTATTATTATACTGCAATAAAAGTATATAAGCCCCCCAAGAAGATAGATTATATTTCCATACATACTTACATACATATACTCACGGCTATATTTCCCTAGAAGGGGTAGCCAGAGCTAAGGAATTATAAATTCCTCAGTCACTTTTGTAAGTTGAGTGGGGAAAAGATGGTAAAAATAAAGGTTTTTGGTGATGGGTCTCCAACCGCATCGCCCAAAAATCCAATAAAAAGCCCCAATACCCTTAGTTGCCTCTTACGACACCCGTGGGTAGAAAGGGGTAGCTACATTCTAAGCCGGCACTACACGGCAAAATTTATATTTATATTATAAATTATATTTCCATACTTATATAAAAGAAAAAAACGTTGTATGAGTCACTTAAGAGTGAGATTTCTCTCATTTAACGCAAAAATCATCGGATTCGAACCCACGACTCAGCAAATTATGATTCGCTACGACACAGGTGTTACTATCAAACTACTGTATCGATCTTATAATACTTAATCGACAATATATTTTTAATGCATATATAAATAAAAAAAAATGGATTCATGGTAAGATACGAAGTAAGTTCATAATAAAATAAAAGTAAATAAATAAGCCGTGTAGTGCCGGCTTAGAATGTCGCTACCCCTTTCTACCCACGGGTGTCTAAAGAAGCGACTAAGGGGGTATTGGGGTTTTTTTTGGATTTTTGGGCGATGCGGTTAGAAACCCATCACCAAAAACATTTATTTTTACAATCTTTTCCCCACTCAACTTCCAATAGTGGCTGAGGAATTTTTCATTCCAAAGCTCTTAATACCCCGTTAAGGGATGCATAGCCGTGAGTATATGTATGTATGTAAATAAATAAATAAAGTCCCAAAAACATAATGTACAATGAAGGTAGGAAAGAACAAAAGATGAGAGCATGAAATGATTGATGGATGTACTCGTAAATAAAGGTAGAGAGGTTTGCCAAAACAAACTAAATTGCAATTAGTCTCTGCCTACCTCGATGGGAACTAATGGCGTGAATATATGTAAGTAAAAGTAGGAAAACCCCGAATTCACACGAACGGTATAATAAATTGCAATTTGACGGATGACTCGGCGATTGACTTCAATTATCATTCGTATTTCAGATAATTGGACGGGCATAGTAAAGATAAGTTGACATTTTAACAAGCTGGGTTTTTTACGAACCTAACCACCTATTCTCGTGGGTCTCAAACTTAAACGTTCACGCCGTATATCCCCGAAGGGGTAGGCTGAGGTACGAATACTTCTGAACATCACGTGACTTTATCACCTGGTGTTCAGAGTACCCACATTTTGCTTAATTCTCTTGTTACGAATACACTGTCACATGAATAATAAAAACAAAGCCATGTGGGTTTCCTCACTTTGTTTTCCCTCACCATTGACAACCATGATAAATTAACCACACATATGGTGTGGTTACACAAGTCTAGGAAAGACAAATTGGTGTAGACCCAACCCGGGATTCGAACCCTCACTGTCTAGACGATAAGCGGTGTTGAACCTACTGACTACGGTAGGTTATTCTCATGGGTGCATTTTCTAAAAGGGGGTAGGTAGATCTTAGTATACATAAAATTCGTCAGTCTCTTCTGGTAGGAAGGGGGAGAAAAGATATTTACTGCTACAATGTTTTATGTTTTTTAAACGTAGTAAGCTCCTACCTTATCGGATTGCTTGAGTCAGACATAATACCAAACTCAGTCTTAAATATGCTGCGTAGTGCCGGCTTAGAATAGCACTACCCCATTTCTTCCGGTGGGTGTACGTAAGAGGCGACTAACGGTATTGGGGCTTATAAGGGATTTTTGGGCGATGCGGTTGGAGACCCATCACCAATGACCTTTATTTCAACGTCTTTTCCCTACTCAACTTTCCAAAAGTGGCTGAGGAATTTCTAATTCCTTAGCTCTGGTTACCCCTTCTAGGGATTTATAGCCGTGAGTATATGTATATGGATGTATGTATCAGTCTTTAATTAATAAATTTTTGAATAATTTTTGTTGCAAGTTTCATTTAACCTTAATACAAGCCCATTTCGGCACTTTCAGGTTTGAGTTTATAAACAACCCTATGGGGAACGGTATTTTGCGTAAATGGTTTTTATAATCGATTTTATATCGTATGAGTTGTGATGGTGTTGGCAAAAACATATTTATAAAGAAAACCTAAATACAATGGAGACTTCACTCGAATTTCCTTATCTGTTTACGTTACTGATATTCTGATCGAATGGTTTTGACCTTGCATAAAAGCTATATTTTCTATTTTAAACGTTCATAACATATAACATAACATAAACGTTCACGCCGTTTATCCCCGAAGGGGTTGGCAGAGGTACCAATACTTCTGAACTCACATGGCAGCGCCATCTAGTGTCCAGAGAAAGGTACCCACGTTTTGCTTAGACAGTGTACTCACGTGATAGGGGATAGGCCTATCGCCGTTTTGTACGAATACACTGTCACATGACTAAGTACAACTCAGCCATGTGGGTTTCCTCACGATGTTTTTCCCTCACCGTTAACAACTATGATAAATTAACCACACATATGACTTTAGAAAAGACAAATTGGTGAAGGCCCGACCCAGGATTGGAACTCACGCCCTTCTGTTTTTCGGAAGGGTGTTCTACCCACTGGACTATCATGTCATTTTCTATTGTGTATGTTTTTTTTTGCCTGTTAGTGTTCAATAAACAACTGCGTTGTGTTGGCTTTGAATAGCACTAACCAAATTCTTTCCGCGTTATATTGTGGGCATATGTGGATGGATACCCATCGCTCACCATCTATATGTCACCATATTTACCTTACAGTTGCTGAAGAATTTCTAATTCTAAAGCTCCAAATACCCCGTTAGGGATTTACAGCCATAAGCATATGGATTTGAAAATAAATGAAATCAGTAACGCCAAATATTTTTGCATACATACATATACTCACGGCTATATTTCCCTAGAAGGGGTAGCCAGAGCTAAGGAATTATAAATTCCTCAGCCACTTTTGGAAGTCGAGTGGGGAAAAGATGGTAAAATAAAGGTCTTTGGTGATGGGTCTCTAACCGCATCGCCCAAAAATCCAATAAAAAGCCCCAATACCCTTAGTTGCCTCTTACGACACCCGTGGGTAGAAAGGGCTAGTGACATTCTAAACCGGCACTACACGGCAATTTTTACGAATTTTTTGCATTATCTTGATAATTCCAATTCCTGATTATCAAGAATGAATCATTGTTTACCTATTTGCCTACCCCACATTGCATCGTAACCTTGATATTATTTACAGATCGTTACCAACAGTTTAGAGAAATTTTATAGTTATTACACCACATATCGAAATTCGGGGAATCGCCTGTTTGATTTCGTCGGAAGATTTTCCTCAACGAGTTATGTATGACACATTGATTATATTTAGATTTCACGCTGTATATGGCTTGAGGGGAAGGCAGAGGTGCTAGTGGGAAACGATTTAGAACAGATAATGTACATGTACATACATACATACATATACTCACGCCATTAGTTCCCATTAGGGTAGGCAGAGACTATTGATCGCCACTTCGTACGATCCTGACAAACCTCTCTAGCTTCGTTTACATCCATCAATCTTTTCATACATGTTCTTTTATTCTTCATACTTCGGACGCCAGCCTTTTTGAGCACACTCTCAATTTGGTCCAAGTGTGTTCTCCGTGGTCGTATTACTACAGTAATTCAAATAATTAATAAAACAAATATATTTTTTAACATCTGCTGTTTTTCGGCACGGGTTCTGTTTTGAGAAATGAACTATGAATACCTAAATAGACCATAAAGATTAATAATACGGATTCGTAACCTAAACACCATCAATTTTACTCTGAGCCTTGCCCATTACGACTGCAGTTATGGAACTCTCTTTACTCACAGAAAACCCGGTTTCTTCTGCGTTTCTCTTACTACATATGCTCACGGCTATAAATTCCCTAAAAGGGGTAACCAGAGCTAAGGAATTCGAAATTCCTCAGCCACTTTTGGAAGTTGAGTGGGGAAAAGATGGTAAGAATAAAGATTTTTGGTGATGGGTCTCCAACCGCATCGCCCAAAAAACCCTTAAAACCCCAAATACCGTTAGTCGCCTCTTACGTACACCCACCGGAAGAAATGGGGTAGTGCTATTCTAAGCCGACACTACATAGCAAATGAACAACAAATACCAAATAAGTTCAGAATGTCAATAGAGCTTATTAAAACGGTAATAAGAAAACGTAACCTAAAAATCATAAATTTATTGCTCTGTTTCTTGCCCATTTCGACCCTCGTTATGCATATGCAACTCTCTTTATTCACAGAAAACCTGGTTTCTTCTGCATTTCTCTTCTGAATTCCTAATACTTTCCAGCATCTTAAATGAACCTAAATATGTTTTGACTTGACATGCAGTAATTTTAATTACCGCATGAGAAAACTCAGTACCAATCAACGTTTGTTGCTTACCATTTGATTACCAGGTTGATTAGGACAGCATAAACTTAGAGACGGTAAAAATACTAGGACATTAAACTGTTATTTGTAAACTGAACCGTATTGCAACTGTATAAAGATCAAAGTGAATCTTTTGTTATCCAAACATGACCTATGTAACAAACTTTATGGTTTTCTATCAATAACAAGTTATAGTCGTAAAATGAACAGGATAAAATTAACTGAAGATATTCAAACGCAGTGTTTTATCGGCTTGAACTATGTACTGGTTGTTAGATAAATTTTAATTTCACGATAAATACGGAAGGGGTAATAAAATATGTATATAGTTTACATACATACATACATATACTCATGGCTATAAATCCCTTAACGGGGTAGCCAGAGCTTTGGAATGAGAAACTCCTAAGCCACTTTTGGAAGTTGAGTGGGGAAAAGATGGTAATAATAAATAATTTTGGTGACGGGTCTCCAACCGCATCGCACAAAAATTACTTCAAAAGCCCCTATTCCCTTAGTCGCCTTTTACGATCACCCACGGGTAGAAATGGGGTAGTGCTATTCTAAACCGACACTACACAGCAACGATAAGTACGGAAGGGGTAATAAAATATGTATAAAGTTTCATCAGTATAAATCCGTAAGTGGTATGTGTATTGAAAGTAAGTCAAAGAATCAATCCGAGTATTAACGTTCCCGTAGAATACAACGAACATACGTACATACTCAAGGCTTCAAACCCCGAAAAGAGGTAGCCAGAGCTTCAGAGCAAGAAACTCCCAAAATCACTGAAGGGCCTGAAACCCTAAGTTCCCACCCACTTGAAGAATTGCATTATCAATAATACTGAGGTTTTACTACAAATAAATTTTACTTTCACTTCTACTTTGCTGTATAGTGTCGGCTTAGAATAACACTACCCCATTTCTACCCGTGGGTGATCGTAAGAGGCGACTAAGGGTATAGGGGCTTTTTAAGTGATTTTTGGGCGATGTGGTTGGAGACCCATCACCAAGAACATTTATTATTACCTTTTCCCAAATCAACTTCCAAAAGTGGCTGCGGAATTTCTCATTCCAAAGCTCTGGCTACCCCGTTAAGGGATTTATAGCCGTGAGTATATTTATGTATGTATGTACATTTTATTTTCTCTGTATTTTGATGCCGGTTCAAAATACAAATACTTCAGCAGCAAAAACTGTCTAATTAAATCTTCCACAAAACTCAATGCGTCTATTTTATCAAAAACATCTTATTTATTTATTCATGTATAATCACTAATACTTAACCATCAAACGTGTATGCCCCCAGGCACGCCAATAGTACCCAATAAGGTATACTTATTATACTATACACACTTATTTTATTTATCATACGACATCGTTTCTACGATTTGTTTATGTACTAACGCAATTGCCCATTAATGGTTGCTCACAAAAGGTATTTTTTCTTTGGTATTGTTATTTATAGTGTTCTTGTCTTCTTACCTACCATTAGGACAGTTTTAACGATTATAATAATAGTCTTACATACTTACATATAGTCTCGCCAGAAGTTCCCATTGGCGTAGACAGAGACTATCGACTATAATGTACATATTGTTTATCTATCAATTCTTTATTATTTAATCATTTCTCCAATTCACTTCCAAATTGGCTGAAAACTTCTAATGTCGTTGCTCTGACAACCCCTCTTTGCGGTTTGAAGCCATGAGTATATGTATGTATGAATTATTTCTATATTGTGCAAAGAGTAACGTTAAAGTTTGCGTCATGTAAGTGTAATGTTTAGTTTTCACATAAAATTTACATAAACGTGTCATAAATTGGCTTTTATTTCATATACCTTAGAATTAACGACAGACACAATAGCTTAAACATAGAGCTAGGTAAAGACACATTGTTATTTATTTATTTTTATTTGCAGCTATTAGCTGCGTAGTGTCGGCTTAGAATAGCACTACCCCTTTTCTTCCGGTAGGTGTACGTAGGTATTGGAGCTTCTAAGGGATGTTTGAGCGATGCGGTTGAAGACCCATCTCGACCCACCTTTATTTCACCATCTTTTCCCCAAGCAATTTCCAAAAGTGGCTTAGGAATTTCTAATAACCCCTTAAAGGGATTATAGCCGTGAGTGTATGTATGTTATTTTTCTTTGTCCATAATGCAAGAGAGTAGGATGTAGGCCCGGCTCGGGTATCGAACCGACGCATCTCTGCATGATTAGCACATAACCTAAGCACTGAGCTAACTTGGTTGCTTGGAGCTAGCTTTATCTATTTTATTTTTACTTATTTTTACATCATTACGTTTCTAATCATATGAAATGTTTAAGCCTAGTTTACGTTCTGTAGTAGATATGTTGTTAATCCTTTAAGTTCCTTTTAATAGCATCGTATTTTTAGACGAGTACAAACGAAGGGGCATATTGTTTAGAAGAAAAAGCATTTCTGGTTTCATTTTCTTTTCAGCTATAAAACTTATTTAGTTTTCCTTTTCTATGGGTTCGGTTTTTCAGCTCCGTGTTTTAAATAAAATTAGAATAGAATTGCATTAAAACTAATTAATACTATATAAAATTAATTATAAAGCTAAAAATTATTGGCGATAGATCTCGTGTGTTATCGCCAAACAATATCTTGCAACCACATAAAAAGCCCTTACTTTAATTAAAAATATTAATTTAATTAAATTAATTGAAATTAAAATTGTTTATTTAGCATAAAAACTTAATATTACAGATTTCTAACGGCCCCGCACTATGATAAGACCTGTATTGCGGAAGACCTCACACAATTACTAATTTGAGTTTATAAAAAGTATTACAAAATAATTCTTACACTAGTGGATCGTCCCAGCTTCGCACGGGTAGCGTTGTTTTTTAAATATCTGAGGTTTCTTTCTTTAGTCACTGCTCAAGCATTGTGAAATTCAGCGCAATGTTTTCAATTTATTAAATTTATAGCACTCCCTAAACAGTGTAGTTTGGTCATTTTTAATGCGCTTAAATGAACGGTTCAGTATTTCCGTTTAATAGCAAATTTTGGAATAAAACGCTATGAAGTATTTATAACAATCTAAAAAATAAATCATTACGTGTTATAGGATGCAACTACTGGCGCCATCTAGTATGTTATGTGTAAATTAGTAACGATTCAGTTTTGGTCACGGGCGCGATGGCTTATTTTATGTATAATTTCGGTGTTTCTCTACCGATTTCTATGATTCTTTTTTTATTGAATAGGTAATAATGTTACCTTTTTTAAATTAGGGATGAGTGAGAGGTTTACAAACGTAAGAGTAAACAAATATAATCAGAATGTTCCGAACTGCTAAGCTATCAGGAATTACACGTGTTATTGTGAGTCAACCGTAAAAGATAGACATAAACTGTGGAGTATTTTTTTTTAGATAATTTTATGAAGAATATTTCCGTCATACATGATTTCTATGTTAGTTTAACCATTAAGGCTGCACACGCGACGCAAGCTTAAAAAATGGAGTAACTTCTCCCGTTTTCCCAAAATTTCCCAAAATTCCCCTTTACTACTCTGCTGGAAAGTATACAAAAACCTGTCCAGGAGTATGAAGAATAATTGTACCAAGTTTCGTCAAAATCCGTCGAGTAGTTTTTGTTTCCATAAGGAACATACAAACCGACAGACAGACAGACAGACAGACAGACAGACAGACAGACAGACAGACAAAAATTTTACTGATTGCATTTTTGGCATCAGTATCGATCCCTAATCACCACCTGATAGTTATTTTGAAAATATATTTCATGTACAGAATTGACCTCTCTACAGATTTATTATAAGTATAGATATAGATTACAGCTATTGCTACTTACAACTACTAAAAATACAAAACTAAAAGTAAATATTTTGAAACAGTGTTATGTTTTTGTGAGTGTGTGTGTGAGTTTGTTGGTACTAACGGGCTAGTGCTATTCAAAACCTACACAGCTGACAGTTCAGTCTGAACCAGCAAGAGTATTTTTATGTGAGTGAATCTAGAGTAAGGAAGACACACCTGGACCAAATAGAGAGTGTGCTAAAAAGCGTCCGAAGTGTGACGACTAAAAGAGCATGTATGAAAAGATTGATGGATGTTAACGAAGCAAGATAGGTTTGCCAGGATCGTACAAAGTTGCAATCTCTCTACTTACCCAATTGGGAAATAATAGCGTGAGTATATGTATGTATGAATGGAAAGATGTCTCATCAATACAAATAGGTGTATGCAACAATACATTGTTGTGTCATATCATATCTATTTGTAGTTCAACAATATAAAATGTCGAATTGTCATTTTATTGTTTTTGGTATCATATTACTACTTTATGTGTAATATCGTTACTGATACTGTTTGTTTCATTTGATTTATTAACTTTTGATTTTAATGGGTCTTACACTTGAACTAGAGGGATGAAGAGGATCATTTTGGGGCAGAGTAATGTTAATACTTATTCACCACAGTGACACATTTAGATCAAATAGAAAATGGGCTCAAAAAGGCAGGTGTCCGAAGTACGAAGAATAAAAGAGTATGTATGAAAAGATTGATGGATGTGAATGAAGCTAGAGAGGTTTGCCAGGATCGTACAAAGTGGCGATCGATAGTCTCTGCCTACCCCAATGGGAACTAACGGCGCGAGAATATGTATGTATGTATGAATTGGGTTTGTCATAAAATTTCAATAATTTTGAGGTACCACTATATGTGGTGTAATTAAAGGTATATTATTATGTATGACAAGTCTTTAACCAAATGATAAGTTAATACGTTATGCAGGGTGGAATATTACGACCACCCTCTCACTCAAACTTTTTCATCCAATAATCTTGTTAAGAATTTTAATAAATTCGATATTTTGTATCTTGAACAACTAGAAGAATAACCTTTTTCCTCTGTCCATAGTTTATCGTCCCGACGATTGTGACAATATTGTCGATTCACGTAAAGTCATGTTCGAATATTTTAACTACGCATTTTTTCCTAATGTTTATTTATTATGAAAACATCTGGTTGCAATATGACGATATACGCACATTTTGCCTTTCACAAGCGACGCATAATCTATTTCATAAATATGATGGATAGTTAATTTATTTAGGCTAATTACCTAAAAAAAATTGTGTTTTTAGTAATAGAAAATACAGAAAAAGGAACTTTAAGATTGTTAAAGGTATATAGCGAAGATGTATGAAAGTACATAAGTGAAATAAATAAAGAGTCAATTTGCCTGATAATTTCAGAAAAAGACATCCATGGTCCTAAGTTGGAATATTGAAAGGACATTTATGAGAAGTTTGAAGACGAAGCAGCTCAGGATTTCTGCCAGGATCGTAAAAAATTGCAATCAATATTCTCTGTCTATCCCAATAGGAAATAATGGCGTGAGTATATATGTCTATTAATAAATATAACATATTTTGATGCTTCAGTCGTAAAAATCTTTGATCGTCTGTTTATAGTATTTAATCATAGAGCGCCTAGTTAATATCATGTTATCATAACATAACCGCTATTTAAAAAACAAACAATAACAAAATACAATGAAAGTATTCACACAATTGTGATTCCATATAAATTAAATCAGTATGTGGAAAAAAGTAAAATTAACCTTTCATGAACAATAGTGCCATTCAAACGCATCATAAGTAAGAACATTACAAAATCACTCACCGTAAACCAGCATCACAATATGGACCAGTAACCACACAAAAACTGCACACAAAATCAGTATCAATCACAATAAAATATTTTGTTAACAAGAATTAACGCGGGGCCTATATTACTTCCTTGTGGGACACCGAAAGTTTAGAACACCGAATTCTCATTGAGCGCATGCGCAGGATTTTCGAGCGTGCGCCGGCGCAGCTGTCGTCTATTGAACTGAACTCCAACCAAACCCACTGACTGCTGCTGTGTGTGACTACTCGATTCTTGTGCAGTAAACCCCATGTGGACGTATCAATCGCCTAACCACATCAATTTCAACTTTATTGCCAAACAGATTAGAATCATTTTCATTTGTGTCTAAAATTGAGAAAGATAGGCGTGTGATGCTTATTGTATGAATGAAATATAAATTTGTATTGAGCTTTGCGTGTGCCGCTAAAACATTATAACCTTAATTAATGCTTCAAAGCACTTGACGTGCGTACGCGCTCCTATTTTGATATCGTCTCATTGCTATGACTCATTCGAAATTTGGATGCATTTTTAAATGTAAACATTTCTTCGTTGAAACCTTAGCTCATTAATTGTATCTGATTGATAAGTAAACACTGTTGTTTGCTTTTCCTTTACATTCTCGCTCCTTTGTTTAGGTGAAAGATTATTTGAAAGGGTTTCAAATAAACAAAGCCCGTTTTTGGAATTTGTTATTTCAACGGATACCATCGAGAAGTTAATAGATTTATGTTTTGGAATTGAGTAAGTAGATTGTGTTGAAGGAGTTTCTTAAGTTGTTGGTGATTTGTTTAATGTTTATGATATAACATACTTATAAAGTTAAAGCTACAGTAAAATAATAGATTTATTACGGTTTTGAAGTGTATTAGACGAGAATTAGAAAGAACAGGCAGTCGATTAACGAGATTTAAATTATCGATCAATAATGTCAAAAAAAGAAGTGGGTAAAACAAAACGTAGCTATCATAAAATACTTGCTGATTCATATTTTTATCTGTGATAGATAACTAACATACATATACTCACGGCTATAAATTCCTGGATGGGGTAGCCAGAGCTAAGGAATTAGAAATTCCTCAGTCACTTTTGGAAAGTTAAGTTAGTCGCCTCTTACGTACACCCACCGGAAGAAATGGGGTAGTGATATTCTAAGCCCTGTGACACATAGTCTAACACACGTGATAAGATAACTAAATGAATTTGATATATTTTTATAAATTGGTGTATGGCTGGAAAAAGGAAAAAGGCTGGCGTCCGAAGTATGAAGAATAACAGAGCATGTATGAAAAGATTGATGGATGTAAACGAAGCAAGAGAGGTTTGTCAGGATCGTGCGAGGTAGCGATCGATAGTCTTTGCCTACCCCAATGGGAATTAATGGCTTGAGTATATGTATGTGGTGTATGGGATTTTTTTTTCAGAAAAGCGGACCTACACCATTTGGTAATCAACGGATTCACCTGTAGATATGAAGATTTAGTTGCTGTTTCAACGTATGTAATTATTAATATGTTATATTTTTTTTTTTTTTTTTTGATTGATGGATAATTTATTCGTGAATGTATTTGCATATTAACACCTTAATAAACATACTAGCATTATTTCTAAATTGTCACAGTATAAATAATAATAACGGAAACTTATAAAAAAATAACATTCACATAATAATAAAAAAAATAATACATTATTATATTTAAAAATAACTAACTACTATTAACCGTTAAATGGTAACTAAATATCTAAAACAATAAAATAAGTTATCTACTAACAGACTCATGCGCAAAAGCACCCATGATGCCCGCCGCATTGCCCCGCTGGATTGCCACCGAGAGTCTTTGACTCAGGAAAGCACCAGCACGAGCATCATGGCCATTTTCGCGGAGCCTCCTGCCAATGTCCCTTATGAATGTAATGGCCTCGGAACCCCACACACCAGATGTCTCAAACGCCACTGGCACGAACAAGTAATTAGATTTAAGGGGCTCGTACTTCGCGTGCTTAAGCCTTGAAGCCGACTCTGCAGCAGCACCTGCTTGTCTGATGGTCGAGGGCAGATGGGATGGAGCATAAGTGCTGACACACGTTGCATCCCAGATTAAGCATCTTCCTCTCTCCCACGGGACCAAAGTGAGCCCATCCGGCCGCTTACCATTTGTTATATTTATAATAGAATAGAATAGAATAGAAAACTCTTTATTGCACATCAAATATGGAAAAACATTTACAAATACATAGAGTGAATTAACAAAAGTACAATTGGCGGTCTTATCAATAAAAGCGATCTCTTCCAGACAACCTTTGAATAAAGAAGTCAATAAATTAGAGTCAATATTCTATTCATCTAATTCCCTTATTTCTGAGATTTTACTTCTATTACAATGAGAACCGATCCAGATTCAATCGTTTAAGCCCAAAATATATGAAAATGAATTAAAAACATACAACTTCATGAGCCCTTTTTTGCGCTGTATCTAATTACAATGTCACGCCCTGCATGTATTTATACATTCTAATTTATAGTATTTTCTAAGATTTTCACGATTGCACATTATAATTGAAACAACTATTGATTTTTTGGATATTTTAATCGCGTGTATAAAAAAAAAAGATGGTAGTTAGTATTAATAATTTTATAGTCCTGTATAATGACAAATAACACCTCAGTCTTCCCGTGACCATGATAACTGAAAAGTTTTCGAAACGTCAGGCTTTTAAAAATAATGTAATAACACGCGATTAAAATATCCGAAAAATCAATAGTTGTTTCAATTATAATTCATGTTTGTTGTTTTTTGTGACTTTGCTTTTATCAGGTTGATCCATAGCTACCTCAATTATCGCACTTACTGTTAGACCGAAGAAGCAGTCAACTTGTAACGATGACACGAATCTAATTGAAATGACCTTAATGGAGCTTTCAACAATATTAACACACCATTGCTCAATTTGCTATGAAACCAAAGATTTGTTAAGATATAGTATAATATCAAGATTCATACCATTTTTAACATACATCCTCAAAAGAGTATTAATGTAAAAATTGTATTCGTACAAAACGGCGATAGGCCTGACCCCGTATTACGTGAGTACACTGTCAAAGCAAAACATGGGTACTCTGAACATAGATCCCAAAAGAGAAGCAGATGATCTAATTCTTAGCATCCCATGACATTTGGTACCTTTAGGTAAAAATTAACACAGTAAGTACCCACTTTTTGCCGAGTGCCGAGGTATTCAACATGATAACAAATATAATCCTGTCGCTGTTTTTTCGGATTTAGTTTACATACAAATACTCACGGCTATAAATCCCTAGAAGGGGTAGACAGAGCTAAGGAATAAGAAATTCCTCAGCCACTTTTGGAAAGTTTAGTGGGGAAATATAAAGGTTGTTGGTGATGGGTCTCGAACCGCGTCGCCCTAAAATCCCTTACAAGCCCTAATACCGTTAGTCGCATCTTACGTACAACCACCAGTAGAAATGGGGTACTGCTATTCTAAGCCGACACTACACGGCATTTAGTTTACAATAACTGTGACATATGTGTAACTGGCTTTGTAATGTGTTTAGAAGAACTCTAAACCATTTCTTCACATTGTTATCGGAAAAACCGACAGAGGGTATTTGGGATGCGGTTGGAGACCCATCACCAAAACCTTTATTTTACCATCTTTTCTCCGATTAAAATCCATAAGTGGCTGAGAAATCTGTGCTTGTGAAGCTCTAGCTACTCCTTCTCCGTGATTTACATACATACATATACTCACGGCTATAAATCCCTATAAGGGGTAGCCAGAGCTGAAAAATTGAAAATGCCTCAGCCACTTTTAGAAGTTGAGGGGGGAAAAGATGGTAAAATAAAGGTGTTTGGTGGTGGGTCTCCAACCGCATCGCCCAAAAATCCCTTAAAAAGCCCCAATACTCTTAGTCGCCTCTTTCGTACACCCACGGGAAGAAACGGGGTAGTGCTATTCTAAGCCGACACTACACAGCACCAGTGATTTATAACCGTATTTATATAAAATGCTGATCTCTCAATCTTGTCTCGTACCATAATAATCCTCATTTCTGGTAAATTTCGCACATTTATGTCTTTAGTGCCAAGCGGTAGCGATAGGTCTAGTTTTCAGTTTAAAATACAGAGGTCCGATTCCCGAAAGGAATAAACCAGAAATTCGATGAGTAAAATTTAAAGTTGTTTGTTAGGATACTAGTATTGCAGGGTTGTTCCACCTGATTTAAAAATAAGATGAATCTTTAGGACGGCAATTTAAACTATTGGTCCCAACTAGTAGTCGTTAGTAAGCACAAACAATCTCACTAGAGCGAGTGGTGGATTATGGACAAATTTCCCTCGGCAGACTAGGCCGACGCCCCTTGGGACATATAAGCCGTTTCAGGATTTAAATCCATGTCCTTTGATAATTCTCCCATTTCCACTGAACTACCCAGGTTAATGTACGAAACAATTTATGGATGTAAACGAAGCTAGAAAGTAAAGAATAAATAAAGGAAAGAAAAATTTCGACACAGGCGGGATTCGAACCCGCGACCTCGGGTATACGCCCCCGTCGCTCTTGCCAATTGAGCTACCGTGTCAATGGCTGCCAGCGCGAAATTCTTCTATCCTTTATTTCTTTTACACGTTTTAGTAGTGTTTGCGTTTCCTACCTCCGAATTTTTTACTAATTCGGGAGGAACTTATTTATTCTTTATTTATTTAGTAATAATCCCCACATGAGGTTTTGATGAACAAAACGATTTAAACGAAGCTAGAAAGATTTGTCGGGATCGTACAAAATGTCGATCGATAGTCTGCCTATCCTTATGGGAAATAATCGCGTGAGTATATGCATCTAGGTTACGTTTTACGACATGACCCACATAAAAAGCCAGTTGCCCAATAGTTCTGGTAAGCTATCTTTAATCTTGAAGACGTCGGCCAATCACCTATTCCACATGATTCACAGTAATTGGCTCTTCACCAAGCTTTCTGACAATTGGTTGTCGACAGTGTCATTGATCTATCATTTGTTGTTTTTAGGTTTGATTTATTTTGTTAGATTTCTATGTGACACTTTTTTTATTTTGTTTTATGTTTGTAGAAGCATATTCCATACTCGTGGTGCGCCCCGGCTTCGCACGGATGGTGTTAAGTATTATTCACTGCTAACCCCCAACCATCTTTAGCGTGGTATGCAGTCTATGTTAGTTCTGAAATTCTTAGAACCCGTTAGAACAAGAATTTTTGAAATCGGTCCAGTAGTTTTTGAGCCTATTTATTGCAATCAAACAAACAAACGTTTTCCTCTTTACAATATTAGTGTAGACAATACAACACGACACTATACTTCTAAAGAAATAATCACATAATACAAGAATAATTTTATTATTAGGAATATTCTCTTATGTCTTTTTATTTTATGCGAGAAAATCCACGAAAATCATTATCATATTTTTGAAAAGAAAACACCGTTTTGGACTATGTAAAGAAAATTTAATCTATATTCATTATCAGAGAATCCCAATACTTGTTGCAATATTATTTATACACGTATAATCCAATGATTTTACCTATTACATAAACGCAGGTGTTCGAAGTATAATACATACATACATACATGTACTCACGGCTATATTTCCCTTGAAGGGGTAACCAGAGCTAAGGAATTATAAATTCCTCAGCCACTTTTGGAAGTTGAGTGGGGAAAAGATGGTAAAAATAAAGGTTTTCGGTGATGGGTCTCCAACCGCATCGCCCGAAAATCCAATAAAAAGCCCTTAGTCGCCTTTTACGACACCCGTAGGTTAACTAGGCATGGGGTAGCGACATTCTAAGCCGGCACTACATGGCAAGAATACAAAGAATAAAATATGTATGAAAAGATTGATGGATGTTAACGAAGCTAGACAGTTAGTCAAGATCGTACAAAGTGGTGATCAATAGTCTCTGCCTACCCCAATGGGACCTAACGGAGTGAATATATGTATTCATTAATAAAAGATGTTATTAAAGGAAAGAAAAATTTCGACACTGGCGGGGTTCGAACCCGCGACCTTCGGGTATACGCCCCCGTCGCTCTGCCAACTGAGCTACAGTGTCAGTTGCATCCAGCGCGAAATTTCTCTATCCTTTTGTTTCTTTTTTACACGTTCAAGTAGTGTTTGCGTTTCCTACCTCCGAATTATAACTAATTCGGACGGCCACTTGTCTACCTTTTCAGATAGAATGCAAATGTTGGAAACGCCTAACTATCTACTTGAATAACTACTTGAACGTGTAAAAAAGAAACAAAAGGATAGAGAAATTTCGCGCTGGATGCCAACTGACACTGTAGCTCAGTTGGCAGAGCGACGGGGGCGTATACCCGAAGGTCGCGGGTTCGAACCCCGCCAGTGTAGAAATTTTTCTTTCCTTTAATAACATCTTTTATTTATGAGTAATAATCCCCACATGAGGAATTCATGTCAAAAAACATTAAATTATGAATATATGTATGTATGATTTTACTTATTTGTACTTTCTTGATCTGCAATATGACAGGCATCAATTGATGAACAAACAACAAGGGCAGTATTGATATGCCTAATCTGTGCTAGTTGATACGAAACCGAATGTGAGTGACTCAGTTCTGTATTTTTTTGTTTTAAATCTGTTAGAGCTTGAAGTTAACAAAAACTGTGTAGCATGTGTGAATCAGTTCTAGCTTTGAACGTCATCAATCAAACTATGTCATTTTTTTTATTACATACATACATACATATACTCACGGCTATAAATCCCTAGAAATGGGCAGCCAGAGCTAAGGAATTAGAAATTCCTCAGCCACTTTTGGAAGTTGCATGGGGAATAGATGGTAAAATAAAGGTTGTTGGTGATGGGTCTCCAACCGCATCGCCCAAAATCCCATTAAAGCCTCAATACCGTTAGTCGCCTCTTACGTACACCCACCGGTAGAAATGGAGTAGTGCTATTCTAAGCCGACACTACACAGCCAATTTTTTAAATCTTTCGGCAATAGTGTCCGAAAAGGCCCGAATGGCTGTGCATGATGCTGTCCTCGTTCCTACGCTTATGTATGGCAGTGAATGTTGGGTGTGGCAGAAGAAGCATGAAAGCAGAGTAAATGCAGTAGAAATGAGATCCCTCAGAAAAGTTTGTAATGTAAGGTTATGTGATCGTGTGAGGAATGATGTGATTCGTGAAAGGTGTGGTGTAAAAGATGATATTGTAAGAAAGATAGAAAAAGGAATGTTGAGATGGTTTGGGCACATAGAGAGGATGGATGACAGTAAAGTGGTGAAAGAGATATATAGAGCCAATGTGGAAGGTAATGTTAGTAGAGGACGACCTCGGAGGACACATTTAGATCAAATAGAAAATGTGCTCAAAAAGGCAGGTGTCCGAAGTACGAAGAATAAAAGAGCATGTATGAAAAGATTGATGGATGTGAATGAAGCTAGAGAGGTTTGCCAGGATCGTACAAAGTGGCGATCGATAGTCTCTGCCTACCCCAATGGGAACTAACGGCGTGAGAATATGTATGTATGTATGTTTCGGCAATAACCAATTTTCGAGAAGAGATATCTCTGGTATGTGTACAACAGAATGTGCTCAAAAAGGCAGGCGTTCATACATAATATATCATGGTTGTTAACGATGAGGGAAAACGTCGTGAGGAACCGACATGGCTAAGTTGTAATAATAATAATAAAACTATTTATTGTACATCCCAAAAAAAATCAATAATTACAAAAAAAAATATCGGTACAAAAGCCAAAGTACAACTGGCGGTCTTATCACTAAGAGCGATCTCTTCCAGACAACCCAAGAATGGTAACTGGTATTGTACTTAGTCATGTGACAGTGCATTCGAACCAAACGGCGATAGGCCTGCCCTCTATCACGTGAGTACACTGTCCAAGCAAAACGAAGGTACCCTGTACACCAGGTGACGATGTCTCGTCATGTTCAGAAGTATTAGTACCTCTGCTCAACCCTTCGGGGATATACGGCGCTTGATTCTTGAGAATTATACATTGTTAAATCTAAGTAATTATCAAATCAATATAATTGAAACAGATCTTTCCGCAAGCTTAGGAGAAATGTACATAATATAAGATAGATAACAAAATTCATAGAATCATGTTGAATTTTATCATGTGATTTTCCTCAACATCTTGACCTATGATCTATAGATTGTAAAGTGTGCTAATTTTCCTATTTACATAAATACTAGGGGACTACCCAAGCTACGCATGGGTACTATTATTTTTCAAATCTATCTTATGACTGCTCACCCCGTTTACAATTTAGCGTGATAATATATACCTTATGTTGCTAATAGTGGTTGTAGTTTTGTATTGTTTTTTTTATTAAATCGTATGATTGGTTTTGACGACAGACTAACATACACAAAAACCATATGTATAAATATATATAATCACGGCCATAACTCCCAAAAAGGGGTAGCCAGAGTTTCAGAACTAGAAACTCTAAGATAAAAAAAATATTTTTTTCAAAATAAAAAGAATCGTTCTCTATTTTATGAACGTCACAAACTTACGTATGAGTTAAATCTTACTGTACTGACTCTACTTCGGATTCGGAAGGTGTATTGTTGCGAGAAGAACCCGTAAGAAACTCAGCAACACACATCTTTTCTTAGTCATATTACAAGGTTCCTGTACATACATACATACATACATATACTCACGCCATTAATTCCCATCGGGGTAGGCAGAGACTATCGATTGCCACTTCGTGTATGTCTGGAAATATCCTGAATAGAGCCCTGGTGACACCAAGCAGTTTCATCTATCATATAATCATTAAAACTGTAATAAGCTTTTAAATGAAGACTGCGTTTTATAATTACTTTGAATTTCTTTTCTGTTAGATTCAAAATGTCATCAGGTATTTTATTATAAAATTTTACAAATGTAAATAGATGTATTTATTTTTGACAATCTGTACTTTTGAATTGAAATTTCATTATTATCTCTAAGACTTCTAGTATGTCTGTCACAATTTTTGTTACATGCTTTCAAGTTTTTTCTTACATACATAATTTTTCATATATATATTGATATTGCAGTGTCATTATATTTATGGTTTCCTGCCACATTTGGAAGTTGATAGGGGACAAGATGGTAGAAGTTAAGTGTCGTTGGTGATATGTCTCTAACCGCATCGCCCAAAAATCTTAGTTGCCTCTTACGACACCTGTACTTATAAATGGGTAGTGACATTCTAAGCATAGCACTACCCCATTTCTATTTGGTGTACGTATGAGGCGACTAAGGATATTGGGGCTTTTTAATAGATTTTTGGGCGATGCGGTTGGAGACCCATCACCAACAACCTTTATATTACCATCTTTTCCCACTAAAATTTCCAAAAGTGGCTGAGGAATTTTTAATTCCTTAGCTCTGGCTACCCCTTCTAGGGATCTATAGCCGTGAGTATATGTATGTATGTATGTATTCTAAGCCGGCACTGAAAGGCATATTTCAATATATAAATACTGCGTATATACTGTACGAAAGTATTACGTCTGCTCCCAATACGTTGGTAGCTCATGACCCACACAATCCGCGGTATGTGGGTTAAGCTTCTTTTGTAGTTATTTAAAAAATATCATTTCGCGAAACAACCCACTCGCGTCTATGATCTAGCTCTAGGTATTATGGTTTACATACATACATAGATACGTATACGAATGTCTATATATCCTAAAGGGGTCGCCAGAGCTATGGAGCTAGTTAGTTTTTTTCCGCTACTTCCGGATAGGATATAGATAAACATACATACATACATATACTCACGGCTATAAATCCCTTAATGGGGTAGCCAGAGCTTTGGAATAAGAAATTCTTCAGCCACTTTTGGAAGTTGATTTGGGAAAAGATGGTAATAATAAATGTTTTTGGTGACGGGTCTCCAACCCACTTAAAAAGCCCCTATACCCTTAGTCGCCTCTTACGATCACCCACAGGTAGAAATGGGGTAGTGTTTTCTAAGCCGACACTACACGGCAATAAATAAAGAATTTATTATATTGGTATAGATAAAGAATTGTTGGAAATTGGTCTCCAGGCACATCTCTCAGCTCAAATGCCCTAAGGCAACTCGTTCAACTTACGAGAGAAGAAATAAGTTAGTGTTATTCTAAGCTAACACTACACAGCAACTTACGGTTTTTGTATATGTCGTGGCCATATCGTAGATTTGAACACATCGTGAAATGATCGATCATTTCATGAAATGGTCACATTTCATGATGTGGCCAACTTAATTTGACCAGATCATAGAATCGTCAACGTTTCACGATTTTGTCATCGACGCTTGGCCAGATCGTTGAAATAGGGTAACCTGTGAAATGCGATCCAAACGGTACCGTTTTTTAACATATTGCTCAGTTTTTTCGTAATTAGCAAAGTATTCGAGAACCTTTTCGTCGAAAACTCTTTTGTTATTACTTTCTTCCTCGCTAAATAACGATAAATTATTAACTTTTTTACTGAGAGAAAAAACACTTTTGTCAGCGGCCGCCATTTTCACTCATAAACAAAGCGTTTTCAGCGCCTCTACCGGTAATTAATGTGACTATTTTACGATATGATCAAATAATCTTAACCATTTCATGAAGAGGCTGCGCGTTTAGTTGGCCATATCGAGAAACGATTTCTTATCATTGATCTGTCCAAACCACATCACGATGTGGCCAATAAACAGTTGAACATTTCATGAAATACGACCATTTCATGAAATGATCGATCATTTCACGATGTGTTCAAATTGACGATTTGGCCACGACATATATACTTAACAACCTCACGACTTGAATTCCTAAACATGGATGCCGGAGATTTTGAGTAAATGGTTTGCGAAATACTTTTGGAAGATCAGAGGAAAACATACATATACATACATATTCTCACGCTGTTAGTTCCCATTGCGCAGAGACTATCGATCGCCACTTTGTACGATCCTGGCAAACCTCTCTAGCTTCATTCACATCCATCAGTCTTTTCATACATGCTCTTTTATTCTTCGTACTACGGATACCTGCATTTTTGAGTACATTTTCTATTTGATCCAAATGGCTTCCACATTGGCTCTATAGATCTCTTTTACCAATTTACTGTCATCCATCCTCTCTATATGCCCAAACCATCTCAACATTCCTTTCTCTATCTTTCTAACAATATCATCTTTTACACCACATCTTTCTTTTCAGAGGAAAAGAGGTATTATATAAATAATTGTAAATTTCATTTCATTTCATTTATTTATTCACTAGCAGCCCGTCCCGGCTTCGCTCGGGCATAAATTATCATTAACATTTTGTTTTTTATTTTATTACATGTTATTATTTTAATATATTTTTTTTAAGTTTTAAGATATCTTATATTTTTTTGCTGTGTAGTGTCGGCTTAGAATAGCACTACCCCATTTCTTCCGGTGGGTGTACGTAAGAGGCGACTAACGGTTTTGGGGCTTTTGAGGGATTTTTGGGCGATGCGGTTGGTGACCCATCACCAACAACCTTTATTTCACCATCTTTTCCCCTCACAACTTCCAAAAGTGGCTGAGGAATTTCTGATTCCTTAGCTCTGGCTACCCCTTCTAGGGATTTATAGCCGTGAGTATATGTATGTATGTATGTTATATTTTTTTGTATTTATATTTAGATATATTTTTTTATTTTTCATAATGAGTAATTACATCAAAAGCCATTCAATTTATAGAGTTAGAGCTTCCCTGTAAACAATATTTGACGTTGTTGTATTTTGGGGCAGCAAAATAAATTGATGTTCAGGAGCTCCCATCCGCGACAGGCCAACGTACAGTTGACCGTGAGTAAAACAATTCTTTCGCAGGTCAATCCCTACTAATTTGAAGGTTTGGCCTTGGGACTTATTAATTGTTAAAGCAAAAGATGTTTTAGTTGTAGCCGTTTAAATGGAATTGGTAGATCAGTTGAGATCATCGGTATCCTCGGTATATGAGCTAATTGACCGGCTGCTGGGCCAGTGATAATAGTCGCTACAATTAAATTTTGCTTTAACTCTTTGATAAGCAGCCTCCCGTACCCCTTCGTAACGCCTGCAACAACTTACTATGCATAGCTAATCGAGCGGAGTTTTATCTATTTTTTTAATTCGAGATAACTTTCGAATGGAATGTTCGAATTGAATAATTCAAAAAGTAATATAAGGGTATTGAAGTAGTCTGAAATAATATATACGTTTTTTACAAATAAAGAGCCTTTTCTAAAGCAGGATTTTAATTTAATTTTTAAATAATTTTATATAATGATGCTTGTTGTGAGATAACTATAATAGTTAGAGACATGCTGTCGGGGCATTTTTTTAGATAATAATGTGTTCTATAAAATGGTAGTACATAATTTTATTCTATAGTCAATAGTTTTCGCAGCGCACGCGATAAAGGTTTTTTTTTTTGTATTTCTTTAACACCTTGGGTTACATTTTTGAAGTTTACGTAAGGATCCCTAATTTTTTTGAAAATGAAATATAGCCTATGTCACTCAGGAATAGTGTAGCATCAAAACAGTGAAAGAATTTATCAAATCCGTCCAGTAGTTTTGGAGCCTATTCAATTCAAACAAACAAACAAACAAAA
Source organism: Bedellia somnulentella (assembly GCA_963576735.1). Classification (NCBI taxonomy): domain Eukaryota; kingdom Metazoa; phylum Arthropoda; class Insecta; order Lepidoptera; family Bedelliidae; genus Bedellia; species Bedellia somnulentella. The sequence goes on along the minus strand of OY755194.1, from coordinate 2,108,371 downwards.
AATCAAACCTTTCCTCTTTATAATATTAGTATAGATTAACAATATCATTGTATCTGAATGTCACTTAATCTAAACAATAATTAATTAAATTACACAAATTTTCAACGAGATCATAAAAAAAACATCAAATTAAATTCCAACTCACAAATAACATAAAAAAACAATTCTTAAAAAAAACATAATCGGTAAATATAAATTAATATAGTTAATTAGAATTTATAATAATTAATTTAATTTATTTAATTAGATGGCTTTTCATTTGTAATCCCACAACGCTTTGCCTAAGCGCAGTTTTAATTTATGATATGACATGTAAATTTGAATTACAATGTATCGATCATTAATTCATAATGTAGATCGCCGTGTAGTGTCGGCTTAGATATTACTACCCCGTTTCTACCGATGGGTGTACGTAAGAGGCGACTAACGGTATTGGGGTTTTTTTAAGGGATTTTTGGGCGATGCGGTTGGAGACCAATCACCAACAACCTTTATTTTTACCACCTTTTCCCCACTCACATTTCCAAAAGAGGCTGAGAAATTTCTAATTCCTTAGCTCTGGCTACCCCTTCTAGGGATTTACAGCCGCGAGTATATGTATATCATTAATTCATACAGTATCATTTTTTGTATGAATTGTGCTCAAAAAGGAAGGTGTCTGAAGTATGCAGAATAAAAGTTAGTAAAATACTCAATATTAAACAATGACCTTCTAATAATTTTACAATACTATGTCTCAACCAATAATATCATTTTATTATAGTGTTTACATACTTACGGCTATAAATCCCTAGAAGCGGTTGCCAGAGCTAAGGAACGAGATATTCCTCAGCCACTTTTAGAAAAGTTGAGTGGGGAGGGGATGGTAAAATGAAAGACCTTAAAAACCCCAATACCGTTAGTCGCCTCTTACGTACAAACACCGAAAGAAATGGGGTAGTGCTATTCTAAGCCGACAGTACACAGCTAACATATTTAGGTCATGTATATCTAAGTAGAAAATAAACAGAACTCTTGATAGCTTTTTAGCAAAAATAACCCACCTATTGAGGTTATGCCAAAACTCCTAAGTAATGGACCAAGAGCTGACTGCAAAATACAGTCCTAACAAGTATTAGCCTAGTGCCACTATTACCTAAAAGTATATAATAGGGCAACCAAATTATTTTTTCTGCCTATGAACAAAGTATTTCTTTAACAAGTTTGAAGTAATAACTCGATAGAAACTGGCAATAATAACCAAACGATAATACGGAAAATGTTTCAAGAAATTTACCAGCGAATATTTATTTTTATTTCTTTCTTTATAAATGGCACAAACGGAAAGCCCAAATCACAAAAAATATTTTATTTAACATAAAATAACATAACATAACATAACATAAACGTTCAAGCCGAATATCCCCGAAGGGGTTGGCAGAGGTACTAATACTTCTGAACATCACGTGACTTTGTCACCTGGTTTTCAGAATACCCACGTTTTGCATGGACAGTGTACTCACGTGATAGGGGGCAGGCCTATCGCCGTTTTGTACGAATACACTGTCACATGACTAAGTACAACTCAGCCATGTGGGTTTCCTCACGATGTTTTCCCTCCGATTTTATTTAACCTTTTTTAAATTATTGTATTTAGTTATGTGTATAACATTTTGAGAGTTGATTATTGCAACTTCAAACCTAACCTACACGTATTAAAGTAAAACAAATAATAATTTAATATTAAACAAAATTGTTGCAGCCAACTCTCGCACTATATTCGTTCATTGAGTAATGAATGACGTGGTTACTGAGAACTACTGGTGTTATAACAGATGTAAATTTGCTGTTGGATCATCTATCAGTTCACGGTGGGATTTCCCGCCAATTTTCCTTGTGTTTCAGATGGATTTCAGGTATGGAATATATTTAATTGGGGCATGTAATTACGTTTGACGCGACTTTGAAAAATATTTTTTTTTCTTTGTGGGAGGATTTATTCTATTTCATTATTATTCATAAGGTTTTTTAGTAATTTGTTTTTTCATAATTGACTGTACATGTCATAACTGAGATTATACCATTTTTGGGATGTTTAGCCGTTCGACGTATAAAAAATAATTTATGGACATAGATGTACTAATAAAAACGTTTTTTAATCTATGATTTATGGATGTTGACATTGGGTAAAGACAATAATTAAAATACTAAACACCAACATTCCCATACATACATACATATACTCACGCCATTAGTTCCCATTGGGGTAGGCAGAGACGATTGAACGCCACTTCACACGATCCTGACAAACCTCTCTAGCTTCGTTTACATCCATCAATCTTTTCATACATGCTCTTTTATTCTTCATACTTCGGACGCCAGCCTTTTTGAGCACACTCTCAATTTGGTCCAAGTGTGTTCTCCGTGGTCGTCCTCTACTAATATCACCATCGACTCTAGCTCTATAGATCCCTTTTACCAATTCTCTATCATCCATCCTCTCTATGTGCCCAAACCATCTCAACATTCCTTTTTCTATCTTTCTTACAATATCATCTTTCACACCACACTTTTCACGAATAACACTATTTCTCACTCGGTCACATAATCTAACATTACAATTTTTTCTGAGGGACCTCATCTCTACTGCATTCACTCTGCTCTCATGCTTCTTCTGCCACACCCAACATTCGCTTCCATACATAAGCGTAGGAACAAGAACAGCATCATGCACAGCCATTCGGGCCTTTTCAGACACCGATTGACAGGTTATTAGGCTATTCATTGCTCCATTTACCGCATTACCCTTTTTCACTCTTCTTTCAATATCTTCATCACATTTTCCATCCCTTGTAAACAAACTTCCCAGATATACAAACTCCTTCACCTGTTCCACATCCTTACCATCAATCGCAATCACGCATTCTGTCACATCTTCCTGTCTCTCAAAAACCATCGTTTTGGTCTTATTATTATACCAACATTCCCATTATAAGTTTTCTTCTTTGAACTTCTAATTGTGGCTAACGAGTTTCTATAACTCTGGCTACCCCTTTTTGGAATTAGAGACTTGAGGATAAATATGTATCTATTAATGTTATGTATGAAATCCCAAAAACATGGCCCTCCCGTTCATTCATCCCTCTCGACCTCACGTTGTAAGCAGGGCAGGTGACCGAACGAAATGTGTCAACAAGCAAATATCCTTATACACTTGATACTGATTCACTTGATATAATCTGTCTTAGGCGACTGATTCTGTGGACAATTGATCTCTAAGATAGTTTTTTTATGTTGATGTTTTATTTATTTAGACGTGTAGTGTCGGCTTAGAATAACACTACCCCATTTCTACCCGTGGGTGATCGTAAGAGGCGACTAACGGTATTGGGGCTATTAAGGGATTTTTGGGCGATGCGATTGGAGACCCATCACCAACAACCTTTATTTTACAATCTTTACCCCACTCAACTTTCCAAACGTGGCTGAGGAATTTCGAATTCCTTAGTTCTGGCTACCCCTTCTAGGGATTTATAGCCGTGAGTATATGTATGTATGTATGTTTTATTTATAAGTACGTGAGGATTTTGTATAGAAAATAATATATTAGGTCCGTCAGTTTTTGCTGTGTAGTGTCGGCTCAGAATGTTACTACACCTTTCTACCCCGGGTGTCGTAATAGGCGGTGGTTTCGCGATGTGGTTGGAGGGACGCATCACCTATGACACTTTAAATCTACCACCATGTCCCCAATCAACTTCCAAATGTTGCGGAGAACATTCTAACTCTGAAGCTCTGCCTACCCTTTTTGGGATTTATGACTGTGAGTAAATGAATGTATGTATTTTATTTATAAGTATGTCAGCATTTTGCTTAAAGAACAATATATTATGTCCATCAGTTTTTATTTGACAAGACAGAAAATTTTGATGGTCACGCGTTGTACTTCAAGTTTGTAATACATACATACATATATACATATTCTCACGCCGTTAGTTCCCATTGGGGTAGGCAGAGACTATCGATCCCCACTTCGTACGATCCTGGCAAACCTCTCTGGCTTCGTTTACCTTCATCAATTTTTTCATACATGCTCTTTTATTCTTCATACTGCGGACACCTGCCTTTTTGAGCACATTTTCTATTTGATCCAAATGTATCCTCCGAGGTCGTCCAATTTAATGATAGTATTTTAAGTATATTGATTTAAATTTAAATGGTCATTTGATATGGGTTTATTAGTGTATGGAATAATATGTGACTTTTAATTTATTTAAAATATAATAACATAACAATGCAGTTTCTTTGTAATAGTTTTACGTTTAAGTTTTAAGAGCGTCGATCTTGTGAAAAAGTTTTTCGGAGACTGTAAGTATACTTTTCAAAGTTATTTGTGACAATTTTTTAATTAAAATTAGGTTAATGTAATATTTATTTAGCATAGTTTGCTGTGTAGTGTCGGCTTAGAATAGCACTAACCCATTTCTTCCGGTGGGTGTACGTAAGAGGCGACTAACGGTATTGGGTCTTTTTAAGGGATTTTTGGGCGATGCGGTTGGAGACCCATTACCAACAACCTTTATTTTTACCATCTTTTCCCACGCAACTTCCATAAGTGGCTGAGGAATTTTTGATTCCTTAGCTCTGGCTACCCCTTCTAGGGAAATATAGCCGTGAGTATATGTATATGTATGTTATTTAGCATAGGTATAAAAAATAAATCACTTATGTATTACTTTACTCTTATATTGCTTTTTTATGTTAAAATGAAGAGATTAATTATACACACTCTTAGCTCGAAACATATTATGAGTTTAATCAGAGTCAGACAAGCATAAATGGTTTCCTAGTCATTTATGAAAGAGAAAGAAAAATGGAAAATACTGTCGTCATATGCAAAATTAAACATACATATCTGAGTACTTATTCGATAAAACGTTCAGATACCGGCAATATACCCATCACCAAAAACCTTTATTTTACTATCTTTTTCCCACTCAACTTCCAAAATGTCTTGTTCTGAAGCACTGGCCAATCCTTCTAGGGATTTATAGCCGTGAGTATGTATGTATGCACCGGCAAAATAAACTCTTCTTGTACAAACTGGCAAAGCAAAACGGATATTCTGATACACAGGCCTTCCACCCCTTCAGGAAAACACGGTATGAACAATATATCTATGTTTGTACAATTATAATATCTTAAATTTACCTCCCTATAACTGAATCCCCAAAAAGATGTAAGCCAGAGCTTCAAAATTTGTAATTCTTCACCCATTTTTTGAGAACTCCAAAAGGTAAAAAATAGTAAAAAATTCCCAAAAATCACTTAAAAAGCTCCGACACCCTAAGTGCTTATGCTGTGTAGTTCCGGCTTAGAATAGCACTACCCCATTTCGTCCGGTGGGTGTACGTAAGAGGCGACTAACGGTATTGGGGGCTTTTAAGGGATTTTTGGGCGATGCAGTTGGAGACCCATCACCTTTATTTTACCATCTTTTCCCCAAACAAGTTTCCAAAAGTGGCTGAGAAATTTCTTATACCTTGGCTCTGGCTACCCCTTCTAGGGATTTATAGCCGTGAGTATATGTATGTATGTACCCAGAGTCTCCTCCTATGACATCCGCAACAAGGAATGGGTGAGTGTTTCTCTAAGCCGAAACTACATAGTTATACACAACCTTTAATTCACGAGTAAGCAAGTGGAATTAATCTAAGGATTTAACAGAATAGGGTCGTAGGTCAAGAAACTTTCTTAAGTGTATCGTTTTTGAGGAAGCAGCTCAGATGATTCTTTCCGAAGGTTGATGACCAATATGTTTCCATTGTTTACTACAATGATACATATGTGACCGTCAAGTATTAGAAAGCTGTGTCGGCTTAGAATAGCACTAACCTATTTCTTCCTGCGGGTATGGTAAGAGACGACTAAGGGTATGGGGCTTTTAAAGTGGTTATTGGGCGATGCGGTTGGAGACCCATTACCAACGATACTTTATTTTACCATCGTTTCCCCTATCAACTTCGAAATGTTACTGCGTTTCTAGCTCTGAAGCTCTGGCTACCCCTTTTTGGGATTAATAGCCGTGAGTATATGTATATATATTTTTACCTAAAAAATAAGTTATAATTTTAAAAATGATGGAAAAAACCGAGATATAGCAGGTGACCGAACAACAAAAAAAGAAGGTTTGAAGGACAAGGTTTAAAAAAAAATGGATGTGGACAAAGCTCGAGAGGTTGGCGAAGGTTGTTAAAAGTGACAATCCAAAGTTTCTACTTACCCCAATTGAGCATTTATGAAAATATCTGAGATCGATATTACATTTACCATGACTGAAATTTGCCTCAGTGGTCCAAAATATAGTGCGTCTGGTTTACGTCCCGTAGGTATCAGAGTTGATTCCAAGGCACAATCTTGTTTTTTTTGTTTAGTAATTAGATTACACAATCATATAACTTTTTATCATTCTACTAAGGCTTCATAGAATAGTTATTGGCTTCATACATACATACATATACTCACGGCTATAAATCCCTAAAAGGGGTAGCCAGAGCCAAGAAATTAAAAATTCCTAATCCACTTTTGGAAGTTGCGTGGGGAAAAGATGGTATAATAAAGGTTGTTGGTGATGGGTCTCCAACCGCATCGCCCAAAAATCCCTTAAAAGCCCCAATACCGTTAGTCGCCTCTTACGTACACCCACCGGAAGAAATGGGGTAGTGCTATTCTAAGCCAACACTACACAGCAATATATATATATATATATATATTGTATACACAGCAGTATATTGGCTTCATATAAAAGTTAAACCTTTGGTTGAAAAAAACAGGTTCTTATACGATACTACCCTTCCGTTAATAACTAACAATAAAACTGCCATAAACAACAAAAAATACAAAACTAATTGTATAAAACAACAAAAAGTTTTAATTTACGTCTAAAACAGTTAAACAAAGATTTTGTAGAAGAGGAAAGTTAGAAATACATCATAAAGTATCTAAACTAGAAAAGGACCGTTTTAACTGTAAAAATGAGTACCCATTATTTTATAGGCTTTTTAAAGCCCTTTTTATAAAAAAATCCTTGCCAAGAGCATTTCCGTATAGTGAGTTAAAACGAACAAACTAAGTCAAAAAGGTGCGGTAGGATCGTACTAAGTGGTAAACGATAGTCTCTGCCTACACAAGTTTAAGTAAAAACTATACATGCAGACATGTGAAACGCCATTGGAATACCAAATTCTTGTTACAATTTTTTTAATAAACATAATCATAACATAAACATAAACGTTCACGCCGTTTATCCCCGAAGGGGTTGGCAGAGGTACCAATACTTCTGAACTCACATGGCAGCGCCATCTAGTGTCCAGAGAAGGTACCCACGTTTTGCTTAGACAGTGTACTCACGTGATAGGGGGCAGGCCTATCGCCGTTTTTGTACGAATACACTGTCACATGACTAAGTACAACTCAGCCATGTGGGTTTCCTCACGATGTTTTTCCTCACCGTTAACAACCATGATAATTTTTTTAATGATTAACAATAAACAAAAACTTATACTAATGTAAAAACATATTGTCATTTATAAACACCATATTAACCTATAGTGGCAACAGTCTACAGTCAACGACCAGCAGCGGCCTACAGTCTTTAACTACCCCAGTGCGAACTAATGGCGTAAACAGCATAACAACAGTTATAAAAACAGCGATTGCTGAGAGGGTAGAACACCGCTTATCGTGCAGACGATAAGGGTTTAAATCCCGGGTCGGACCTACACCAATTTGTCTTTTTTAGAAAGAAAGAAAGAAATAACGTTTATTTGGTAAGATTTACACAAGACAATTAAATCTATTTAAAAAAACAATTGTTCATTACCAAAAATGCTTTGACTCAGCACTTGTATGACAGAGTATATACTCATCATACGCTGATTTTCAGTCAAAGCCCTATACACTAATTACATATTAAAAACATAACATAACACCATATTTTTAAAGTCATATGTGTGGTTAGTTTATCATAGTTGTTAACAATGAGGAAAACACTGTGAAAAAACCCATACGGCTGAGTTGTACTTAGTGGATTCGTACAAAACCGCGATAGGCCTGCCCCCTATTACGTGAGTACACTGTCCAAGCAAAACGTGGGTACTCTGAACACCAGAGGACAATGTCACGTGATCAACCCCTTCGGGCATATACGTCCTGAATGTTGTTTTTTTGAGTTGAGTTGTAAGTATATTTAGGTTCTTTCGTACAATTCCCCGTTATTTCATCGTTCCCAAGTCATTAAGCTGCCATTACAGTATGTAAACAACGCATTAGTCTAAGCAGGAACTCTGCAAACAATTTGTTCATTAGTCTTGTCTCGTTAGTATGTTGCTAATATTAACGTTTGGAATATTATACGAAAAATAAAATTTTCTTAATATATATTTTTTTTTATAAAAACCGTGATAGCTCAGTGGGTAGAACACTGCTTATCATGCAGACGATAAGTGTTTAAATCTCGGGTCGGACCTACACCAATTTGTCTTTTCTAAAGTCATATGTGTGGTTAATTTATCATGGTTGTTAACGGTGAGGAATACTTTGTGAGGAAACCCACATGACTAAGTTGTACGTATTCGTGCAAAACGGCGATAGGCCTGCCCCCTTTCACGTGAGTACACTGTCCAATCAAAACGTGGGTACTGTGAACACTAGGTGACAATGTCAAGTGATGTTCGAAAGTATTAGTACCTCTCCCAAACCCTTCGGGCATATACGGCCTGTATGTTTGAGTTGAGTTGTATGTATATTTAGATTCTTTCATATAATTCCTCGATTTTGCAAGTGTAGTTAGCGAAACGATACGGAAAGTGCCGACAGGTATCCATATACGCTTTCGAACTGATGGATGGTATGCTTTTTAACCTATCCAGGCTGAAAGCCCGCACTAAAGTAGGTATCCCACAAAATGATCTCCGAGATTATGTACGCGGATGACTTATGCTTTTTAGCGCAGTCCCCAACTTCTCTACAAGAGCTGATGACTGGTCTTCACGACGCGTGCACCAAGTTTGGCCTGAAGATAAATGTAGGCAAGACAGAAGTCATGATAACAGGCCTGCAAACAGACGAACTTCTGAGAATCTGTCTCGGTCAGGATGTTCTGAAGCGTGTAGAGAAGTTCAAGTACCTGGGAAGCACAATTACATCGCAGTGCGACCTGGATGCCGAACTAAATAGCAGGATTGGTGCTGCTTCAGGGTCTAACGGCAAACTCCGCTCAAGGGTCTTTCGTTCACACGATCTCAAACTAGCTACAAAAAATCTCAGTTTACCGGGCCATTGTACTGCCGAGTCTGCTCTATGGTTCAGAGACTTGGTGCCTTAACCGTAAAAATATTAAGTCGCTAGACCAATTTCATCTCCGATGTCTACGCGACATCATGAGCATCCACTGGACTGACCGCATCAGAAATATTGAGATTCTTCGACGCGCCAAGATTTGCGGTATAGAAGCTTATCTGATGCGGCGTCAATTACAATGGTGTGGTCATGTTTTCCGAATGCCAGATGAACGCATAGCTAAGTGCATCTTTTATAGCGAGCTACAAGAAGCCAAGCGCAAGCATGGTGGACAGCTATCGCGCTACATAGATGTGTTTAAAATGAGAAATTGATCCCGTGACATGGGAAACAACTGCTAAAAATCGCCCGGAGTGAAGACGTCTTGTAAGGCAAAACATCGAAGCCTTTGAAGAACGACGCAAAGACGAACTCGACGTCAAAAGGGACGAGTTAAAAGCCAGGCCACCAACGGCACTAATGTACCACTACAGTGGCGGCGTATTCACTTGTCCAAGATGCTCAAGGATCTTTAAGGCCAAAATTGGCTACAGCAGCCATATGCGCGCACACGTACGCGCGGACCAACGAGGCGCCAGCTGCTGAGAGCCTGTCCAGCAGTCGCTGTAGCCGAAATCGGCTCGGTCATACATATTTCATCGTTCACAAGTCATTAAGCTGCCATTACAGAAGGTAAACAACGCATTAGTCTAAGCAGGAACTCTGCAAACAATTTGTTCATTAGTCCTGTCTTGTTAGTATGTTGCTAATAATAAAGTTAGAAATATTATACGGAAATAACAAGTAATGTTTAAAAATGATTTTTTTTTCTTTCTTTTTATAAGAAAAATGTGTAATGTTGGCTTAGAATAGCACAACCCCATTTCTACCCACGGGTGTCGTAAGAGACGACTTAAGTATCGTTTTGTCTCATTCAGTTGTAAAGATTTCAATGCGACTCTCGTCTGGAATACTCAATTCAACAATCGGGCGTAATGGTATGTAGCCTTTTAAATTTGTTTTTGGGCAATGCGGTGAGAGACCCATCACCAAGAACCTCTATATTACAATCTTTTCTCCACTTTACTCCCAAAAGTGGCTAAAGAATTTCTTATTCTGAAGCTCTGGCAACTCTTTTTACGGATTTATAGCAGTAAGTATAAGTATGAGATTAACTATTATACCTTTTATTTAAAATACATAAGTCCACAGTTTCTTCTGGCTGCCATTTAACCTCAGTTGGTCAGGAGCTGAGGGCGATCGTGAGTAAAGTACCTTAAGCTCCCGTTAAATGGTGCAAACAACGCATTAACGTTAGCAGGGGCTACTGTAAACAATTAGGTAATTAACCAGGCTTGATGAGTTGCAAACATATTACTAAAATACAAGTTAATAACCTCTGTAACCTTCGTACTTAACTAAAAGTAGAGGTCCAGTATAGTGATCGAAATTCAACCGGAAATTTCAGTTTCAAAATGCTCTGGCTACCCTTTTTTGGGATTTATGGCCGTGAGTGTGTATGTATGTATGCACTACATACCTTCCTTGCTCTTACCTGCTTTTACTGCTTTGCTTTATTTACCTTACCCCACACGGAGACGTTTTTAGGCAGAGCTACCTACTTTGAACTTAGGTTAACCGTCGAATCTCCAGATACGATCTCTTCTATGGAGAGGGTTTGGTTGTGAATTAATCTTGTGTCTCATGGGGGTCTTCTATCTATTTATATGTTCAGAGCCTTTACTAAGTAAAAAACCCTACTAGAAGTAGTTTTCTACCACCATCCATACAGCATCCGCGGAAACGGAGTAGAGCCTTTATAAACCATCATAGCACTTATAAATCGCCATATAGTGCCGGCTTAGAGTGTTACTACTCCTTTCTTTCCACGGGTGTTGTAAGTGGCGACTAAGGGTATGGGGCTTTTTATTGTTGATTTTGGGCGATGCGGTTGGAGACCCATCACCAACGATACTTTATTTCTACCATCTTGTCCCAAATGTGGCTGAAGAGTTACTAGCTCTGAAGCTCTGGTTACCCCTTTTTGAGATCTCTGGCCGTGAGTATATGTATGTATGTATGTAAAAGTGCAAGTGAAACTGATTTCCATTTTGGCTCTACCGATCTCTATGCACTTAGTTCAGTTGTACTTCTATTCTAGAAGATAATGTTTGTAAATTGTTTTATTATTAACGCCCAACAAAGAGTTTCAATTTCCTTAGTAAATTTTATAAAGGTAATATATAGGTAATAAGAGAGTATAATATTGCTATTCATAATGTCTTTATAAATCTGCCTACGCACTCTTTAAGCCGTATGCGTGAGAGCATTTACGATTTTACGATGTTTTTATGGTATGCATTTGAAAATGTAACAGGGGCGTAGTGAGTAAGAATTTATGGACAAACTTACGTATAGTCATGCCAATAATTCCTATCGGAGTAAGCAGAAGCGTTCAATTGTCACTTTGAAAGATCCTGAAAAACCTCTCAAACTTCATTTGTATTTATCAATATTTTCCCTTTTATTATTGACTCTTCGGACGTCTGTCCTTTGCAGCACATTATATAACATAACATAACATAAACGTTCACGCCGAATATCCCCGAAGGGGTTGGCAGAGGTACTAATACTTCTGAACATCACGTGACTTTGTCACCTGGTGTTCAGAGTACCCACGTTTTGCATGGACAGTGTACTCACGTGATAGGGGGCAGGCCTATCGCCGTTTTGTACGAATACACTGTCACATGACTAAGTACAACTCAGCCATGTGGGTTTTCTCACGATGTTTTCCCTCACCGTTAACAACCATGATAAATTAACCACACATATGTCTTTTAGAAAAGACAAATTGGTGTAGGCCCGACCCAGGATTCGAACACTAGTCGCTTGCACGATAACCAAGTGTTCTACCCACTGGGCTATCACGGTTGTCATTATATATTTGATCTAAAACAATCCTCCGTGGTAGTCATTTGTTACTTTGTTTTTTATATGGAACTCCTCGTTGATTATTCGATCACATACTTTTCACTACAGGTAGAATAAGACCCTCATTCAGTCATTGTGTGTTTAGAAATTGATATCCAACAGTGAACATTTACTAATGTGTTTTTTTTTGCTCCTGTCCTTACTCCGTCCCTGATCGAGCTTTCATTTGCACAAATACAATTAAATAGTGAATTTATTTTAAATAACTATTTAATTTAAAGTAATTAGTATTCTATCTCTAGTCAGTGATATGCAGAAAGCAAATAGTAGGAGTATAACCTAAGGATGTTAAGCTATAAAGTTTAGCGGCACATTTACTTGTTAGTGTGTTTAGTGCATTCTACTGTAGCGTACGTATAGAATAGCATTAGTATTGAATTAACAAATAAATATATGGACATATTATACACAGACCTAGTTAGTCCCAAAGTTAAAGTTGTATTATGCGATACTAACTCAACGATATATTTTATATTATATAAAACACATATAAATAACAGCCAACAATAAGAAACAATCATTAATGCTCACGGATTAATGTTGTGCTCAGCTTAAGCAGTGATCGAACCCACAACCTCCGGATTGAGCAACTAGTCACTCGGCCACAGACGTCGTCATTATCTTCAGTATATCCCCGAAGGGGTTGGCAGAGCTACTTAGACTCCTGAACATCACGTGACACTGTCCCCTGATGTTCAGAGTACCCAATTTGTCTTTTATAAAGACATTACAAAAGTATTAGTATCTCTGCCAACCCCTTCCGGGGTATTCGGCGTGAAAGTTTGAGTTGAGTTAAGATGAGTAGTAAATCCGCCACCCCTAGGGAGACATCTAACATGTACGCTAAGTTATGTTTCGTATTGTGCTGCTGTTTACAACAAAAATCTATTAAGTAAATAATACTTTAATGCGTCCGAAGTATGAAGAATAAAAGAGCATGTTTGAGTAGATTTATGAATGTAAACGAAGCAAAAGAGGTTTGTCAGGATCGTACAAAGTGGCGATTGATAGTCTCTGCCTACCTATGGGAACTAATAGCATGAGTATGTCAAACTGCAAGAAAATATAATCCACTATGAAACTCAATTTTTTCTTTATTGAATCTTAAAACATAAGTCGTTTCAACCCCTTCAAAAACCCCTTAATTTTATATTTCCGTTTCTTTAAAACCCTATTTCTCACACGTAAATCGGTCAAGTGTTAAATTTACAATTTTCATACCACTTTCACCCCTAAAGCCTTCACTTTAGAGGCTTCAATTGCATGTATAGTTTGGTTGAGTAATTTCCTTCGTGCACCTGCCTAGAAATTGCAAGTTTTATAATAATATAGGAGAACTTTAGAGCATTTAGTTATTATGCAACTCGTTTTGAGTTTAACTTTAAGTTGTTTCATTGCTTTGCTGAAGCTATAATTATTATACTAGGCTGGTTATGTTTTCTAATAAGTATTTGTAGCTATTTTAATCGTATGTCAAATTTATTGTCACTTCAAGTATGCTAGAAATCACATATTCGCTCGGCTAAAATCCGAAAGAGGAGAGATAAGAGAGGAGAGGAGATCCGAGAAATTTACTGGTATCTTCAAATTCATTGACATCCTAAACTATATATTTATTTATACTATAGCGTGTAGTACCGGCTTAAAATGTCACAACCCCTTTCTTCCCACGGGTGTCGTAAGGGTATGGGGTTTTTAAAGTGGTTTTTGGGCGATGTTAACGGTGAGGGAAAACATTGTGAGGAAACCCACATGGCTGAGTTGTACTTAGTCATGTGACAGTGTATTCGTACGAAACGGCGATAGGCCTGCCCCCTATCACGTGAGTACACTGTCCATGCAAAACGTGGGTACTCTGTAGCTCTGAACACCAGGTGACAAAGTCACGTGATGTTCAGAAGTATTAGTACCTCTGCCAACCCCTTCGAGATATTCGGCGTGAACGTTTATGTTATGTTTATGTTTTTGGGCGACGCGATTGGAGACCCATCACCAACGATTCTTTATTTCTACCATCTTCTCCCCTATGAACTTCCAAACGTGGCTGAGGAGCTTCTAGCTCTGAAGCTCTAGCTTACCCTTTTTGATATTTATGGCCGTGAGTATAACCTTATTTTAGACATACATACATACATATACTCACGGCTATAAATCCCTTAACGGGGTAGCCAGAGCTTTGAAATGAAAAATTCCTCAGCCACTTTTGGAAGTTGATTGGGGAAAAGATGATAATAATAAATGTTTTTGGTGACGGGTCTCCAACCACATCGCCCAAAAATCACTTAATAAGCCCCTATACCCTTAGTCGCCTCTTACGATCGCCCATGAGTAGAAATGGGGTAGTTTTATTCTAAGCTGGCACTACACGGCTAACTATACATAGTATGTCTAAAATTTCGGCTTAGAAGAGCATAAACACATTTCTTTCCGTGGATGTTGTATGAGCTGACTAAGTATCCTTACTATTATGGTAATGATGATTGTGATAGTAATTTGGATGAAACAGTAGTATGGAAGTAATTTGAAAGTTTCTGGGTAATTTTCTAAAGACCTTTCACAAGCATTACTATATTTAACAATATTTTCCCACTCAACTTCCGAAATTGGCTGAGCAATTTAGAATTCTGAAGCACTGGCTACCTTTTTTGGGATTTATATTCGTGAATAAAGGTGCTTTGCAATTTTAAAACTAGGTTAGTAACATAAAAAGCGAATCAATTTGTTTATGTAAATGTCGTATACACTTAGGTTTTAAGTATCATATGACTCCATCACATTCTGCTTAGTTTCATTTCTTACGTTTTGTAATCCACGAATAATCCAATTACATGAAAGACGTGCCTTAATTGCGATTTAAAATGATATGGTCTGTCTACTTATGCAATGTTTTCAAGATTTAAAATTCATTTCCTTTATTATGAATGGTAAAAGCAATATGCAGTGTAGTGTTATTTGTTACTTTAGGTACATAAGAGGCGACTAAGAGCTTTTACATGGCTGAGTTGTACTTAGTCATGTGACAGTGTGTTCGTTCATAACGGCGATAGGCCTGCCCCCTATCACGTGAGTACACTGTCCATGCAAAACGTGGGTACTCTGAACACCAGGTGACAAAGTCACATGATTTTCAGAAGTATTAGTATCTCTGCCAACCCCTTCGGGGATATTCGGCGTGAACGTTTATGTTTATGTTATGTAAGAGCTTTGAAGTGATTGTTGGACTATGCGGCTGGAGAGCCATTACCGCCACCACCCTGCATTTTACTCAAAACTCAAACGTTCACGCCGAATATCTCCGAAGGGGTTGGCAGAGGTACTAATACTTCTGAACATCACGGGAACATTGTCACCTTCTGTTCAGAGTTCCCACGTTTTGCTTGGACAGTGTACTCACGTGATAGGGTGCAGGCCTATGGCCGTTTTGTACAAATACACTATCGTATGACTAAGAATACATAAGCCATGTTAGCAACTTTATCGTACATTAGAAGCCATAAACAAAACATAAAATATAAAATCTCTTTACAGGCAACCTTTTTAAAATAAAAACAAACTACCAAATAAAATAAAAACAAATTTTGAAATTCAAAACAGAACGAACTAATCTAGATACTCGAATGAAAAGTCACTCAGTTCATTTCAGTATTTGCTACGAAAACAACAATTTCATTTCTATATTTTATCGAGTTATTTTTGTTCACTCAATTAAGTAAATATTATTGAATATGCGTGAAATATGTCATATACAAGCGGGGCAATGTGGGAATCAAATCGGAGCTAAGGTAAATAGAATTTGTATCAACAGACTTGTTATTTTGTTTTGACAGTAATATATATTCTACTTAATAGAATTATAAATTATCTAAGGAACTAGGGAGATAAAAAGGTTTATATTGCACTAATTTATTTGTAGTATTATTGTAAATTACTTGTATATTTAGGGCAACAACGTAAAGCTTTCTGTTGGTAATTTAGTTTTTAAACCCTCGTCCATATTATTTTCTCCGTGAATGCTCAAATATTTAATTTTGTTTTCAATAAAATGTGATATCTTAGTTTATTTTTGTTGCCATCTGAAAACTGTCACTGCTTAAAAAATACATCTTAACAAATTTTAAAGCCCTTTTGCCTCTAGGGTATGCAGAAACTGTCTCGATTTTAAATAGTATTTGCTTCACCTAAATTTAATCAATATTTTTTTATTTAAAGCACAGCCTATAGCGTTTAAATATAAAATATAGCTAAAAAAGCTAAAAAAATACTTAAGGCTTAATTTTGTAGGAGTGCGCTTACCGGTCTTACTGCCTAACGCCTTAGGAGCAAGCCTAATAGTCATCTCTCCAGATTTGATACATACTTTACTCTTGTTGCAGTTTTGGGAAGTTATATCCGATGAACACGGCATCGACCCAACCGGAACATACCACGGCGACTCCGACCTTCAACTGGAAAGAATAAACGTGTACTACAACGAAGCGACTGGAGGCAAATATGTGCCCAGAGCTGTTCTTGTTGATCTGCAACCTGGTACCATGGACGCTGTTAGGTCTGGGCCTTTTGGGCAAATATTCCGACCAGATAACTTCGTTTTCGGACAATCGGGAGCAGGCAATAATTGGGCGAAAGGACATTATACTGAAGGCGCTGAACTAGTAGATTCTGTTCTTGATGTTGTAAGAAAGGAAGCCGAAGGTTGCGATTGTCTACAAGGTTTTCAACTAACACATTCTTTGGGAGGCGGCACCGGTGCGGGTCTCGGCACTCTACTCATTTCAAAAATCAGAGAAGAATATCCTGACAGAATTATGAATACGTTCAGCGTTGTGCCTTCACCTAAAGTATCTGATACTGTTGTGGAACCTTACAATGCGACGCTTTCCATTCACCAGCTTGTTGAAAACACAGACGAAACGTTTTGCATTGACAACGAAGCTTTGTATGATATTTGCTTTAGAACACTAAAATTGACAACTCCGACATATGGAGATCTAAACCATTTAGTATCTGCTACTATGTCCGGAGTAACTACTTGTCTACGGTTTCCTGGTCAGCTTAATGCAGATTTGAGGAAGCTGGCGGTAAATATGGTACCTTTTCCACGTCTTCACTTTTTCATCCCTGGCTTTGCCCCGTTGACGTCACGAGGAAGTCAGCAATACAGAGCTCTGACAGTGCCAGAGTTAACCCAACAGATGTTCGACGCTAAAAACATGATGGCAGCTTGCGATCCTCGTCACGGCAAATATTTGACTGTAGCAGCAATTTTCAGAGGTCGTATGTCGATGAAAGAAGTAGATGAACAAATGATGAATATCCAAAATAAGAACTCTTCGTATTTCGTTGAATGGATCCCAAGTAATGTGAAAACAGCTGTGTGCGATATTCCTCCGCGAGGACTGAAGATGTCAGCAACGTTTGTCGGGAATTCAACGGCGATTCAAGAGCTGTTTAAGCGGGTTTCTGAACAATTCACAGCTATGTTTAGAAGGAAAGGTTTCCTTCATTGGTATACTGGAGAAGGGATGGATGAAATGGAGTTTACAGAAGCAGAAAGTAATATGAACGACTTGGTGTCAGAATATCAGCAATACCAAGATGCAACGGCAGAAGAGGAAGGAGAATTTGATGAGGAGGAAGAAGGTGGAGACGAGGGTGATTAGACTTAGGGGAAAGGGTGAGATCAGTGTTTTCCAGGGATTTTTATAAGATTTATATATTTATTATTTCGATTAAACGTGATTTTGCTAATTCGGTCTTTATTATTAATCGAACTTTCCATCTTTCGTTATTCGTTCTTTACTTGGGCTATAGTGCTTGTACACAGAACTGCTATGCAATGCGATGCAAATTTCCTGCTATATAATAGGAAAATTGGCTTTGCACCGCATTGCATCGCAGTTTTGCGTGCAAGCTCGTAATCACAAATGGGACGACCAAAACTTTGTAAAAACATAATTTTTGGTTACATTCATACTTTCAAGAGGCTTATTCCGTTTATCCGGCTTATTCCGTTTATCCATCCTAAGGCGGATATTCGGAAACGCGTGTCCGTCTATCCACCCTGAACGGGGTGGATATCCGTAATGCATATAATATTTTTCTTCCGATTTTCTACCCTGTCTACGTACAGTCTTTAACGGAAAAACGACCCTAAATATTAATAAGTAAGAAAGTAGGTATGTTTATCTCAAGTATTTTAATGTTCACGAAGTTTCTTGGACCAATTTTGTGTTGTGTATGTTTCTGTAAATGACTGTACTTAGGGTGAAAAATCGGAAGAAACATTTTATTATGAATTCCGATTATCCACCCTGAACGGGGTGGATAAACGGAATAAGCCGTTTATCCACCCTAAAACAGCCACCCTAAGTCGGATACTCGGAAACGCGTGTCCTTCAATCCACCAATCCATCCATGTATATTATAAACATATGACTATAAAAATACTCATTGGTGTAGGCCAGACTCAGTATTTGAACCCTCACCTCTGTGCATGATAGACAATTGCTCCCCACTGAGCTATTAAGCGCAATTGTATCACTGATCCCGCCGGGCCGCTGACATATGTCGGCAACTTCTTATCGGGGGTCTAGTTTTAGTTCATATGTTAAACATAACTATCAACACAGGCCGGCGGGTTGTGACGCCCGCCGGGCAATGTCAGCGTCTCGGCGGGATCAGTCTGCATTACGCTTTACGGTTATTTATTTCCGTAAAACATCCGTCTAAAGCGCGAAGCTAATATGAAATAATTGCTGTGATTTTTTGACGAAATACAAAAATAAATTTTACGTTAAAACGCAATGGTAGTCCTAAATACAATAATGATGTACCTACTTACACAAAGACCGGGATTTACCTGACAGTAATATTTAATAACTTAAAAGGTAGCCCCAACCTTTTAAACAAAGGAAACGACGCGACGCGACGGTGACGGAAGAGAGAGCCTTTTTAATAATAAATAGTAACATTAGTACATACATACATACGTATATTCACGCCATTAGTTCCGATTGAAGTAGGCAGAGACTATCGATCGCCACTTCGTACGATCCTGGCAAACCTTTCTAGCTTCGTTTACATCCATCAATCTTTTCATACATGCTCTTTTACTACTAACATTACCATCCACACTAGCTCTATAGATCCCTTTTACCAATTTTCTATCATTCATCCTCTCTATGTGCCCAAACCATCTCAACATTCCTTTTTCTATCTTTCTTACAATATCATATTTAGTAAATTAGAACAACATTAGTAAATTAGAATAATAGGTATAGAGATAAAAGGTAGTCTTTACCGCTTCAAATTTAGTTTCTATATTATTTATAAGTGTTAATAGTTCATATTAACACTTGTCCATGCATTCCACATAATGCACCAAAGAGCTGACTCGATACGTCCGTGCATGACATATAATGCACAGTTTGTTATTGCTTTATCTCAACGGAATAAGAAAAAAAAAGTGAAATATTGAATTGGGAATCATAGACAATATATATAACGGAATTAAAAACACATGCACCTATCAAAATAGTCATAGGGAAGGCTTATAGAGGCATTGCAACGGACTAAGGGCGTCCCCCGAAAAATAGGTTGATATTGATTGTTTGTAAATGCTATAAAGTCTGCTTTGATGATATTGATATGACATGAATAAAATATATGTTGGTGATTCGCTCATGGTGTTAAAATTTGATGTTTAACATTTTAATAATTTGTTGAAAAATATGATGAAAAAAATTGAATTGGCCTAGACCTCGCTTTTATAACATACCCTTTTTATATTATAAATCGATAAAGGACATCAAACTTAACAACTTTGCCCATGGAATGCCTATCTAAAATATTTTAATTTTCAAAAAATAACAATAATTAAAAATTGTCGTACCTAGTTCAAACTGAGAATGTATACAATGAGATTCCTTGCTTCAGTGAAAATAAAAAATAAAAAAAAAACATTTGATATATGCTTTTCGCTCTGTAAACAAAAATATAACTTCTTTCTGTATTTTCCAGTTGTATTGATCGTCGTTGAAAAATAATATCATGAAAATAAACCGGTAAGCGAGCGATTGAACTGGAAAATACCGAAAGAGGTTATGTTTTTGTTTACACCATAGATCAAATGTTTTTTTTTATTTTTTATTTTCACTGAAGCAAGGAATCTCATTGTATACATTCTCAGTTTGAACTAGGTACGACAATTTTTAATTATTATATTTTTTTGAAAATTACAATATTTTAGATAGGCATTCCATGGGCAAAGTTGTTTAGTTTGATGTCCTTTATCGATTTATAATATAAAAAGGGTATGTTATAAAAGCGAGGTCTAGGCCAATTGGAATATGCTTTGTTTTCATAAAAACCGTATAGGCTCCACTGGCATAACATACATGTGAACTCATTATGTGTCTATATACGCGTAGCTTTAAGATCTGTAACTTTGATGTTTAACTTTTCATTTAAACATTATAGTTATTCAATAAAACTAAATAAACTACATTTATCCTGCGCGCGCGTTTTTTCCGTCCCTGTCACTCTCAGTAAATTTGACTTAAGTGTGAGCGCAATAGCTGCAAAATGCGGGGAGGCCCTTAAAGATATATCTTTATTAATGCGTGTCATAAATGTATTGAACATTTGGTGATGGTAAAGCAACTATTATTAGGACAGTCAAAGTGTTAACATCTGTTTAATAATGTTCATAGTTTTAGCAATAAAATATGGTCCCTTTGAAATTTACCGATCTTTAGGTTTTGCCGACAAACCAAATTTTGCACAGATGCGCAAGCGCAAATAACATTTAACGATTTAAATACTCTCTTGTTTCACGAAGAACTTACCTGGGGGCCAGTCCTTTTGGTGGGTTAAAAGCTGAAACTAATTTACATCCAAAACAAAGAGATAATAATTCCGTACTATTTCGATGGCGTGGGTAAATGTATGCATACATACATATACTAACGGCTATGAATCATCAGAAGGGAAAGCCAAAACGAAAATTCGCAGCCATTTTCGGAAGTTTTAGCACCAAAACCCACTTAAAAAGTCCCAATACCCTTGGGCGCCTCTTACAAACAGCCTCGAGAAGAAATGGTGTAGTGCTATTCTAAGCCGACATTACACAGCTAAATGTATATATGGAGATATTAGAGACGCATGGGTGTTCCAGTGCATTAGCTGCTGGCTCCAGAGTTTTAGGGTTCGAATTCTAACGAAATAACTAATTAATTTTATTATTTTATAGTGAGTTTGAGTCTTCAATTTGAATTAAATGCTTATTATCCATTTTTTGGCAACTGTACTACTAGTGGTAGTCTACCACCCAATCGAAACTAACAATGGGTGAATCCAGAGGGAGGGGGAATGTGCCCCTTCAGAACGGCATTTTTATGTTCAAATGGTGATTTCATCAGAACTTCACTTCAAGTATGGTTCATGTATAACTTTTATTTATTTATTTATTTAATTAGTACTTACACAAACAGCATTACAATTATAACAAACATTTCTTTTTTTACAAAAAATTAGATTCGGCTCTGTTACAATGCCAAAAATAGTGCACAGAACATTATTGGTAATTATGGTTAGTAATTTTCTTCTTCTTAAAAAATATTATTATCAAAGCTACTCAAAACAATAACAAATAATATAAATATAAGTAAAACTCCAAAGAATTACACCAAATTAAGTATAATTATAAAATTAAATAAAGTACAATTAAATTAAATTACAATGACAATAATATGATTCATTAAAATTAGCAATAAAGTAAAAATACATAAAATTGAACAAAACATGATTAATAAAAAAAAAATGTTGCATTATATTAATTAATTTGTAGATTTAATCAATTGCCTACATTTCTTTCTAAAATTCAGTAATTAGTCGTTAGTGATAGACGTCAGGTGCCTTTTCACCGCCTATTGAGCAAATAGAGTTACAAATCTGACAGACTCTTTATGTCTTTACAAAATAACATTGCTTTGATTTAATAATATTGCTTGCGCTTGTCAGTGTGTGTGAGTGTGTGTGTTTATATATACAATATGTTTTAAAATATAATCGTATACGACACAGGCGTACTCTTTTTTTGTTTCATATCCGTGCTCCGCAGTGTCAACTACAGTTTTTTTTTTAGGTTTTTGTAAATTATATTTTTTTGTCAATATGGCGCTTTTGAAAAATATCAATAAACCCTGATATGAAAGTCACCCTTTATGAGTCTACACCTGCTAATGAAATAACAAAAGCGAAAAAATACAACAAAAAGGAAAGTGCGTAGGCCGGGAATCGAACCCGGATCAACTGCTTGGAAGGCAACTATGCTGACCATTACACCACCAACGCATGTGTTAGCGGAGTCGAAATAACCAATGGTGTACATAAGCTTATTTGATATTACATAAATTCAATTAATGTTATTTCGATATTTCAACCTGCTTAGAGACTATTTTTATGAATAAACTTACACTTTCTTCAAGGAGTAGATCAAATTACTGATATTGCTATCGCCACGGTTGGTGACATCATCATCTTTGGCAATATGCTGAGCCAGTGATATATTCACTGCATAAGGTTGCTTTTTATGTTTATATTTTTACTTATAGAATAGAATAGAATAGAAAACTCTTTATTGTACATCAAATATGGAAAAACAATTACAAATACAAAGAATGAATTAACAAAAGTACAATTGGCGGTCTTATCACTAAAAGCGATCTCTTCCAGACAACCTTTGAATGGAGAGGTCAATAAATTAGAGTCATGTGAGATAGATGTACAACAACATGGTGAAACTGATGACTATGCGTTAATCTGCATAAACAATATGACTGGATAGTCATACTTAAATCTAGTTATAAAATAATAAACTATTAACAAACATATAAATACTATGATACAATAAACTTATATTCTTTTGTTCTTATTGTATGTATTTCCCTATGCACTGAATAAAGTGTTTTTTCTTTCTTTTCTTTCCTTTCTTTCTTATATTCTATAACCTTTAGTTGGTAGATTTTATAAAGTTACATATTTGTATTTATTTCATTATATAAGTATGTATTAAGATATTGTATAGTTTATTTGATATAATTATTATTAGTTATATAAATTAATATATAGGTTGTTAATAAGTTGTGTTGTGATTAATTAAGTTCCGTTTAAATTGCATTTATATTTCACCGTAATTTAAATTAAAGAGTTATCCATTTGTTCCTCACCGTAAAGGTTGACTGGAAGAAATCGCTTTAAGGCGATAAGTCCGCCTGAAGAAGGTGTACTGACTGTGTATTGACTGTTTTGTAATTTTTAAATACTGTTTGCGTGTTGTGTTTTTGTAAAGTGTTTAAATAAATATATTAGTAAAAGAAAATTATACAACTTTTACTTTTAGGCACAATAAATTAATTCAAACTACTACTGGCTAAATCATTTAGTGATTAGATCAACTGTAATACTTATATTTACAACAATAATAGTAATAATTGTATAGTAATTGTTTCAAAAATATTTATGCCTTACAATGGCGCTTCAGGCATTAACATATATTTATTTACTTAATAATTTATCTTCATTGTTATCGTGAATGCAAACAAATAGACATGTTTTCTTTCGTTTCATTCATTAGTAGATAAAGATGAATAGATAATAATATTGCACGAAGCTTAGTAACTGTATGAGATATGATATCATTATATTAAATTGTTTTTTATGATCGATTATACTATTTTTAAACATAGGTATATTTTATCATTATTTATTCTATTTATTAGATACATACATACATACATACATATATTCACGGCTATAAATCCCAGGAAGGGGTAGCCAGAGCTAAGGAATTAGAAATTCCTCAGCCACTTTTGGAAATTTGAGTGGGGAAAAGATAGTAAAAATAAAGGTTGTTGGTGATGAGTCTCCAACCGCATCGCCCAAAATTCCCTTAATAGCCCCATACCGTTAGTCGCCTCTTACGTACACCCACCGGAAGAAATGGGGTAGTGCTATTCTAAACCGACACTACACGGCATTATTATTATTAAATACTATTGTTTTAATGGCTGTCGCCAATAGAGTGCTACTTATAGAAAATACACATCGATTGTATTCCGCCGTATTAATATTACTGTTCTATTATTACTGTATTTAAATTGTTTGCTGTGTAGTGTCGGCTTAGAATAGCACTACTCCATTTCTTCCGTTGGGGGTACAGAAAAGGCGACTAACGGTATTGGGGCTTATTAAGGGATTTTAGGCGATGATTTTGGAGACCCATCACCAACAACCTTTATTTTAGAAAAGAATAGAATAGAAAACTCTTTATTGTACATCACAGATAGAAACATTTTATACAGATTATAATTATTAAATAGAAGTACAATTGGCGGTCTTATTGCTTAAAGCAAATTATTTTACCATCTTTTCCCCACGCAACTTCCAAAAGTGGCTGAGGAATTTCTAATGCCTTAGCTCTGGCTACCCCTTCTAGGGATTTAGAGCCGTGAGTATATGTATGTATGTATGTTATATTACTAAAAATTGTAATCTACCACCAAATTCAAAATATACGGCATTTAGATGTTTTTTTTATCGGTCCTTTTACATTCTACACATTCACAATGCAAGTTAGGATATTGCCGAGTCACAGCCTACCATAATGGGAGAGGGCAGTGAGTGTAACTAAGTAAGAAAGTAACTTTACCAAACCGACATAATTCTAAGTGCCGCTTAGTGCCAGCTTAGAATGTAACTAGGTATCTCTTCCTACCCACGGGTTCTGTAAGAGGCGACTAAGGGTATGGGGCTTTTTTAAGTTGTTTTTGAGCGATGAGGTAGTTAGAGACCCATCATCAACGACACTTTACTTCTACCATCTTGGCCCCTAACAACTTCTAAATGTGAATGTGAAGATCTGGCTACCCCTTTTTGGGATTTATGGCCCTGAGTATATGTATGTATAATTCTTACAAAGTAATTTTGCAAGTGTAATCCCCCAAAATCCGAATCTGGTTGTTGTGTAGACTGTGTTTAATACAAAAATAACAACAAAGCCGAGGATTTAATTAAACAAACAAACACACAAAAGAAAATGGCCATCAGTTAATTATCTGTTAATGAGTCATCTCTTCCTTTTAATCTACCTTTCATCTTTTGATAACGGCCATTACTAAGAAACATCACTTTCAAATACTGTTTAGGCTGAGAATCTACCAAAGCTTTGCTATGAAAATATAGATACATACATACACTCACGGCCATAAATCCCAAAAAGAGGTAATCAGAGCTTTAGAACTAGGAACATTTGCAAATTGATAGGGGACAAGATGGTAAAAATAAAGTAACGTTGCTGATTACCAGCCCCATACCCTTGATGAAAATATGTCTTTAGGAACCAAAAGAATTACTCGATTTACTTGTCAGTTGTCACGGGAAACGTGTCAGTCAGAATATTCAAACACAAATATATTAAGGAAATGGAACCGACTCCAAAGCTAATTGATGGAAACCTAATATTTTTAAAATTCGTTTATCAATATCATGTCATGTCATCCATGTAGCCATTTTTTTATTTTCTATCGAACCCCATGAAAATTAAATGGACCATCCTGGAATCCAACCTATCCAACAGATAAAGGAACTTTTGACCATTGACGGAGTAATCCATAGTAGTAGCGTAGTAAAACATGTAAACAAAAAAAACACCTCCTTTTTTGAACATACAACATACATACATATTCTCATGGCTATAAATCCCTAGAAGGGGTAGCCAGAGCTAAGGAGTTAGAAATTCCTCA
Organism: Bedellia somnulentella; assembly: GCA_963576735.1. Lineage (NCBI taxonomy): Eukaryota > Metazoa > Arthropoda > Insecta > Lepidoptera > Bedelliidae > Bedellia > Bedellia somnulentella. The sequence continues at coordinate 2,082,257 of OY755194.1, read as the reverse complement.
GCCACTTTTTAAAAATTTAGTGGGGTAAAGATGGTAAAATAAAGGTTTTTGGTGATGGGTCTCCACCCGCATCGCCCAAAAATCCCTTAAAAGCCCCAATACCGTTAGTCGCCTTTTACGTACACCCACCGGAAGTAATGGAGTAGTGCTATTCTAAGCCGACACAACACAGCAACTTTTTCTGAAGTCTATCGAAAATGTTATTAAAGAAAACATTTTCCTCGCGCAGCTTTGGTGGATTCGATAACTTATCAGGAAAAATAACATGTCCATGGAGAGTATGTAGACATCTACACACGGCAGTGGATCTAAATCTAGATAGATTCCTGAATAATTAGTTTAGACGTAATATTTTAAATCGATGACTGATGACTGTACGCACGACACGTTCGCAGCGTTGTAACACTTATTTACATTTATATGTCACGAAGGGAAAAAAAAATTTAACAAAAAGAAAACCACTTCGAAGTTGAAAAGTCAAAAACCGAAAAATGGTTAGCTTAGCATAAAGTAATTGGAATTATGATTTACATGGAAAATAAACAATCAAGTATAAAGGTAAGAAATAAGTTATTTAATTAAATACGAGTACTGTGATTAAAACCTTAGGATTTCTTTTATTCTTTAAATATATTTTTGAGTTGGTGAATGCGGCAGCTTTCGTGATAATAAGTGTGTATTTCGCAATACGTCGTTTACAACCATGATAAATAAAAACACATATGCCTTTAGAAAAAAACAAATTTGTGTAGGCGCGACCCAGGATTTGAACCAAAGTAGTCTGCACGACAACAAATGTTCTACCCACTAAGCTAATCACGGTGATCATCATGAAAGTTGCTTTAAGACGTATTCATAACATAGAGGGCAAAGTTCTCTTAGATAGAAATGTATAATGTCTAACTACGAGGTAGGTACTGCAATACGTTGAGAGGTTTCCTTGACGGTCATTCTTCCTCATCATCAGACTCTTAGTGCCAGTCACAATCCACCAAAGTGTAATATGCACATCAATATAAATTAATTAAGCTCAAACATCAACAAGTCACCGTTGTGAGTTTCGACAGTTCCCCTTGATTTCCTGGGATGCCATCATCAGATCCTGGTCTCATGGTACTTTCTCGGTAACAATAACATTACAAAAGTACCCACTTATTTTCATATAATCTACGAAGAGGAGTATAAATCCATATATTAATGTTAAAAGAACTATTTCCTAACTCCTTGTAATTGAGGACCTACACCTGCCATCATCAGCTCAGCAGCATAACATTATGATTTCTAGAAGCAAATGCCAATATAACTTCAGAAATTATATAAAACGCGGTACATGTGCCTATTAAATTTAAGAATTCCCTTGATTTCTGCAGGATCCTATCAACAGACCCTGATATCCTCACCATGGTACTATTACAGGAGAACCTTCTTTGTAATAAAAAAATATAATCAAAATCGGTTCATAAACGGCGAAGTAATCGGTGAACAAACATAAAAAAACGGTCGAATTGAGAACACTCCCTTTTTTAGAAGTCGGATATAAATTTTAGACTAGAATACATGGTGATGGAAACAAATCTCTCGAATCAAACAAAAAGAACAAAAGAGTATGTATGAAACGCTTAAGGCGCCGTTGGTTTAGCGAAAAATATCATCTCAGGGGGTGCTGCCCCCGCGGGCGCGGGGAAGCGCTTGCGCGCCGATCGGGCGGCCGTCTCCCCGACGCGACGCAGTGCGCGAGTTTTAAAAACATACAGTAGGGTAAGCAATACAGTTTTTGTCAACTCGACAGTTTTAGCCATTCACAAATATTTTCTATGGTATGGGTTCGGACATTTGTTTATGACTATTTACATTTCTTTTCTAAAATATTTGCGAGTGGCTATAACAGTCAGGGTGACGAAAACTGTATCGCTTACCCAAGGTTATCAAATACAAAAATTGTTTCTACCATAAACATTTACAATATAAAATTTAATGATAGGATAGATTTGTCTACCCCTGTCAGTTTATACAAAATTATTACAGTGTTAATTTCATAATTTTTGCCGTGTCATGTCGGCTTAGAATAACACTACCCCATTTCTACCCGTGATCGTAAGAGGCGACTTAGGGTTAAGGGGATTTATAAGTGATTTTTGGGCGATGTGGTTGGAGAACCGTCAACGAAATCATTTATTATTACAATCTTTTCCCAAATCAACTTCCAAAAGTGGCTGAGGAATTTCTCATTCCAAAGCTCTGGCTATCCCGTTAAGGGATTTATAGCCGTGAGTATACGTATGTAATTGTCAGTTTATACCTGTAACTATGTATTTAATATTATTCATTGAAATTAGAAGTTACTTTAACGATTTTGTTCTTTTTCCCACTCCTAATAAATTAAACAGTAATAATAACATAAAATATAAAAATGAATGAAATATATAAATTGAATGAATTCTTTTATATTTGCTAATGCTAACCGTACGCACAGTCACTCGCACGCCTACATTGACGCGCATCGTATACAGATAGGTCACTCGCACACTAACGGCGCCGCACGCGCGTAAATTGTTAGATCTGTAACTCAAGGCGCGCGCGACACAGGTCCAACCCCTAAGGCAGCTCGCCGAGCTCTGATCGAGCGGCGGGCGGCGCTCGGGCACGAGTAGGACCGTGATTATCGATGTTTTTAAAATATTTGTTTAATTGAATTTATTAAAAAAGAAAAATAATCGCCAATTATTATTAGAAATACAAATGTTCAAATTATGATGTAAGTTATATGAAAGTAGGTAAAATAAATAAAATGTAAAACCATTTTAAAGAGTGTAATTAGAGGTATGTTGGCGATTTTTTTCTATCGAGCGAAAATTTGTTAATCATGTTTCGAATCGCCAATTTCACTGCAGAAAAGCCTCAAGATTTCGATGTATTTTTTTCAAATCCATATTATTATAAACATACGCATAATAAAGTTTCAAAAACCCTGTTCGCTGAACTAACGGCACCTTAACGAATGTAGATGAATCTCGAGATGTTTGCCAGGATCGTACAAATTGGCAATCGATGGACTCAGCCCACCCCAATGCGAACTAATACATACATACATACATAAACATATACTCACGGCTATAAATCCCTAGAGGGAGTATTCAAAGCTAAGGAATTAGAAATTCCTCAGCCACTTTTGGAAAATTGAGTGGGGAAAAGATGGTTAAGTAAAGGTTGATGGTGATGGGTCTCCAACCGCTCCAACCGGTTAGTCGCCTCTTACGGACACCCACCGGTAGAAACTGGGTAGTGCTCTTCTAAGCCGACACTACACGGTGAAATAATAGCGTGAGTATATGCATGTGTAACTATGACTCCGAAACTCTGGTTTCACCTTTTTCAATTATTGATGTAAGTATAGATTGTCAATACAATTAAATGATTTAGCATGCAACAGTGATAGCTCAGTAGGTAGAACACTGCAGACGATGAGTGTTTAAATCCCGGGTCAGGCCTACACCAATTTGTCTTTTCTAATATCATATGTGTGGCTAATTTATCGTGAAACCCATATGGCTAAATTTTTAGTCATGTGACAGTGTATTCGTACAAGACGGCGAAAGGCCTGCCCTCTATCACGTGAGTACTCTGTCCAAGCAAAATGTGGGTACTCTGAACACCAGCCAGGAGACAAAATCCAGGTGATGTTCAGAAGTATTAGTACCTCTGCCAACTTCTTCAGGGATACACGGCGTAATCGTTTGAGTTGAAGTTGTAGATACAGGTAGGTAAAACAACAAAACCATTGTGATTTCTGAGTGTACTTGCAAACTGTGAATACCCAAACAATTCTAAGAACATTTAGCCATGCGCATAAAAAGTCAATCGGTCAATTACAATGATATTCTTACTAATTTAGTGTAGATTGCTTATTCCGTCAAGGTTTATGCAAGGTTTTTTTTGGAACTGAGTATGTATCCGATTGTAATTGACAAACTTTTAAAGATCAGTGTGTTTTTTAAAATCGTATGTTCTTGTATTTGAGCTCTCAATGTTTCATGTTGACACTGAGAAGAATAACCTTAATTTATACCTAGTAGTGCAATATTACATTATCAGCGTTTATGTTTATCTTTGAAACCTCTGGTCGATGTAAAATAAATAGTATTAAATATGTTTGACCTCAATGGCTCAGTGGGAATAATACCATTTTAAATTCAGGAGATGTGAGTTCGATCCTGAGCCCTGCCAACACCAAAATACCTTTTGCTCACTCATATGTGAGGTTGAATTGTCAAGTTTATTAACGGTGTAAAAATATCGAAAGCAAATCCATCTTCCCGCGGGTTTTGACAGGTTTTTTAATGACTGGAGTGGGTGGAGACCCATTACCAACGATTTCCTCACACCACTTTTTAATTTGAGTTAGCTCTTTTTGGTACTATAGCCGTAAGTCATAGAAAATTTCAGCTAAATTAACATAAAGCCGCTAACTACGTCTCCTAATGCTGAAATAAAGACGCGGTGTAAGTTTCTAAGTGTAAGTTGCTGTGTAGTCTCGGCTTAGAATAGCACTACCCCATTTCTTCCGGTGGGAGTACGGAAGAAGCGACTAACCGTATTGGGGCTTTTACTGGATTTTTGGGAGATGTGGTTGGAGTCCCATCACCAACAACCTTTATCTCACCATCTTTTCCTTACTCAACTTTCCAAAAGTGGCTTAGGACTTACCAATTCCTTAGCTCTGGCTACCCCTTCTAGGGATTTATATCCGTGAGTATGTAAGTTTCTACAAAAAATATATACTTGATATAAAATTGATAAAAAAGCACAGAAGAATAACCTCATCTATAAGACAAACATCATTGATTTTTAGCCTGAATGGCACAAATTAGTCAATCACTAAACTTTCCACACATTACGTGCGATTTACAACTTTACCAACATCTACATTTACATGCAATTTCAATTGTTTTGGAAAAGTCAATATGGACTATTTTGGCAAGAACATTGTTGAAGTATAATTTATAGTGTTGTGATGTGTGTAGAATAATAAGATCGATTCCTGTTAATAGTGACTACAAAATCTATTCGAAATAGTTTTAAGAATTTATTCTGCACTCGTTTTGGATTCAGGGTCTTAGATTTGTTCATGACCAAACTAAAAATAAATAAACAAAATAGACTAAGCGACAACAAAGCGTAGTAAGAGTGTTGAGTCGGTTTAGAATAACACTATCCCATTCTACCCGTGGGTGATCCTAAGAGGCGACTAAGGGTGTAGGGGCTTTTTAAGTGATTTTTGGGCGATGTGGTAAGAGACCCGTCACCAAAAACATTTATTATTACAATCTTTCCCCCACTCAACTTCCGAAAGTGGCTGAGGATTTTCTCATTCCAAAGCTCTGGCTACCCCGTTTAGGGATTTATAGCCGTGAGTATATATATGTATGTATGTTAAGTGAAGTAGCTAGAAAACTGTACGTCAAAATTGTTAACAAAATCATATTTCACTATTTCCAAGATAATCTCCTGAATTGCTAGCACGAATGACCTTTAACAAATCTCTTTCGCACTTACATAGTATTTTTCAGTGCCGTGTAGTGCCGGCTTAGAATGTCACTATCCCTTTGTACCCAAGGGTGTCGTAAAAGGCGACTAAGGGTATGGGGTTTTTAAGTAGTTTTTGGGCGATGCGGTTGGAGACTCATCACCAAAGATACTTTATTTCTGCCATCTTCTCCCATATCACCAAATGTGGCTGAAGAGTTTTACCTCTGAAACTCTGGCTACCCTTTTTAGGGATTTATAGCCGTGATTATATGAGATGAGATGAGATGATAGTATTTTTCAATTTTACATGGGACCAATGGGGACCTTTGGATCGGATATGTCTCGGAGCTGTTTATTTAATTGACTTTTCGTTTATTAATTTCATATATAAATTAATTATTTTTTAGTTTGAACTTAGTTGTAAGATGTATTTTGTATCAATTTTATTTTATAAATAATTTTATCTCATTCTAACTGACAGACATAAACATAACATAACATAAACGTTCACGCCGAATATCCCCGAAGGGGTTGGCAGAGGTACTAATACTTCTGAACATCACGTGACTTTGTCACCTGGTGTTCAGAGTACCCACGTTTTGCATGGACAGTGTACTCACGTGATAGGGGGCAGGCCTATCGCCGTTTTGTACGAATTCACTGTCACATGACTATGTACAACTCAGCCATGTGGGTTTCCTCACGATGTTTTCCCTCACCGTTAACAACCATGATAAATTAACCACACATATGTCTTTAAAGACAAATTGGTGTAGGCCCGACCCAGAATTTGAACACTAGTCGTTTGCACGATAACCGAGTGTTCTACCCACTGGGCTATCACGGTTGCTAACTGACAGAGTAACGATATAATAAAATAAATATCGCGCTAGGCGTCCGACTCTCGTTTTAATGGCGTGAGAGAGCGAGTATGTCACATTCGTGTCATATCCCAATATGTGACGGGTAGTAATAAAAGCTCCGGCAATAAAACAAAAATTGTCCTTACAAAAAATATTAAATTTACTGCCTAAAATACTAAATTTCCGACTACTTTTGTCCGAGTAAAAATGACGAAACGAAAGAATGACATACTTAAATCTTTGAAAAATTAATATGTCTGTTTATTGCCACAATACTTTTCTACCAAGTAAATTTATGCTCTACTGACAACAATGTTTTGTAATTTTTACCTTAGTTGTCTACAAGTTATTCACAAATTACACTACATGTTTTATAGGGATTATGCATTTAAGGTGCTCGCTCCGCTTCGCTCGCTCGTTTTATACATAACCTAACCTAACCTAGCTGAATGTGACCTAATTTTTCTTCACCTGCAGGGGACTTTAGAACCTCAACCCCCCAGCGGATAAACTTGTCGGAGGTTCAGTATTTTATTCGGAAGTTTAGTTTTATTATTCGAAGTTAAATACATTTGTAAGTAAAAATGTAATTTGATCCTGTTCATAGGTGTTTGTTAAATTTATTAATTTTTTTCGGTATGTTTTGGGTTTTTTTGTCGGTAATTTATAAAAACGCTGGTTTATTAGAATAAAAGTCGGACAGATGTAGTTGGAGATTCATTTATTTTTCGGAACCATTATTATTTCCCGTATGTGACGACGTGATAGCTCAATAGGTAGAACACCGGTTATCGTGCAAACGACTACTGTTCGAATCCCGGGTCGGGCCTACACCAATTTGTCTTTTCTAAAGATATATGTGTGGTTAATTTATCATGGTTGTTAACGGTGAGGGAAAACATCATGAGGAAACCCACATGGCTGAGTTGTACTTAGTCATACATACATACATACATACATATTCTCACGCCGTTAGTTCCCATTGGGGTAGGCAGAGACTATCGATCGCCACTTTGTACGATCCTGGCAAACCTCTCTGGCTTCGTTTACATTCATCAATCTTTTCATACATGCTCTTTTATTCTTCATACTGCGGACACCTGCCTTTTTGAGCACATGTTCTATTTGATCCAAATGTGTCCTCCGAGGTCGTCCTCTACTAACATTACCTTCCACATTGGCTCTATATATCTCTTTCACCAATTTACTGTCATCCATCCTCTCTATGTGCCCAAACCATCTCAACATTCCTTTTTCTATCTTTCTTACAATATCATCTTTCACACCACACCTTTCACGAATCACATCATTCCTCACACGATCACATAACCTTACATTACACACTTTTCTGAGGGATCTCATTTCTACTGCATTCACTCTACTTTCATGCTTCTTCTGCCACACCCAACATTCACTGCCATACATAAGCGTAGGAACAAGAACAGCATCATGCACAGCCATTCGGGCCTTTGCAGACACCGACTGACTAGACATTAGACTATCCAGTGCTCCATTTACCGCATTACCCTTTTTCACTCTTCTCTCGATATCTTCATCACACTTTCCATCCCTAGTAAACAAACTTCCCAAATATACAAACTCTTTCACTTGTTCCACTTTCTTACCATTAATCTCAATCACGCATTCGGTCATATTCACCTCTCTCTCAAAAACCATAGTTTTTGTTTTATCCACATTCACCCTCATTCCCTTTTTCTCAAAAGACGCACATGCAATATTCATCATCTCTTGCAGCTCTTCCACCGATGATGCAAGTAGCACTTGATCGTCGGCATATAAGAGGCATTTAATGATGAATCCACCCATTCTCAATCCATAATCACTTTCACGCAACTCTGTTAAACAGTCATCCATGAACAAATTGAAGAGCCACGGGGAAGCTACGCAACCCTGTCGGACATCCCGAGAGATCCCGAACCAGTCAGTATTTTCCCCGTTTACTCTCACACATGCACTGGAATCCTCATAGAGTGATACCAGTGCACGTATAAGTCGACTCCCCAAACCGAACTTGGATAACACCTCCCATAAACACTTTCTTACCACCCTATCATACGCCTTCTCTAAATCAATGAAGGAGCAATACAACTTTCGGTTCTTAGCTAAGAACTTTTCGGTGATGCTCCTTAAAGAGAAGATTTGGTCCATACATCCCATTCCCTTTCTAAATCCTGCTTGCACATCCCAAATTTTATCTTCCGTTTCATTCATCACTCTTTCAATCAAAACCTTTGCATACAATTTACCGACAATGCTGAGTAGGCTAATTCCACGGTAGTTTCTAGCCTCCTGGTGTGACCCCTTTCCTTTATATAAAGGCACAATTACCGCTTTGCACCAGTCTTGTGGCACTTTGCCACTCGACCAGCATTTTTGGAAAAGGAAGTACAACCAGGAAGCCACCACCCCTTTACCAGCCCTCAGCATTTCAGTGTTTATCCTGTCATACCCTGCCGCTTTCCCTAGTTTCATACTTTTCATTGCTTTCATTATTTCTTCCATACTGATCTCACTGTCACTAAAGTCACCCATAACGTCGTTCCAATCAACATTGCTGCCGATTGGCGAAGAAATGGATGTATCCTCTTTCTCAAAGAGTCCCTCAAAATAGTTCTTCCATACTCGTCTTATGCTACTTTCATCCGTCGCCAATTCACCCTGTTCATCTCTACTTAGTCATATGACAGTGTATTCATACAAACGGCGATAGGCCTGCCCCCTATCACGTGAGTACACTGTACATGCAAAACGTGGGTACTCTGATCACCAGGTGACAAAGTCACGTGATATTCAGAAGTATTAGTACCTCTGCCAACCCCTTCGGGGATATTCGGCGAGAACGTTTATGTTATGTTTATGTTATTATTTTTTGTGTAGTCAGTGTAAGTAACATTAGGTGACATAAACAAATTCAACTCAAACGTACACGCCGTATAACCCCGAAGCGCTTGGCAGGGGTACTAATACTCCTGAACATCACGTGACAATGTCATCTGTTGTTCAGGTGGGGTTAAATTAGTTTTCCACGTGACATATCGTGACAAAGTCACGTGATATTCAGAAGTATTAGTACCTCTGCCAACCCCTTCGGGGATATTCGGCGAGAACGTTTATGTTATGTTATCCTAGTATGTCGGTTTCTTACCTCTCATGTGACATACTGGCTCTCACAAGCCTCACCTGCCTCACCTCTCACATGCTACGAAGGTAAATGTGGCGATTTGTTTAAATCTGCATTATTTCTTGTATGCCATATTTATGGAATACAACAAATTAGTTTTGACGAATAATCAAAAATATAAAGAATATAGGGTATGCATGAAAATATTGATGGAAGTAAATAAAGCTAGAGAGGTTTGTCAGGATCGTACAAACAGGCGATCAATAGTCTCTGCCTACCCCGATGGACCTAAAAATGTGAGTATATATATGAACATACATACATACATATTACACTATTCCCTAGAAGGGGTAGCCAGAGCCAAGGAATTATGAATTCCTCAGCCACTTTTGGAATTTACATACATACATATACTCACGGCTATAAATCCCTTAACGGGGTAGCCAGAGCTATGGAATGAAAAATTCCTTAGCCACTTTTGGATGTTGATTAGGGAAAAGATGGTAATAATAAATGTTTTTGCTGACGGGTCTCCAACCACAGCGCCCAAAAATCACTTAATAAGTCCCTATACCCTTAGTCGCCTCTTACGATCACCCATGGGTAGAAATCGGGCAGTGTAATTCTAAGTGTAGTGTCTACACGGTAAGTTAACTTTGGAAGTTGAGTGGGGAAAAGGCGGTAAAATAAAGGTATTTGGTGATGGGTCTCCAACCGCATCGCCCAAAAATCCAATAAAACGTCCCAATACCCTTATTCGCCTCTTACGACACCCGTGGGTAGAAAGGGGTAGCGACATTCTAAGCCGGCACCACACAGCAATGTATGAGCGAATGTAATAATTTCTTATGTCATCGGCAACACTAGGAAATATACCAGAAAATTATATTAAAAGTCCTATAAGTAAATAATATACATATACATACATATACTCACGGCTATAAATCCCTAGAAGGGGTAGCCAGAGCTAACGAATTAGAAATTCCTCAGCCACTTTTGGAAGTTGCGTGGGATAAACATACATACATACATACATATTCTCACGCCGTTAGTTCCCATTGGGGTAGGCAGAGACTATCGATCGCCACTTTGTACGATCCTGGCAAACCTCTCTGGCTTCGTTTACATCCATCAATCTTTTCATACATGCTCTTTTATTCTTCATACTGCGGACACCTGCCTTTTTGAGCACATTTTCTATTTGATCCAAATGTGTCCTCCGAGGTCGTCCTCTACTAACATTACCTTCCACATTGGCTCTATATATCTCTTTCACCAATTTACTGTCATCCATCCTCTCTATGTGCCCAAACCATCTCAACATTCCTTTTTCTATCTTTCTTACAATATCATCTTTTACACCACACCTTTCACGAATCACATCATTCCTCACACGATCACATAACCTTACATTACACACTTTTCTGAGGGATCTCATTTCTACTGCATTCACTCTACTTTCATGCTTCTTCTGCCACACCCAACATTCACTGCCATACATAAGCGTAGGAACGAGGACAGCATCATGCACAGCCATTCGGGCCTTTTCAGACACCGACTGACTAGACATTAGACTATCCAATGCTCCATTTACCGCATTACCCTTTTTCACTCTTCTCTCGATATCTTCATCACACTTTCCATCCCTAGTAAACAAACTTCCCAAATACACAAACTCTTTCACTTGTTCCACTTTCTTACCATTAATCTCAATCACGCATTCGGTCATATTCACCTCTCTTTCAAAAACCATAGTTTTTGTTTTATCCACATTCACCCTCATTCCCTTTTTTTCAAAAGACGCACATGCAATATTCATCATCTCTTGCAGCTCTTCCACCGATGATGCAAGTAGCACTTGATCGTCGGCATATAAGAGGCATTTAATGATGAATCCACCCATTCTCAATCCATAATCACTTTCACGCAACTCTGTTAAACAGTCATCCATGAACAAATTGAAGAGCCACGGGGAAGCTACACAACCCTGTCGGACACCCCGAGAGATCCCGAACCAGTCAGTATTTTCCCCGTTTACTCTCACACATGCACTGGAATCCTCATAGAGTGATACAAGTGCACGTATAAGTCGACTCCCCAAACCGAACTTGGATAACACCTCCCATAAACACTTTCTTACCACCCTATCATACGCCTTCTCTAAATCAATGAAGGAGCAATACACCTTTCGGTTCTTAGCTAAGAACTTTTCGGTGATGCTCCTTAAAGAGAAGATTTGGTCCATACATCCCGTTCCCTTTCTAAATCCTGCTTGCACATCCCAAATTTTATCATCCGTTTCATTCATCACTCTTTCAATCAAAACCTTTGCATACAATTTACCGACAATGCTGAGTAGGCTAATTCCACGGTAGTTTCTAGCCTCCTGGTGTGACCCCTTTCCTTTATATAAAGGCACAATTACCGCTTTGCACCAGTCTTGTGGCACTTTGCCACTCGACCAGCATTTTTGGAAAAGGAAGTACAACCAGGAAGCCACCACCCCTTTACCAGCCCTCAGCATTTCAGTGTTTATCCTGTCATACCCTGCCGCTTTCCCTAGTTTCATACTTTTCATTGCTTTCATTATTTCTTCCATACTGATCTCACTGTCACTAAAGTCACCCATAACTGGGATAAAGATGGTAAAATAAAGATTGTTGGTGATGGGTCTCCAACCGCATCGCCCAAAAATCCCTTAAAAAGCCCCAATACCGTTAGTCGCCTCTTACGTACACCCACCGGAAGAAAAGGGGTAGTGCTATTCTAAGCCGACACTACACAGCAAAATAAACTAAATAATATGTACCTATGTAAAGTCGCGTTATACAGCTGGTAATATCCTGAATAAATAGGCCACCAATGCTTAGCCGGAAGCAGGTGGACATGCAAATTAGGTGGTCACGAATTCTATTCTTGTGCATGACTTAACTGTTTCTAGTTGTATGTATTTATACTAATATTTAAAAAACCGTCAGCTTACAATATTAGTAACCCATTTTGCTGTCTTAAAAGACATTGGCCAAAATGTATGTTTTTGTATAGCTAAGAGTTTTATATCAACAAGAAGCTAGTTTTATGTCTATTATTGTTTTTCAGATCTCAAGTCAAAACTCGAGAAGGAAAAATATCCATACTAATATTATAAATGGGAAAGTGAGTTTGTTTGTTTGTTTATTTGTGGCGCTTTCACGCCGCAACTACTTAACCGATTGCTTTGAAATTTTGCAGACATATAGTTAGAAGTCCAGATTAAATTATAGAGCACTTTTATCTCGGAAAAATGATATTCCCGAGGGATAACAAAAATATTGTTTGCTTGCACTGTGTGTCGTAACAAGGTAATATTTAGGTCTCGAGGAATGCAAGAGATGGCGCTGGGTATTTTTTAAAACGTAGTAACGATGTATTTTTAAGATACATAAGAGGTGGGTTGATATCTTACGCTCTAACCAGCGGCCGGAAACTTTCCAACATCCTCACTTACTTTCCGACATCCTCACTTTGTGGATTTTAGCAGCGCAATCTTCAACCTTTCAGCTGAATCCTTATAAAAACGCGCGGCTTTGTTTGCATGTTAACCAATAGATGGCGCTGTCTGAACTTTCTACATCGCGGTATGATTTCTTCTTTATTAGAGTACATAAACCCAGAATCTGATACAATCAGTGTTGCCAACGAAGGCGATTTTTCGCCATTTAGGCTACTCAGATTGGAAAACGGCGACCAAAAAATCGTAAAGGCGACTGGTCGCCTTTTAGGCTACTTGAAAAAGATTAAATTTACTTTATTTATAATCGAATTACGACACAAATAATCACAAAAAAAAACTACATAAGAAGATATACGACAATCAAGAAAAAAAGATGGCAAAACCCTTCACCCATATCGAACGTTTCATCTCTAAATACCTCTGAGATCATGTTGGCACTACTGTGAAAATATCACAGGTGAAGTTGCAAAAATTGAAATTCGAATCAACCGATTATTCGAATCAGTATGTTGATTAGAATTATTCGAATCAGGAATTTTTATCCACTTAGCCTTTAGGAGTAATAACAAAACAGGGCAAGAACAGAAATTGCTCGCAGCAGACCAAGCAGAATAATGTTTTAGAGTCTGGCTAATGAGTCTATGGACACGCCAATTTAAAATCTTTTCTTTCATTAACTTTAAAATACAGTTTTGATACTTTTATTTTCTTTAAAGAACTTCAGACTCTAGTTAAAAAGACTTGTTGTTTAAGTGTCAAGTACTGATTATATTGTATGCACAGGAAGTTATAATATAAAGACATAAGTGAATATTTAAAAAGGTAGTTTTTATTTTAGTTTTGGGTTTGGGCTACTTTAGGCTACTCAAACTTTGAAAATTGGGCGACATACGGTCTTGACTTGTTGGCAACACTGGATACAATTACAACAACTATTAAAGTGTTGCGAGATATAATATATCTATGTATGTTACAAATACAAATTACTGAAAAGTATGAAGATTCGACATATTATGTTATATGTCAATGTAATAGATCATCGTTACTTTACTTGCACTTTTCGAGTCACTTACTTTACTTAATGTACTTAGTTACTGGTATTGTGTGTGTTTTTTAGGTATCTACCATTGTATATATGTTTATATTGTAAAATGCATTCTATAGATTTTAGGTTTTTCGCAGTAGGCTGAATAATAGTTAGGTATAGATAGGTCGTATAGATTTTTATAGTTTAGTTTGGTATATTTTTTGGTTCCTAATATTTTAGATTGAACTGTGTTTGTTATAGATTTTAGGCAGTAGTTATATAACAGTTAGTTTAGTGCTTTTTTCTAGGTGCTGTGCGAACGCGCAATATTAGCACCAAAAAATGAAACAATCACTAAAATAAATGAAAATATTTTGAATGATGAAGTTATGGGAAAAAATACAGAATATGTATCTGTAGACACAGTGATAGAAACAGAACATAGTAAGTCATGTCCTGTGGAGTTCTTAAATACTTTGGATCTATCTGGGGTGCCTTCTAATAAAATAAAACTAAAAGTAGGTGTTCAGGTGATGCTCATGCGCAATCTCGATGCCCCTAGACTGTGTAATGGTACCAGGCTGCGTGTCACTCAGCTTGGGCGGAACATTATTACAGCCACTATTTTAACTGGCGCAGCCAAGTGTGAAAGTGTACTCATACCTCGGATTTCGATTATTCCAAAAGACCTCCCATTTCAATTTAAAAGACTTAAATTTCCTATAAGGGTTTCATTTGCAATGCCCATTAATAGAGCACAAGGCCAAACTCTAAGGGTTGCTGGAGTACACTTAGAAAAGCATTGTTTTTCAGTGTCCATAATCTGCATGTTTTAGCTCCACAAGGGAAAACATTTAATAAAGTGCACCATTCAGTTTTGGTTTAACAACTGAGCATATCCTAGCGATACATCGCTCTTCTTAGATTTTTCTGTGGCAATGAGAAGTTTTATACTTTATACCGTAATATAACCGAATTCCACGCGGGCGAAGGTATGGGCGGAAAGTAAATTTGCCACCGCCGTATATTTAACTAGAACTATTATGAATCAATCGTTCCGGATTCGTATCTCAGGTGATTCAAGCATTTTGTAATATTTTTTTGTTTTGTTAGCTTTGAACAGCAATCTATATATTATAATAGCGAGCACTATCCCTTCACTTCCGCAATTATTTTGTATGGAGATCCACCACTAACCATCCCCATCTTCCCGAGCAATCGCTGCAAGCTCTCCCGCTATCACCAGCGGTCAGTGGCGGCAGCACCGGATTGCCAAACTACTATTCGAATTTGTATTTGTACTAACTAAGATATTCTCATAATTCAATGTTTTTGACATGAATTCCTCATGTGGGGATTATTACTTATAAATAAAAGATGTTATTAAAGGAAAGAAAAATTTCGACACTGGCGGGGGCGTATACCCGAAGGTCGCGGGTTCGAACCCCGCCAGTGTCGAAATTTTTCTTTCCTTTAATAACATCTTTTATTTATAAGATATTCTCATTTTGAACATAAAAACTTGGTACAAAATGGTTTGGTTCATGATTCTTATGAAAAATTAAAAAGGGTTTTTTTGGAACTCAACCCCTAAGAGGTTGATAAGTTGAAACAAATGAAAGTTAATATAGAGATTTTTGACATTTTTGTATCAGAAACATAAAACTTGGTGCGATTGAATTTATGAAATTCATCTATCAATTATTCATGAGTATGTATTAACGTCCATAAATTCCATAAAAGGGTAGCCACTGCTTCAGAGAAATTAATTCTTCATCCAGTTTTGGAAATAGACTAGGGAAAAGGTAGTTAACTAAAGGTAATTAGTGATGGGTCACCAACTGCATCGCTCAACAATCACTTGAAAAGCCTCAATGTCCTTTATATCCTTAACAACGCCCGCGGGAATTTAAATATAAAAACAGAAGTTGAGGTAGTGTTTCGGTATTTTGAATGTAAACCGGATACAAAAAATTTAGTCCACGCGGACGAAGTCGCGGGCAAAAAGCTAGTTGTAAAATAAAGGAAAGTTGGTAATGGGTTCCAGCCACATCACCTCCTTTATAATCACTTAATAAATCCTACGAGTAATACCCTTACTTACTCGTAAAACACCCACATGAAGAAATTGATTGGTGCTATTCTAGCCAGCCAGCCAGGTAGCCAGAACTAAGGAATGAGAAATTCCTCAGCCACTTTTGGAACTTAAGTGGGGAAAAGATGGTAAAATAAAAGCTTTTGCTGATGGGTCTCCAACCGCCCCGCCCAAAAACTACTTAAAAAACCCCATACCCATAATCGCCTCTTACGACACCCGTGGGTAGAAAGGGGTAGTGTCATTTTAAGCCGACACTACACATCGCTCAATAATCACTTCATAAACTGAAAGAAAGAAAATAATAGGGCACGGCACTGCATTCCACACATATACAATTTAAAAAGAGGCTTACGAACTATACAGAAACTAGTCATTAAAACATTCAAAGACTTAATATAAACCTGACTTGATCCTTTTAAGTGTTAATTTCACAGAATAATTATAAAGTGCCGCGCTGTCTTTTAAAGTTCTTTATTTTAAAAATGCAAATCTTGGCAGCGCTTAAGCACTTAAGTCGCTTTGGTTAATGTGTTTGAAGTTAAATAATTATTGGCGATATTTGAAATGAAGTAAATAAAAGAAACGAAGTAAGTAAGTAAATAAAGGTAAAGTGGCTTTTTAGCCACTTATTTTAATACAAAACATAACGTAAAAACGCAGGATATTACCATAGAGGACAACTTTAAATCAAATAGAGAATGAACTCAAAAAGGCAGTCCCCGACGTTTAAAGAATTAAAGGACATGTATGAAAAGATTGATGAATGTAAATAAAACTCAAGAGGATTGTACTAAAAGGCGATCGATAATATCTGCCTTACCCAACAGGAACCAATTTTGAAATGTTCGAAGAAAATTTATTTATTTATTTAGATAAATAACAGCGATATGCTATAATAATCTAAAATATAATATAACTAATACTAGGTCAGCATACCTAAGAGAATTGATAAGAGCATGCATAAGATTGATATTACTCCTTGAAGTACACATTGTTTTTACATATACAGGGTGGCTCATTCAAGTCGGTCAGTATGGGAAAGTCTGAAACTATGAGACATACGAAGATTTGTTCTTAGGAACCATGTCACCGATTTTGATAAAAATTAAAACTGTATTCATACATTTGAAAAAAAAACTGTACCCAGTTTGGGAATCGAACCCGGTTGTTTTGAAAAATAAACTTACACTTTTTCTATTTTGATATCGATTGTGTAGGTCTAAAGCTGTAAATGTCTGCATAAAACATGATGTCTAAAATGAATAAAATGCGTTGTTTTGACATACTTTAATTTCTCAAAGTAGGTGTTCCAAGTGACCACCGTTACAATATTCAACAAGTTCAGGCATGTAAAATTGTCTCTTTGACTGTTTGTACCTCTCAACTTATTAATAATAAATTATTACATACATGCACCGTATCATTTGGTTTGCATTAAATTAAACATTTAAGGAAGTTTTGTTATCTACAGTAATTAAACACTAACAATCAATTGAAAAGCCCACTTAAAGTAAGTATGTAGATATTGTAGATACACAGTCGCTCGATTTAACGCCTCTATACTCTTTTTTTATGGGGTTACGTTAAGGATGAAGTTTACAAAACAAGCTATGACACCGTTGAAGACCTAAAAGCAGCCATTGAGCCAATTTTAACACAAATTCACCACATGAAGATAAAAAATGCAATAGTACGAGTAAGATCGTTACCTAAACGTGTTGAAAATTGTATTGAAAAAAATGGTGTTCACTTCGAACACCTACTTTGAGAAATAAAAGTATGTCAAAACAATGCATTTTATTCATTTTAGACATCATGTTTTATGCAGACATTACAGCTTAAGACCTACACAATCGATACCCAAATAGAAAAAGTGTAAGTTTATTTTTTCAAAACAACTGGGTTCGATTCCCGAGCTGGGTACAGTTTTATTTAAAATGTATGAATGCAGTTTTTCTTTTTATTAAAATCGGTGACATGGTTCCTAAGAACAAATCTTCGTATGTCTTATAGTTTCAGACTTTCCCATACTGACCGATTTGAATGCGCCACCCTGTATTTTATTAAAACGAAATCTTTACACTATTTTCTTTTCTGTTTTGATTCAATGTTCTGCCAAACCCTTCGGGGATATTCGGCGTGTACGTTTATGTTTATGTTATTATGTTATGGTATTTTATTATGGGGTAAAGCGGCTGATGTTCATAAAATTTTTGTCTTACAAAAGCGAGTTATCCGATCTATTTACATGCTAAGGTCGAGGTATTCGTTGCGCGAAAAATTTAAAGATATTGGCATTTGAACTGTCCCTTGCCAATACATATTTGAGAATTTAATATATGCCAAAAAGAATATAGGCCAATTTAGTAAAGTTAGTGACAGGCATACTGTTAACACTCGAAATAAGGACAAACTTAACGTACCGAAGTAGAGACTTAATAAAGTAAGTAACTCCTTTATGGGACACTATCCCTCCAAATGTTTAATAAACTTCATTCTGACATATTGGAATTGCCTGTGGCATCATTTGAAAAGGCAATCAAAGCAATGCTTTTAAAGAAATCTTACTACAGCGTTCAAGATTTTTGAAATAACAAGGACCCAACGCACACATGACCGTGTCCGTAAAGCTATAAATCTTCCCTCGTTATTCCCAGGAATAATTGTCTGGGAAGGATTTTTCTTCTCACGTTATGTAATTGATGTTTTATGAAGGACACTTTATTTTAATTATGTCAAACTAGCGTTTGGTTTGGTCGCATAGAAAACCTTTTATAAAGTAAAAACATGTTAATAAACTGAAATTGTACAAACCATATTTTGAAAAAAAGGAAAAATGTGAATGTTAAGAGTTTCTTTAATGCTTCTTTTCTTTACGAACTCCTTCCAAAGCAACAGATTAAAGAAAAATTTTAAAATTTTGACTTTCAAAAAATGTTAGTATTTAACTTAATTTTGAAGAATAAACTTTTTGACTTTTTTTTGACGTCATACAAGGAAAGAAAGAAAGAAAAATATTAATTCGCTGCTACCTTATACACGCACATAAAACAAGGCATAAACCTTTAACTGAGTCAAATAAACATGATAAGATATAAGGCTGGCGTCCGAAGTATGAAGAATAAAAGAGCATGTATGAAAAGATTGATGGATGTAAACGAAGCTAGAGAGGTTTGTCAGGATCGTGCGAAGTGGCTGTCTCTACAAGAAGTCTCTACCTACCCCAATGGGAACTAATGGCGTGAGTATATGTATGTATGTATGTATGTAAGATATCAGCTGTTTAGTGTCGGATTAGAATAGCACTAACCCATTTCGTCCCCCGGGTTTCGTAAGAGGCGACATAGGGTATTGGGGCTTATTAAGTGATTTTTGGTCGATGCGGTAGGAGACCCATCACCAACAGCCTTTATTTACAATCCTTTCCCTACTTAACTTCCATAAATGGGTGAGGAATTTTAATTACGAAGCTCTGGCTACACCATTATAGGATTTATAGCCGTATGTAAATAGATATGGATAACAACATACATATACTCGCGGCTATAAAACCTTAGAAGGGGTAGCAAGAGCTAAGGAATTAAAATTCCTTTTGGAAGTTGCGTGGGGAAAAGATGGTAAAATAAAGGTCGTTGGTGATGGGTCTCCAACCGCATCGCCCAAAAATCCCTTCAAAAGCCCCAATACCGTTAATCACCGCTTACGTACACCCACCGGAAGAAATGGGGTAGTGCTATTCTAAGCCGACACTACACAGCAATCTAAGCCGACACTACACAGCCATGGATAACAAAAAACCTGAAAAAATATTTTTTTTATTTTTGCGAGGAATTACTTAAGAAAAAATCCAAAACACCAAAGGTGTTCCCCGCCACATACGGAGGTCTCACAGACCACACAAGATTGACTTGTCAATCGAGACTGACACCTTTCCACAAAAATAATATACTTGCGCCGGTGGTTGAGCGGAACAGTATAGGTACTTTGATGTGAGGCTACGTAATTAGGAATTCGGGATAATATAAAGGGAGAAGGGATCTTACGGGGTTTCGAGAAATAAAAGTAATATAAATGTAAATACAAAACTTTTATAACGTACTAGCTGACCCGGCAAACGCTGTTTTGCCATTTAAATAATTTCTATTATGATTACTAAAAAATAGAGGTAAGTGATAGAAGGGTATGGTTGATAACAGTGAGGGGAAAACATCGTGAGGAAACCCACATGGCTGAGTTGCACTTAGTCCTGTGACAGAGTATTCGTACAAAACGGCGATAGGCCTGCCCTCTATCACGTGAGTACTCTGTCTATTCAAAACGTGGGTACTCTAAACACCAGGTGTCGAAGTCACATGATGTTCAGAAGTATTAGTACCTCTGCCAACTTCTTCGGGGATATTTGGCGTGAAAGTTTATGTTATGTTATAATTATAAAAAAGTGTGGACAACCCTTAACACTTAGGGGTATGAAAAATAGATGTTAGCCGATTCTCAGACCTACTGAATATGCATACAAAATTTGGTTAAAATCTGTAAAGCCTTTTCGGAGGAGTACGGAGACAAACATTGTGACACGAGAATTTTATATATTAGAAGATATAAAATAAACTTTTACTTTTGACTCAATACCGAAAACAACATAATAACGCAAATACAACTTATTGCAAATTCGTAGTTTTCACATTATTCTCAGTGATATATTGCTTAAAAAAGGTAATCGGAGCTTAGAACAAACAATTACACTGGTCAACAAAAATTTGTAACAAGAAAGGTGCTTACTAATATTGAATTACCTACCTACCCTCATATAAAAACTATATTTACTTTGATTCCATCAGGTCTTGTTTTCGTGTTACAGCCACTATATTATACATACTTTATACCACTATGTACCACTGGGCGAGGCTTGTAATATAAAAGTATCTTGTGAAACTATTAAATCTATCTATTATTTTATCTTGGAAAAGATTCAACATAACGAACACAACTGGAAAGTTTGTGGAGATTTGAAGGTAATTGCCCTAATATTAGGATTACAACTAGAATACACAAAATACTGTTGGTGTGTTTGTGAGCGGGACAACAGAGACCGAAAAAATCATTATGTTAAGAAAGACTGGCCTAAACGGAAATTCCTTACCCCAGGACAAACAAATATAAAAAATCCCCCTTTAGTGCAGCCGAATAATTAATAATTTTAAAGGCACTTGAAGTGATTTTTGTTGTTGATTTGTCGAAAAATGAACAAGTTGATGAAAAATGGGGTTATGCTGTTCAGAACCGACGCAACACTGCAAGAATTTTTCAATGATGTTACTTTTACAATCAGTAATAAATAATGATGTGTATTTAATAATTCATTTAAACACATACTTGTACACTACATTCTTCTCCGGAACAAAAAAGGGAATATATTTAAACGGTAATTTTACTGTACCTCTGCCAACCCTATTTTAGTTTCTCATCTCACGCACACGGCGTGGCTAATTTGTGATAATATCGGGCAAAAAGAACGTCTTAATGCCAGCTCCGGATATCATTATAACCAAATTATTTTTATTTTCAACACGGTTTTGGACCACCCGAACGTAAAATTGCCTTCAGGCTAATATTTGGTTGAGCAAAAAGTGGGACATAAGGTATGAAGTGATAAAATCCTATCGTTTAGCGTCATTTCGGAATAATGTAACCTTTGTTTTTTTGTGACGTTTTACATAGATACGGTAGGAAATTGGGCTTCAGTTTTAATTATTGCGATTTTTTGCCTTTTCATTCTTAAGTGGTATTGATGATAGACGATGGATGTTGATAGGGTTGATGATTTAATTTACCCTTAAAGCTTTTGTTTAAAGTCTATTTTACTTTCAACAATGATGGGAAACACGCATGGGTCAGTTCAAAAAGAAGAACATTTTTTGTTTCACCTCATAATTCAAATAAGTTACAGGAGTGTAGTGTCGGCTCAGCACGAACCCATATCTTTCCCTAGGTTTTGTAAAACGTTAGACTATTATGCTAGAGAATGTTTCTCTACTCGACTTACGAAAATGGCTGCGGAATTTCTGACTCTGAAGCTTTAGTTATCCCTTTTTTATATCCGTGAGTATTTGTATTTACATACATACGACATACATACATATACTCACGGCTTTAAATCCCTAGAAGGGGTAGCCAGAGCTAAGGAATTCGAAATTCCTCAGCCATGTTTGGAAAGTTGAGTGGGGAAAAGATGGTAAAATAAAGGTTGTTGGTGATGGGTCTCCAACCGCATCGCCCAAAAATCCCTTAAAAGCCCCAATACCGTTAGTCGCCTCTTACGTACACCCACCGGAAGAAATGGGCTAGTGCTATTCGTAGCCGACACTACACAGCAAACGAGTACGTTTATAGGAGATATATACGAGCTTTGAGTGTTTGCACGTATGTACACTAAGACAAAAAAACTACTATAAATACAAGCTGTCTAACCAGTTACAATTTTGTAAATACTAAGCCGTGTAGTGTCGGCTTAGAATAACACTACCCCAATTCTACCCGTGAGTGATCGTAAGAGGCGACTAAGGGTATAGGGGCTTTCTAAGTGATTTTTGGGCGATGTGGTTGGAGACCCGTCACCAAAATCATTTATTATTACCATCTTTTCCCCAATCAACTTCCAAAAGTGGCTGAGGATTTCCTCATTCCAAAGCTCTGGCTACTCCATAAAGGGATTCATAGCCGTGAGTATATGTATGTATGTACTAATCTTCACTTACAAATACACGTGTAATCATCCATTGAAAAATTATACGTAAATTACCTCACGTACTATTTAACCTCTATCTTCCATTAAACAGTTACAAAGCTAAAGATAAAATCAACATTGTACTCTATAAACTCGTCATTCGTTTCTACGTTCCTATCGATGATTTATCGTGTTACAAAAGGAGAGTTATTAAAAATTGTACGCATTAATTCTTGTCACGTTCCAAGCCTACAATTCTGACATGTCCATAGTGTCAATAACATGCATTTTGTATTCATCCCGCACCCTTCTTTATAATGCGGTATCGGTTATGTTGTGTGTAATCTTCTCTGTGGTTTTGGTGTTCGAAATTAGGGTATAAATATTATGTCTGTATTAATTCCTAAATTGTTGTGTTAATTTATTTATTTTTGGAACATTCAATATTATGTTTTTGAAGAGAAACATTCAAACTCTAAAAACACATTTTCCGCTTTGTTCAAACATCTTTTCTTTCTACTTAATAATACAAAAAATGAAAACATAGAGGCAGGTATTTAAAGACAAATCTAAATTATTGTGCAGAATAGCACTACCCCATTTCTTCCGGTGGGTGTACGTAAGAGGCGACTAACGGTATTGGGGCTTTTTAAGGGATTTTTGGGCGATGCGGTTGGGGACCCATCACCTTATGTATGTATGTATGTATGTATAAATTTCGGTAAAAATACTACAATTTTGTATTCTTTACTTTGTATTTTTGACTGACTACGAGTATGATTTTGGTGCAAAATGCTTCTTTATATCTATATTGAGTTCTGCCTAGCTAGCACGGGCACCTTTTAACTAGATAACGCGTGCTATAAAAAAGCTATATCTCTCACACTTACCTAAATGTGTCGGCTTAGAAAGTGATTTTTGGATTGGTGGTTGGAGACCCATCACCAAAAACGTTTATTATTATCATCTTTTCCCCAATCAACTTCCAAAAGTGGCTGAGGAATTTATCATTCCAAAGCTCTGGCTACCCCGTTAAGGGATTTATAGCCGTGAGTATATGTTACCTAAATGTACCTAAATGTATGTATGTTACCTGAATGTTGCTCTCAGCGGGGATCGAACATACAACCTCTGGCCGAGGAGCTAGTCACCTGTCCACTCTGACACGGCTGTCATCTACCCATGCTACCTTGCTAAAAACTTGCTACCTCTTGTTGCGATTTGCAGCCGTTGACATATGTATATCTGCATACCTGGATCTATAGAGCTAGTGTGGATGGTAATGTTAGTAGAGGACGACCACGGAGAACACACTTGGACCAACTTGAGAGTGTGCTCAAAAAGGCTGGCGTCCGAAGTATGAAGAATAAAAGAGCATGTATGAAAAGATTGATGGATGTAAACGAAGCTAGAGAGGTTTGTCAGGATCTTACCAAGTGGTGACCAATAGTCTCTGCCTACCCCAATGGGAACTAATGGCGTGAGTATATGTATGTATGTATGCTGGTACAAATGAGGCCAAATTTTTGCATCCAGGAGCAATGTTTCCTGAAGAGTGTGCCAGTTATCTAAGTAATTGGATCATCATGATTTATTGAGTGTTAGTCCAATAAACGTGTCATAATATTTGAGCTGACAACTCTCCCCATTGTTCAATCCCCTTAGTTCCAATTTCATTAAGAGTTGACTCACAGGGCATTGACTTGCGTGTTGTTTTAGTGAACTAGTGAGCTGAACCGGGTTTGGACGGATTGTAAGCGTTATGATTATATATTGATTAAATATAGCTTTTAGTCTCAGTAAATGGGTTATCAAAAACTTTTCATATTGTCCTAGCAGTTTCTGAGAAGAGCAACCGTGATAGCCCAGTGGGTAGAACACTCGGTTATCGTGCAAACGACTAGTGTTCAAATCCTGAGTCGGGCCTACACCAATTTGTCTTTTCTAAAGACATATGTGTGGTTAATTTATCATGGTTGTTAACGGTGAGGGAAAACATCGTGAGGAAACCCACATGGCTGAGTTGTACTTAGTCAAGTGACAGTGTATTCGTACAAAACGGCGATAGGCCTGCCCCCTATCACGTGAGTACACTGTCCAAGCAAAACGTGGGTACCTTCTCTGGACACTAGATGGCGCTGCCATGTGAGTTCAGAAGTGTTGGTACCTCTGCCAACCCCTTCGGGGATAATCGGCGTGAACGTTTATGTTACGTTATGTTATGTTTCTGAGAAGAGCGCAAAAAAACAAGAATACAACATAAGGATAGATTGAGTGGATACTAGCATTTTTATAAAACACACTTTAAATGAATTATATAATTGCTATTTAGTAGGCTTAGAATAGCACCAACCCATTTATTCCCGCAGTAAGTATCGTAAGAGGCCAAGGATTTTCAATATAACCTGTGTTCTATCTACCACAGGCTTAAGAATTTCCGATTCTGAAGCTCCAGCTGTCCTATTTTAGGATATAAAGGCTTGGATATGTGTTTATATGTATAATTGTGGTAGCCAAATGTAATCCTGGAAGTAATCTAAATAACAAAAATGGATCGCTAAATGTGTTGCTAAGCGCATAACTCGAGAATAGCTAGCTAGATTGATTCACTTGATTCTTTTATTAACATACATACATATACTCACGCCATTAATTTCCATTGGGGTAGGCAGAGACTATCGATCGCCACTTCGTACGATCCTGACAAACCTCTCTAGCTTCCTTCTATTATTAAATTTTAATTAAAATTTTTAGAATGTTCTTAGCTATAGTATAAGAGAAAAAAATGTGCTGATAATATTCATTAATTATCGTTTTCCTCATTGCATGACAGAGTGGTCGGCTAAATATGACCATTTAATTATATCCATCAAGTGAATCTCAATTAATGTTTCATAGTACAAAATCTTTCAGAGCAGCAAGTTGTAATTGATTTAGCCAAACTATTTATATGTTTTTAAATAAAATAAAAATTAAATTTGATTTGTGCAAGATTATGAAACACATATATCATAATATATCGGTCGAACTTCTAAGACCCTTATCGTCTGGTTCGTGGCGGCCACTCAGGAACCTTAGAGCCTTAGATGCGTTTGCCCTTCGCCAGTTACATTTAGAAACAACTAGAATTAAATATGTATTAAAGCTAACTCTTAATGCCACATGTCAATTAATTTACACTCATTGCTCTGAAAAAAGGGTACAAAAGCATCAGAAACACACTTTGGTAGACGATTTTTTTAATCAATATAAACGTTTAATTCAACATTTGAAGTAACATTCATAATTTTACTATTTTTTAACACGGACTGCCACACAATTTCTCAGTAGAAGAATATTTATTCCTTCCACCCTACTTTGAATGAGTAAATTATTTTACATGGCTATTACTCAAATTTTATATGACAATATTGACAATGCATCATTTCGTGTTTGTATTAATCATACAACGGTGTGTTGGCTTAAATAGCACTACCCAATCTTACAGTCACCTATACACTTGTTACTGCTATTACAAAAGAATCTTTTCAAAATCATCATGTCTATTGTTTCATTTTCCCATCTTTTAAGGAATCATTGAACTATTTTTTATGTATATATTTCATATTATTTAAGTAAAATTCTTTACATATTTATATGTGTCGCGAAAGTTTAGAAACATCTTTCAGAAAGAGGAATATGTATTTTGCACTTATGTGGTTTACATATACCTACTCATTTAGTCACGGCTATAAATCCCATGAAGGGGTAGCCAGAGCTAGGGAATTAGAAATGCCTCAGCCACTTTTGGAAGTTGCGTGGGGAAAAGATGGTGAAATGAAGGTTTTTTGGTGATAGGTCTCTAACCGCATCGCCCAAAAATCCCTTAAAAGCCCCAATACCGTTAGTCACCTCTTACGTACACCCACCGGAAGAAATGGGGTAGTCCTATTCTAAGCCGGCACTACACAGCATATGTATATATGGTTTATTTACAAAAAGAGCGCATAAGGCTATATTTTATTAATAAAACATTAATTCAATGAACATGCATCACACCCAGTATCATGTATGTGTATCTCAATACATGCAACTGTTATTGCAAAGCTCTTATAAGCGGGTAAGCCACTTCTTTGTGATCGAACTCCTCTGCTGGAACGGCTCAACCGATTTCAACCAAATTTGGCACATTGATCAAGTGGACATCGCATATCGTGATCGAACCTACCATTGAGGAATAATCACCGAAAATCTATTTTCCCATTGAAGTGAAAAGAAAAAAAGTTTATGGTTTCTTATTTAGAGCTTAAAGCTTAAGACTGCACAGATAGTAAGAAGTCTGAGGTTAACTTCACTCGCTCAGCTCAATTCATTCCAATCGCAATTTGCATTGAAGTCCTTAAAATATATACATACATACATACATATATATATACTCACGGCTATAAATCCCTAGAAGGGGTAGCCAGAGCTAAGGAATTAGAAATTCCTCAGCCACTTTTGGAAGATGCGTGGGGAAAAGATGGTAAAATAAAGGCTGTTGGTGATGGGTCTCCAACCACATCGCACAAAAATCCCTTAAAAAGCCCCAATACCGTTAGTCGCCTCTTACGTACACCCACCGGAAGAAATGGGGTAGTGCTATTCTTACCCGACACTACACAGCAATGTAATTGGGAATAGATTAAAATTGCGATTGTTCTAAAGTTTTAAATAACTTTGAAGAAATGCACTATGACAGTGTAAACTCTTCGCTGACTAATAAATCAAGTTGTTTCCGGGTCATTTAAAAGGATTCCGACAATAACGTCACACGGACATGCATTATTTATAAATTAGGATTGTTTCTTTTGTCGGTATATTGTATAGGAGAGTTTCTTTATCTATATTGTATAGGAGAGTCGTAGAAAGCGGCGATAGGGCAGTAGTCCTTTTAGTTACAAATCAAGTGGTTTAAATAAAAAAAATAGCAATAAGCATTTTGATGATGTGGTAGAAGCAGATCTTCGCGAGCTTCAGGCAAACTATTGGCGAGAAACCACACAAGACCGAGGCAAGTGGCGAAATCTCGTATCGGAGGCCAAGACTCATTTTGGGTCGTCGAGCCAGCGAAGTAAGTAAGTAAGCATTTTGATGTTATTGTTGGGAGACGTTGCTGGACACCATCAGCAACAAACTTTAGTTTACAATCCTTTCCTTACTAACCTTCCAAAAGTGACTGAGGAATTTTTAATTCTGAATCTCTTGCTACCCTTTTTAGTAATTTATAGCCGTGAGTATATGTATGTATGTTTCTTTTGTCACTAAGCTGAATGTGAGAGTCTTTATAGAAAGAGATAATAGGCCTGTCTTCTACCCACAGCTTTTATCATATGAAACAATAATACTTCATTTTTATATTCTTGCTGTGTAGTGCCGGCTTAGAATAGCACTACCCCATTTCTTCCGGTGGGCGTACGTTAGAGGCGACTAACGGTATTGGGGCTTTTAAGCGATTTTTGGGCGATGCGGTTGGAGACTATTCACCAATAATATTTTTTTTCACCGTCTTTTCCCACGCAACTTTGCAATAGTGGTTGAGAAATTTTTAAATCCCTAGCTCTGGCTACCCCTTCAAGGGATCTATAGCCGTGAGTATATGTATGTATGTATGTTTTATATTCTTGTCCCCAACCCTAAAAGTGGTTGCGATATTTCTAATACTGAAGCTTTGGTAACCTCGATTTTAAACGTACTATAATCTGAACAACATATTATAACGAATATCAACAATTCCAAAAGCCATTATTTGATCTTTTTTTAAATTTAAACATATTTTTTATTCTTTAAGACTCAATTTTCACACCGTATGTCCCCGAAGGGATGGTAGTGGTTAAAATACTTCTGAACATCACGTGTCATTAGAATCTGGTGTTCAGACACTCACGTGATATCGCATATGAAAGTTTTTTATGAGAACAATGTCACATATCTAAGTACAACTTCGCCATGTGGGTTCCACGAAGCTTTTCCTCACCGCAAAAAGCTGAAATTTATGGTAAATTAAACACACGATTTACAAAAAACCAATTGGTGTAGGCCCGACCCGACACGATATTGGCATCGAAAACAAAATGGCGGAAGACCGAACCAGGTCGTCAGTCCCTCACAATTTCACCGACGTAATTTAAATAGGATTACACCAAATGATTATGATTACATTTGGATCACACAATTGCCGTGACTCGGTGACCCAGTGCTTGGCCATTTGTTTCTATTGGGGTTTATGATATGTCATTGCGTTGTTGGGCTAGGCTAGCAATAAAGAGCTTATTCCATTACACTTTGTCGTTTCTGAATTCAGACGTCCTTCACAGTTACTGCCGCAGACGCTTGTTATTCCAGTACATAAATTTGTCTACTTTTCAGAAGCCTAGCGTTCTGAACGTTATTCCACTAGTCTGAATTCAGATTCTGTGGCTCTCAAACGTCTTAATACAGACAAATGGAATAAGCTCTTTACACCTATTCAAGTCAAAGTAGAGTAACATAATACAAAATTGCATTAAAAATGCAAAAGTTCCTGTTGTCTCCTGACTTTCATAACTTTACATACATATAGTATAGTGTATCGCTGTGTAGTGTTAAGTAGTGTGTAGCTTAGAATAACACTACCCCGTTTCTTCCGGTGGGTATACGTATGAGGCGACTAACGGTATTGGGGCTTTTAAGGGATTTTTGGGCGATGCGGTTGGAGACCCATCACCAACAACCTTTATTTTACCATCTTTTCTCCACTCAACTTTCCCAAAGTGGCTGAGGAATTTCTGGTTCCTTAGCTCTGGCTACCCCTTCTAGGGGTCCGTGAGTACATGAATGTATGTATGTACATACATATACTCACGTCCATCCTAAATTCCGAAAGGGGTAGCCAGAGCTTTAGAGCTAGAAACTCTTTAGCCACATTTGGAAGTTGATAGGGGACAAGTTGGTAGAAATAAAGCTTGTTTATATTTTGTATGTGCCTACTCTATTTTGACTTAAATCATTACATACATACACATATACTCACGGCTATAAATCCCAGGAAGGGCTAGACAGAGCTAAAGTATTTGAAACTCCTCAGCCACTTTTGGAAATTTGAGTGGGGAAAAGATAGTAAAAATAAAGGTTGTTGGTGATGGGTCTCCAACCGCATCACCCAAAAATCCCTTAATAGCCCCATACCGTTAGTCGCCTCTTACGTACAACCACTGGAAGAAATGGGGTAGTGCTATTCTAAACCGGCACTACACGGCATTGTTATTGCGAATCTAGCCTAGTAGGCTTTTTATTTATATCGTGTATCAGGTCTATAGTAAAGATCATCTTTACATATTTGTTTTATTGTTTAAGATGGTTAAGTAATTTTAAAGTCTCCAGAATGAATATACATACTTGGATGAAAAAGTGTTGGTGAAATTGTAAGGGGCTGAGCTGACCTGGTTGTATCTTCCGCCGTAGGCTCTTTGCTGCCAATACCATATGATACACATGAGGATTGTGTAACGAGATTTATCTGAAGATGTTAAAAAATAAACCAAATTGGTTAGTTTACTTGTGACAAGAGAATTTAAACTAACTGTTCAGTAATAAAAGTAATACATGGTAAAAAATAATAATCAGTACAGAAATCAATTAATCAAAATATTGCCAATTTCCCAATTGCTGTGTAGTGTCGGCTCAGAAAAGCACTACCCCCATTACTTTCGGTGGGTGTACGTAAGAGGCGACTAACGGTATTGGGGCTTTTAAGGGATTTTTGGGCGATGCAGTTGGAGACCTACTATCACAAACAACCTTTATTTTACCATCTTTTCCCCACTCAACTTTCCAAAAGTGGCTAAGGAATTTCTAATTCCTTAGCTCTGGCTACCCCTTATAGGGATCTACAGCCGTGAGTGTATGTATGTAATTGCCCAATCTGAGAACAAATTAATGTTTGCTGTTCCAAATTTCGATGACAATGGGAATAGAATAGATGGTCTGCCATCTAATTACAGTGACTCGATCTAGTCCAATAATGAACTAACGTGTCTAGAATCTCACGAAGCTGAGTCATAGCTATGGCAGGAGGTCGGTGTCGGCGGGCAGGCTGGAGGTACCCAGAGTAAATAATTACTACGGGGACAGGACGCTTAAAAAGCGATTACCGTACTTGATCAATAGTCTGCCCGAGTAAACAAATTAATAAAATATTTTCTTAACTCACTACCATAGATGTAACTAAATAAAAATTTATTTAAAGAGACTCTACCTGCAGACAAACTGTAAAACAGTTTTGCAGGGCTTTGTAATAATTAAATGTAACCATTTATGTTAATAAAGATTAATAATAATAAAAAAAAAGTGTCTGCCAAATCACCAGATAAAGAATTAAAGTGGCTTAATAATGTCTCTGATTAGCACTAACCCATTTCTTCCCGCGGTGACTTAGAGAACTTAGAAGGCGACTTAGGGAGTTAGGCCAATTAAATTATTGTCTGGCGATGTGACTTTAGATCCATCACCAATCATTTTTTCCCCACTCAACTTCTAATAACATAATCTATCCATTCATATAGTAAAATAACACATTGGTTCTAGTTAATAAATCTGCAGTTCTATTACCGTGTACTCCACAGATACGGTGCAACTAGGTCAAGTTGTCGTAGGAAATCAGCTCGCGACACTTCCGACCATATACCTATATCTATACAGCTGGTACTGTTTGTATGACTGCGCTATGTATGTGGTACCATGAGATGGGGTATTGAGGAATATTAGTATTATTTACTGTGGGTTACCTTAAAATAACACTACCCTATGTCTTGCCGTAGGCGTTCTTGAGGCGTTAGTATGACTGTTATGTATTTGTTGTAGGGATGAAGTTTTAAAGAGAATTTTAGAATTTCGGGATTTTGAAGAGAAGGAAAGGGCACTTATCTGAAGATAATGAGCTGTTTCGTCACCAGCAGGGCAAGCACGAGCGCTATTTTATCGACACGATAACGGTTAGAATGAGATGGCAGTATACGATACTAAGTAACTGCGTAAGAGATGGCTGCTTTATCCCACGTGATAACTAGTTTAAACACCGCTAAAGAGTTTGTTCCATTTGTCTGAACGAAGACGTCTGAAAGCCACAGAATCTGAATTCAGACTATTGGAATAACGTTCAGAACGCTAGGCTTCTGAAAAGTAGACAAATTTGTGTAGTGGAATAACAAGCGTCTGCGGCAGTAACTTCGAAGGAAGTCTGAATTCAGAAACGACAAAGTCTAATGGAATAAGCTCTTAAGGTTTGGAACCACCGAAATTGAGAATTTGCTAAAAACACAGGAGTCCGGCGCGTGAAGAAAAAGCATGTAAGTATAAAATACTGTCTACTTGGTGTCCATCTAGAAAGTTTTCTGTTAAGAATTTCTGTAAATTTTCTTTAACGTAACATTGTGCAATTTAGACTTATTATTTTACTGTATGTATTATCCACTTTATAATTCGCTCAGATTAGTTTTCTCAAGATCTTCAGAGTTGACCTTGAT
Organism: Bedellia somnulentella; assembly: GCA_963576735.1. Taxonomy (NCBI): domain Eukaryota; kingdom Metazoa; phylum Arthropoda; class Insecta; order Lepidoptera; family Bedelliidae; genus Bedellia; species Bedellia somnulentella. The sequence goes on along the minus strand of OY755194.1, from coordinate 2,049,863 downwards.
TTTAACTAATTGACTAATTTTAACTTTAACTTTAATTTTAATTTTAACTTTAATTTTAACTAATTTGATTTTAACTAATTGATGAATCAACTACACTCTCTTAACTTAAATGTATACGTACAAATATAAATAGCAACCGTGATAACCCAGTGGGTAGAACACTCGGTTATCGTGCAAACGACTAGTGTTCAAATCCTGGGTCGGGCCTACACCAATTTGTTTTTTCTAAAAGTCATATGTGCGGTTAATTTATCATGGTTGTTAACGGTGAGGGAAAACATCGTGAGGAAACCCACATGGCTGAGTTGTACTTAGTCATGTGACAGTGTATTCGTACAAAACGGCGATAGGCCTGCCCCCTATCACGTGAGTACACTGTCCATGCAAAACGTGGGTACTCTAAACACCAGGTGACAAAGTCACGTGATATTCAGAATTATTAGTACCTCTGCCAACCCCTTCGGGGATATTCGGCGTGAACGTTTATGTTATTATGTTATGTTATGTTATACGTACAAAACTTGATAACAGATACAATAGGTTAGGGTACTTTATGCAACATTTACAAACACAAAAAAAACACCGGGACATACATACAAAATTCTAAAACTGGTCTTAAAATCACAAAAACTCTACCGCAGCAAAAGTGCATCGCTCTCGATAGGGTTGGCACGCGTCCAATAAATAACAAAACTACAATTAGTTAGCGCCCTTGAATTTGTGCCGCAATTAGGGTGTCCATGGTTTAGTTGGGGTATTCCTATTGTTACTGACCTACCCTACATGGGACTAGTAGAGTGGCTATGATTTAAAAGGGTCCAAGCAGATTTTAACTAATACTAGCTTTGTCTCTGTGTTTAAATTAAAGCTTACTTTACTTTCCTAAGCTGAACATTGATTACTTGATAACAAAAATACGTACAATTAAAGTATTAGATTAGATATTAAATTAGTCAATTCTATATTTATACAATAGAACTTGTATAATAAAGCTGCAGAACCGGTGTGAAGTTAGCGGCCGATTTCAGCGGCCGATTATAAACCGACCAAATTGAAAAGTCTTCAATTCAAACACATAAAACCATTCAAATACTGCATAAAACATTCTAAATAAACAAGTTATTCATCGATTTATGCTCAGACTCCTACTGAAGGTAAGACAGATAAACCTAGACTCCCTTAAACCTAATGTAGAGTAAGTGGTCAAAAGAAAAAATCCAAAAAGAAGTATTTGACATCGACCCAAAGCTTCTAGCCACCCTGAAAGTGTTGTCAATAGAAGCGTGTGAGTATGTGCTTTAATACCATGATCCATACAATCCATTATGAAGAGCTTTTAACCCTCCTTTGATATGTAGAGTATAAAGTCGAAATGAAAAATATTCAAAAAACCGATTAGATTTAGACCCAAAGCTTCTAGCCACTCTGTAAGAGATGTCAATAGAAGCGCCTTGGTTAGTTCTATGCAACACATATCAATTCATATTATTATGAAGAGCTTTTAACCCTTCATTCGTATGGTACAATCCAGCGGCCGATTGCGCTCATACAAATAGCTATGATAAAGTCGACCAAAAGCTTCTAGCCACACTGTGAGTGGTGTCAATAGAAGCGCCTTGGTGAGTTCTATGCAAAACATATCAATTCATATTATTATGAAGAGCTTTTAACCCTTCATTCGTATGGTACAATCCAGCGGCCGATTGCGCTCATACAAATAGCTATGATAAAGTCGACCAAAAGCTTCTAGCCACACTGTGAGTGGTGTCAATAGAAGCGCCTTGGTGAGTTCTATGCAAAACATATCAATTCATATTATTATGAAGAGCTTTTAACCCTTCATTCGTATGGTACAATCCAGCGGCCGATTGCGCTCATACAAATAGCTATGATAAAGTCGACCAAAAGCTTCTAGCCACACTGTGAGTGGTGTCAATAGAAGCGCCTTGGTGAGTTCTATGCAAAACATATCAATTCATATTATTATGAAGAGCTTTTAACCCTTCATTCGTATGGTACAATCCAGCGGCCGATTGCGCTCATACAAATAGCTATGATAAAGTCGACCAAAAGCTTCTAGCCACACTGTGAGTGGTGTCAATAGAAGCGCCTTGGTGAGTTCTATGCAAAACATATCAATTCATATTATTATGAAGAGCTTTTAACCCTTCATTCGTATGGTACAATCCAGCGGCCGATTGCGCTCATACAAATAGCTATGATAAAATCGACCAAAAGCTTCTAGCCAACCTAAAGTTGGTGTCAATAGAAGCTTGTGAGTATGTGCTTTTATACCACGACCCAAACATACCATTATGAAGAGTTTTTAACCCTCCTTTGATATGTAGAGTATATAGTCGAAATGAAAAATTTGAAAAAATGCTATTATACCTAGACCCCAAGCTTCTAGCCACTCTGTAAGAGATGTCGATAGAAGTGCCTTGGTTAGTTCTACAAAACACATATCAAGTCATTATGTTATGAAGAGCTTTTAACCCTTCATTCGTTATAACATAACAATTTCATCTGACTTGGATGCAGTTATTAGTACATGTACTAATGTATCTGCAAATTTAGCTTTAAACTAGGTAGTAAGACAAAGGAAAAGGCATACATTTCACTAGTTCATCAGAACATACAGAGCCTTTCCTGCAAACTATTAGAATTAGAGTTATTCATTAATAAGTACAATGCCAAAATACTTTCTTTAACAGAACACTGGTTAAAAGCAGAACAAATGAATTTTAGTTTGTTCAACCTTTGAACATGCAACGCAGCAGAGCAGCGAACTAGTTAGCGCGACCCACTAAATCTGCAAGATTCAGCTGCGTTGACAAGTTACACGCATGAGATACATAGATTTTATTTGAATGTGTGTATTGATTGTAAATAGTATATAAACCGGAGTTTCTTGTAAATAAAGCAGACGACATTACCAACTTTGACTGAGTGTTTCATTGACTGACGAATATCTTCCTCTCACTGCGGCCAAGACACCTTAAGCCGTCATTATTGATCACTCTTCTGAGCCTGGTTGAGTGGCAGTGAGAAAATCCTTTCCTGTGCACATTGCACGTCGTGCACACCCCCGATTTCCTTCCCCCTATCCGTCTGTTACCTTAGGCCTCATGGTATCTATATATATATTCACGCCATTAGGTCCCATTGGGGTAGGCAGAGATTATAGATCGTCACTTAGTGCGATCCACGACTTTCTACTTATTTATCTATTTAATCACCTTGTACTTATTTTATTATACATAGTTATCTATATATGTATTTTGTTTGTATGGTTAGGGCTAGGAACTTAGGGATTTAGGGTCTGTAGGGATATAGGCTTTGTAGGTTCCATACCCCATCATACGAACAACTTAATGTTACAGTCAACTAGCTATATTTGTGACTACACAGACTACTTTTATATAGTTCCACTGCTTACCTCTATACAGAATATACAAATATAGTTGGGTGATTGTACATTTGGTCCTTCGTTAACCGTAAATAACAGCGCGTACCCCCGGTAGGTTAGGGCGGTTAGGACCCCAACGTTTATCTATCGAACTACAACTTCGGGTTTGTGGGATTACTGTTCCTCAATCGCAGTAATAACATTATTCCTGAAGGACCTGGTTTGAGGCGCTTAGTATATTTTATATCTCGCCACGACAGCGGATCGGATACTGGCTTCCCACCAGCGGGATTCCCCAGTTATTTGAGAAGTCGCTTATGTCGTATGGTTGATGAGATTTAAAATAGCTGAGTGCGGATAACGTTCGTAGGGTCGATTAGGGACTTCAAGAATAAAGAAGACATACAGAAGAAAGGAGAGTCAAGACTGAAAACAGAAATCTATAGACAATATGGACATTCAAAAAATAAACGAAATACTTAAGAGTCAAGAAAAAGACAGTGAGGAGTTACGAAGAGTTTGGATAAATATTAAAAAGGATTCGTCAACCAGGAAAACACTGAAATACATTAATGACAGAAGAGAACAACTAGACAGTATTTACAACAGAGCAAAACAGTATCACGAGCTACTACAAAAACAAGAAAGTTTGTCGTCTCACAGCTACCTGACCTTGAACTTCTTCGGTAATGACATCGAGAAGTACTACAAAGAAGCGATAGACCACTTACGAAAGTGTGAAGATAGAATAAGAATAGTCGACCAGATTTACGTACCCAAGACCAGCCAAGCCATCCAAGACACCGACGAAGACATTGTTAGTTCGCCAAAGCTATTTGTTCAGATGTTCCGGATAAATCAGCTTAAAAAAAGGTTAACTAACGCTCAGACCGCCATCATAGAAAACGAATCTGTGTGGCATTTACAGACTATTTCACAGAGCTTGCAAAGACATTGGCAAGACATTGAAAATACACATTTAGAGCTTCTAATGGAACAGAGTACATTGGAGCACCAATATTTCAAGGACGAATATTATGAGACTTTACAAGACCAATTTGAGAGGGTGGTAGGACTTTTAAATGCGAAAATAAGAGCAAACGATTTACAAACCAATAGTGCCATTAGAGCACCTAAGACAAAGCTGCCGACCATCACTATCCCGGTATTTTCGGGGACTTATGAGTCATGGGATTCATTTTATGACTTATTTGTGAAAATTATTCACGACGACTGTAGCATTTCTAAAACGGAAAAAATGCAATATTTAAAAACGCACTTATCAGGAGACGCAGAAATGTTGATACGGCATTTATCTGTAAACGAGGTAAATTACGACGCCGCGCTGGCATTACTCACAAATCGCTACAAGAACGAACGAATTATTATAAACAAATACATCGATCAGCTGTTGAACTTACCGAAAATAAATCAATCAAATGCATCAATGTTAAAAAATATGCATGATACAATAACGGTGTGTTTAGAGGCACTAAGAAACCAAAACATCGACATCACTACATGGGGACCAATTTTATCAAGAATTATTTGTCGAAAATGGGATCAAGCCACAAACATAAAATATGAAGACCAACTTGAAGATTCAAATAAAATTGACGACTTTAATAAACTCATGAAATTTTTAGAAAAGCGCTTTAAGAGTCTGGAATCGACCTCGTCTCAACACACAGAAACACAAAGTATAAACTATAACCCAAAATTACAGAGATATGAAAAGGCACCGGTTTCAGAGAGAAAAAGTCTTTGTTGGTACTGTCTAAAAGAACATAATATTTATCAGTGTCCAACTTTTCTCCACCTAAACGTAAATGAACGCAGTAAAAAAGTTAAAGAAAAAAAAATGTGTTATGTTTGTCTTCAACACGGTGAGTCGAAAACATGCATAAGTCAAAAATATAGGTTTTGTGAGATATGCAATAAAGCGCATAATACATTGTTACATAGAACTTTGGATGAATATTTATCAAATAAAAATACGAGGCAAGAGACTGCAAGAAAACAATTATCTTTTCAGAAAAATGACACAGTTATGAGAACATCAAATGTTTCATCCACCACAAATGATAAAAACAAAACGGTTCTTCTCGCCACTGCCTTAATCTCAACAACAAGTATCGACGGGACCCCTCAACTACTTCGCGTATTATGTGACCAGGGCTCTGAAGCATCTTTTTGTACTGAAGAAGTCGCGCAGTTATTGGGTTATCCAAAACAAAAAATTAAGGCCGAGATTATTGGTATAGGAGACGAAAAACCAAAAACGTCCAGTTACATAATTAACGTAACACTGAGACCAAGATTTACCAGCGAGTTTAAATTAACTACGACACTCATAGTGCTACCTAAACTAACAAGTGCGTTACCAAGACAAGAAGTGCAGCAGCTAGACAGGGAGACATTATGCAATAAAATTATAGCTGACCCGACCTACTACAAACGAGGCCCCATAGATTTGATATTGGGTGCAGAAGACTATAGCAGACTATTATTGAACGGGTACGAAAGACTAGAGCATGGCATTATCGCTCAAAATACAGAATTTGGGTGGATTTTGTCCGGTTTCTGTCCTACAGAAATAAGTAACGGGATGAAAATCGTAAGTTTAGTGACACGTACAAAAGACATGACACAATTAACAAAGTTCTGGGAATTAGAAGAGATCCCCGATATCCAGATATTTAGTGAAGAAGACGCAAAATGCGAAGAATTTTATAAACAGACAACGGTACGTAACAATGACGGCTCATATACCGTAAGACTACCTTTTAAAGACTCATCCATAACATATGGAAACACGCGTAAAATCGCATTCGCTCGACTTATACAATTAGAGAAAAAATTGGAATGTAATCCAGAACTACGTCAACAATATAACGACTTTATGACAGAGTATTTAAACATGAACCATATGAGAAAAATACACAAACATGAATATAACAAAGGAAGATATTACATACCGCATCAACACGTATTAAAGGAAGATTCACTTACCACTAAGTTGCGTGTGGTGTTTAATGCCTCAAGTAATTGTCATTCAGAAATAAGCCTTAATGAAAATATGCAGAAAGGTCCTCGTCTACAACAAGATTTAGCAACCATACTTTTAAGGTGGCGAAAACATAGAATTGCATTTATGGCTGATATAGAAAAAATGTATCGTTTTATTAAGATAAATAAGCAAGATTGTACCTATCAGAGAATTTTATGGAGATTTTCACCAAAACAACCAATTGATGAATACGAATTAACGACGGTAACATATGGAACCACAGCTGCGCCATATTTAGCAGTCAAAACATTGCAACAGCTAGCGCAAGACGAAAGACAGAACTACCCAATTGCCAGCCAAGTGACATTGGAAGATTTTTATGTTGATGACGTTTTATCAGGGTCAAAGGATATCTTGTCAGCAAAACAACTACAGAATCAGTTGATCGGGTTATTACGAGCCGGCGGTTTCAGATTAAGAAAATGGTCATCAAATAACACACAACTATTAGAAAATATTTCAGACGAAAATAAAGATGATAAAATGTTAAAACTACCACTAGACGAAAATAGGAAATCCTTAGGAGTTTTGTGGAATCCACTTGAAGATAACTTTCGGTATGAAATAACAACAACCCATAAAGACATTATAACAAAAAGATTCATACTTTCGGAGGTATCAAAGATATTTGACCCACTAGGATGGCTGGCTCCAGTTATAATTATAATGAAGTTAATAATACAAGAACTTTGGATAAAAGGAACAGACTGGGATAAACCAGTAGACACTGAAACTCAGAAAAAATGGATCGATTTGCAACAACAATTGAAATTAATAGAAAAACTTCGAATTCCAAGATGGTTTGGTGACACAGAAATACATATGGAATTACATGGATTTTGCGACTCGTCAGAAAAAGCTTACGGTGCAGTAGTTTACTGTAGAGAAAAGACAAATAGCAGTTATCGTATCACAATATTACAAGCAAAATCAAAAGTGGCGCCTAAAAATCAGAAAACGACATTGCCCCGTCTTGAACTCTGTGCTGCACTTCTACTTACCAACTTAACAGAGACAGTATTGAAAGCCATTCAGTGCAAAATTAACACCATTTATTGCTGGACTGATTCCATGATCACTTTAGGGTGGATAAGAGGAGAAGCTAGAAAATGGAAACCGTTTATAGCAAATCGGGTAAGAGACATTCAACAAAAATTGCCACAAGCCCAATGGAATCACGTTATATCTTCAGAAAATCCAGCAGACATAATATCGAGAGGCTTAGAACCAAGTAAGATGCTTGATCACAAACTGTGGTGGACTGGCCCACAGTGGTTACAATCAGAAAAACTACCATGCACAAGAACCATACCAGAACCCTGTGAAGAAATTGTTAAACAAATACACACCTACAAATCCTTAGTATTATTGACACAAACGCAAGAAAATGAGATATTAAATAGATTTTCCAGTTTTCAGAGGATGGCAAGAGTATTATCCTATTGTTTAAGATTCATACGAAAACAAACATCAAGAGAACTATTAACTTGCGAAGAGATTAATAATACTAAGCAACTTATAATCAAACTGGTACAAAAAGATGCATTCAAACAAGAGCTAGAAGACCTTAAATCGAAGCAAACAGTGAGGAAAGGAAGCAAACTTTCAAGCTTAGATCCTTTTACTGACGAGCATGGAATAATTAGAGTTGGTGGAAGACTTCAAAATTCAGACTTACCTTACGATCAAAAACACCCAATCGTATTACCTTATGAACACCACATAACTACGACAATCATACAGGAGGCACACTCACAAACTTTACATGGAGGCAACAGACTAACTCTCGCATACTTAAGACAGAAATATTGGATAATAGGCGGAAAGCGCAAAGTTAAATTCGTCATCAATAAATGCGTCCGGTGCATTAGATACAAAGGAAAGGCAGCAGAGCAGAAGATGGCTGCACTTCCAAGACCAAGAGTAACACAATCCTTTGCATTCAGCCACACAGGAGTTGATTATGCAGGACCCATTCAAGTACGAGCAGCACGAGGTAGAGGTCACAAAAGTTATAAGGGCTATATTGCAGTATTTGTATGTATAGCAACGAAAGCAATACATTTAGAGCTGGTCGGAGATTTATCAACAGAGTCGTTTATTGCAGCGTTACGTAGAATGATGGCCCGAAGAGGACATGTGTCACATATGTACAGTGACAATGCGACTAATTTTGTAGGAGCTGCTAACTTCTTACAAAAAGAAATCCTCGAAATTACACAGTCGTCACAATTTCAAAATACAATAACGAATATGGGAATTAATTGGCATTTCATCCCTCCATCATCCCCCCATTTTGGAGGAATATGGGAAGCAGGGGTTAAATCTATGAAGCATCATCTCCGGAGAGTAATAGCAGATACCACAATGACGTATGAAGAAATGACAACATTTTTACAACAAATAGAAGCATGTTTAAATTCCAGACCATTATGCGTTCAGAGTGAAAACATAAATGATAATATAGTATTGACCCCTAGTCACTTCCTTATTGGTCGTGAGGCAGTTGGCATTCCAGATCCCATCTCAAACATAAACACTGATTTGCTTAACAGATGGAAACAATTACAAAAAATGAAAAAACAATTTTGGTATAGCTGGACGAAAGATTATTTACAACAATTACAACAGAGATATAAATGGAAAACTAACGAAGAAAATTTAAAAGTTGGAACCATAGTAATAGTTAAAGAAGACAACATAAGTCCAAGTCAGTGGCCTATAGCAATGATCAAGGAAATACATCCGGGAAGTGATGGTGCTACAAGGGTAGTAACACTACGAAAGTCAAATGGATCTGATCAGAAAAGATCAATTCACACACTGATACCACTGCCTGTAAATGAACCGTCAAAAATATGCACACCAAATACCGCAACACCAATTAGCTCAAATTTTGTGACTGTTCATAAACCAAGAACAAGAAATAACAAAACAAAAAGTTTTTTAAACTGGATATTCATGATGATTTTTATATTTCAACTAGTATGCGAAACAACATTTGCAACAAACCACTATAGTCTAAAAAAATTACAGCCAGGAATATATGTAGAACAGATGGGAACAGCAGCTATCAATAGAGGTACTTTTAGAATCGAAAAAAGCTTTGAGAGACAAACAATAGACTATTACTTAATAAAAATGAGGGAAACAACAGGAAAATTTAAAGAACTTTGCGACAACGCTATAGCTTTGGACAGTTCAACTCAATGTTCCCAATTTTACCATCATCTAGAAGAAGAAGTTGAAAAGTTTGAAAAGACGAAAGAATACTTAACTGAAATAAACAACACAAGAAAGAAAAGAGGATTGTTAGGACAAATTATGACATCGATATTCGGAGTGAATGACGAGGTTTATAAAGATATAAATTATTTACAACAAAACCAACAAAAACTTATAGAAGCCGCGAATCACCAAACCAAGTTTATGATCTCAACTATTTCCGCGGTCAACCAGACCGAAGAACGTATACAAAACAAATTAGAACGTTTTACAGTTAAACTTAATCAAGCAATCCAATACATGAACACGTTTAATGTTTGGTATAGTAAAATTGATAACAATCACATTAAAATTCAAGTTATGCAATCATATCATTTGGCATATAACTATATGTCAGAAATAATGAATTATTACTCCGGACTCTTAGAAATATACCTAGAAAAAGCAACAATTTATAGCATTTTATCCCCAAAACACGTCAAGGACATCATCGATTCAGCAAACAACAAATTACCACAAAATTTAAGAATTATTCAATCGCAAATAATTGACACGAACTTACGTGAAAATGAGACTCACATACAAGTGTTTGCTTATTTCCCAATAGAAGAAAATTCCAAGTACACATTTTTACATTTAGCACCAATACCAAAGAAATTTGACAATCAATCCGTCCAAAGTTTAGTAATTAAAAATAAATTTGTTGCAATAAATTACAATAGTGAGAGATATTTTGAACTAAGCGACGATGAATTTAAAGACTGTTATAACAGATTTTCACATTATATCTGTTTTCCTGTGGCCGTCAGGAACATGCAATTAAATGAAAATTGCATCGTTTGGCAACTGTACAAGAATAGCTCTACGACAGACTGTCCGACATCAAATTACCGACTTAAGACAGAGATAATTTGGAAACAACTTCAAATGTTAAATACCTGGCTTTTTGTTTCCAGAAATCCATTAACAGCTTCAGTTATTTGTGACGGACAAAGAGAAGAAGTTTTATTTCAAGACGTAGGAATAATAAAGATTTCAGAAAACTGTATAACAAAAACAAATAGTAATATATTAGTTGCACGACGAAATACTTCTGTGACCGTATTAGGATCTTATTATAAAAGTTATAACTTTAGTTTAAATAGCACAGTAGTAGATAACAGACATTTTAATATTTCACAAGAGGAAGTTTTAGATAGTTCCAAGGATTTGTTCCAGACAGTATTTAATAAAGAAATATCCCTGCAGACCAATCTAGATAACACTATTTGGCAGAACATTAACACTCGAATCTATGTAGCTAGTTTTGGATCAATTAGTGTTTGTATATTTACAGTATTAATTATTTATTTTTGTATTCCACAGGTCAAACGATACATCCAAAACAGGGATACGGACAAAAAGACGACTGCAGAGGAGCCTGGGCAACCGAATGAAATAACTACTCAGACACGGTCGCTGCCCACCAGCAGTGCTCCATGCAACTCAATCTACGCCAAGATCCACCGGCCAAAGACGGAGCGGGAGCGCCCTGAAGAAATCAAACTATACCAGATGAAACCTTCTGCCTGAGAGACGGGAAGATGTTCAACCTTTGAACATGCAACGCAGCAGAGCAGCGAACTAGTTAGCGCGACCCACTAAATCTGCAAGATTCAGCTGCGTTGACAAGTTACACGCATGAGATACATAGATTTTATTTGAATGTGTGTATTGATTGTAAATAGTATATAAACCGGAGTTTCTTGTAAATAAAGCAGACGACATTACCAACTTTGACTGAGTGTTTCATTGACTGACGAATATCTTCCTCTCACTGCGGCCAAGACACCTTAAGCCGTCATTATTGATCACTCTTCTGAGCCTGGTTGAGTGGCAGTGAGAAAATCCTTTCCTGTGCACATTGCACGTCGTGCACACCCCCGATTTCCTTCCCCCTATCCGTCTGTTACCTTAGGCCTCATGGTAACAGGCTTCCCGTACTTATATATCTATATATATATTCACGCCATTAGGTCCCATTGGGGTAGGCAGAGATTATAGATCGTCACTTAGTGCGATCCACGACTTTCTACTTATTTATCTATTTAATCACCTTGTACTTATTTTATTATACATAGTTATCTATATATGTATTTTGTTTGTATGGTTAGGGCTAGGAACTTAGGGATTTAGGGTCTGTAGGGATATAGGCTTTGTAGGTTCCATACCCCATCATACGAACAACTTAATGTTACAGTCAACTAGCTATATTTGTGACTACACAGACTACTTTTATATAGTTCCACTGCTTACCTCTATACAGAATATACAAATATAGTTGGGTGATTGTACATAGTTTAAAGAATTACACAGTGGGCAGTTGTTTTAACAGAGAGTCCATAATGTGTGGGGGTAGTATGATACTATTATATGTAGACATTAAATTTAAAGAAAGAAAAGACATCTGTAGACTCTCTGTTGAACAACATGTAGAAATCTCATGCATTGAATTGAGCAAGTATATAATTTTGTGTGTATATCGCCCACCCAAAGGTAACTATGACATCTTTTAGCAGCGATGGAAGATGCTTTGGGGATGGCTTCCCGCAGCTCCAGAGAGGTTGTAGTTTGTGGGGATTTCAATGTTGACTTGTTGGGTGAGGGTCTAGTAAAGGAGAGAATATTGACATTTTTTCAATCATTTAATCTTCTAAATGTATTTAATGAGCCAACCCGAATTACCTCGACCTCTGCAACATGTTTAGATAATATTTATTGCAATTGTGATTACTTCGGTCACTTCCTTTTTGATTGCATTACCTCAGACCACAAGGGTCAATTTATAAATTTAGAATTTACCATCGAAAAGAAAAAGTCAATAGTATGTAGACAGATAACTGAAAAAAAACTTAGCTTATTTGAAAATAATATTAGGTCTAGCATCAGCCCCCCAATGAGAAGCAGTGAATCATTAGAGAATTGTCTTTCATTCATCAATGAGCTAAAAACTGAATTCAACAGAATCTTTAAAACTAAGGTAATACTGTGTAATACAAAATGCTCTTTTGCTGAATGGGCCACCGCTGGAATTAGAATAAGTAGAGATCACCTATATAACATTTATAGAGAAAAGTCCTATAACTTCAACCAAGATTTTATTATTTATGTCAGAAATTATTCAAAAATTTTCAAAAAAGTTTGTGGTGAAGCTAAATCTAGATGCATAAAACATAAAATTATGAATTCTTCTAACAAGAGTAAGACTGTCTGGAAAATAATTAACGGTGAAACTGGAAAACTAAAGTCCCCACATGATCTCAATTTATTATTAGATAATGAACTGATACAGTCAAAATCACAAATTGCTGACATTTTTGAAAATCATTTTTTAAATACCCCCACTCAGACAACAGAGAAATTAAATTCATGTCCCCAGAAAGCTCTTGAGTTGTTGGAACAAAATGTTACCAAAACAACAGCACAGTTTTCTTTCAAGTATGTTGACAATAATGATATAATTAAAAATTTTAAAACTATTAATCTTAAAAAAACCGAAGACATAACAGGAATGTCAGTTTTCGTCATAAACAGAATAATAAATATAATCGCTCCTCATTTAACGATACTTTTTAATAAATGTATAGATATAGGAGAATTTCCAGACTGTATGAAGTTAAGTAGGCTCATCCCACTACATAAATCAGGAGATAGTCAGGACTTTACCAATTATAGGCCTATTTCTATTTTGCCAGTTCTCAGTAAAGTTTTTGAGAAAATCATGTCCAACCAAATGCTTTCATATTTCAACAATCATAATATATTCCATGACGAGCAATATGGTTTCACCAAAGGTAGGTCTACTGTAGATGCAGGAGTGTCACTAATGAAACATATTTTTAATTCATGGGAAAACTCCCGGGATGCATTAGGTATATTTTGTGACCTCACAAAAGCTTTTGATTGTGTAAAAAAAGAAATAGCGTTGATTAAACTTAAATATTACGGTTTTGACGAGCAAGCACTGAAATTAATGGCATCATATCTTCATAAAAGAACTTTAAAGGTTGATATTAATGGAACCACGTCGGAAGGATCGGAAATAGAGATGGGCGTTCCTCAAGGTTCTATACTTGGCCCATTACTGTTTCTGATTTACATTAATGATTTACCATTTATGGTACAAAAGTATTCTGAGATAGTTATGTTTGCAGATGACACATCTTTAATATTTAATGTAGCGAGATCCTCTACATCTCTTGACGACGTAAATAAAGCTATCTCACTGGTATTGCATTGGTTTACTGTAAATAACCTGGTTCTAAATGCCAAAAAAACTAAATGTATTAAATTTACTTTACCGAATGTTAGGCAAGTTGATAACAATATTGTTATTGATAGTGAACAAGTAGAATTAGTGAAAGAAACAAAATTCCTAGGGATAATAATCGATTCTAAGTTGCAATGGGGACCCCATATACTAACACTTTCTAAAAGGCTGAGCTCAGCAGCGTATGCCGTGCGTAAGATTAGAGAAATAGCAGACGTAGAAACAGCTCGCATTGTGTATTTCAGTTATTTTCATAGTATTATGTCGTACGGTATTTTATTATGGGGTAAAGCGGCTGATGTTCATAAAGTTTTCGTCTTACAAAAGCGAGCTATCCGATCTATTTACATGTTGAGGTCGAGGTATTCGTTGCGCGAAAAATTTAAAGATATTGGCATTTTAACTGTCCCTTGCCAATACATATTTGAGAATTTAATGTATGCCAAAAAGAATATAGGCCAATTTAGTAAAGTTAGTGATAGGCATACTGTTAATACTCGAAATAAGGAGAAACTTAACGTACCGAAGTGGAGACTTAATAAAGTAAGTAACTCCTTTATGGGACTATCCCTGAAAATGTTCAACAAACTTCCTTCTGACATATTGGAATTGCCTGTGGCATCTTTTAAAAAGGCAATAAAAGCCATGCTTTTAAAGAAGTCTTACTACAGTGTTCAAGATTTTTTAAACGACAAGGACCCAACGCGCACATGACCGTGTCCGTAAAGCTATAAATCTTCCCTCGTTATTCCTAGGAATAATTGTCTGGTGAGGATTTTTCTTCTCACGTTATGTGATTGGTTTTTGTGATGGACAATTTATTTTAAATATGTCAAACTAGCGTTTGGTTTTGTCGCATAGAAAATCTTTTATAAAGTAAAAACATGTTAATAAACTGAAATTGTACAAACCATGTTTTGAAAAAATGAAAAAATGTGAATGTAAAGAGTTTCTTTGTTGCTTCTTCTCTTTACGAACACCTTCCGAAGCAACGGACTAATGATAAATTTAAAAAAAATTGACGTTCAAAAAATGTTAATTTTTAACTTAATTTTGAAAAATAAACTTTTTGACTTTTTTGACTTTTTCGTATAGTACAATCCAGCGGCCGATTGCGCTCATACAAATAGCTATGATAAATTTGACTAAAACCTTCTAGCCACTCAGAAAGTGGTATCAGTAGAAGCGCCTTGGTTAGTTCTATGCAAAACATATCAAGTCATTATTACTAATAAATAAAGAATAAATAAAGGAAAGAAAAATTTCAACACAGGCGGGAATCGAACCCGCGACCTCGGGTATACGCCCCGACGCTCTGCCAACTGAGCCACCGTTTCAATTGGCTGCCAGTGCGAAATTCTTCTATCCTTTATTTCTTTTACACGTTTAACACGCTCATCGCGGAAGCCCATTTTTGCATCTAGTCAATGTGGCGCAACGAGATCCTAAAGTTCTCGTTGTGATCCACGAGGAATGACGCAACGAGATCCAATAGATCTTGTACGACTTGGTCACTTCAAACCTCAATATTTCTATGAAATTTGGAAAAAAATATTTTTTTTAGTATGTTCAGGTATTAGATGAACAGACCTTTCAGTAAGTGTTCTTCGCCTCGAGTTATCTAAAAAAATACTGGAAAAAATTCAAAATAAAAAAAACGAGAACTTTTGGGTCTCGTCCCGCACTAGATAGCTAAAAATTGCGAGTACTCTTAGATCTCGTTTCGCTAATATTGCATAGTATCGATGAAAAAATAGTGATGGGAAACAATAAGAAAAACAAAATTATCGATACTGAATCATATTATATTAGATAAGAACTAGCAGGTAAGGCATTACAAACTTCTTAATTAACTTTTTTAATGTTTTTCATTAAAAAAAGGAAGACATAAAGTTTTATTCCATTTCACACAAAAACCCTTAACCTGTTTTGTCTTTTCACTGCACACTCCAGGAACACGTTCTAACACTTTCCGGAACAGAGATGAAGATTTTGGGGATCCATTACTTTCATTTACCGGTTTTTCAGAAGAACTAAAAGAAAGTTCTAATATTTTTCTACAGCGTTTGCGAATCGTCATTCTGATTATAGCGTGATTGACATGCACTCATCGAAAGTTGACACGGCACTAATTAGTTTCTTATTAAGCTTCGCACGAGATTGCAACGGGATCCCTTGGTTCTCGTTTCGCACTAGATGCAAAATTTTACTATTTGGTCGCAACGAGAACTATTAGATCTCGTTCGTTTTCATTCATAAAAATACTACTACCGATGTACCTAATGTCAGAAAATATATTTATCTTACTCTATCAGTAAAGAAACATACAGAAATATCATTTGCCAAAACGGGATGGACATAAGATTTCTCTTGCGCGATACTTGAACGTCACAAACGAGAACTAAAAGATCTCGGTCCGCGTTGAACGTGTTAAGTAGTGTTTGCGTTTCCTACCTCCGAATTTTAACTAATTCGGAAGGCCATTTTTCTATCTTTTCAGATAGAATGCAAATGTTGAAAACGCCTAATTATCACATAATTTAAATCTTTTTGTTCATGAAAACCTCATGTGGGGATTATTCTATCTGAAAAGATAGACAAATGGCCTTCCGAATTAGTTATAATTCGGAGGTAGGAAACGCAAACACTACTTAAACGTGTAAAAGAAATAAAGGATAGAAGAATTTCGCACTGGCAGCAAATTGACACGGTGGCTTAGTTGGCAGAGCGTTGGGGCGTATACCCGAGGTCGCGGGTTCGATTTCCGCCTGTGTCGAAATTTATCTTTCCTTTATTTATTCTTTATTTATTAGTAATAATCCCCACATGAGGTTTTCATGAACTAAAAGATTTAAATTATGTGATAGTTAGGCGTTTTCAACATTTGCATTCTATCTGAAAAGATAGAAAAATGGCCTTCCGAATTAGTTAAAATTCGGAGGTAGGAAACGCAAACACTACTTAAACGTGTAAAAGAAATAAAGGATTGAAGAATTTCGCACTGGCAGCCAATTGAAACGGTGGCTCAGTTGGCAGAGCGTCGGGGCGTATACCCGAGGTCGCGGGTTCGATTCCAGCCTGTGTCGAAATTTTTCTTTCCTTTATTTGTTAGTAATAATGAAGCGCTTCTATTGATACCACTTTCTGAGTGGCTAGAAGGTTTTGGTCAAATTTATCATAGCTATTTGTATGAGCGCAATCGGCCGCTGGATTGTACTATACGAATGAAGGGTTAAAAGCTCTTCATAATAATATGACTTGATATGTTTTGCATAGAACTCACCAAGGCGCTTCTATCGACATCTCTTACAGAGTGGCTAGAAGCTTGGGGTCTAGGTATAATAGCATTTTTTCAAATTTTTCATTTCGACCGTATACTCTACATATTAAAGGAGGGTTAAAAGCTGTTCATAATGGATTGTTTGGATCATGGTATTAAAGGACATATTCACACGCTTCTATTGACACCACTTACAGTGTGGCTAGAAGCTTTTGGTCGACGTTATCATAGCTATTTGTTTGAGCGCAATCGGCCGCTGGATTGTACCATACGAATGAAGGGTTCGAAGCTCTTCATAATAATATGAATTGATATGTTTTGCATAGAACTCACCAAGGCGCTTCTATTGACACCACTCACAGTGTGGCTAGAAGCTTTTGGTCGACTTTATCATAGCTATTTGTATGAGCGCAATCGGCCGCTGGATTGTACCATACGAATGAAGGGTTAAAAGCTCTTCATAATAATATGAATTGATATGTTTTGCATAGAACTCACCAAGGCGCTTCTATTGACACCACTTACAGTGTGGCTAGAAGCTTTTGGTCGACTTTATCATAGCTATTTGTATGAGCGCAATCGGCCGCTGGATTGTACCATACGAATGAAGGGTTAAAAGCTCTTCATAATAATATGAATTGATATGTTTTGCATAGAACTCACCAAGGCGCTTCTATTGACACCACTCACAGTGTGGCTAGAAGCTTTTGGTCGACTTTATCATAGCTATTTGTATGAGCGCAATCGGCCGCTGGATTGTTCCATACGAATGAAGGGTTAAAAGCTCTTCATAATAATATGACTTGATATGTTTTGCATAGAACTAACCAAGGCGCTTCTATTGACACCACTTTCAGGGTGGCTAGAAGCTTTAGGTCGACTTTATCATAGCTATTTGTATGAGCGCAATCGGCCGCTGGATTGTACCATACGAATTAAGGGTTAAAAGCTCTTCATAATAATATGAATTGATATGTTTTGCATAGAACTCACCAAGGCGCTTCTATTGACACCACTCACAGTGTGGCTAGAAGCTTTCGGTCGACTTTATCATAGCTATTTGTGTGAGCGCAATCGGCCGCTGGATTGTTCCATACGAATGAAGGGTTAAAAGCTCTTCATAATAATATGACTTGATATGTTTTGCATAGAACTAACCAAGGCGCTTCTATTGACACCACTTTCAGGGTGGCTAGAAGCTTTAGGTCGACTTTATCATAGCTATTTGTATGAGCGCAATCGGCCGCTGGATTGTACCATACGAATGAAGGGTTAAAAGCTCTTCATAATAATATGAATTGATATGTTTTGCATAGAACTCACCAAGGCGCTTCTATTGACACCACTCACAGTGTGGCTAGAAGCTTTTGGTCGACTTTATCATAGCTATTTGTATGAGCGCAATCGGCCGCTGGATTGTACCATACGAATGAAGGGTTAAAAGCTCTTCATAATAATATGAATTGATATGTTTTGCATAGAACTCACCAAGGCGCTTCTATTGACACCACTCACAGTGTGGCTAGAAGCTTTTGGTCGACTTTATCATAGCTATTTGTATGAGCGCAATCGGCCGCTGGATTGTACCATACGAATGAAGGGTTAAAAGCTCTTCATAATAATATGAATTGATATGTTTTGCATAGAACTCACCAAGGCGCTTCTATTGACACCACTCACAGTGTGGCTAGAAGCTTTTGGTCGACTTTATCATAGCTATTTGTATGAGCGCAATCGGCCGCTGGATTGTACCATACGAATGAAGGGTTAGAAGCTCTTCATAATAATATGAATTGATATGTTTTGAATAGAACTCACCAAGGCGCTTCTATTGACACCACTCACAGTGTGGCTAGAAGCTTTTGGTCGACTTTATCATAGCTATTTGTATGAGCGCAATCGGCCGCTGGATTGTACCATACGAATGAAGGGTTAAAAGCTCTTCATAATAATATGAATTGATATGTTTTGCATAGAACTCACCAAGGCGCTTCTATTGACACCACTTACAGTGTGGCTAGAAGCTTTTGGTCGACTTTATCATAGCTATTTGTATGAGCGCAATCGGCCGCTGGATTGTACCATACGAATGAAGGGTTAAAAGCTCTTCATAATAATATGAATTGATATGTTTTGCATAGAACTAACCAAGGCGCTTCTATTGACACCACTTACAGTGTGGCTAGAAGCTTTGGGTCTATATCTAATCGGTTTTATCCATATTTTTCATTTCGGCTATATACTCTACATATCAAAGGAGGGTTAAAAGCTCTTCATAATGGATTGTATGTATCATGGTATTAAAGCACATACTCACACGCTTCTATTGACACCACTTTCAGGGTGGCTAGAAGCTTTTGGTCGACTTTATCATAGATATTTGTATGAGCGCAATCGGCCGCTGGATTGTACCATACGAATGAAGGGTTAAAAGCTCTTCATAATAATATTACTTGATATGTGTTGCATAGAACTAACCAAGGCGCTTCTATTGACATCTCTTACAGAGTGGCTAGAAGCTTTGGGTCTAAATCTAATCGGTTTTTTGAATATTTTTCATTTCGACTTTATACTCTACATATCAAAGGAGGGTTAAAAGCTCTTCATAATGGATTGTATGGATCATGGTATTAAAGCACATACTCACACGCTTCTATTGACAACACTTTCAGGGTGGCTAGAAGCTTTGGGTCGATGTCAAATACTTCTTTTTGGATTTTTTCTTTTGACCACTTACTCTACATTAGGTTTAAGGGAGTCTAGGTTTATCTGTCTTACCTTCAGTAGGAGTCTGAGCATAAATCGATGAATAACTTGTTTATTTAGAATGTTTTATGCAGTATTTGAATGGTTTTATGTGTTTGAATTGAAGACTTTTCAATTTGGTCGGTTTATAATCGGCCGCTGAAATCGGCCGCTAACTTCACACCGGTAGCTGCAGATAGCTTAGTAAAACTCTTCGCTAATTAGAAAATATTAGGTTTTATACAAAAATGACTAAAAACTTAATTATTTCGTTTTTGAGTTTTTATTACATAATCACTCGTAATATCTACAAAATACGCCATTTCACTGTCACCCTAAATAAAAATCTTCCTACTGCATTCACAATCATAGCGAAATTCTTTTGTCCCGCATACAACTTAACAATTAACCTAAATCAACAAACATTACTCTTTATTATTATAGACATAGAGTTCAAAATCGCAAAACTAAATTGCAATATTAAATTTGTAAAACTCCGCACCTGGCCATGACAGCAACTTTTTTTTTAAATTCCTTCAAACTGCATAGAAGCTAAGTATTCTAATCTAATAATCCTTTAGTACAATACACTTTTATTCATACCGTATTAATATGAATTCGTAAATATTTGTCTTTCGAAGGGAGTTTTGAAAACATTTGTTTGGAGATTTTTGATTTTGATGTGGTTAATTCTTTTTTATTGGAATACTTATTGCTTTTGGAAGTTGAGTGGGGAAAAGATGGTAAAAATAAAGGTTTTTAGTGATGGGTCTCCAACCGCATCGCCCAAAAATACCTTAAAAGCCCCAATACCGTTAGTCGCCTCTTACGTACACCCATCGGTAGAAACGGGGTAGTGCTATTCTAAGCCGACGATAGATGTAAGATTTGATAAAATAGAATTGAGAGTTGAGAGGCGTAAAATTGCTACTATATTGAATCACTTGATGAAGCTTCCAGTTAGGTTTTATTTTTAAATCTCCTCTTTGGTCTTTGTTACCTTTATAGTAAAAGAAGTGCTGTGTATGTCGATGTAGAATAGGACTAAACTAACCAATTTCTATCCCTGGGTAAGAGGCGGTTAAGATAATTGGGGCTTTCAAAGTGAGTTTTGGGTGATACGGTTGGAGATTACGGAGGATTACGGATGGAGGTTATGTGTAAAATTTTATAATTAAATCTCCTCTCTGGAATCTCCTCAGCCACTTGATAGGGGACGAGATGGTAGAAATATAGTTTCCATCCGCATCGCCCAAAAACCACTTAAAAATGCTTCATACCCTTAGTCGCCTCTTACGACGCCCGTGCGTAGAGAGGGGTAGTGCAATTCTAAGCCGGCACTTCACGTCAATATATATAGTATTTATTAAAAGTAGAGAAACCATTATGAAAAGAAGTAAACTATATGAATGCATTATTTCAAAATGCCGTAATTCCTACTTAAAAAGTTCCATTTAATTAAAAATGCACCCAAAAACTCCCGCCATATAGAATCCATTAAGGCATCCGATTACAAGTGTCAAATGTCAAAAGAAATCCGAATGAGTTTCGTTAAGATGTCGAACCTTTTTGTCTCAGTTTCAAAGAAATATTTCGGGAAAAACAAAAGAGGTATTAGTGACGGTGTATTGGCATCCTTTATTTATTTATGCCATATGTTATTTGTACTGATTTTGGGTGGTGTGATATTTAATACGAAATGGAGCTGACAGTTTTATTTTGGTTGTTCTTACATCCAAAATTATATTTTTTTTTTTTTATTTTATTAGTTTTATTTAAGAAAATGCAATATTTACAACGACAGCTCGGTCATACAAATTTTCACTTGCTACCATACCTTTGGTACCATATCGTGTTAGCTGCATTTAGACTTACAAACAATGAATAACAAACAAGGCTATGCGAGAATTAAATGTGGTTGTAGTCAGAGTATACTTTTACATAGCTTACCATCGCTGTTTCAGATCATATTTCATTTTTCTTGGAAAAGCTGTCCTCTTATCCTAGAATTTTATTATTAAATTCACTGCATGCAGACGGTTTCAGCTCTTTGCCTAGCAAAATAAAAAAAAAACAAAACTAGAGTAAGCTGCATGGCTGGAAAGAAGAAATAATAATAAAAAGAAATATTTAAAAAAGATACAGCTTTGATGTATTATATTTACGAAGGGATGGTAAACACAAGTCCTTATCAAGAACTCCTTTTAATATGTGACCTGGTTTTATCATTACCTAACTCTTTGTCAGCAAATCTGTTTTTTTTATTAAATATTTTAACATACATACATACATACATATACTCACGGCTATAAATCCCTTAACGGGGTAGCCAGAGCTTTGGAATGAAAAATTCCTCAGCCACTTTTGGAAGTTGATTGGGGAAAAGATGGTAATAATAAATGTTTTTGGTGAAGGGTCTCCAACCACATCGCCCAAAAATCACTTAAAAAGCCCCTATACCCTTAGTCGCCTCTTACGATCACCCACGGGTAGAAATAGGGTAGTGTTATTCTAAGCCGACACTACACGGCTTAAATATTATAAGTAACAGTAAAAATAGTAACTCTACAACCCATAAACGGATTATACACTAGTTGCATACATGTATATACACACGCCATGCTCTTTTATACTTCATACTTTGGCCACCTTCTATTCTTTATTTGGTCCAAATGAGTCCTCTGAGGTCGTCCTCTAACATATACGCTTTATAGACCTCTTTTGCCAATTTACTATCATCCATCCTCTTTATGTGGCGAAACCATCTCATCATTCTTTTTTCTATCTTTTTTACAATTATCTTTCACACCACAAACTTTAGTTAATATGTCACAAATACTGACATTTGTACAACGTAAAATTCTATTTCATACATTTCCTGCTACTAGCCTGCACATTTATAAAACATTAAACAAGGTTTGCATGGAGGTATGAGTAATGTCTCAATTATAGTCGCGAGTTATCGAAACAACTAAATAACTGTAGTCACTGCATTGCAAACATATCATATACTTCATCTTTATTGAGGAGGGATAGCAGCAAAGAATAAAATATATCATGAAAAATTGGTTTAATTGTACCAACTTTACTCGATTACATACAGACATGCAGCCAAGTAGGTACGACATGATAGTCCAGTGGGTAGAACACCCGCCCGAAAACTGAAGGGCGTGAGTTCCAATCCTAGGTCGGGCCTACACCACTTTGTCTTTTGTAAAGTCATATGTGTGGTTAATTTATCATGGTTGTTAACGGTGAGGGAAAACATCGTGAGGAAACCCACATGGCTGAGTTGTACTTAGTCATGTGACAGTGTATTCGTACAAAAACGGCGATAGGCCTGCCCCCTATCACGTGAGTACACTGTCTAAGTAAAACGTGGGTACCTTCTCTGGACACTAGATGGCGCTGCCATGTGAGTTCAGAAGTATTGGTACCTCTGCCAACCCCTTCGGGAATAAACGGCGTGAACGTTTATGTTTATGTTATGTTATGTAGCCAAGACCATAAATCCCAGAAACGGGTAGCCAGAGCTTCAGAGCTTGAAGTTGAAGCAGGAAGTTGATAGAGGACAAGATAGTAAAAATTAAGTATCGCAGATGATGGGTTTCAACCGCATTGGCAAAAGACCACTTCAAAAAGCCCCATACCCTTAGTCGCCTCTTATGACACCCGTGGGGAGATAGGGGTAGTGACATTCTAGGCCGGCACTACTTTACTCAATTGAGGCGTTGAAAGCAATCAAAGTTCAAATGAGTCCCAATTTTATTGGCATGATAAGGTTATGTTTATTTTTAAGTGCATGTACGAACCAATGTATACCTTCTTCGAAAATGTCACTTTTAGCAATAGAAAGGATAGATTTTGATACGATTGTAATTTGTTTTCGATTAACTTCTTTTAAAGGGATTACCCCTTATCGCCTCCAAGTTGCCTCGTATAATACCTGCAGTATAGCAAGCACGAGCGCTATTTTATCGACAGGAAGAATGAGATGGCAGTATACGATACTAAGTAAGTGCGTAAGAGATGGCTGCTTTATCCCACGCGATAACTAGTTTAAACACGGCTCGTGCTTGCCCTTCAGGAAAGGACGCTCTAAATCTATTCGAAGCTTATAATACTCGATAAGCCTATTCTATTTGACTGTTTACATCGATAAGAATATCCCATGAGGAAAATGTTGCAGTTGTAACTGTATATACGTATAGTAAAAACATGGTGTATATTGTCGGCTTAGACTAGCACTTAATTTAAATCTTTTTGTTCATGAAAACCTCATGTGGGGATTATTACTAATTAACGGGGGCGTATACCCGAGGTCGCGTGTTCGAATCCCGCCTGTGTCGAAATTTTTCTTTATTAATTAGACTAGCACTACCCAATTTTTTCCCATGTGTGATCGTAAGAGGCGACTAGGGGTATTAGGACTATTTAAGTGATTTTCGGGCGATGCGGTTGGAGACCCATCACCATAAACATTTATTTCACAATGGTTTCCTTACTTCATTTCCAAAAATAGCTAAAGAATTTTGTGATTCTGAAGACCTGGCTACCTCTTTTGGGGATTTATAGCCATGAGTACATGTATATAATAATAATTAATTAATTTATCGATATCACCTTCCAAAGTTTGTCTGGAAGAGATCGCTTTTAGCGATAAGACCGCCAATTGTACCTCACTGTAAACTGTTTGATCATATTATTATTTTTGTAAATTTGTGTTTGGTGTGCAATAAAGAGTTATTCTATTCTATATAATATGTATATGTAAGTATGTATGTAGTAACAAAACTCAATTCAACACAACGTTCTCGCCTAGAATTAACTAATTGACCGATTTAGTGTGGCAGAGGCCCTAATACTTCTGAACATCTCGTCACATTTTTATAACCTGGTTATAAGACATAAAGATATTGGTAGAAAGTCAACATAAAGTGTGGCATTAATTTACTACCTGTCTCACTCTTTCTGTCATATCGTATAATACCTTTTTTTAACAAGGCTCAATCAAAGTGAACCAATGACATACATACATACATATACTCACGGCTATAATTCCCTAGAAAGGGTAGCCAGAGCCAAGGAATTACAAATTCCTCAGCCACTTTTGGAAGTTGAGTGGGAAAAAGGCGGTAAAATAAAGGTTTTTGGTGATGGGTCTCCAACCGCATCGCCCAAAATCCAATAAAAAGCCCCAATACCCTTAGTCGCCTCTTACGACACCCAATGAACCAATGAAAAACTTACAAATAAAAAACTATCACTTTTTTGCCATCACTACTAAAGAGGCGTGCCCAACATTAATAACATTTCGATCAGAATAAATGTTGCTAGCAAATACCCGATATTATTCTTAAACGCAGGCCACTAGAAGTCGTTTTATTATACATTTTATTTTTAATCTGATGACAAGAATTGCACGACACGCCCTCTTCAATCTGCTCTTTTGCATCTTTCAAATGCGTTTATTTTCCTTTGAGTTGTAAAGAGTGGGACAAACGAATTTAGCCGAGCAATGAAGTCTCGGAATACAATACATTTACTGTGTAATGTCGGCTAGGAATAGCACTACCTCATTTCTTCCGGTGGGTGTACGTAAGAGGCAACTAAAGGTATTGGGGCTTTTAAGGGATTTTTGGGCGATGCGGTTGAAGACTCATCACTAACAACCTTTATTTCACCATATTTTCCCCACTCAACTTCCCGAAAGTGGCTGAGAAATTTCTAATTCCCTAGCTCTGGCTACCCCTTTAAGGTATTTATAGCCGTGAGTACATGTATGTATTTATGTATGTATGTTCAACTGTGAAACCAAATTTTGTTCATATATCTATGTGTATTAATTAAGTTAAAAGAGTTACGGAAACCAAATATTACGTATGAGGGTCAAATAGACAGATATGACGAATCTTTAAGGGTTCGTTTTTTGCCCTTCAGCTAGGTTTGATTGGGAGAGCTTTGTCAGGATCGAACAAAATGGCGATCGATAGTTTCAGCCTACCCCAAAAGGAACCAATGGCGGTGTGATTATATCTTTGTTATGTATATTTCATCACAATAACTGCTGTGTAGGTTCGGCTTAGAATAGCACTACCTCCATTTCTTCCGGTGGGTGTACGTAAGAGGCGACTAATGGTATTGGGGCTTTTGGGTTTTTGGGCGATACGGTTGGAGACTGACTACCAAAGGCTTCTCCCCATTCAGCTTTCAAAAAGTGGCTGAGTGATTTCCAAATCCTTAGCTCTGGCTACCCCTTCTAGGGATTTATAGCCGTGAGTATATGTATGTATGTTTCCTAACAATTGTGAGAGCGCAGATTACAATATACATTGCAATGCATAGGTGTACATTAAAACTGAATATATTAGCCTAAATATTTGAACACGAATTTCTGCATAATTATAACTATGCAAATGAACTTACTGATAATATTTTTTTATATAAATATTTGTAGCTTTTTTACTTTTTTAGTTAGTGTAGAGTCGCCATGGATTTTTCGTATTTTTCTTTACTTTTGGCTGTTTTACCGTGGCTTGGTGAGTTTTTATTATAAAGTGTATATTTCAAGCTAGTATTATTTAATGGGGTGAGCAGAGACTATCAAACATTTCTTTGTTAATAAATAAATAATACTAAATTAACTAAGCAAAAAGTTAAGAATAGTGCATTGGACTCCCCCTTTAAGTTATAAAACCCGTGTAAGGGGAGACTACTGTTTCGGGGACTAAAGAAATTTGTGCATAATGCAATAAAACTAAAACTTGTTATACATCAATAATTCGGTATGCAAAGTTTTTTTTCGGTTTTTATTAAATATTTTTATTCGACAGTAAACACGAAAATAAAAGACTAATTTGAATATTTTCCATTTAAAATGAGTAATTGTAAAGTTATGATTTTTTAAAGATTGTTCAACTTTTGTACTTAATGACGTCATCGATCGATAAAATCACGTAGCGACATGCAAATAAAGCGAAATGTTTGATATAAATGATGCTGATTGCAAAAATATCACGAATTTGTAATGTCAAATGAAATTATTACGATATTATACTAAACCGTATGTCTTTGAAACAACATTGAAGGTCAAACACTGTTACAGTTCTTTGATAAAATAACAGTCATCTTAGCTTCAGTTGATATAATTTCAAGACAATATTGTTTATAACCATAATATCTCGAAATGGTTTTGTAATCAGCATCACTTTAGTAAAACTTTGCATACCGAATTGTTATCTTAATTTTATTTATTATTTTAGGTACCCATAATTTTATTCCTCTTCCATGTTGACGTCCGAAATTTTAAGAACGTTAACGGTGTTTAATCTTGTCACATACAAATAAATTATTTAAAAAATGACTGGTAAATATATTTAGCTAATTTCAATAAACATAATATGGGACCAATTCGGCGTGAGTAGGTAGGTACTTATTGAATGCAAAATAAATAATTTACGAACGCCTTCCGAAGCAACGGACTAATGATAAATTTAAAAAATTTTACGTTCAAAAAATGTTAGTTTTTAACTTAATTTTGAAAAATAAACTTTTTGACTGTTTTTTGTTACTTTTATAAATAATATCGGTTTAAAACTGCGAGCTGTCTGGAGTAACAATAAAAAATCGTACGAATTGAGAACCTGCTCCGTCGTATGAAGTAATTAAAAAACCTAAAAAAAGGGGGATATTTCCCATTAGAATAAATAGGAACACCGCAATTTTATATTAGAACATAACATAACACATAACATAAACGTTCACGCCGAATATCCCCGAAGGGGTTGGCAGAGGTACTAATACTTCTGAACATCACGTGACTTTGTCACATCTATATTAGAACGTAAAACTTAATAGAATTGTTATACAATATATTGCTATATCTGAATGTCCAAAATATGTAGTAGGGTCAATCAACTTTTAAACCAACATTTATATGTCCCCCCAGAAAAAAAATTAATCCTGAGGTAACTATTTTGAATTTATACAAAATGAGTATACCGTAGTACTAACAGAACACAAATATATGATGTCACATTTAAAGTTTTAATGAATACACTGAAATTTTATTCAAAAGTGTGGTAACTCAGTACACGATTTGGATATAATGCAAACACCTAGTAATAATACGTGTGTCCCCGTGATCGCTTCGGCGCAGTTCGATGAAAGTTAATATTAATTTTACTTCTAAAACAGGTTAATGAATGATCTGATGTTAGTTATTTATTTTTCAAAGTGTAAGTTAAACCATTCAAAACAAAATATGATTTCTCTAATTCTCACAAAAAAATTAAAACTGTCTGTCCATTGGTAATATTTGTTTTCGATGTATACTGAGTTACTGACCGTTACGAGATCAAAATGTGTGGCGTGAAGTTAGCGCGGGTTACTAGCCGAAGTATGTTCCTATCTCATTCTCTCCTGACCAATCTCGGCCCTGTGCTCCGCCTGTGTGTTACGTCAGTCACCAACGGGCAGCGCGGGAGTGCGCGTACCTTTATTCGCCGTCCGCGGAGTGACCGACTTTTTACCAGTAAGTACGCTCTTTCCTTACATCTCTTATTAATTGGGTGATAGGTAATCGGTCAGCCACTTGAATTATAAAGAGCAGTATTGTGGTGATTATTTTTAAAGTGTTTTATTTAAGGATACCTCTTCTTTTGTATCCTGAGTTACGTGTATACTGAGTTACTTTGGTGGTAACTCCAGAGACAGTACGGTATCGCCAGAGACATGTCCACATTAAGATTCTTTATGTAAGTAAGTAGGCACTTTAATTAATGCCCTGAGCTGTATTTTGACTACATAATAGTCAATAGTGTTGTCACTAGTGTTCATTTGTACATTTTGAAATTGCAAAATTTAATTTTCTCCATGTTATTGCAAAACTGAAAGGAAATACCTATTCTATTGTTCCAGACTTTTCAATGCGAAAATGCCGCTTACTGCCAGAAGAAAATCGTCAGAAGAAAAACTTTTTCTTGTTTTTCGGTTTTTCGATGGTTCCTGGATTTTTTTTGAGGCAGTGCATGGGAAAGGTCCTGCAGATGGCATTGGAGGTTTCCTAAAGCGCACTGCTGATAAAATTGTTACTGCTGGTAAGGACATACCCGATGCTGTCGAGTTTTTTAAGCAGCTAAAGGATGCCAGCAAAATAGTTATGTTCTTTATTACTGAAGAAGCTATTGAACAAATGCTGAAAATCATACCTGATTCCATCCCACGTTTGGTTGGCACTCCTCAAGTCCATCAAATTTTTACAAATGAACGTAACATTTTAAAATATAGATCACTATCCTGCTTTTGTGAATGTACGAAAAAAGGATTCTGCAACTGCTTCACCCCAAAAACCTATCATGGTTATGACACTATAAGTCTTCCTGAACCCATTACAGTACCAGACCCTGGTTCGCTTGGTGACCCCGACCCGGAATCTTCAGATAGCGACATTCCTCTTTTGGTCCTTAAAGAAATGCAAAATGTGCCTTCACGTGCTAGCATATACCGCAAGGTATATGGCTCCTCTGATCATGATGAGGATTGCCAGAGACTGGGCGAAGAAAATATGCCTCCATCCAGAGATTTTACTAGCGAGATATCTGAACCGCAACCATCGACTAGTGGTGTTTCTCGGAATTCTGTGGCTTGTGGAGATTTCTTGCATGTTCGCGTTCACGGAGGTGACAAAACTAAGAAGATGTATTCTTACGTCTGCAAAGTGTTGGCTCATGATGATGATTTGGATGAACTTTGGGTAATGTTTGCAAAGATTGTGGGTAAAGATGCGCAAACATTTAGATTAGAAAAGGCCGATGTATATTCAGTACCCTATGAAGACATTATCAAAATTCTAGCAGCTCCTGTTGAAGAAAGGAGGGGAAACAGAATGCTGTACAAGTTTGAATCTCCAGTCGATGTTTTTGAAAAATAAATATGATTTATTTCTTAACTATACTTAACGAGAAACCTGAAATAGATCTCACTATCTTAATTTTGATCTCAATGTGTGAAATGTTTGTTGTTCAATGTTTAAGTCTGTTGATTGTTTATAGGTTACCTACTATTCTTGTTGTATTGTGGTAAGTGTTGTATTTGGAGTTACCAAAATGTCTTTGGAGTTACTTTTTGTCCCCAGTTTTTATCTTTTGTTTTCCTTAATATATCAACAAAATAATATATATTGTTATAACTTTTACTGTGAAAAGAATAAGCACTTTTAAATTTTGTGGAAACCACTGCTCACCGCCACTTTAAATAGACATCTTCATAGTTTTTGCAAAAAAATGTTATTCATTTTGACCTGCGGTAACTCAAGTGACATCTACCTTTCTTTTTAAAATTATTACTAAAAGAAACTTAAAAGACTGATTACAAAAGTTAATTGTTTAATTAGTCATAAGTAGTTTATTTTATAAATAATATTCAAAAACTTTTCAATCATGTTTTATTAGGAAGAAGACAGTTGGTAACGCAAGAGACTCAAATTGTGACCTAAGGTAAAATTTTATCAAATTAATCGATAGTCCATAACCCTAGGTCGCGCCCCTTTTGCAATTCAATAGTTTAATAGTTTTTATACAAAAAACTTTAACAGTTTAGGGAAAAAGTTAATATTTTTTATTTCATGAAAAATGTTAACCCACCCATGAAATTGTCTGCTTAAAAGTTGATTGACCCAGTAAATGAACTAAATTTAGATATACTTCATCTGATAATTAGTTCATTTACTTGGCTCATCTAAATGATTTTATTTATTACACTAGCTAGTAGTTAAACTCGGCTTCGCACAGTTAGAGTTGCTCTAACTTCCTTATTCGTTACACTGTCTACCCCATGTGTCATTTAACTTGATCTTATATAGCTTATAATTGTTTTAAGACAAGTAGATTTTCATTATACGAAGATTTTTTTAAATCGCCTGAGAATATTTCAATGTAGAGTCATTTGAGTGAGGAGAAACATGAGTTTATTTAAAACACATTCGGTCCTGATTTTAAAGTTTTATCAAAATCTGTGCAGTAGTTACTAGATAACACTCATATAAATAGATATACACTGTCATTTTCACATAATTAGCAAAACATTTTGGTCGATAAGCTGATGACGTAAGCGTTGTATACGTGGCAATCCCTAGCAATAGCGAATGCTTATTTCGTCGCTCGCTCTCATGTCAGGATGGCCGAGCGGTCTAAGGCGCTGCGTTCAGGTCGCAGTCCACTTCTGTGGGCGTGGGTTCGAATCCCACTTCTGACAAATTCGTTTTGTCGTTTTTTTACATCTATAATAATCTTTTAATAATAGCTGATTCCAATTCATAGCAGTAGTAAATATTTTAAGCACGTATAAATTAATTTAAAAACCTTTATTACAACCCGCATGAATCCATACAAAGAATATGCTGTCGAGTAAATTATTCATAATAAGTATGCTTGTTGATTGTAGTAGTTAAGTTAGCATGTTAATAATTAAAATATTATAGGGTACTGATAAGGCAACCGACGTTAAACAATAGTCTGCCAACACCAAATCATAGTACCAAACCAACCAAATATTATACGTATTTTTATAAAACATACGTATCATATGGGAATAGCACTACCTCATATTTTCCCATATGTGTAAGCTGAGACAACTCAGGGATGGTAATAAAGACGATGAAGCATCCTTAATCCCTCAGTGAGAAAGATACGAATTATAAAATTTGAAGAAATACTTTAGATCGTGAGGAATCTCACATAGAGCAACATCGATAGCTTAATAGGAAAAACTAACTTAAACTCGAATCTCATACAGAGATACTTGGGTTCAAATCCTGAACGAATGAGACTTTATTAAAGTTTTATGTACATACGTACATATATGCTCATGGCTATAAATCCCTAAAAGGGGTTGCCAGAACTTTAGCGCTAGAAACTTTAAGACACATTTGGAATTAGATAAGGGACAAGATGGTAGAAATAAAGTATCGTTGAGGACGGATGATGTGAACGTACTATCCAAGCAAAACGTTGGTGTTCTGAACACCAAGTGACAAAATTTCACGCGATGTTCAGAAGTATTAGTAACTAAATACTACTACTGCCACCCATTTGTTTGATTGGGGTTTGAATTTATATTATAAGATCCTAGCTGAACCGGCAAACGTTGTTTTGCCATAATAATTATTTGTAGAGAATTGCTAGTCTATACGAAGTATGAAGAATAAAAGAGCATGTATTAAAAGATTGATGGATGTAAACGAAGCTAGAGAGGTTTGTCAGGATCGTACGAAGTGGCGATCAATAGTCTCTGCCTACCCCAATGGGAACTAATGGCGTTAGTATATGTATGTATGTATGTATGTACAATAAAAATAAAATATTCGGGGTGGACAACCTTTATCACTTAGAAGTATAAAAAAGTTATAAACCTATTCTCAGACCTAATAAATGTGAACGCAAATTTCATTTAAATTGGGTTAGTCATTTTTTTGGAGGAGTTTGGTGAAAAACACTGTTACACTTTAAATTTAAATATAGGAGTATCGCCGAGTTAGAGTCCATTACATAGATACATACATACATATACTCACGGCTATAAATCCCTAGAAGGGATAGCCAGAGCTAAGAAATTAGAAATTCCTCAGGCACTTTTCGAAATGTGAGTGGGTAAAGATGGTAAAAATAAAGGTTGTTGGATGTTTTTGATGGGTCTCCAACCGCATCGCCCAAAAATCCCTTTAAAGCCCCAGTGCCATTACTAAAAGTAATTGATAAACTTTTCTAGGGGCTCATTTGAACTTAAACCCTAATATATATAAAGATTAATAAATAGTACATACATGAGAAATTAGAAATTCCTCAGCCACTTTTGAGTGACAAAAGTTGAGTGGGGAAAAGATGGTAGAATAAAGGTTGTTGGTGACGGGTCTCCAACCACATCGCCCAAAAATCCCTTAAAAGCTCCAAATCCGTTAGTCGCCTCTTACGTACACCCACTGGAAGAAATGGGGTAGTGTTATTCTATGCCGACACTACACAGCGACTGAACTCATTTGAACTTAAAAATAAAAAATAATAAATAGTATATTATTAATTTTCAGTTTCATCTGAGTTCTACCCGGATGACAAACGCGCAGTGTGGGAGAGGATTGTAGGGGGAACTAAGGCCCAGAATGGCTCTATACCTTATCAAGTAAGTGTCATACAAATAATAAGTGTCATGCGCGACTCAGTGGATAGAACACTGCTTATCATGCAGACGATGGGTTCAAATCCCTGGTCGGGCCTACACCAATTTATATTTTCTAAAGACATATGTGTGGTAAATTTATCATGGTTGTAAACGGTGAGGGAAAAACAACAGTATTTTTATAAATCAACTATAAATAAGACTTCAAAAGACCCATTTTTGTAAGCCAGATTTAGGTTTTGAACCCATACCTCTCCTCTATATCTATACCTCTATCTCTATATACCTCTCTGTATCGGAGGCAGTGCTCTTCTCATAAAGCTACCAAGAATGTTTATTGATGGTGATGATGAATTTGCAGATATCACTAAGGTACGCTGGTATCTGGCACTTCTGTGGAGGTTCCATCATCACTCCTCGGGTTCTACTCACCGCGGCTCACTGCGTTACTAGGTGAGAGGATAATGTCATTTTACGTACTTATATATATATATATATATATATATATATATATATATAAATCCCGCTACCTATTTGGCGTCTTTTCACTTTGCATCGTTTTGACGTCCACCAGATAACGTTTACATAGCCTCAATTTTGGAGCATATACTAATCCAATTATTGTTGCTGAGGACCGTAATCTAATTTATTTTTTAATAAACCCATAATTGTTAATATACAAATATATGTATATTAACATGCATTGTCAAACCCATCTGAACCCACTACCACATCAATGTTAACCTGACCTCCGTTGTATAATAACAAATTTATTTTATGTTCATAGGCATCTAACGTCCATGTTTTTATGCGACGTTGCCACCTTTACAAAAAATTCAACCGTATAAAATGTAAAAGCTAAAGTACCTTGCTAATTTGAAGGAATTCCTAATTTGTTGATAATATAAAAGAATTGCTGTTTGTTTCCAGTTGTATTTCTCGCTGGCTTTATGCTTTGTCTAAATATAAGATTATTTTAGTAAGGGGCTCTGCGTGTGTTAATGTTTAATTAATAATTTTTTTATGAATATTAATGTATATGTAGGTTTGTTTTGTAGGTCTTTTGGCCTGTGGTACGCACCGTACGCATTGTGTTTTAAAATAAAACAATCATTTAATCTCTGCTTTATAATAAACTGAGTTAAGCGGTAATGGCACTTTGTGCTTAAACATAGAAAACATAATAAGATAAGAAGTAGGAACTTTGGACGAGATGGAAGATACGACATTTCAATCATTGAACTATTATTCCGCTACTAGTTATTAATCAATGATTACAATACAATGGACATTCGCACATTTGTGGATGTCAAATGCAATACGATATGAAATTATTTTCACATATGGCATCCGTATATCGGTTAGATACTATTATATAAAATTATTATGATATATAGATGAATATAAGAGAGTTAAGAATGAGGTGAAGAAGAAAATAGAAAAAAAGCGGGATTTGCAAGAGTGATGTGAGAGTAAACTTTCTTATAATTTCCGGAATAACCAAAAGTTATTCTGGAAGTATATCCGGAAGGAAAAGGGAGTTTCCCAAAACACGAGAATGAGTGTAATAAGAGATGAACAGGGTGAATTGGCGACGGATGAAAGTAGCATGAAACGGGTATGGAAGAATTATTTTGAGGGACTGTTTGGAAAGAGGATGCATCCATTTCTTCGTCAATCGACAGTAATGTTGATTGGAACGAAGAGATGGGTGATTTCAGTGACAGTGAGATTAGTATGGAAGAAATAATGAAAGCAATGAAAAGTATGAAAGTAGGGAAGGCGGCAAGGTATGATAGGATTACTATCGAAATGCTGAGGGCTGGTAAAGGGTTGGTGGCTTCTTGGTTGTACTTCCTTTTCCAAAAATGCTGGTCGAGTGGCAAAGTTCCGCGAGACTGGTGCAAGGCGGTGATTGTGCCTCTATATAAAAGAAAGGGGTCACACCAAGAGGCTAAAAACTACCGCGGCATCAGCTTACTCAGCATTGTTGGTAAATTGTATGCTAAGGTACTGATTGAAAGAGTGATGAATGAAACTGATGAGAAAATATGGGATGTGCAAACGGGATTTAGGAAAGGAATGGGATGTATGGATCAAATCTTCTCTCTAAGGAGCATCACTGAAAAGTTCATAGCTAAGAACCAAAAGGTGTATTGCTCCTTCATTGATTTAGAGAAGGCGTATGATAGGGTGGTAAGTAATTGTTTATGGGAGGTGTTATCCAAGTTCGGTTTGGGGAGTCAACTTATACGTGCATTGGTATCACTCTATGAGGATTCTAGGGCATGTGTAAGCATAAACGGGGAAAACACTGACTGGTTCGGAATCTCTAGGGGTGTCCGACAGGGATGTGTAGCTTCTCCGTGGCTCTTCAATTTGTTCATGGATGACTGTTTGACAGAGTTGCGTGAAAGTGATTATGGACTAAGAATGGGTGGATTCATCATTAAATGCCTCTTGTATGCTGACGATCAAGTGCTACTTGCATCATCGACAGAAGAGTTGCAAGAGATGATGAATATTGCATGTGAGTCTTTTGTAAGAAAGGGAATGAGGGTGAATGTGGATAAGACCAAAACGATGATTTTTGAGAGACAGGAAGATGTGACAGAATGCGTGATTGCGATTGATGGTAAGGATGTGGAACAGGTGAAGGAGTTTGTATATCTGGGAAATTTGTTTACAAGGGATGGAAAATGTAATGGAAAATGAAAGAAGAGTGAAATAGGGTAATGCGGTAAATGGAGCAATGAATAGCCTAATTACCTGTCAATCGGTGTCTGAAAAGGCCCGAATGGCTGTGCATGATGCTGTTTTTGTTCCTACGCTTATGTTTGGAAGCGAATGTTGGGTGTGGCAGAAGAAGCATGAGAGCAGAGTGAATGCAGTAGAGATGAGGTCCCTCAGAAAAATTTGTAATGTTAGATTGTGTGACCGAGTGAGAAATCGTTAAATGTTATTCATGAAAAGTGTGGTGTGAAAAATGATATTGTAAGAAAGATAGAAAAAGGAATGTTGAGATGGTTTGGGCACATAAAGAGGATGGATGATAGAAAATTGGTAAAAGGGATCTATAGAGCTAGTGTGGATGGTAATGTTAGTAGAGGACGACCACGGAGAACACACTTGGACCAAATTGAGAGTGTGCTCAAAAAGGCTGGCGTCCGAAGTATGAAGAACAAAAGAGCATGTATGAAAAGATTGATGGATGTAAACGAAGCTAGAGAGATTTGTCAGGATCGTACGAAGTGGCGACCTCATTGGGAATTAATGGCGTGAGTATATGTATGTATGTATTATAAAATTTTAATATGGAGTCAATTTTAAATTACAATCATTAAGTATTTACTTAAACAAAAGTCAGTCAGTAAGAAACAACCATATGAACAATATGTTTCTGTTTTAAATATAGCTAAAATTGCTTACATACGGACGTGATGAGTATCGACCTTCCTTTTTTTGACGTTGTTTTTTAAAAAACGGGTCATTATGCATGTAAACGTACTTAAAATATTTAAAAAAGTATATGATTGAAAACATGAATGCGTACCTTACCATATTTATAACGCAAAAAGCGTTTGTTTTTTAAAGAAAAAGAGATAAATGTATACAAAAGTTAAATCAAACATGATGTGGAGAGGTAATCTGGCGACATTAATCAAAAATTATGCAAGGAGGATTATGGAACTACAATAATGCGGTATAATATATATCGAATGAAACAAAATAAATAAAATTAAGGTATACGGACGCCAAAACAAACATCATGTATTCGATTTTACGTTATCTGACATCCGTATACTTACTGGTGTAACTGAAACTGGTAATTTTTGTTGGTTGTTGTCTACAACTACATCATCAGCTGAAAGTATAAACAATCGAAGATAGGGTAAGGGAAGCATTCTGTTGTGTTTATTTGTAGAAAAAAGTATCGTTGGTTATGGTTCTCAAACCGCATCGCCCAAAAGCCCCCTTTTAAGAACCCCGTGAGTAGAAAGTGTTAGTGACATTCTGAGCCGGCACTACACGGGACTTTTACATGCATACATACATACATATTTATAGTAACACTTCTAATTTAGAATACATACATACATACATATACCCACGGCTATAAATCCCTTAACAGGGTAGCCAGAGCTTTGGAATGAGAAATTCCTCAGCCACTTTTGGAAGTTGTTTGGGTAAGAGATGGTGATAATAAATGTTTTTGGTGACGGGTCTGCAACCACATCGCCCAAAAAACACTTAAAAAGCCCCTATACCCTTAGGCGCCTCTTACGATCACCCACGGGTAGAAATGGGGTAGTGTTATTCTAAGCCGACACTACATAGCAAATAAAATTTAGAACAAAATCTGTAATAAATCACATAATCAACTAATCGTATAACCAACTTAAGCCAAAAAATAAGAAACAAAGGGTTACAATATTGGCATACTTTTCATTGATGAACATGTCTAAATCTAATGTTTTTTATAATATGCTATAATATACAACATAAGAAAATACTCAATTGCTTACCCGACTTTACTCTAATTATGGAATATACCCTTTGTCAGGCTAATAAATATGAGATTTTAAGACTAGCAGCACATGGATTACCGTTCACAATATGTCTACATAAGATAACATAAACGTTCACGCCGCATATCCCCGAAGGGGTTGGCAGAGGTACTCATACTTCTGAACATCACGTGACTTTGTCATCTGGTGTTCTGAGTACCCACGTTTTGCATGGACAGTGTACTCACGTGATAGGGGACAGGCCTATCGCCTTTTTGTACGAATAAACTGTCACATGACTAAGTACAACTCAGCCATGTGGGTTTCCTCACGATGTTTTCCCTCACCGTTAACAACCATGATAAATTAACCACACATATGTCTTTAGAAAAGACAAATTGGTGTAGGCCCGACCCAGGATTTGAACACTAGTCGTTCGTTTGTAATAAATAAAGGAAGGAAAAATTTCGACACAGGCCTCGGTATAATCGGAAATGTTCATTCACACAAACAAATCATAAAACAACAACCCGCCGATGTGATGACACAAATGAATAGGTACTAAAGATAAAGAATCGCTTACAAAAGATTTGTCAACGTCGCATTTTATTCCAAAAAACGCGGGATGCCAAAAACGCGGACCTATGAAAGTAAAGTTTTCAACAACAGCGCCATCGAAATTGTTGACGGAAAGTGCTGGAACTCCGTTCAAATAAGACACATGCATATTCATGCAAAATTGGCGTCCAAAAAAAAATTTTTTTTCTTAGTTTCTCTTAGTCAGGTGATCACAGGGAAGAAGAATTTCGGTGTTTCCCATTCGACGTCCGTATATCGGACGCCAAAAGCAGGTGGACGCCACATTATATGCAAAAATCGATATAATGGACGCACAATAGGCTGCAGGATATATATATATATATATATATATATATATATATATATATATATATATATATATATATATTGTCAGGGCAATAAATCTATAAAAAGGGTAGACAGAGCATCAGAATGGTAAATTTCTCAGCCACCATTGGAACATGAGTGAGGAAGAGATTGTGAAATAAAGTTTCTTAGTGATAGGGCTCCTACCGCATTGCCCAAAAATAACTAAATAAGCCCTACTACCCTTAGTCGCCCCTTACGGACTCCCACGGGAATAAACGGGGTAGTGCTATTCTAACCCGACATTACACAGCTCAAAAGTAAAAAAAAAGTCAAAAAGTTTATTTTTCAAAATTAAGTTAAATACTAACATTTTTTGAACGTCAAAGTTTTAAATTAATTGTTAATCCGTTGCTTCGGAAGGTTTTCGTAAAGAGAAGAAGCAACAAAGAAACTCTTTACGTAGCAGTAAGAAGCAAGAGGATATGCTACATACATACCATTTACATACACTATTAGGGTTGGCAGAGACTATCGATCGCAACTCTGTATGATCCTGCTAAATTCCTTACGCTTAATTTTCATACATATACATTCTTCTGACTGCAGCGCCTTCCTGTTAGGGCATATTTTCCTTGCATTTTTCATTGACCTATTTCTCCGTGGCTGTTCTCTACTGACATCACCAACCACAATGGCTTTATAAATTTATTTTAGGTACCAAATTGCTGGTACTCTCGACTATAATCTCATATTGGGGGTAGCCAGAGGTTCAGAGTAACTAATAATTTGTCAGTCACAAAAATATATCAAAAATATATATAAAACGTTTCTGGACCAGATAGAAAACGTTCTTATAAAGGCGGGGGTCCGAAGTGAGAAGAATAAAAGAGCATGTATGAGAAGGATAATGAATGTAAGGGAAGCAAGAGAGGTTTGTCAAGATCGTACTAAGTGGCTATCGATAGTCTCTGCCTACCCCAATGCGAATAATGGGCGTGAGTATAAGTAAGTAAGTAAAAATATATCAAAGTGAAATGATTTTTGCTCCATTGCCTTTAGCCACAAAAAATGGCCTAGATCTTTCTACCTTTTAGACGTAATTTAAGACTGCCAAGAATGATATGGGTTAGGAGAGATTCTAAGCTTACAATTCCTAGGACACTTTCAACTCTTAAGGATTATATAAATCACTTGGTCTATGATATATTTTTAAGAATAACAAAATATAGCCGGATTATTTGGAACATATTCTTTCGAGTATTAAAAGGATATTATGTTCAAAAACATCCGCATCATAACCGTATGATAATTATTTTCACATAGCTTAAATAGATTTTAGCTCACAGAAATAAATGGACTAGAACTAATTGAAGAACTTTAGCTGGTCCACTGATCACATACATAAACACATTCAGTGCTATTACTTACCTATAACCATTCTTATCAGTCACTCTTTGTTTAAATATTGTGTTTGAATCAAACCAATAGAAACAGTCTTTATACTAACAGAATATAATACTATGCATTTGTTCGCGAGGCGACCCGCTTTACAATAAACATTAGAAACGAATTCAAATGCAAAATTAAAGCTAGACTTTCATAGAATATCATATTTTACTACCGCGACCAGTGACATTTATTCATATAACACCTTTTGCGGTCGTGCGAAAGAAAACTTTCACCAGCACGCCTCACATATTTTATAGCTCTAATAAAACTATTTGATATATTGCTGTATCTGATTGTGCAGGCGTTAACAGTAAATTGAAATGCGGCGTGCTAATATTACTTCCTTATTGCATTTTGAACATAAACGTGCTTCTTAATGTTAAAGTCGATATGACTTATAGCAGTTTCAACTCATTTAAATCTACTTTTAGAGCGGCATTTAAGATAATTACAATTATTATAAAATAATTTATTAAAAATTGGATTTATGTTTCATACATACATACTTAGATTAACTAAAAGACTAGACTAACTACATGGAACACCGAATTGAGTCAATTGGAAAGTTGGTTTATACGTTATTATCAAAACATCAATGTCAATAAAGTCCATGTTCGAATGACGGCCACAATATGTAAAATATCTTAAAAGATCAATTTTCAAATTTATCTCATTTGACT
Source organism: Bedellia somnulentella (assembly GCA_963576735.1). Classification (NCBI taxonomy): domain Eukaryota; kingdom Metazoa; phylum Arthropoda; class Insecta; order Lepidoptera; family Bedelliidae; genus Bedellia; species Bedellia somnulentella. Next base: position 2,009,130 of record OY755194.1, on the reverse strand, counting down.
ATTCCCGTTTCTGCTCCGAATTTCATAGACATACATAACTGTAGTGATGTAAAATACTGCTTGTAAAATACTTGTTTGTATCCACTAAATTGTTTAAATAAATAATACATATACTCACGCCTATAGTTAGTTTAGTAGGTGGAGGTTGATACCATTATAATTAAAGTTTATTAATATATTAATACGGATATGAATCTAAAATGCAGTAACTACAGTACCAAAATTAGAACTTCATCAGACACTTTTGGAAGTCGAGAGCCTTAAGACCTAACGCCCGATTTCTGAATTGAGTATCCCAGCTGAGAACAACATAAGTATTGTTCTGTCGCATTGAAATCTGAATGAGACATAACGATACTTAAGTCGTTCTCAGCTTAAAAACTCAATTCAGAAATTGGGCGTCAGTCACTTACGACACCCGCGGGATGAAATGGGTTCCTATCTATTCATCCTATTAAAGTGCTAATAGACGATCGAACATGTACGGCGCGCACCAGTGTTCGTGGTACGGGCCGTACCAAAAACGAACGTGTGAATCTTCTCTTATATCTATCATAATCCTATTCTAAAAGTGCTAATAGACGATCGAACATGTACGGCGCGCACCACGAACTGTGCGGTGCGCTCTAGCCTACAGACGATCGAACATGTACGACGCGCACCATCGCACAGTGCACCGCAAGCGCTTCGAACCAGCCCGTACCAATATTAATAATAATTATGTCCGGCGAACCACGCTACACACGTTCGTTTTTGGTACGACCCGTACCACGAACACTGGTACGCGCCGTACATGTTCGATCGTCTGTTAGCACTTTAAGCATTGTCCTACTAGTATTGACTGCAAAGCCTTTAAATTCGCAATGGAGTAAGCAGATACTTTTAATTGCTACATTTATACGATCCTGTCAGTCTCCTTTTCCTCTCAATTTAATATACACACATACATACATATACTCACGACTATAAATCTCAAAAAGGGATAGCCAGAGCTATAGAGCTAGACTCTCCTTAGCGACTTTTGGAAGTTAAGTGGGGAAAGACAGGGGACAAGATGGTAGAAATAAAATATCGTTGGTGATAGTGTCCAGCCGCAGCGCCCAAAAACCAGTTAAAAAAGCCCCATACCCTTAATCGCCTCTTACGACACCCGTTGATAGAAAGGGGTAGTGTCATTCTAAGCCGGTACTACACGGCAACTCAATTTAATATCTATGTATTTTTCAGAGCAAAACCCGAATACATTCAAGCAGTAGTCGGCACAAACCAACTTCGTTCAGGCGGTCAATTCTACAAGATCCGCAAAATAGTTTACCACGAGAATTACGACCCCAACGTGATAAGGAACGATATAGCAATTCTGTTTACTGAGGAGGAAATAGAGTTTAGTTCCACTGTCGACGCCATTGAGCTTAATGATGAGCCGGTCGAGAAGAATGAGGAGTTGCTACTTACTGGATGGGGTACTACTTCGGTAAGGATTGGTGATTAAAGAGATTTTCATTTAACTAAAGTGATATGACAAGGTATATTAAAAAGAGGACGGTAGGAAGTAAATGCGTAGTGTGACGAGATAACTTTAACTTAATTAGTTTATCACACTACCCTATCACACACAAGTCACTATACCGTTTCCCTTCTACCAAATTGTGTAATAGCAACTTAAGAAGGTATTTTGTACAGGGTAGTAATAAAAGCTCCGATAATAAAATAAAAATAGTCCTTACAAAAAATATTAAATTTACTGCCTAAAATACTAAATTTCCGACTACTTTTGTCTGAGTAAAAATTACGAAACGACCAAATGACATACTTAAATCTTCGAAAAGTTAATGTCTGTATATTGCCACAATACTTTTCTACCAAAAAAAATATTTTCTGCTGATAACAATGGTTTGTATTTTTTACCTTTACCAGTCTACAAGTTATTCATTTATTTTATATTTGCCGTGTAGTGTCGGCTTAAAATAACACTACCCCAATTCTACCCGTGGGTGATCGTAAGAGGCGACTAAGGGTTTAGGGTCTTTTTAAGTGATTTTTGGGCGATGTGGTTGGAGACCCGTCACCAAAAACATTTATTATTATCAAGACGCACGGCAGTGCGTCAAGCCAAGCCAAGGCGGCGAGCGCGCACCGTATGTGTATATTACACGAACCATTTGGAGCGACTTTTTACACCATCATAACTCAAAATCTAATCAACACAAACCAACCAAATTTGGCTCATTTGTTGATATCAAGGATACAAACTAGTAGCCCAATTTCCATAAATATATAACAAAGGGTTATTAAGATATAAACGTCCAAAAATCGCGATTAATTTAGTGACTCACTGACATATAGATCAAAAAGCTAACACACTTCCAGATATCCCAGGAAGTTGAAATTCGGCTTCCAGGTCGGTGATCAAATATTAACAAAGGAAAAAATCTGAAAACAGAGAATTTTTAAGATTTTTCAATATTTCCCTCACAAGAACATTTTGTATAGAAATCATAATAAATCCCATGATGAAATGTTGACGCTAATATAAAACTCCGTTCTGAATAGGTTTAGGTATGCTATGCATACTTACTTGATCATTCATTAAACTTCGACGCTAAAGTTATTTGCAATTACAAAACTCAAACTATGAGTATAGGTACTAACTGTACTAGCACAGCCCGGTTGGTTGCGAACAATAGCAATACATTTCTTCAATATATAAAACTATCGTACTAATTAATAGGTATCATAATACCCTTTGATTAAAACAAAAAACGGAAGATGGGTGACTCGCCTCTAGCGCGTGGATCCTTTAAATCAGGCTAACGTCGCCTAATTGCGCTCAGTTGCAAACGACAAGTGACAGGAACAGGTGTGTGACTCGAAGAAACAGTTTTATTATTTTAAGCGAGATAGCGGTTACCAAAAATGCCTTCGAATGCTTTTATTTGTTGTACAAACTATTCCAAAAGAAAAAACAAATCTCATGGAATCACTTTTCACTCGTAAGTACATAAAAACTTAAAAAGAATATGATATTTTTAAATTCACTTATTGCTTTGTTCGCCATTTTGCAGAGTGAGATAGAAATATACAATACGCTATCTGGTGTCGTCGTTGATACAATTTGACCCGCAGTATCCCGAAGACGCACGACAGCGCACGACACGCATGCGCTTGTCTCGCTCGCGCTACTTTCGAATCAAATATGTTTGTCTGTGTCGAATCAAATATGTTGTGTGAGTGTGCGTGCTGTGTAGTTATGAATATGCCTCTTTTCAGTTGAAGATTATAAGTACGTGCCGCATCTTCCGTATTTTGTTTTAATCAAAGATAATACCTAGTACCTATCTCATGTCAGCGGAACGGCGACCACTGTATGAGTCATACAGTATGACAGAACATCGGATAGCGTTTTCATAATACATAGATACCTACTAATCATTAAACCTACGGAAATTAAATAAAATGATTTGTTTTTGTGTAATGTCAGCGCTCATAATCATATTTAATAACATAATACTATTTATGATTGTAATAATGATAATTACATACATGAAATAACATAAACTAACTTAAACTTAGTCGCTACCACGTCGCTACAAGCGTGGGGCCACAGGAGATCACAGGGCAAGACGCGCGGGGTGAGGGGCAGGGGCGGTGCATGACGGGATCTGCGAACGTACCAAAGCGAGCGCCAGCCGCCGCGTCATACGCGCGGGCGACCCTATGCTGTTCGGTTGTCTAGCGAAATCCCGCCTATAAGGTTGAGTTTTATGTTTCGTCGTCGTATGAGTTACAGCTGGTAACGGTGTTGTAAATTCTGCTTTTTTTCTTGCTGATTGTTTTTAGATTGGGTTGTTTGTAGGTTTGTTTCTTTTGCCAAATTCATTGATTTGTTTGATTAAAATAGTAGATAGATAGTAAGGTAGGTATAAAATCAAACACAGAAAAAAAAATACCAACTTATTTCTTAACAAAAAGTAATGATATCCCACCAAAAACATTTTAAATGTAAAAAATCTTAGCCAAGCAAATACAATACAAAAATTTATAATATGTTAACTAAAAGACTTCGCAGACAAAAGGATTGATATCTAAATGGTTGCCAAGCACTGCAGATAATCCTGAAATACAAAGTAGATAACAAGTTAAATTAAAGTTTTGATTTAATTTGGCTAGTTTTCACCACAAAATCAAATTAAAATGTACCTAGCAGATAAGTTGATTATCATGATAACTCGTATGTGGAAACGAGCCAAGTTAAATCAAAACTTTAATTTAACTTGTTATCTACTTTGTATTTCAGGATTATCTGCAGTGCTTGGCAACCATTCAGATATAAATCCTTTTGTCTGCGAAGTCTTTTAGTTAACATATTATAAATTTTTGTATTGTATGTGCTTGGCTAACATTTTTCACATTTAAAATGTTTTTGGTGGGATCATCTTTTCCCCAATCAACTTCCAAAAGTGGCTGAGGAATTTCTCATTCCAAAGCTCTGGCTACCCCGTGAAGGGATTTATAGCCGTGAGTATATGTATGTAAGTTATTCATAAACACTACATGTTTTTTAGGTATTATGCATTTAAGGTGCTCGCTCCGCTACGCTTCGCTCGCTCGTTTTATACATAACCTAACCTAGCTAAATGTGACCTAACTTTTCTTCACCTGCAGGGGGCTTTAGAACCCCCAACCCCCCCCCAACGGATAATTAATAAATTTTATTCGGAAGTTTAGTTTTATTATTCGAAGTTAAATACATTTGTAAGTAAAAATGTAATTTGATCCTGTTCATAGGTGTTTGTTAAATTTATTGAATTTTCTCGGTATGTTTTGGGTTTTTTGTCGGTAATTTATTAAAACGCCGGTTTATTAGAATAAAAGTCGGACAGATGTAGCTGGAGATTCATTTATTTTTCGGAACCATTATTATTTCCCTTTTGTACACTACATTTTTTAGACGCCCCGCCCCGTCGTGTCGTCGCCGAAGCGCGTTTGTTTACAAACGCGATACTTACGCAAGTCCGACGCAGAAGCAGCCCGTATATTTCTGAATTTAATTTAAATAATCGTTTGATCTCAAATCTATTTCTAAATCTTGAATAGTATTTTTTTTCAAACCGAGTTCATATAAAAAAATGTCATGAGTTTTCAACCACTATACGCACTAATCCGGCTATGGAGTGTCCCTTACTTCGTCAATCCTTTTTTTTTTTTTTATACCGGGGGTAAATCCTCATAGATATTGGTGCTGCTGGCCCTGCGGCCTATGCGGCGTCACCTTGACGTGTTTTGCCGGGCGGCTGAACGCCGCCCTGGCGGGGCAAAGGAGTGTACCTAAGCTAAGTCGGATAGGGTTCGTCAATCCACCTAGTGCTATGCTATTTATACTGCGTTGTCCGCTACTTGGCTGCCACTCTAAGACATTGAAGTCCAAAGCCCATATTTTTATGGATATGCCAACCAGAATCTATCACATATTTATTCTTATTCCAGTACCCAGGTCGCCTGCCAAACGACTTGATGCAGTTGGAGCTAAAAGCAGTTTCGTACGAGGATTGCAAGGAAGCACATAAGGATGTTAATGCTGTTTTTGACACCGAAATTTGCGCTTTGTCTAAGGAAGGAGAGGGTGCTTGCCATGTACGTAATAATATTAAGATTTTTCTATTTATAAACTAGCGGCATGTTATACGATCTCTGCTTACGCCCTATGACATTTAGTGTGATGTGGATGCTCTATGTTCTCTTGTCTGTAATAAAAAGGCTCCGAAACAGCTAAGCGGATTTATAAAATGCTTTTATCCGTAGATAGCTAGAACCTCGACAAGAGACATATCACGCTAGAAGTCATAGGGGTGAGCAGTGTTGATATACTAGGTTGGCATGAAACCGTCGTCGAATGCCAATAAAAGGACCGAAGCGAGCAATTGCCTGATTCTCAGATATTACTTATCGTTGAACGATTTATTCTACCAATATCTCAACACGCGTTGCTGTGCAATTTGTTATGATTCTTTGAATATACTTCTTGGTTTACCTAAACGCGTGATTGATTCTACACAAAAATGCAAAGGAGTTAGAGTCCTGATTATGGAAAACTTAAATTGTTAACAATTTTTATTGTTGAAAAAAACATATAGGTACATATGCGTTTATATAAATTATATTTTCACGCTCTGGCATTGTTTACGTAATTTTTCCATAGACTGACATTGTAATTTTTTAATGGTGATTATTCCTCCGTGGTACATCTGATTGTTATCAAAATTGACATAAACCATCTAGACATGGTCCTTGACCACCGTGAAAAAGTTCTTGGTTCTGAGTTGAGCCGTTTGGGAGGAGTACGATCACAACGAAATGCAAAAGTCGGGGGTAAATGGAGCTTCGCTCCAAAAATTACTTCAGCAAAACCGGGCTGGACCAACACATCTTATTATATCGCGGTTTTGTACGTATACACTTTCACATGACTAAGTACGACTCAAACCTGAAGATTTCTTCCAGACAACCCTTGAATGGTAGGATTAATAAAAAATAATCAGGTTAGGTAGATTTTAATAACATGGAGAAACAAGTTGTTGTGCTTAAATCTAATCTTTTTATGAAAACTATACTAACAAACTATATTCTAGTTTTAAATAAATATACATAAATACATATACTCACGGCTGTAAATCCCTAGAAGGGGTAGCCAGAGCTAAGGAATTAGAAATTCCTCAGCCACTTTTGGAAATGATAGTGGGGAAAAGATGGTAAAAATAAAGGTTGTTGGTGATGGGTCTCCAACCGCATCGCCCAAAAATCCCTTAAAAGCCCCAACACCGTTAGTCGCCTCTTACGTACACCCACCGGAAGAAATGGGGTAGTGCTATTCTAAGCCGACACTACACAGCAAATAAATAAGTAGTTACTTAATTTAAATATTTCCTTATAAACTTAATTTAAATCTTTTTGTTCATGAAAACCATATGTGAGGATTATTACTAATAAATAAAAGAAAGAAAAATTAGACACAGGCGGGAATCGAACCCGCGACCTCGTGTATACGCCCCCGTTTTTACGAACGAAATTTTTCTTTTCTTTTTATTAGTAATATATACTTATATACTTGTTTAATTGACCAATTATATTTTTCCAGGGAGATTCCGGTGGCCCGCTGGTACGCGAGCTTCGCCAGGTTGGCATCGTGTCCTGGGGCGTGCCGTGCGCCAGGGGAAAACCAGACGTCTATACTAAAGTAAGATTAATAATGACACAAATAGTAATAATACAGTACCATTCAGAAGTAATTTGAATGTTTTTGTTCATGAAAACCTCATGTGGGGATTATTATTAATAAATAAAGGAAAGAAAAATTTCGACACAGGCGGGAATCGAACCCGCGACCTCGGGTATACGCCCCCGTCGCTCTGCCAATTGAGCTACCGTGTCAATGGCTGCCAGCGCGAAATTCTTCTATCCTTTGTTTCTTTTGCACTTTTAAATAGTGTTTGCGGTCCCTACCTCCGAATTTTTTACAAATTCGGAAGGCTACTTGTCTACCTTTTCAGATAGAATGCAAATGTTGAGAACGCCTAACTATCACATAATTTGAATGTTTTTGTTAAAATACATATCACATAATTTGAGTGTTTGAATGTAATTGTTTTTGTTGAAATTAAGAAGTAGCTAGAGATTTAGCTTTAGTTAATAATAATTTTGCCTCTTATAACAGTAGGATGAGAAAACATAAATGAATATATTCAAGGCTGTAATTCCGACTTTCCCTCACCAACATGATAAATTAACCACACATATATCTTTAGAAAAGATAAATTGGTATAGGCCAGATTCGGGAGTCTACACGATAAGCGGATTCTACCCACAGAGCTATCACCGTCACGGTTGGGAACGATTCAGAAAAATGGGATTGTGCTATTCTAAGCCACTACACTGTGCGACTAATAACATTTATTTTACTTTTCAGGTGGAATCTTATATGGGCTGGATTGAAAAAACTCTATACGACGATGACGAAGACCATTTAAGATATTTGAACAAAAAGACGAAGAGACACAGAAAGTTACGCTTTTAAGTGAAACGTCTTGAATTGCTTGTAAAATAGACTCGGCTTTAGCAATATAAATGAATTTACAATCTAAATGGTATTTTTATTTTCGCCACATTTTCAGACCCCTATTTGAGAATCTTTGAATAAGACTAACGACCGATTTCTGAATTGAGTATTCCAGATGAGAACAACTTAAGTATCGTTCTGTCGCATTGAAATCTTAACAACTGAATGAGACAAAACGATACTTAAGTCGTTCTCTGCTTGAATTCTCAATTCGGAAATCGTGCGTAAGACTCAGTTTTTTTTATTATCCAGTAAACTATAGTCACATACGTAAATCCAAAATTCTGTACTAAATGACAGGCCGAAGAACATTATTTATACGTTAGTCGGTACTTGGGTTACTTGACACCAGTCATATGACATTAACTATTATAATAAAGAAATCTCAGTAAGGAACCTTAGGCTTGACCCGACTTTATCTAGATTTCATAACTTTTTAGTGATAAAACTAGGGGCTCCATCAAGACTTGGCTAGATTTTTACAGTTTTTTTAGTTCACTGGGTATTTAACTACGAGTATAAGCTAGTGCCGTGTAGTGTCGGCTTAGAATAACACTACCCCATTTCTAAGGTCGTATCTGGGTGATCGTAAGAGGCGACTAAGGGTATAGGGGCTTTTTAAGTGATTTTTGGGCGATGTGGTTGGAGACCCGTCACCAAAAACATTTATTATTACCATATTTTCCCAATCAACATCCAAAAGTGGCTGAGGAATTTTTCAATCCAAAGCTCTGGCTACCCCGTTACGGGATTTATAGCCGTGAGTATATGTATGTATGTATGTATAAGCTAAAGAAAAACCTAATTAAGATTTTAGTGAGCAATAAAAATACGAAAAACTGGCTAAGTACGTAAGGCTCGTGCACGGAGGGTTCTGCACCTATACCGTTAAAACAGCGCCATCTAGTGGATTATTCATTTAATTCAGATTTAGTATTTGTTGATACAGCGGCCACAGTCTGCGGGCCACAGACATATATGTACTTATATATTTATATTTTTTTCATTTTATTTGTATATTGAAATACTCATTATAATGAAAAATAAAACACACGAATACACAGACAGTATCAAATTTAATTATTAAATCTTTAATGTACTGATATGTGTAAATATTAATAATATCACAGTTTATTGTATCTTAATTTTACTTACATCCACATGGTATAATAATGATTTTTATGACACAAATATTTATACATATACAATTAAATTCTAAACCTATATATGTATATAACACACCGTAAACATATATTTTATACATCGTAAACTAATATATGGTGTTTAAAGAAATATATACAACTGCAATTATTATACTACATTTTGGTTATTAAGATGAACAATTTCAGTTTTAATTTTATTTTACTGTTGTTGTATGTTTGCCAATTTACAATATCAGTAATAGTTTTCGTTGCTTTATAAAAATTGATACAAAACCTAGATGGTGATGAAACATAGGACAGAATTTTTAATAATCAGTAAGTTATTAAATATTATTTTTTTATTAATACCATAATATTGTACTATAGTATAATTTTGCACTTTGCTTGTGAAAGAATCTTATAGTATAATATAACACAAGGAATACTTGTGAATAAAATAACATCAAAAAGTTACAAACAACACAATGATTTTTAGATTTATTTTCCCAAAAATGTTAACAATATCATTTTTTTTATATATATACCTATTTACAATTAACAGTCTCACAAATTATTTAATGATAATGACTTATTCTTACACTAAATTTAACTGGGTTTATATATAATTAAGACGATTGTACTAAATTGATTTCATTAATTGATTGATTTAATTATATACTCTATTTTTAAATATATTTTAATAGGACATTATTTTACACATAAACTAGAAATAGAGATACAAAATATTTTTGTCATTCATATAAAAAAATGCAACGAATTTTAATTTCAACATTAGTTTCATATCGTATGTAACTATTCAGAATCCTAACTCTTACCAGTCTATAGTCTTCACTATAAAATATTGAATACAATGCCCAAAACAAAAATGCTTATAAAACCAACGAAAATACCTATTTTTTCTATAACCACTAAAATTACATCATTTCCAATACATAAATGGAAACAATAAAAACTAAAACCCGTAATCTAATCCATAAATAATCAAAAACATTACTTAAATCCTCATTAAATATATAATCATAAAAATACATTTTATTTTCCGATACCGTTATAGTATCGAAATCTTTACCGTAATTTCGACCGTGAATACCGAAACTTAAAACGGTACTTGGTTTTTCTAAATATACTGTCACGATATTTATATTTTTGACAGTATTGACATCTAGTGTCGTCGTTTTTGACAGTGATTGTAAATCAGGTGTCAAAGTAGTTGGATATTGAATGCTGTTTTCTGATGAAAAATTACTTGTTATGGTAATTTTATCGAATACTACACTGCTGTTGTTCAACCTGTAAGGAAATAAATGATATGAAAAATCTACACTGATGAATTTATTTACAACTTGAAGGACACTGTTTATGTATATATTATGATAAAAATATAATAAACAATATCCCAAACAGAAATGTAATATTGGTGTTTATAACTGCGCAAAGCGAGAATCGTGGTACTTTGAACTTGAGAGGGTTCTTCATTTTTATTGTGATATTTTCTTTATAGTTTACCAGTTTTATTTAATGATCACCTGATTTATCTAGCTCATTGAACAAAGTTTCAATAATAGTATTCTAATTAGAGATCTACATCGTCAATCGTGTTTATTTACAAGTTAGTAAATATGTAGTTCACTATCACGCTACATTTTACTTGCTTTTGTTCTATGTCTTGTAATACCCACTTAAAAAGGAAATTTACAGCGTTCAAACAAAATTTAAAAAAAACTTACTTAGCTGTGTAGTGTCGGCTTAGAATAGCACTATCCCATTCCTTCCGGTGGGTGTACGTAAGAGGCGACTAACGGTATTGGGGCTTTTAAGGGATTTTTGGGCGATGTGGTTGGAGACCCATCACCAAAAACCTTTATTTTACCATATTTTCCCCAAGCAACTTCCAAAAGTGGCTGAGAAATATCAAATTCCTTAGCCCTCGCTACCCCTAATAGGGATTTAAAACTGTGAGTATATGTATGTATGTATGTTAAAAAAACTTTATTTTGAAAAACCATTAAAAACCATTAAAACCATTTATTTAGTCGTAAATGTGGGTAGTTTACATAGATCTTCTATTGTACAATTGTATCCATACACATTTGACCCTTGCGGGTATACAACTTTAAATATTGAAATTGTGACTATATTTATTAACATTTTTGACAATTATATGATATTTACAGAAAAGCATTATTTAAAAAAATATTTTATCCAAATTAATTAAAATGTATTATAAAAAAGAAACTGTGATGTCAAAAGATACTCTTAAAAAAAAACTAATATCAATAAAAAAATAATTATAAATTGAAACAATTTTAAAATACTATGTCATGCATATCAACAAACACATAATAACATGAAAAGAATTAATATCCTTACCCAACTACACAGCTTCTTTTATACAATCCAGAGCAAGCTAAAACCGCACAATCTTGTACCCCGATGTATTTCCTCTCAGACATTTTCTTGATTCCGTTGAATACTGCTAGAGAATAATCGGGCTGAGATTCACCTGTGAAGTTAAATAAATAAATAATGATTAATATACTATAAACTTTTAGTATTAGGGCGTGAGTATATGTATGTTTTAGTATTAAGAACACCCTTATTGTTATTCTCCTATGAACCTAACCGAATTTGGGGGCTCATTTAGTGTCATGATTTAGTTTATTTTTGTTTACATCAATTAATATAAGATTATTATATGATGTCACAGATAACCATACTACATAATATTTGGAATGTTTTTGTTCAAGAAAATTAATAGAGGATAAATAAAGGAAAGAATAATTCGAATAATTTATCATGGTTGTTAACGGTGAGGGAAAACATCGTGAGGAAACCCACATGGCTGAGTTGTACTTAGTCATGTGACAGTGTATTCGTACAAAACGACGATAGGCCTGCCCCCTATCACGTGACATACACCTACACTGTCCATGCAAAACGTGGGTACTCTGAACACCAGGTGACAAAGTCACGTGATGTTCAGAATTATTAGTACCTCTGCCAACCCCTTCGGGGATATTCGGCGTGAACGTTTATGTTATGTTATGTTATTATTTTTCTATACATTCTTAGGAAGAGATTGTCATGAATGTGGAAGTAAAATTTACCTGCTAAAGCTTTGACGTAAAACTGACAACAAAAACCGGTATGACAAACGGTATCGGTATAACCGGTAATAGCTGCATCCATAGATACCGGTTTCAATGTGTAATCATTCAGATCTTCGTGAATTAAGTTTTCTTGATGCTTGATTGAAGTTATATCTGATTTATAACCTGAAAGAAACGATATGGTGTTAACAATTTGCTTTAAGCTGGATGTATGTCAAATATATATTCAGATACAGTACATATTTTTGTGTTTGTGACACAATAAAAGACCTTTAAAATTAAGAAATGTTTTTTTTTTTTAAATACCATATTATAAATATAAATTATTGCCGTGTAATGTCGGCTTAGAATAGCACTACCCCATTTCTTCCGGTGGGTGTACGTAAGAGGCGACTAACGGAATTGGGGCTTTTAAAAGATTTTTGGGCGATGCGGTTGGAGACCCATCACCAACAACCTTTACTTTACCATAATTTCCCAACTAAACTTTCCAAAAGCGGCTGAGGAATTTTTAATTCCTTAGTTCTGGCTACCCCTTTTATGGATTTATAGCCGTGAGTATGTATGTATGTAAATATAAATTAAACGTACCTTTTACTGGTGACTTCAGTAACTGAACTACAATAATCTTCGCGTTATTCAAAGTGTACTTATTTAGTATTTTCCCTCCAAAAACTCCACTGTTGGTAACTACATTGGCTCCTGTTATTTCACTCCACGATAATAAGTAGTGAGATTCTGAAAATACAATAAGTTTTTGAATGTTACATACATACATACATATACCCACGGCTATAAATCCCTAGATGGGGTAGCCAGAGCTAAGGAATTAGAAATTCCTCAGCCACTTTTGGAAAGTTAAGTGGGGAAAAGATGGTAAAATAAAGGTTGTTGGTGATGGGTCTCCAACCGCATCGCCCGAAAACCCTTAAAAGCCCCAATACCGTTAGTCGCCTTTTACGTACACCCACCGGAAGAATTGGGGTAGTGCTATTCTAAGCCGACACTACACAGCATAATATTGGATAACTATTGAATATGAATGAGTGATAAATATTGAATATTACCTTGTTGGTAAAATTATCAAAAAGCTCTTTAATCCACATCACGCAAAAATTAGGACAAATATACATTAACCGGATATATTTATTTCAATCACGCCATGAATTTTATGATGTGAAAACAGTTAAAGTGGTTTTATTACATTGAATCCTTAAATTTTCCGTGTAGTGCCGGCTTAGAATGTCACTACCCCTTTCTACCCACGGGTGTCGTAAAAGGTGACTAAGGGTATGGGGCTTTTTAGGTAGTTTTTGGGCGATGCGATTGGAGACCCATCACCAACAATACTTTATTTCTACCATCTTGCCCCTATCAACTTCCAAATGTCGCTTTGGAGTTTCTAGCTCTGGAGCCCTGGCTACCTCTTTTTGGGATTTATGGCAATGGGAATATGTGTGTGTGTATGTTATTTAATAGTAATATGCCTCATAAACTAATAATAAAAAAATAATAGTTACCAATCATAAAAGGCATCTTCGAAACCCATTCCCCAAACATAACGACGTTGTTGCTCGACACATCATTCATAACTATATCCTCAGGATAAACTATAGAAAATGTTACGTTGAAATCCGTTGTGAAAGATGGTTTTTCATTTAATGTTGTATTGCATTTTGATTCTTCTTCGAATTTTATGGAACTGAAAATTGTTTATAATTGTATCATAAAAATAATTTATTAAAAAAAGTCGCCTACAGTATTTTGATTGGAAATATTTACTCCAAATGTAATTAGGCTTCATTGAGTTGGTATGCCTTACGACATTATAAAGTACTTACCAATATACCACAGTTGAAACATTAGAAAGAAAGAAAATAAAGTTTTTGTGTAATATAACTGAACACCAGGGGACAAAGTCACGTGATGTTCAGAAGTATTAGTACCTCTGCCAACACCTTCGGGGATATTCGGCGTGAACATTTATGTTTATGTTTATAGGTAATATTATATACATGTATATAATTATATACAAAATTAATATAAAAAAAAGAAAAGAAATCATTTATTCATTGCCTTAGGGAACAATAAAACATTACAATTAGAAGAAAGTACACACACAATTTTAACAAAAAACAAAACAAAACAAAATTACAATAAATAAAACATTTAGTGACATTAGAGAGTATTTAAGTTCCCTCAAAGGCAAAGAAAAGGTTGCTGACTCAGCATTTATTAAAGGCATAGCCTTTAAAACTGATTTTCAGTCAGAACCGTTGTGTCACGCCACGGACCTGAGCAAAAAGTATATATATAAATAATAAATCATAATACTACTATAACTATAAATAATACTTAAATATATAAATTTACATAGCATGACCTTAAGATATATTATTACAAAATATAAATATAGGATTAACTATACTAACTATAAAACTAACGATTAAAGATAATACTTAGACGTACGATAAAACGATAAAGTAAATCAGAATAACTTTACACTACATAAAATTTAATCATTAATACAACCGTTACATAAAATTACCTATTAGTGTGCTGGATTGTATTGGAAAAGGTTTTCTGCAGCGTCAATAAATGTCTCCTAAGCATACGCTTAAAAGACAATCTACTTGCTGCAGATTTTATTGGTGGGGGGAGGTCGTTCCAGCACTTGGATGCCGCAAATCTAAAACTACCTCGAAAAGCAGCAGTCCGGTGAGTGGGCAACAGTGTCCTGATCTTATAATGTTGCGGCTGATTTGACCATGTTAACTTTTTAAACAAATAAGAAGGCATCTCATTATTTACTACACCAAACAGAAGCGATCCGAGATGTAACTGTCTACGTGAAGATGTGTTTAATAAGTTTGCGTCATCCAAATACGGGCTGACATGGGAACGCGGTGGGATATGGAAACAAAAACGTGCACATGCGTTTTGTACACGCTGTATCAACCTCTTAGTCCGACCAAGTATACAGCCACCATAGACAACGTCACGTCACGTATTATCACTCTATTACATCAAAAAAATCAATCATGGATGGAATGGAAGGAATGTAAATTATTGCATCATAATATCAACCCAGAATAATCAATATAAATAATTTCTTATTATGATTTTATTTATTTGATTAGATGATGATATACTACTAATAAATAAAGGAAAGAAAAATTCCGACACAGGCGGGAATCGAACCCGCGACCTCGGGTATACGCCCCCATCGCTCTGCCAATTGAGCCACCGTGTCAATGGCTGCCAGTGCGAAATTCTTCTATCCTTTCTTTCTTTTTACACTTTTAAGTAGTGTTTTTAGATTTTTCTTTCCTTTATTTATTCTTTATTTATTAGTAATAATCCCCACATGAGGTTTTCATGAACAAAAACATTCAAATTATGATGATATACAATTGATTCTTAATTTCTTACCTGGCAACAATCCCACCATTTCTATCGAAAACGATACCGGTATCGACCGTTACATATTTGTTGTCGCACATCACTAGTTCGGGTAAACTCGCTGCTATATAGATGTTGGCTTGTCTGGCGGATTGGGATAACGTTTTTATTATCTGAAATATATAATAATATATAATATTACCATCCATTTGCCGTGTAGTGTCGGCTTAGAATAACACTACCCCATTTCTACCCGTGGGTGATCGTAAGAGGCGACTAAGGGTATAGGGGCTCTTTAAGTGATTTTTGGGCGATATGGTTGAGACCCGTCACCAAAAACGATTATTATTATCATCTTTTCCCCAATCAACTTCCAAAAGTGGCTAAAGAATTTATCATTCCAAAGCTCTGGCTACCTCGTTAAGAGATTTATAGCCGTGAGTATAAATTATGTATGTATGTATGTATATAATAATATTTAATATTACCATCCAAACTTGTCTTAAAGATATTGTTTAACCGTGTAGTGTCGGCTTAGAATAACACTACCCCATTTCTACCCGCGAAGAAGCGACGAAGGCAAGGGTATAGGGGCTTTTTTAAGTGATTTTTGGGCGATCGATGTGGTAGGAGACCCATCATCAATCCTCTCTATGTTCACGACGATACAAGTAAAATTAAGTTATTGTCTTACCTCATCGTGATTGCTTCCACACACTTGGTTTGAATCATAGTTGTATTTTCCTTTCATAGGTGAAATTACCAACATGTCTACGTTCTGAAAAACAACAAGATTAAATTACATAATAATATAACATAAACATAACAAAACATAAACGTTCACGCCGAATATCCCCGAAGGGATTGGCAGAGGTACTAATACTTCTGAACATCACGTGACTTTGTCACCTGGTATTCAGAGTACCCACGTTTTGCATGGACAGTGTACTCACGTGATAGGGGGCAGGCCTATCGCCGTTTTGTACGAATACACTGTCACATGACTAAGTACAACTCAGCCATGTGGGTTTCCTCACGATGTTTTCCCTCACCGTTAACAACCATGATAAATTAACCACACATATGTCTTTAGAAAAGACAAATTGTATTTTATATTTTAGACAAAATTATATTTTTAAATAAATAGGCAACCGTGATTATTGGTTAGCGAATCTTGAAGAGAAGAAAGCAGAAACTTCAGCTAATAATATATTGTTCCGTACTGGAACAAATTAGTTTATAATTTTCTTTATTAGGTGTGCACAAGACAACAAAACATAGTTTACATACTTTTTAATTCACGTTAGAAATAGATTTATTTCATGTGGCTTATTTTCTCTAACACTACCTCGTTGATGCGGGAAACTGGCAACATTGACGTCTGACGTCTTACAACTACATCCGTTTCCGCAAGTTAGTCTCTCTTTCTCAACACGCCGATGTGAGTGTACACGTTCGTATAAAAGTTACCAAATAAATTCCGAATCAAGTCTATTTCCCGAACAAAGTGAAAAAGGACTGAACCACATTTATCTATGGACCTATGGTGAAAAGTGTAAGCCTGCGCTGTGATTCATCAATAAACTCTCGAGAGTTCGAACGCCACCCCTGCCAGCCACGTGCCTGGTAAGTGTTTAAAGTTTAAATAAGTCACTCGCGGCTACATAAATTATTTTGGTCCTTCGAGCCGGATCCGATTTCATCTTTTGTTTTGTTGTCTTGTGTTGTGCAGTACTACGTACTCAGTAATTTCAAATTCATTTCAATCGTTTGAGTCGCCATCTTTGTTACGCAAAATGGCCGAGAACGATCATGTTTGTGAACAAGACATATTCGAAAGGGACTTGATTCTCGAAGAACTTAGGCGTACATTACAGTTTGCAACTACCGATGAGCAGCAATTTCGTTCGCGAACTATAGATATTTCAGCTCATCAGAGAAAGTTTACGAAAGTCCAGTGTAAAATAGAAAAAATATTGTTTAAACATAAGTGCTTTGATAAAGATGAACAATTAACTATACGGAATGAATTTAACGATTTGTATTATGGCATCTTAGCTCATCTTAACGACCTTAAGCAAAAGGAGGAACGTGTCCGTCGCTCAAGTCGTATTTTTCTTTCATCGTCTGAGGCTCCTCAGCAGTGTCATCACAGTAAAACTTTGCCTACTTTACCATTGCCCTCGTTTAGTGGCGATCCTACGGATTGGCCATCATACATTGATTTATTTAAGTCGTTAGTGCATAGCAACAGTGCCTACACGGATGCCGAGAAGCTTAGGTACTTAATACTTACTGTAAAGAACGAACCTTTTAATCTTATAAAATCCTTGCCGATTTCCGAAGATAATTACGCCATCGCTTTAGAAATATTAATTTCTCGTTATGAAAATAAGCGAGTCATCGCGTCAAAACATCTCGATCGAATTCTCGACATCGAAAATTGCAGTGATAAATCGGTTCATAGCCTGCGTCGGCTACTTAACGTCTACCAAGAAAATATTAAGGCACTTGAAGCTATGCAGTTTCCCGTGGGCCAATGGAATTTCATACTTTTAAACATTTTACTACGTAAAATTCCAGTTGGTACTAGGAAGTGTTTTGAAAGATCGCTAGTGAAACCATCTTCTATTCCCGATGTAAACACATTGATCACATTTCTTGAAAAAGAAATTTCCGCTGACGAAATCATAAACATTTCCGTTGGTGGGCAGTCCATTTCACAACAAAATACAAAAGTGGGTAGTTCGCTATCAAGCCGCACTATCACGCAGCAGCGATCATTCAATGCATTAGCTGCAAACAATGTCGGCCTTCCTACTCGTCAAACAGACGAAAATCAACGTAGTTACAACGTAATTAAGAAGCAAACTTGTATATGCTGTGAAGCTCAACATTCGTTGACAAAATGTTCGAAGTTTTTAAATCTTACACCTCACGCGAGGTACAATTTAATTCAAAATAAAAGTATTTGTTATAATTGTTTAAATGTAGGTCACAATGTTATCAATTGCAAATCGAGTTATGTGTGTCGCTCGTGTCACAAAAGGCATCACAGTTTAATTCATTTGTCTAATCAAGCCTCGCCGGTAGTCAGTGACTCCGCTGTTATCACCCTCCCCCCTGCCAAGGTAGACCCAGTGCCGCCAACTCAGACCGAGTCGAATTCTATTCATAATAATTGCGCTTCGAATTCCAATGCTCCTTCTATGCGAACTAGCACGGTGCTACTCTCGACCGCGCTCATCGATGTATGTGTTGGCTCTTCTATACTATCGACCGTAAGGTGTGTTGTGGATTCGGGAAGCCAGGCTTCCTTTATAACTGAGTCGTGCGCGCAAAGGTTAGGTTTAAATCGTAAGAAAATAAACATTCCAGTATATGGTATTGGTGATAGCGAACCAGTTAAACCAAAGGGTGTAATTTCGTGTTTAGTCAAACCCAAGGGTAAACAAAACCCTATAATTCAAGTAGAAGCTTTAATTCTACCAAAGTTGATGTCTCACATGCCGAGCGTACCACTTCCCCAGAAAGGGTGGACACATTTAACCAATTTGACCTTAGCTGACCCCGATTTTCGTACTCCACACCCGTGGAAATGTTGTTAGGAGCGGATATACTATCCCATGTGTTATTAGGTAATATCGTTTCCGGTTTGCCTGGTTCTCCGATCGCTGTAAACAGTGTATTCGGTTATTTATTATTGGGTAAATTAAACTTAGATCCCGTGGTTTCGACTCCACCCCATGTGTGTTTTAGCTCATTCGACAATGACAATTTGCAAAGCTTCTGGGAGCTGGAGTCCCTTCCTGAGAAACGGAGTTACACTCCTGATGAAGAGTTATGTGAATCCCTTTTTCAAAGGACGCATACTCGCGATGGTATTACCGGCCGCTACGTCGTTTCTCTTCCGTTTAAACCCGATGCTCCGCCCCTCGGCGAGTCGCGGCAGACAGCCCTCGCGAGGCTTCATAAGCTCGAGTATAGGCTCGAACGTAATCCAACCCTCAAACGTGACTACCACGCGTGTATCCAAGAATATTTAGATTTAAACCACATGGAGCCCGTGACTAGTGATGCCGCCCTGGGCGCCCACTATTATATTCCGCACCACTGCGTGGTTAAAGAGTCCAGTGAGACCACACGTACCCGCGTAGTATTTGATGCAGGGTGTAAATCATCCAACGGAGTATCCCTGAATCAAGTGCTACTCACTGGACCCAAGCTTCATCCCGACATTGTAGATATCCTTCTTAAGTTTCGTATTCATCTCATAGGTTTCACATCAGATTGTAAACAAATGTATAGAAATATAGGTATGTGTAAAGATCATCTGGATTACCAACGTATCCTCTGGCGGAGTTCACCTGCGGAACCTGTACAGGATTTTCGTCTTCGTACAGTCACCTTCGGAGTTAGCTCGTCCCCGTTCCTCGCTCTGCGTACTATTCAACAGTTAGCTCATGATGAAAGTCACCGGTTCCCGTTGGCTGCACCTGTACTCTTGGAATCTATATTTGTAGATGACGTGGTCGCGGGGGCCAATTCCGAGTCCGATGCCCTAGCGTTACAGCGTGAGCTTATTGGTATTTGCTCCTCGGCTGGGTTTGAATTAAGAAAGTGGCACAGCAACTCGCCGGCGATACTTGCCGCGGTTGAGTCGTCATCTCCTCATGGTGGGCGGCAGGAAACCGTCTCCGTTGCGCACCTCGAGAAGGATACACACACTAAAGTCCTAGGGTTACATTGGGATCCGCAAACTGATTGTTTTAAGTTTAATGTTCAGGTCAATTCTGAAAAATGCACTAAACGGGCAATCCTTTCTGAAATAGCTAGGATTTACGATCCGCTAGGATTTTTGTCCCCTCTGACCTTATACGCAAAACATTTAATTCAATTGCTATGGGTAGCTAATATTGGTTGGGACGAAACCCCACCTATTGATATTATTAATTCATGGAGACTTTTTATTCAAGAGCTACCTATAATAAAAGGTATTTCTTTTCCGCGTCACATTTTAGGTAATACTTGTACCATACAGGTGCATGGATTTGCTGACGCGAGTGAAACCGCGTATGCCGGTTGTGTTTATCTTCGCTTAACAAGTAGTGACGGAGAAATTCGTACTTACCTCGTTATAGCTAAAACTCGTGTGGCCCCTTTACGGGTTCGTCTAACAATACCCCGCCTCGAATTAATGGCTGCCTTATTATTATCAAAATTAATAGACAAAGTTCTTTCAATCTACGGCAGTCGGGTCGATATGGATAACGTGTATGCATGGTCTGATGCGTCGATCGTGCTAGCTTGGTTACACCAACCACCTCATACTTGGAAGACCTTCGTCTCCAACCGCACCAGTGATATCTTGTCTGTTGTGCCCGCATCTCGTTGGCGCCATGTCCGTTCTGCTGACAACCCCGCGGACGTGGCCTCGCGCGGTGCACTGCCCCACGCGCTACGCGCACACCCCCTGTGGTATCACGGCCCAGCTTGGTTACAACGACCTTCTCATGCATGGCCGTCTTTCAATGAACAATTTGATACCAATGAAGAGAAGCGTATTGTTTCATCAAACGCGTCTACGACGATTAATACAGATATTGAGATTATACAGCGTTATTCTTCGCTAGGTAAATTAGTACGAATCACCGCTTGGATAATTCGTTTCTACAAAAAATGCAAACATTTAACTAACCACCACTCAGATTATATAACGGTTCCAGAATATAATGAATCTTTGAAAAAACTCGTTCTTTTAGTGCAACAATCGGTTTTTACCGAAGATATAAATAAGATTTCAAAAGGGAATTTGCCTTCTCAATCATTAAGGCGTATTACACCATTTCTTCATAGTGACGGTTTGTTACGAGTCGGTGGTAGGATTCATAAGTCACTCTTATCTTATGATAGTAAACATCAAATGATTTTACCAAAGAAACATACATTAACTAACCTAATCATAGATGATGCTCATGTGTGTTATCTACATGCCGGACCTCAGACCGTTCAGTACCTGCTCTCGCAAAAGTACTGGATAATCTCGTGTCGCGATATCGTGCGGCAACGTATACATCGCTGCGTTCGTTGCTTCAGCGCGCGTCCGACACCAGTGCAACCGCGCATGGGACCTCTCCCCGCTACTCGTCTGCGGCCCGCGCGACCATTTATTAAAACAGCTGTAGATTATGCCGGCCCTTTCTTTGTTCGCGCCAATAAGGTGCGTAATGCCAAAGTTATAAAATGTTACGTTTCAGTATTTGTTTGCATGAGTGTCAAAGCTATTCATCTCGAAATCGTTTCCGAGCTTTCCACTGAAGGTTTTCTTGCTGCGCTACGACGTTTCACTTCCCGTCGTGGATTATGTACCGATATATTTTCCGACTGTGGTACAAACTTTGTGGGTTGTGACAAATACTTGAAAGAGCTTTATGCCTTTTTAGGTAATGATTCAGTTCAAAGAAATTTACAAAAGGAAACTCTTCAACAGTGTATAACTTGGCATTTCCAACCAAGCCATGCAAGCCATTTCGGGGGTCTTTTTGAAGCTGGGGTGAAAAGTTTTAAGCACCACTTACGTAGAGTACTTGGAACTCGTACCCAAACGTACGATGAAATGCACACACTTCTGTGTCAAATCGAAGCGGTTCTTAATTCGCGTCCTCTGTCCGTGATGAGTTCGTCAGCTTCAGATCCGCTTCCCCTCACACCCTCTCATTTCTTGATAGGTGAACCGCTTACGGCCCTACCCGACGTTTCCTTGGTAGACGTTAATCCTAACAGACTTACGCGCTGGCGATGGGTTCAGCAATCCGTCCAACATTTCTGGAAGCGATGGAGTAGGGAATATCTTCACGAAATTCAACAAAGTCAAAAGTGGCTTCAAGACCGAGGCCCTTCTATTAGTGAAGGCACTGTTGTTATTGTACGCGACGACCACCTGCCGCCGCTGCAGTGGAAGCTGGCTCGCGTGCACGCGCTCCATCCCGGGACTGACAACGTCACCCGTGTGGTTACGCTCAAAATGAATAACAAATTTTTTAAGCGGCCAGTGGTTAAACTGTGTCCGCTACCTATTGAATAGAGTACTTTATACATATTTAAATCATAGTCATAGGTTAGGTTATATTTTCTTTTATTTTGTTAAAAGTTATATACTTTTAAGGTGAGCGGGTTTATGTTCCGTACTGGAACAAATTAGTTTATAATTTTCTTTATTAGGTGTGCACAAGACAACAAAACATAGTTTACATACTTTTTAATTCACGTTAGAAATAGATTTATTTCATGTGGCTTATTTTCTCTAACACTACCTCGTTGATGCGGGAAACTGGCAACATTGACGTCTGACGTCTTACAACTACATCCGTTTCCGCAAGTTAGTCTCTCTTTCTCAACACGCCGATGTGAGTGTACACGTTCGTATAAAAGTTACCAAATAAATTCCGAATCAAGTCTATTTCCCGAACAAAGTGAAAAAGGACTGAACCACATTTATCTATGGACCTATGGTGAAAAGTGTAAGCCTGCGCTGTGATTCATCAATAAACTCTCGAGAGTTCGAACGCCACCCCTGCCAGCCACGTGCCTGGTAAGTGTTTAAAGTTTAAATAAGTCACTCGCGGCTACATATATGCAATGCATTATAGTTCTTACTCCTCCGTCTACGTATTTTTCTTAGAAATATTTAAAACTTACTATTTTTACGTACTTATACATAGGTTTTGTCACCAATTGAAACCATTTTGATATTTATGTGCAAATAAATTACCTTTAATATGAACCTAAACTGAAGCATAGATTTTCCTTGATTAATAATCATTTTCATTTAATTATATCCATACATACATACATATACTCACGGCTATAAATCCCTAGATGGGGTAGCCTGAGCTAAGGAATTAGAAATTCCTCAGCCACTTTTGGGAAGTTGAATGGGTGAAAGATGGTAAGATAAAGGTTGTTGGTGATGGGTCTCCAATCACATCGCCCAAAAATTCTTAAAAGTCCCGATACCGTTAGTCGCCCCTTACGACACGTGGGAGGAAAGGGGTATTTAAGGGGCATTCGAAGCCGGCACTACACGGGAATATGAAATATTTGTGTTTAATATAAAGAATATGTTACCGTAAGGCCTAATTGTTGTATAACTTTATCATAATTAATAAATCCGCCATTTTTCATAAGCTCCACTGTTGCTACTGTATATGTTTTCTGTAAAAAATAAACAAATTTATTAATTAAAATATTAATTAAATCAAATTCCAGAGTTTTTATAGAATCGTCTAAAATTGAGAACAATATCCATCCGAAAGGATGTAATATAAAAAATAATCTTATTCCAATTATACTGTAATAATTCTGAGCAACGTAATTTTAGCATTTCATAAAAAATATAATAGATTT
Organism: Bedellia somnulentella; assembly: GCA_963576735.1. Lineage (NCBI taxonomy): Eukaryota > Metazoa > Arthropoda > Insecta > Lepidoptera > Bedelliidae > Bedellia > Bedellia somnulentella. The sequence goes on along the minus strand of OY755194.1, from coordinate 1,984,936 downwards.
CTATTGATGGAAAACTAGAGAAACGGAAATTTATGGATCGATCAAAGTGGCCATCGATAGTCTCTACCTATCCCAATGGTAACAATAGGCGTGAGTATAAGTAAGTTGCTAGATACAATTTGATATCACAGCATATACAGTTTATCTGTCGATCTGTTCTTAGGTTATCTAAGCGTGAATATTTTAAAATAACATTCGTCATTTGTCGTTGAAGTAGAGTATTATCGACATGAAAGAGAAAGGAGTGTGTACGTGACTTAAGGCTCATAGCCAAGGGATTAACTAAAGACCCTTTTTCCCTTTACACTACAAAAGGATTGTATAGCCCAAAGATAAATAATATATACTTTTGTTGGTGATAAGAATTGATTGGACGAAAGGAAATGAGCCCATTGTTTGTTTTGTTAACAGTTGTGAGATAACTATATTTTATTAAAAATAATATATTTAAAATCTTTTTGCTCATGAAAACCTTATGTGGGGATTATTACTAATAAATAAAGAATAAATAAGGGAAAGAAAAATTTCGACACAGGCGAATCGAACAATCGAACCCGCGACCTCGGGTATACGCCCCGACGCTCTGCCAATTGACACGGTGGCTCAATTAGTAAAAATAATATATACAGAAAGTTATTTAGCAATGACATTGGCTCACGTCGAACGTAACTAAATGCAATAAATACTCTGTTTTATAAAAATACTAGTAAAAATACTAGAAATACGTCAATTATAGATAAAAACGTTATTTAATTAACAGTTCTTATTATCTGGTAAAATTACTTCTTTTACCTTTTTATGTATTCTTAATAAATAAAATGAATATAATGCTATAAGTATATCTGTAATAAAATCTTGGTTCAATTTTATAATGTGTTCATAGTTGGTATATATTTTATAGTATTCCAGCTGGGCAAGCACGAGCGCTATCATAGCACTATCATCTCATTCTAATCGTTATCGCGTCGAAAATAATAGCCTCAAAAATAATCTCCATAACTACCTACACAACTATGAAGCCAATCAGGAGTACAGAGCTACAGAATATCAATGTTTTCAGCAACTTATGGAAGTTAAGTGGTAATGGGTTTCCATTTCATCCGAAACAAAGCCTGAAACGTACATTTTTCGCCTACAAGAAGTGGTAAGTGCTATTCTAATCCAATACCTACCAAATTTTCTAACATTTTATAAGTTTAAATCAATACTATACCTAGAAATTTTCTAAACTAAACCTAAACAGCTGATAAGATAAAATGTTCAAACTCAAACATTCAGGCCGAATGTCCCAGAGGAGTTGGCCGAGGTACTAATACTTCTGAACATTTGCTTGGACAGTGTACTCGCGTGATAGGGAGTAGGGCATGGATTCCGGAATTCTGAAATTTCGTAACTCCGGAATTTCGGATGATTTTTTACAATATTATAATGCCGGAACTGAACTCAATATCGCAATCCGATATTCAAATAATTATTTGTAAGATAAGGTACCACAATAATAAAATTTGCATAATTGTAGTATAAATTTTGTACTCTCTTGCGAAATTAACCGTACCTACTTATATTTCTTTCTAGTTTAATTTGATTTAAAGTTCAGCCATACCTTTTGTCCATACAAACATAGAACAGTGCTAACTCTCTGAGGTATAGATGGAGCTTTAAAATTCAAATAAGTATAACATAATTTAATGAATATCTAGGTTTCTATTGGAAAACATTTGCTGTTTAATTTATTACTTATAAGCCGCCAAAATGTCCCTGATTCTCAAAATTATTTTAGACGTTAAATCATGACTGACAAGCACGTTCAAATGTGAACACAAATAGTTAAGTGCAGATTTCAATAACAGAAACAGCAATACATTCATATGAATACTTTTTCTCAACCACTATTTGCGCAAACCATTTTTGTATGGAGAAACCACTTCGTCAACGGAGTTTGCCGTCTCGGCTAGCGTCACCTTAAAGTTCCAACTTATTTTCATGAGCTGAGACAGAAGAGAACTTGTTCATTATGAGTTGTTGAATCTTATATTCAACATAATTTTATTAGATAGTTATTTAATAAGCTTCATTGCAATGGCTAATAGCTAACACTCGTTGATTTTGCTACAATTTATATTACTGATAAATAAAGGAAAGAAAAGGGTATACGCCCCCCGGAGGTAGGGAACGCAAACACTTAAAAGTGTAAAAGAAACAAAGGATAGAAGCCATTGACACGGTAGCTCAATTGGCAGAGCAACGGGGGCATATACCCGAGGTCGCGGGTTCGATTCCCGCCTGTGTCGAAATCCTTTATTTATTAGTATAATCCCATGAGGTTTTCTTCATGAAAAACATTCAAACAATTTATATTATTGAAAAGTTGTATATTTTTGTTTTTTCTTAGAAAATATTCTTAGAAAAACTAGTATTTTTTATAATTAATTTTTTTTATGATAAGGATTTCTTTGACAAAACATTTTAATGTCTCTTTATTAATTTTTATAATTTATTATATTTTTTTCTAATTCCGGAACCAGTTCCGGAATTCCGGAATCAAGCCAGTAGTATCGTAACTCAGTTCCGGTATCGAAAATAATTCGATATTACATGCCCTAATAGGGAGAATGCCTATGTACAATAAAATCATGGTAATTTAATCAACTTATCAACCACTTAATTAACATAACACTATATTAATTTACTTTAAATCTCATAGAATTTCCGATAGTTAATCTAACCGCCAATTCCATAATAAATTCACAATCTCAGATTACCTCCATCAGCAAAAAACTGACTTTATAATACAACCTGTTTTTAACAAAAAGCAATGTTAAATTGTTGTAATTTGCGTCAAACATATTTTACTACCCTTTTTATATTTATTATGTCACAAAATGGCATTAATCAAAATAACACATACTGTTTTGATAAATGAGGCTTTGTTTTGCCATTATAGGAAAATCACGTTACAAAAACTTAACATGATTGTATATTTATTTACTTTGACATGAAAAAAACTTGTCACTTAAGCAAAAAGAGTGATGGATTTTCTTGTATAATTTACATATTGCTACAATAGTCAGAAGATAAATTAGTAAAAAACTGTGAAGAATAAAACTTTTGAAAAGAAACTCTTAACTTTAATATGATTTTCCGATTAAAAATCTACTAATGAGCTTTTTAACTACTCAAAATTGATAAATTAGTAAATGATTATCCATATAATATACATTTATACTAAAGGAATATATTTTTATTAATTTTTTCGGTGCTTGTGTATTTGATTGTTTGAAATGAAGATCGGATTATCCAACCAAACCACTCAGCCGTTTTAAAAATATTTTACTCATGAAAAGCTACTTTTCACAAGAAACATAGGCTAATAAAATCACCCCAAATGTTTCAGAGAGTGAGCAGAAATACAATAAGTTAATGAAAACAACACTACCCGTTCAAAGCCGGGGCAAACCACTAGTAATATAATAAAATTAAACTTACCGATTCACTAGAATAACCAAGGTTAATAAGTAGAAATAAACCGAACACAAAACCAAAAAACCGCGCCATTTTTCTTATTCTTTTTAATATCACACGCGAATTACTGTGAATAAAGTCTTTTCAGCCCCGCGGCTGACTTACGAATGTTTATTGAAAACTCCTTCGAGCCGCGTGCGGGCTAGCATGTATACCATGTTATCCTACCTTATCATTAAGACTGAGACAGCTATACGAAATTGTGTTAGTGTGACAGAGATGGCAGTCTCATAAAAAGTGATAAAATAACAGAATGAAGACGATGACTGCATTCATATACCCATGGCTAAAAGTGCCGCAAGAGATTTAGAAATAAAATACTTTTGGAAGTTCCATGGGGACCAGTTGGTAAAATTAAAGTTGATCGGTAATGGGTCATCAGGTACATCAACCAATACATACATACATATACTCACGGCTGTAAATCCCTAGAAGGGGTAGCCAGAGCTAAATATTATACTATACTACTATAAGAATTAGAAATTCCTCAGCCACTTTTGGAAATGTGAGTGGGGAAAAGATGGTAAAAGTAAAGGTTGTTGGTGATGGGTCTCCAACCGCATCGCCCGAAAATCCCTTAAAAGCCCCAATACCGTTAGTCGCCTCTTACGTACACCCACCGGAAGAAATGGGGTAGTGCTATTCTAAGCCGACAATACACAGCAAAATATAGATATAAGATTATGATACCCACGGGAAGAATGGGGTTGGTGTTATTCTAAGCCAACACTCCATAGCGTAATCATAATAAATTTCACGTATCAATCTACTATAAAACTTTTTACATGGTTTAGTTATGAACAAATGATGATAAATGTAATAACTTTTCATTAAGGCTCTCGTTGATTATTCTCAATTGTTTTATTATTTAAATAGTCTTAATGCAATCGAAACTTTTCCTATTATTATAGAATAGACTATGGCCGGATAATAAAACAACGGGGGTATAAAAACCGAACTAATAATTTTTCTATGGAGGGTATATCAAAGTCCAAGAATTAAATTCACATTCAATTCATATTTTATGCACTACGCAGAGAATAAACGTTTCTTTTTTATATTAGACATACATACATATACTCACGGCTATAAATCCCAGGAAGGGGTAGCCAGAGCTAAAGAATTAGAAATTCCTCAGCCACTTTTGGAAGGTGCATGGGGAATAGATGGTGAAATAAAGGTTCTTGGTGATGGGTCTCCAACCGCATCGCTCAAAAATCCCTTAAAAGCCCAATACCGTTAGTCGCCTTTTACGTACACCCACCGGAAGAAATGGGGTAGTGCTATTCTAAGCCGACACTACACAGCTAAAAAACTGTATTATTATTTAATGATTTAGTTAGCTTAGAATAGCACTAACCCATTACTTTCCGCGGGTAAAGTAATGGACGACCGAGGGCATTGGGGCTTTCTAGTTATTGCTGGGCGATGCGGCTGAAGACCATCACGAACAACATTAATTTTACAATATCTTCGCCTTTTCCTCTTTTAAGTTTTATTAAATATATTTTTGGACATAGTAAGATACTTCCAGTAAGCTATGCCTAAGTGGTTTTAGCCTAATGGTTAGCTAACAATACGAAATTTTTGGGTGCAATTCTCCTGGAATCGTATGAGTCGAAAATGCGCAAATGCAAATGCAGGCTGAAACACAATATATCTTAAATTTTGTATATTTACCTGCTTAAGAGGTAAAGTGTAGCCGTCGCTCCCGGCTACTATTACGGCAGTAGTCCTTAGTTCGCCAACCCGTATTAAGCCAATGTTGCGGACTATAGCTAACTAACCCAATTACGGATCCAGATCTGTCATCATCTCACTTCTCATGTGACATACTGCTCTCATACGCCTCATGCTATCTATACAATACAGAATAAGTACACATACTATATAGGGATTGAATAAGTCAGTGTCCCATTCGTCAGTGCACAGTTATAGCTGTGAAACATTTGTTTTTTGTTCTAACTTCCAACATATTTCTTTCTTTTAATAGTTTGTGCATTGTTGAGTGTTAGTTGTTAATATTTGAGTACATACATACATACATATATTCACGGCTATGAATCCCTAGAAGGGGTAGCCAGAGCTAAGGAACAGAAGTTCCTCAGCCACTTTTGGAAAGTTAAGTGGGGAAAAGATGGCAAAATAAAGGTTGTTGGTGATGGGTCTCAAACCGCATCGCCCAAAATCCCTTAAAATCCCCAATACCGTTAGTCGCCTCTTACGTACACCCACCTTAAGAAATGGGATATGTTATTCTAAGCCGACACTACACATATTTGTCATATTTGAGTCTGTTTGTTTTATTACGTACATACATTCATACGTTTAAAATCGCCTTTTTTGGACTATCCTAGCAAACATCTCGATCTCCATATACATTTATCGACTTCTTCATACGTTCTTTTTTAATTTTACACTACAATTCACACACCCTATATCTATATAACGTCCTGCTTACAACAAAACAGATTAAAAACCTTGTTGGCGTCAAAGACGTATCTAATACTATGTTTGTTGACCAACGATTACTATTATTGAAAAACAATGATGCAATTCCGTCTATACATTATCTGATATTGGAGCTTAAATACGTCAGAATATAGGCATAATTACCTACATAAATAGATATATATCACTTTATAGAATATTAAATAAATTAAAAAAAGTGAAAAAAAAAAAGTAAAAAACACGCTTTTAAAGCACATCAAACTAAAAAGTGAAAAATAATTCCTAATATAAGCCGAAAACGGTAATGAACAAAAAATACTGGTATTATTGTGAAAAAGCGTGGGGCGCTCTGTGCAATATTTTTCGTCTATCAAGTAGTATACTATAAGTATACTCTCGCCATTAGTTTCCATTAAGCTAGGCAGATACAATCCATAGCCACCGTGTTTGAATCTGGGAAACCCCTTGCGTATTTATCATCATCATCAGCCAATAGACTATCACTGCCGACCATAGGCCTACCCCAAAGATTCCCACAACGACCGGTCCTGTGCTGCCCTCATATCATCTTCCCGCGACTTTTGCCAAGACGTACGTGGTCAAGGTATGTGGCCACCACTCTGGAACCTTTGAGCCCCAACGGCCGTCGATTCTGTTTGCAATGTGAACTTTGCCACTTCAGTTTTGCAACTCTTTGGGATATGCCAGTGACCGCGGTTCTTCTACGGATCTCCTCGTTGCGAATTCGATAGCCTTGTGAAACCCCTAACATAGCACTCTCTTTCGTTCTATTGGTGACTCGGAGCTTTCTGATGAGGCCCATTGTTAGAGGCTACGTCTTGGTGCTGTATCTCATGGCTGGCAACACACATTGGTCCTCTGTCTTTAGAATCTGCGGAATTTTGGACAAGAAGATGATGAATGGCGCGTATACATTCACCGATTATTATATATACATATTTTCAAGGCTATAAATCCCAAAGGGGTAGCCAGAGCTTCAGAATCAGAAATTATTCATGTAATTTTGGAAGTTGAATGGGGAAGAAATTGTAAAATAAAGGTGATGAGTTTCAAACTGCATCGCCCAACATTCACACACACAGCTAAGCACAGCATGAGAAACCCTACATTAGCAACTTTTTACTTTGTTATGAGTTGCGGTGTGAGAGTTTATCCAAATCACGTAGGTATACCTACTGTCTACCTCTCCAGCCCAATATCGTACACTATAAACACCACGTGACAACTGCAAGTTCAGAACAAGGATTACTCATTTAACAATAGTTCCAAATAGCATGTAATGGTAATATCGTCGTAAATGATACACGATCACGCTATCTCCTCATGCTCATTGCATCATATCATAGTTAAACTATCAATTTGCGTCGATAAGATTATGTGAAATTGCACATATTATACAATAAACTTTGCGAATATCTCTTTGTTTTACTTTACTCTATTTATCTGCTAGTACTGTTCTTTTTATGCATACTTTACATTTATTCATGGCCAAAAATTCCTAGAAGGGGTAGTCAGAGCCTCAAAAAAAAACTTTGCCACATTTGGAAGTTACGTGGGAAAAGATTGTAAAATAAAGGTTGTGGGAGATTCAACCGCATCGCCCAAAATTCACTTAAAACATCCTTATTGAATGAATGAATGAAAAAGTTTATTTCAGACATAAAAATATCCATACATATTGATAAGTAAACGATACTTAGTAGTTTGCTGTGTAGTGTCGGCTTAGAATAGCACTACCCCTTTTCTTCCGGTGGGTGTACGTATGAGGCGACTAACGGTATTGGGGCTTTTTAAGGGATTTTTGGGTGATGCGGTTGGAGACCCATCACCAACAACCTTTATTTTACCATCTTTTCCCCACGCAACTTCCAAAATTGGCTGAGGAATTTCTAATTCGTTAGCTCTGGCTACCCCTTCTTGGGATTTATAGCCGTGAGTATATGTATGTATATGTATGTACTTAGTATCTATGTTAGTAGAACTTAAATAAGTAATTATAATGAACAGATTAATACTCTTTGTCACCTCTTACAATCACAATCACCCACCAAAATTAAACCCATGTTTTTGGCATCTTGGTTGGGGACCTCCTTCCGAGCTATCAAGGTTGACAGAATAAAGAAAAATAATTCCTAAACGTTCATTTAAATATACCATACAAGTAACTTTACAGAGGATCCAGACACAAGTAACACAATTCAGAGTTGATCCTATGTATACCTTCTACTAGACCAAGCCCTTCCCACTGATGTCAAGGTTGATATTAATAACCCGCGGGCTGATTATGTATCTTACGCGACCGCGATTGTGTCGCAAGTTGCAATATTGTCGCCAACGAATACAGATACTCTAACGAGAAGAATGCTCACTCCATACAATACGTATTTTTGTTAGTACCTGCGACAAGTGGTCAGATGTCGCTCTAGTCTAATTTTGGAATGGCGGGAAATTTGAAAAATCTACCATTACCGATGTGGCGGGAAATTTGAAATTTTGCAATACTTTTCTAGGATCTTGATTGATACTGAAACATTCATTTAATTTTATTTCAAGGAATAAAAGCTAGGTATTGGTTTGCTTTTTTGCTTGAAATAAAATGAATTCATATTGAAGGAAATAAATAAAACGAAAAGTAAAATTTCAGGAGTTTTTTAATATTTTAATTTTCTTAGCTAGATGTTTCTTGGCGTATTCGCTAGATAATTCTCTGTTCTGCACTGTGCAAAATCTTTTTATCATTATTATTGAAACCGAATTCTGTATAATTTTTATATTCTCAGACCTTTTTTTGTCATTTTTTTCTAATAATTTTATGCAATTGTACTTTATTTTATCCTCATGTTCATTTTCTTTTAAATATTTTTTTATTAGTTTAGCAGATTCTTCAACACAGGCTACAAAGCTATGGTTAGCATACTGAAGACTATGCTTGCCACCTACATATTCTCTAAATTCTGTGAAAATATGTACTTCAGAATGCTTATTGGCAAGCATAGCCTTCGTACAGCTCATGCAATCTCTCATATTTTTTTTGAAAATAAAACCTCAAACATACGCGCAAGCCTGTGTTTCTGCTGAGCTTTCTATATCTGCCTCTGGAATATCAAGTTCATGCCCTGAAGCACTAGGACCTGATTTGGTTGTCAGGTAATTAGATTTTGACACTGTTTTATTTTTGTTTCCGCTACGAATATTTCTAATATTGCTTAAAATAGCTGTTTTAAAGCCAGCAATGAATGGAGCGACTGTGGGATTATCATTTGACCCGCAATTGGCTCTTATACACCCAAATAAATTTTTAATGGGAACCGATTGATTCGCCTTGTGGGTATGCTTTTAACGTTATATTTTTTATTGAGATTATTCCACCGTCGCTCATATCCATGGATCAATTTAAGCCAGCCCAATTGTGACGGTGGCTTTCTGCGGCACCCAATAAATTATAACTCATTTACTAAAACTACAGATTTTTAAAAAAAACTCCATATGTGGGCTCCGGGGTTAGTAAAATTAGTTTTATATGGTTTTCCTTCTTGCTGGTCCGGCGCATTAGCATTCAATAAATCAAATAAATTATTGAAATGCTCCAAAAATGTTGCGGTGCAGATTGCTGCTGCAGGTAACTCATCTGAAACAACGATGCTATATGTATATATGTATAGTTGCATTTTTATTTTAAACGAGGTTATATTAAGTTATTTTTTTACTTAAGGTACATAGAACTTACTCTTCAAATGAAATATATAATGACTACTCTATTGATGAGAAACTGCATTAAAATCTATTGCTTATTTTTAAAGATGTCATCATACACAGGCAAAAAGTAACCTTTCAGTTTGCGCTTGAAGGTGATCCTACAGCATATATCATGGATTAGTCGGGAAGATCCTCTAAATACAATTTATATAAACTGTTTTATGATTTGTCATACAGTTATTAATAATCAGAATTATGAATCGCATTTATACATACATGATTATAACTGTGTAGTGGTGGCATAGAATAACACTATCCCATTTATTCTAGTGTGTTTGCGTAAGGGACGACTAACGGTGTTGGGGCTTTAAGGGATTTTTGGGCGACGCGGTTGGAGACCCATCACCAACACCCTTTATTTTACCATCCTTTCCCCACTCCACTTTACAAAAGTGACTGAGGATTTTTTTATTCCTCAATGGCTACAACCCCTTCTAGGGATTTATAGCCGTGAGAATATGTATTTATGTGTGTAAGTACATACATATTCTGCCTAAAAAGTTGATAGGTAGATAACTCACTGGTGCTTTAGAATAAATGCCCATTGCCGCAGAGTGGCTTAATATTTGGGTAGCTAATTTCACTCGCATTTTCTCTCTTCCATTTGGTTCGATATGTCTCTTTGACAACTTAGGAGCAAACACGAAGTGAGGATTGCTATTATCTAGCTCATAGAATTTTTTTATGTGCTTCCAAGATGCAACACCTGAAATGAGAAAAACAAAATTTATTTTAACCATTTATGCAACTTACTTATACTCACAATGTTGTTTCCATTGGGCTAGACAGAGACTATAGATCACCACTTTGTACAATCCTCGCATACCGCTTGCTTTGCTTACATCTATCAATCTTTTTATTCACGCTCCTTAATCTTGAGCACACTCGTGTCTCCATCTTGTCCATTAACAGTTATCCACTTTTGCTCTATTGTAGTGTGTTCAACATGCAGAGTAATGAACTCAGAGCTCACCCTATGATACCCATCTTTTAAAGTCTAGTTAGAATTATAAGCACTTAACAATGACTATATTCATGTTATAAAAATTAAACATGTATTTAACCTCTTTTAAGTAATACAAAAAGCATGCGTAATTCTAAATTAAATAACTTTATATTCAACTGCAAAACCAAGCATTTATTTTCATCCCTCATTAATCCGAATTTCACTATAGATCTCTTTCACAAATGGTTACATTAAAAATAACTTTAAGTTTTAAACTTACTGGTAAACATTTTCATTATTTTTGCTCAGAGTTGGAAACCTATGAAGTCTAAGTCCAGGGTTTGTAGCTTCGCTGGAACCACACTTGGAGCAACTGAAGTAGAAAAGAAAAGTTTGTATAAGCATAACTAGCGATTAATGATAATGTAATGATTAGCAGTATGTGTATTAATAACCATATTTATGAGAATTTATTTACTTATTTCAAGGAAAGTAAAACAGCTATCAATACAAATTAACATCATTTGAATAGTTAGCATGAAGCTACTTATAGAATCTCACGGTCAAAAACAAATTATTAGCAACAAAAGTGCATTACAAATATATATTTGCTTTTGAAGTATTAAACATGGTTCATATGGCAGTAAAATAATATACTTATTAAACTGATTAAGTAGGGAAAACTTTTTAATTTTATGACCTTAAGAAATATTAAAACATGTAAGAAAATAAATAATAATAACATAACCATAAAAAAATAACTACTGAAAACTTGCCTGAGCGCGCTAAAGTTAGTACATAATAGATCCAAATCTTGACAATAACTAGTAAAACTATAGCTTACTCTAATTATGAAACTGTTTGTATTATATCTGTTTGCATTTGACACTGTCTTCTAGATGAAGAGGTTTAGGTTCGATTCCCACAAGGGCGATTGTTTGCCTAACCCTTTGATTAGTTTTGAATCAAGTAGTTAGGTGAAGTAACAACTCAACTATAGTAACAATATTTTTATGGTAAATAAAACTTTATAATGGGTTGTTTCTGAACCTGAACATTGTACTCTTAACTTAACTCTTACAGTTGCTAAATAATGAAATATGCATAAGTATTTTGACTCACCGGCGATACAAGTGAGACATTATGCAGAAAATATCAATGCAAACGAAATTCAGGGTCAATATCTCACTTCACAAAGTGTCTCAGTCAAAACTGGCACAAAACACGACGTAAATCTTGAAACACGTATCAACTCAACGTATAAGTCAGCAGAAGAGAAGTATCGAGAAGATGAAGAATATTGGAAGACTTCACAACCAATAAAAATAAAATTCAAATTTCCTAGTAACTTAGGTGCAAAAATATTATACCAGCTCAAAATATTAATACAACCAGAACTTCTACCATTTTCTTCATGTATGAAAAAGACGCGACCAAATTCAAAATATGTCAAGTAATTATATTTAGCTCATAATTATATACCTAAATTCAATTGGTTCAATTAATTAATCAGAGTTTTAGTGAGTTCAGAACCTAGAAGTTTACTACCATTTTACTGTTTTACCAGCATTGGTCACACTTCAACTGGATCAACTACCATACATTTGTCAATGTGTGTGTGTTGTGTCTGTACACGCGAGTGAACACCCATTGTCGCTGTCAAAAGTGTCAGATCGCATACAAATTTATGACATTGACAACGACAATCGTGCAACTTGCGACACAATCGTCACTCGTAAAAAATACATAATCAGGGGGACGGTAACACGTATATACTTCGTCATATCATCAAATCTAAACTAATCACTTATATGAAAATGACTTAATCATAGAATCACATTCTAATAATGAAAAATAGATAAATATTTGATCGATTGTGTTATGATTATGAGGCGTGCGTAATATATATTATATATTTGTCATTTATTTGTTATCTTATGGCAGATACGCAAAAATATTACGATGTCAATAAAAACCAAACACATTGACCTTATACGAAATAACATACATACATACATATACTCACGGCTATAAATCCCTTAATGGGGTAGCCAGAGCTAGGGAATTAGAAATTCCTCAGCCACTTTTGGAAATTGAATGGGGAAAAGATGGTAAAATAAAGGTTGTTGGTGCCATCACCATTTTATTACGCAATTATTTTACCCATGTCTCCAACCAAATCGCCCAAAAAATCCCCTAATAGCCCCAATACCGTTAGTCGCCTCTTACGTACACCCACCTGAAGAAATGGGGTAGTGCTATTCTAAGCCGACACTACTCGGCTTATACGAAATAAACATTCATATTTAGACGTCACGGTATTGTTTCCTATTTTCTTGTCCACAGATTCTTTATTTTATCAATTTCCCTTTTTGGTTCCAAAATTGGTTGAAATGTTTGTTACCTCTGTTTTGTCATTACATCATTATTCGAAGTTGTGTTGTGTAGTGGCTTAGAATAGCACTACCCCATTTCTACCCGTGGGTGTACGTAAGAGGCGGCTATGAGTATTGCAGCTTTTAGAGAAGTTGTTGGGCGATGCAGTTGGGCCTCCAACACATACATACATACATATACTCACGGCTAAATATCCCTTAACGGGGTAGCCAGAGCTTTGGAATGAGAAATTCCTCAGCCACTTTTTGAAGTTGATTGGGAAAAAGATGGTAAGAATAAATGTTTTTGGTTACGGGTCTCCAACCGCATCGCCCAAAAATCACTTAAAAAGCCCTTATACCCTTAGTCGCCTCTTACGATCACCCACGGGTAAAAATGGGGTAGCGTTATTCTAAGCCGACACTACACGGCCTCCAACACCAATACCAATAACCGCATCGTCAAAAAATCACTTAAAAAACCCAACACTTCGTCAAGTCAAGTACAATTAGCAAGTCGCCTCTTAAGAACAACCACGAAAAGAAATGGAATAGTGCTATTCTAAGTCGACACCAGACAGCATTTTAAATAAAGTTTATTCAACGTTGTATATTGCCGCGTAATGCCGGAATAGAATGTCATAACCCCTTTCTCCCACGGGTGCCGTAAGAAGCGACTGAGGGTAAGGGGCTTTTGTATTTTTTTCTGGGCGATGTGTTTGGAGACCCATAACCAACGATACTTTATTTGTTCCATCTTGTCCCCTATCAACTTCCAAATGTGGCTGAGGAGTTTCTAGCTCTGGGGCTCTGAAGCTGAAGATCTACCGCACTCACCGGCCGCACTTTAAGAATCTAAACATCTTAACTCTTTGTTCTCTTTATATTTTGGAAAGCTGTAAATTAGTTAGAAAGTATCCACAATTCTTTAAAAAACAATCTGACTATATTCGAAGATTCCCATTAAGATCCGGAAGGGATAAATTAATAGTACCGCCTTCAAGATTACAAATTCATTACAAAAGTCCTCTCCCTATGTGCTGTAAAATATACAACCACCTTCCAAATTACGTAGCTCAAGAATCAGACTACAAATCTTTTATAAAACTTTTAAGATTGTATTTAATAGAAAATTGATTTTATAATTCTAAGGAATATTTTGATAATAATATAATTTAATGTGTTAGTTTAAATAATTACCAGAATTTTTAATTTATTTTATATTAATTTAATGTAATTTAATTTGATTGTTGGATTGTTTATATAGTTGATTTATTGATAAATAGAAATTAGAATTTTATAAATTATTATTTTTCCAATGTTTTACTTTATCGTGTTTTGTGTTATCAAGTTTAATGTCAGTTTAGTAGTGTTAGATTTGATTAAAATGTATTAATAAATTTAGAGATAAGTATTTTTTGCTATGCCCTTGCACGGTATACATGTCAAAATTTATGTACTGTATGTCATGTAAATTGGGATGTGTAAATGCAATAAAGATTTTGATTTTGATTTTTGATTTTAAGTATGTATGTAAGATTCCAATCTGTCTATTTTCGCACTACCACGTTTTATACACCTGCTAATCATGCGACGTCAACATAAGAAAGAGTGATCATTTCTTGATTAGATAAAGTACTTGTTTATGGTCAAAATCAATTGGTTTCTGCCAAAGGATTAAGTTTTATGGAAAGCTATCACTTAAAGCTCTCTATAACGATTATGACCAGGGGCAAGCACGAGCACTATTTTATCGACACGATAACGGTTAGAATGAGATGGCAGTATACGATACTAAGTAAGTGCGTAAGAGATGGCTGCTTTATCCCACGCGATAACTAGTTTAAACACGGCTCGTGCTTGCCCTTCAGTTCTTACGAATTATCCTTCAGTTCTTCCGAATTATCCATCTTTTTAAACGGCATTGCCATATGTAGTCGTAGAACAACCGGTTTCTCGTGGATTTTAAGGGCAAAAAAATACTTACTTATAGTACGTTTTAATTAGATATCGCGTGGTACAAAACAGCTATCTAATACGCACTTTCTTAGTATTTTATACTGTCATTTCATTCTAATTTACACGTCGCTCGTGCTAGCCATGCAGAAATTTGTTACTCATATGTTTTTTAATATAAGTCTTTTGGAATTAGTCCTGCTTTAGTTAGTTTTAGCCCTGCTTCGTGAGACATTTAGCTACATTAATGATCTCCTCCAATTGCTGAACTATATATACATAATCTCACGGCTATAGATCCCTAGAAGTAAGGAATTCGTAGCCAGAGCTAAGGAATTCTTATTCCTCAGCCACTTTTGGAAAATTGAGCGGGGAAAAGATGGTAAAGTAAAGGATGTTGGTGATGGGTCTCCAACTGAATTGCCCAGAAATCTCTTAAAAGCCCCAATACCGTTAGTCGCCTCTTACGTACACCCACCGGAAGAAATGGGGTAGTGCTATTCTAACCCGGCACTACACAGCCAACAGAACTATCTTCAATGCTAATTTTATTTTACGTTAGAATGTGTTCAAGCCCTTTTCCAGTATTAGGATTAGTACCGTTGGCTTCTGATTTTAAGATCTTTGAAGATAAGATAAATGTTTACTTATAGATGTGGCTCTAGATATATATCAGTATCGTGCACACACACGTGCCTAATACAGATTAAAATGTTCATGTAAATTTGTGTTAGAGGCGGTTTGATTATATTTATACATAAACTCACGCTGTTAGTTCCCATTTGGGTGGGCAGAGACTAACGATAGCCACTTTGTACGAACCTTGCAAACCTCTCTAGCTTGCTAGCTTGCTTCGTTCACATCCATCAACCGTTTCATACATGCTCTTTTATTCTTCATACTTCGGACATATACGACGTGATAGCTCAGTGGGTAGAACACCGGTTAACGTGCAAGCGACTAGTGTTCAAATCCCGGGTCGGGCCTACACCAATTTGTCTTTTCTAAAGACATATGTGTGGTTAATTTATCATGGTTGTTAACGGTGAGGGAAAACATCGTGAGGAAACCCACATGGCTGAGTTGTACTTAGTCATGTGACAGTGTATTCGTACAAAACGGCGATAGGCCTGCCCCCTATCACGTGAGTACACTGTCCATGCAAAACGTGGGTACTCTGAACACCAGATGACAAAGTCACTTGTTGTTCAGAAGTATTAGTACCTCTGCCAACCCCTTCGGGGATATTCGGCGCGAAGTTTATGTTATGTTATGTTACCTCGGACACTTGCATGTAAAATAAACTATAATATGTTTTACTGGTTAGAGTTCTGAACCAAGCTAGCTAAATATTTATCTATAAGTAGGTTTCAGCTTGGCATATACTCACAGAGCTTCAGTATAAGAAATTCCTCAGCATCTTATAGAACTTGTGTGGGGAAAATATTGTACAATAAAGGTGGTTTTAGTGATTGGTCTCCAACCACATAGCCCAAAACGTCCGAAAATCACAAATATCTTCCGTCTTTGTTGCATAAAAGTACAAATAAAAACGTATTCATTACAAATTAAGTCAATCATTGTATCTTTTCACCCAGAAACAGTGCATAAAGATAAAATGAGTGCAGATATGCTATCGGTCCTCATGCGGTCACCGAATGCAAACATATGTTTATCACGATGGTGTTGAGTGGAGTGATATTTGACATTGGGGAAGGTTCGGAACCTACGTATACTCACGGTATTAGTCGCTATTGGGGTAGGCAGAGAGTATCGATTGCCACTTTGTACGATTATACCTTAGGCGCTTCTATTACATCCATAGATAATTGTTCCATACATACATATACCCACGGCTTTAAATTCCAAAAAGGTGAAGCCAGAGCTTCGAAATTTCTTAGCCACTTATGGAAGTTCAGTGGAAAAAATATTGTAGTATAGTTTGTTGGTGATTGGTCTCCAACCGCATCGCCCATCTTAAAAAGCCCCTAATTCCCTAAGTCGCCTCTTACGAGCACCTATGAAAAGAAATGGGGTAGTATCGACTTACGATAACACATTTTTTCCGTAGAAGTAGTAAGAGACGACTAAAGGTGTTAAGGCTTTTTAAGTTATTGTTGGGCGATGTGGCTGAAAATCTGTCACCTATCCTTTTTACAATCTTTTCCCCACAGTACTGCCAAAAATTTGTGAGATATAATCTTATCTTATACCTATAGCCGTAAGTACAAGCGAGTGATTTTTATTAGTAATAATATTTTATTGAACTCCGAAAAATAAAGTTGGAAATATTTGTATCAGTAAGTAGTAGCTGTTTAGTGTCGGCTTAGAATAGCACTACCCCATTTCTTCCGGTGGGTGTAGGTAAGAGGCAACTAACGGTATTGGGGCTTTTTAAGGGATTTTTGGGCGATGCGGTCGGAGACTCATCACCAACAACCTTTATTCTACCATCTTTTCCCCACTCAACTTCCAAAAGTGGCTGAGAAATTTCTAATTTCTCAGCTCTGGCTACCCCTTTTAGGGATTTATAGCCGTGAGTATATGTATGTATGTATGTAAGTAGTGTGAAATGAACATAGCTCAAGTACGCACATAAGATTTATTTCCAGCTTATCTCCAACAAATATCAATCATAATATAATCTTGTTTACATGTGAAATATTCTAACATATTTACGCTTTATCTGGGGTCATTAATGCGATTCGATCCAAATAATTGTTTGTAAATATAACTGTTTGTGCCGCATACCGTTATGTTGGATTAAAATTAGTGTTGCAACAGAACTCTGCTTCCGCTTCCGCAACTGCAGAAGTTCCGCATGTTTTTTCACTTCTGTTTCTGCTTCTGGTTCCGCAAACTTGATAACAGAAGTCTTAACGTAGCAGTAGACGCGACGACGGCACGGCGCGGGTGGTTGCGGGATGTGGTTTAATATATGAAGAACATAGAAATAGACTGAAAGATGAAAAAGCGGCCAAGTTACTCTTTATTAAATATAACTTGCCGCTGTTTAATTTTGACAACTAAAGTACAAATTTAATAAAATATTTTTTTTTAATGTAAAATTGATCTTTTTTTCATAGTGTTACCGCTTCCGTTTCCGCTTCCGTTAAGATTTACATTTGACATCTGTTTCCGTTTCTGCTTCCGTTATGCCAGTTCCGTTGCATCACTAATTAAAATATCATTGCCCTATTTGAAAGAAAATACATTTATTTCTCTTAAATGCTACATACTGCTGCGCTGCTGTGTAGTACCGGCTTAGAATGTCACTACCCCTTTCTGCCCACGGGTGTCGTAAGAGGCGACTAAGGATATAGGGCTTTTTAAGTGGTTTTTGGGCGATGCGGTTGGAGACCCATCACCAACGATACTTATTTTTACTATCTCCTCTTATACGTAAGTGGCGACTTACGGTATTGGGCTATTAAGGGATTTTTGGACGATGCGGTTGGAGACCCATCACCAACAACCTTTATTTTTACTATCTTTTCCCCACTCAAATTTCCAAAAGTGACTGAGGAATTTCTAATTCTTTAGCTCTGGCTACCCCTTCCTGGGATTTATAGCCGTGAGTATATGTATGTATGTATGTATCTTCTCCTATATAAACTTCCAAATGTGCTGAGGAGTTCCTAGCTCCTCTTTTCGGGATTATGGCCGTGAGTATGGCATACATGTATGTAATTAAATGCAAATAATAATTATTAATTTGGGAAAAACTATGCTTCTATAAAGCGTTAACTTTAAGTCAGTTTAGTGGTAGGCAATTTGTGCATGTTCAAACCACAGATTAAATATTAGTTCAAACTAAAATAAACTGTTAATCGGAAAGTAGATTTGAAACCGAACAGCTTAATACTTTTTTAGATGAAGGAGACAAAATCGAGCGAAGCTCTTATACGCGGGGTCTTATAGGCCATTTCTTTGTGATTGAACCTACCATTGAGAAATACATACATACATAAATTCACGGCTATAAATCCCAAGATGGGGTAGCCAGAGCTAAGGAATGAGAAATTCCTCAGCCACTTTTGGAAAGTTAAGTGGGGAAGAGATGGTAAAATAAAGGTTGTTGGTGATGGGTCTCCAACCGCATCGCCCAAAAATCCCTTAAAAGCCCCAATACCGTTAGTCGCCTCTTACGTTCACCCACCGGAAGAAATGGGGTAGTGCTATTCTAAGCCGACACTACACAGCTAATATCATAATAGCACAGAAATAATCACCGAAAATCCATTTTCCCATTGAACTCAATAGAAAGAAGTTTATGGTTTCTCATTTAAAGCGCGGCTAAAGCTTAAAACCGACTGCACAAATAGTAAAAAGACTTAAGATAGTTCGAGAGGTGTTCAATAAATAGTGAGAAGGAGATATCACTTCTTCTTGGATAGAATAAAAAAATACTGGCGGGCATAGCCCAGACATTCGATATAATGATAATAAATCCATTCCTTTTTGTTTTTTAAAAACAGAACTCATTTGTTTGCGACGTGTCTGAAAGTTTTATTAAAAAATGTTAAAATATAAGCTCGCGCGGTTATAAAATATCGTTTCTTAAAACATTTTAGTATCGAACAGGTAAATCAAGACTTAAGAGCTACATAAGGGATTAACACTCCTCCATATTCTACGGTTGCACGTTGGTACGCTGAGTTTAAACGACGACGAACATCCAATAACGATGACCCATGCATGGGATGCCCTACAACGGTAGTCACTAAATAAATGATTAAAAAACTTGAAAAAAAAAGTTTTGTTTTACTAAGATAAGCGCACAAGTCTAGAGTTGCGATGGCTACAATTAAAGAAGCTGGCTTCGAATTGATGGAACATCCTCCGTATTGACAACATGATAGTCCAGTGGGTAGAACACTCGCCCGAAAACAGAAGGGCGTGAGTTCCATCCTGGGTCGGGCCTACACCAATTTGTCTTTTCTAAAGTCATATGTGTGGTTAATTTATCATGGTTGTTAACGGTGAGGGAAAACATCGTGAGGAAACCCACATGGCTGAGTTGTACTTAGTCATGTGACAGTGTATTCGTACGAAACGGCGATAGGCCTGCCCCCTATCACGTGAGTACACTGTCTAAGCAAAACGTGGGTACCTTCTCTGGACACTAGATGGCGCTGCCATGTGAGTTCAGAAGTATTGGTACCTCTGCCAACCCCTTCGGGGATAAACGGCGTGAACGTTTATGTTATGTTATGTTATGAACGTTTACGTTTATATACCAAGTTTATAAACCTTAAAGATGAGTGCATAGAAAAATGAAATAACATTCAAAAAAATATATTTGCTTCACAGTCATTCTCACTATTTATCGAACGCCCCTAGTAAGAAGGTTTGCCTAACTCGCTCAGATCAATTCATTTAAATCGCATTTTCATTGAAGTCCTATTAGGATTGTATGAAGATATCAAGGGGTATAGTTTAGTTAAAAATGCTATTCCGAAGACATACATACATACATAAACTCACGGCTATATTTCCCTAGAAGGGGTAACCAGAGCTAAGGAATTATAAATTCCTCAGCCACTTTTGGAAGTTGAGTGGGGAAAAGATGGTGAGATAAAGGTTTTTGGTGATGGGTCTCCAACCGCATCGCCCAAAAATCCAATAAAAAGCCCCGATACCCTTAGTCGCCTCTTACGACACCCGTGGGTAGAAAGGGGTAGTGACATTCTAAGCCTGCACTACACGGCAAGACTATTCCGAAGAGTTGTATCAAAACCAGAAAAAAATTCTTAAGCACATACATACATATACACACGGCTTTAAATCCCTAGAAGGGGCAGCCAGAGCTAAGGAATTGGAAATCCCTAAGCCACTTTTGGAAAGTTGAGAGGGGAAAAGATGGTGAGATAAAGGTTGTTGGTGATGGGTCTCCAACCACATCGCCCAAAAATCCCTTAAAAGCCCCAATACCGTTAGTCGCCTCTTACGTACACCCACCGGAAGAAATCGGGTAGTGCTATTCTGAGCCGACACTACACAGCTAAAATATTAAGTAATATGTGATATTAATTTATGGTCGTTAACGGTGAGGCAAAACATTGTGAGGAACCTAAATAGGGAAGTTAAACTTAATCATGTGGGTTTCCTCTCAGCAACAGGTGTGGAATCGATGGTGGTGCTCTTCTCATGTTATTATTTCCTTAAAAGGGTTTAAAATCAATTCAAGATTGTTGTGGTAAATAAAGCCTAAATATATAGTTTTTGTTTTGCACCAGCCCCACCGCGAAAAAAATCTAAGATACCCTTTGGTCGGGTTGTAGTACTTTTAATACTTTCGTAACTTTGCATAACAGTTTTGTCAGGATCGTACAAAGTTGCGATTAGTTATATCTACAGCAACGGCAGTTAATAACTTTGTAAGACGGAATTCTCATTAGATAATTTGTAATCATAAAATTTTAAATGGCTTTCTAGAAAAAACACTAGCCCATATCGTCCCCTGCAGAGCAAGCACGAGCCGTGTTTAAACTAGTTATCGCGTGGGATAAAGCAGCCATCTCTTACGCACTTACTTAGTATCGTATACTGCCATCTCATTCTAACCGTTGTCGTGTCGATAAAATAGCGCTCGTGCTTGCCCTACTGGAGGCCTAACACGAGCGTTATTTCATCGTTACTCTGTCGGTTAGAATGAGATAAAAATATACGATACTATGTAAGAGTGAAAGAAATAGCAGTTTTTTACCACGCATAGATATATTATGCTTACGTATATATATTGACAATACAAAGATGATAGCTCGACATAAACTAAAGTACAATTGTATGCGTAAATGAGTGTGACACTAAAATGGCGGATTACTATAACTAGCCTTATTAAAAAAAAAGCGAATAGTGTTCTAATCCCGGGTCGGGCCTACACCAATTTCGTCTTTTCTAAAGACATATCTGTGGTTAATTTATCATGGTTGTTAACGGTGAGGGAAAACATCGTGATGAAACCCACATGACTGATTTGTACTTAGTCATGTGACAGTGTATTCGTACAAAACGGCGATATTCCTGCCTCCTATCACGTGAGTACACTGTCCATGCAAAACGTGGGAACTCTGAACACCAGGTGACAAAGTCACGTGATGTTCAGAAGTATTAGTACCTCTGCCAACCCCTTCGGGGATATTCGGCGTGAACGTTTATGTTATGTTATGTAAAAAAAAAGGAATTATAACTACCTTTTTTGGTAGTAATAGCCGTTATGTATGGAAATATCATTCTAGGTCGGGCAACTTTAACACCTAGAGATTATTCAAAAATGACTAAAAAGTATAAAGAAACAACTCAATATTAACTAAAACTTTTATTTACACTAAATTAATACATCTATTTAATACCAATACGATTTAGCTGGTACCCTATCTTCTTTGATACCCATCGCATTCATCACATCCATTTCGAAGGTACATAACTTTGGTTCGAATGTCACCTGAAATAAGAAAATATATTAGGGCTTGTACACAAAACTGTGATGTGAAGCGATGCGATGCGAATTTCTGCTTAATAATGAAGAAAATTTCATGTCATCGCAGTTTTGTGTACAACCCCTTAGTGTTTATACATTGACTATCAATAAATACAAACTTTCCTTAATGGAACATTTAAATGGTAAGTTGAAAACTTAATGACATACCAAGATTTGCTTTTGAGAACCATTTCATCCATTATAGTGCCGAAAAAACCTTTTTTTTTACTTTAACTTAAACAGGGATCGAAATCGATGTATTTAAGAAAACATACAAAGATACATATACTCACGGCTATAAATCCCTAAAAGGGGTAGCCAGAGCTGTGGAATTAGAAATTCCTCAGCCACTTTTGGAGAGTTGCATGGGGAAGAGATGGTAAAATAAAGGTTGTTGGTGATGGGTCTCCAACCGCATTGCACAAAAATCCCTTAATAGCCCCAATACCGTTAGTCGCCTCTAACGTACACCCACCGGAAGAAATGGGGTAGTGCTATTCTAAGCCGACACAACACAGCTTTTAAGAAAAATTTAAAATAAAACTATTTTGCATAGATGTCGATTGTGTACGTGACCCATTTGTTGCAATTTTTTTGTACGGATGTGTGTTTGAACACTTTTCAGTGATAAAGAGTACCTACAGTAAAAAAGGGGTACGGGCGTTTTTGTACTCATTACTAATCGTACATTGTCATAATCGTACATACGTCGTATCAAGACAAATATTTTTACGAGGTCAGATTTTTATTGTTCGATTTGAAATATCGGATTGTTAAATATGTATCTCGAAAGTACGCAATAATTAGTCATATGTAACATAACATAACATATACTCACGGCTATAAATCCCTAGAAGGGGTAGCCAGAGCTAAGGAATTAGAAATTCCTCAGCCACTTTTGGAAATGTGAGTGGGGAAAAGATGGTAAAAGTAAAGGTTGTTGGTAATGGGTCTCCAACCGCATCGCCCAAAAATCCCTTAAAAGCCCCAATACCGTTAGTCGCCTCTTACGTACACCCGTCGGTAGAAACGGGGTAGTGCTATTCTAAGCCGTCACTACACGGCAGTCATATGTATATTTAAATATTAATAATCGTTATTTGTTAGTGATATTTTAGGTAAGAGTGACGATGAATCTGAAATACATGTGAGAGGGGACTTAGGAATTTGGGGCCTTCTGTGTGCCTGAAAATTCATCATCGACCCTGTTTTATTTTCACAATCAACTTCCAAAAGTGGCTGAGCAATTTCTAATTCATGTCGTTAATACAAGTTTGCAAGTAGTATAGAATTTATGGTTGATCAAAAATACTGATATAAAAATTATGACGATTTCGTCGTTTAATATTTAATAACCTAATAGTTATTTCCTTTATTTTTTTATTAGGTTTATATATTAACACTATTAACATAATTATTTTAAAACTTAATGACATACGAAGATTTATTTTTGGGAACCACTTCATCCATTACAGTACCGAAAAACCATTTTTTCCGGAAGGTTGACCCATTTGAGAAAACTGCTAGTAAAATATTTGTTTTAGAAATACGCAAAAACTGTTCATTTTTGTTGCTTTCCGTACATATAAAAGTTATTATTTGTACTGTTATTTCACATAAGAGAGCCGATGTATCTTAATTACATATATGTGTACTTGGGGTTTTTGAGGCTTTTTATGTTCCTGAAAAGTACATACATACATATACTCACGGCTATAAATCCCTTAACGGGGTAGCCGGAGCTTTGGAATGAAAAATTCCTCAGCCACTTTTGGAAGATGATTGGGGAAAAGATGGTAATAATAAATGTTTTTGGTGACGGGTCTCCAACCGCATCGTCCAAGAATCCCTTAAAAACCCCAATACCGTTAGTCGCCTCTTACGTACACCCACCGGAAGAAATGGGGTAGTGCTATTCTAAGCCGGCACTACACAGCCAGCCACTTCCAAAAGTGGCTGAGATATTCCTAATTATGAAGCTCTGGCTATCTCTTTTTGGGATTTATTGTCGTGAGTACAAGTATGTGTGTAGTATAGAATATATTATGTCTTGAATACGACAGTAATTATACAACAATTTTCAATGCACTCTATTCTTTAACCTTCGATTTTTTCCTGATTCATATAATTAGTACATTGATATTAACATTTTCACACCAGCCGTGGTGAAAATACGTCGAGACAAGAAAAAACATTGTCACCATTATATTAACGTGAAATTTGCAAATAGTATGCAAGATAGAAAAAGGAATGTTGAGGTGGTTTGGGCACATAGAGAGGATGGATGAAAATAAAGTAGCGAAAAGAGATATATAGAGCCAATGTGGATGGGATTGTTAGTAGAGGACGGCCTCGTAAAACGTTTCTTGACCAGATAGAAAACGTTCTTATAAAGGCGGGGGTCCGAAGATAGAACAATAAAAGAGCAAGTATGAGAAGAATAATGAATGTAAGGGAAGCAAGAGAGGTTTGTCAAGATCATATTAAGTGGCTATCGATAGTCTCTGCCTACCCCAATGGGAATAATGGGCGTGAGTATAAGTAAGTAAGTAAGTTGCAAATAAAGTTTGAATGTTAAAAAAATGCTATCTCAAAAAGTTGTTTTTAGTTTGTAACTAATATTGTATATATTTAATTACCTTCTCCACCGCAGCAGCCATAGTATCTTTCTCGGTATTCTCTACATAGGCTTTCTTGCTTTTATAGTCGATGGTTTCCTCATTGCTCGGAGGAATCGGTATTATGCGGCTCGATGTTGCTGAGACTCGAACCTGGAACCACGGATGACATTTATGTATATTGCTGTGAATTGTTAGCTTAGAATAACACTACCACCATTTCTTCCGGTGGGTGTACGAAAGAGGTGGTACTCTATTTTTTTATTATCAATAACAATATTGTTATGATACGATATTACGTATGCCGTGCGTAAGATTAGGGAAATAGCAGACATAGAAACAGCTGGCATTGTGTATTTCAGTTATTTTCATAGTATTATGTCGTTCGGTATTGTTTATAATGACTGTTGAGCTTAGAATAGCGCTACCCCATTTCTTCCCATGGATATTCATAAGAGGCGACTAAGGGTATTGGGGCTTAACCATAACAAAAATGTTTTGACATAGTAATTAATAAAGTATCTCAATCTGCATACATACTCATTTATGTAATATACAAACATACATACTTACACCATTTTTCCCGTTTGGTTAGGCAGCGACTATCAATCGCCACTCTATAATTTCATTAATATTTCAAAAATAATTTCATACAAGCTCTCTGATTCTTTATACTTTGGACGCCTGTCTTTTTGAGCACACTTTCTATTTGGTACAAATGTGTTCTCCGAGTTTGTCCTCTACTGACATTATCTTACTATTATTACTTAAACACTCAATTACTTTCCCCCTTAAACCCAAAACATACCTTCTCCCCCTCCTCAGTATATCTCCAATTGAAATCAGTCGCTTTCAAAGTCTCTGGATCTACTAATTTCACTCCGGTTGTCACCAAAAGTGGGGCTTCCGACTTTACTGTGACTCCAGGGAAACTCTTGTCTTTGCCGACCTGTAATGTGTGATATTTTGTTAATAGATGTTTAGTGTTGGCTTAGAATAGCACTAAGCTATTTGTTTCTGTGGGTGTAGAGAGGTGATTCAGGGTTTTGAGCTTTTAAGTAATTGTGGGCAATGTGGGAACCCATCAACAATCCTAGATTATTTATTAGACTTCAAAAGTTGCTGAGATATTTTCGATCTGTAGGGCAAGCACGAGCACTATTTTATCGACACGATAACGGTTAGAATGCGATGGCAGTATACGATACTAAGTAAGTGCGTAAGAGATGGCTGCTTTATCCCACGCGATAACTAGTTTAAACACGGCTCGTGCTTGCCCTTCTGGAGGCTCTGGCTATCCTTAGACCAAGATCAAGCACAAAAAGCTTGTAAAAAAATGAGATTTTATTCACATTCAAAATCTTTGTCATATTATGTATACAAAGCAAAAGGAACCTTAATAGCTTGATAGCCACCAATATTCATGCAGGAGGCATGAGTTCATTTCTCGAGTCAGACCTTTATAGATATTTTTTTCTTAAATCATTATATGGTTAATTAATCAAGGAATCCCTTTGATATTTTAGAATACCCCATGACCATTTTTGAATTACTGATTTACTGTATGAATGGTGAGTTGAGTTGAGCAAAAGGAAAAATCTGTGATAACAACGACCATTACCCGTTTTCTAACTTTCAAATTTAAACTTGCATACTTAGATTATAATAAGCGTTGCATCGCTCAACACCTTTTGCCTCTTCATTTGCGTAGGAATATAGCAGATATCTGTCTACTAGCCAAGATTGCTCAAGGTTATATTGATTGTCCTGAACTCCTCAGTAAAATTTGCTTGAGAGTTCCTTCAAAAAAACTGCGTAGCAATGATTTGCTTCATGTCCCCCCAGCCAAAACAAATTACAGACGTAATGCCTATCTTATCAGATCTTGCAATGAATTTAATTATTATAACGATAAACTCACTTTGGATCTATTCCATAACAGTATAGCTCACATTAAGCGATCATTTGCAAATGACTTTTTTTAAAATTTTAGTATTTCAAATTAGCGGTTGCTGTTGCCGAACATTGGTTTGTCACATCATTTGTTTCGGTGCATTTTTCTTGCTGTTGTTTTATTAATTAGTTAAATTCCTTTTTTAGTTAAGCCTTCTGTTTCTCTGTTGTTTTCGATGTTCTTTATTTTTATGCATATGTGGGAGCTTGTTATTGGCCTATTTCTGCCTATGTTATTATTTTAAATTGTAAATTTAGCTGTAAGCCCCCCAACGATAATAAAATAAAATAAATAAAATAAAATTACATTGTCATTGTCATCAACCATTTTTAATCCTTCTAACAACTTTATAAGGTAAAGTCTACTTACAACTCTAAGATGTGTGTTAAGTCCTTCTACTATGACCCAGTTCCGTTCCTGTATAACTTGCGAGACTATTCCCTGCTTTCCCTTGTCGACACCCACCATCACTTCTACACGATCTCCTCTGAAATTAATAAATACTAATTACTATCTATGGCAGGGCTTCCCCAACTGTGGTCATCATGGCACTAACCCAGGGGTGTTGTGAGACAAATTGGTTTGGTAGTTTGTATCGATGCGAACTTAATAAGTCCAAAATGAGCATGAAAAGTTCTCGCAGGATAACAATACTCACATACTGCAACTAGCAGAAATAATCACTGGGTTTTGAAAGACATGCAGGAAGTACAACTAGGCATGGTAGGCAGTTTTCGTCACTGGAAACGCAGCACAGCCAAATAAAGTTTGGGCAACCCTGATCTATGGTACTAATTAATTGTATGTAAGATGAATGTATGATGTGATGCCTGCACAATAATACCAATATGCATGATAGGTCAATTGAGGTCAATGCTGCCATTCCATTACTTCAAATTATTTAAATATTTTTAAGTAGATGACTCAATATGTTTTGTAATAATAATGAAATTGATTTCAGAGAGTAAATAAGGTAAGGTCTGTTTTGAAAGTCTAAGGTTTAAATAGAATTATTACATACATATACTCACAGCACGGCCAAAAGTCCCAAGAAGGGGTAGCCAGAGTTACAGAGCTAGAAACTCCTCAGCAACATTTGGAAGTTAATTTGGGAGAAGATGATAAACATAAAGTATTGTTGGTAAGTGGTAAAAAGCCCCACACCCTTAGTTGCCTTTATGACACCCATGGGTAGAAAGGGGTATTGACATTCTAAGCGGGCACTACACAGCACCTAATTATTACAAGAGCAGTATTATTATCACTCACACAAAAGTATGCAAATGTTCCTCAGTTTTTTCTTATGGCAATATCACAAAAAAATACTGTCCCTAAGCGAAGTAATAAGTGTTTAAGCTGTATAGACGATGATTATTGACTCACTTGAAGAATCCCCATTCCCCTATTGGTTCAAGAAACACTTTTTTTCGTTGAGAACCCAAATCATTTTGCAATCTAAACTGCAGCGTCCATGGCCTGTTTGTAGTAAAGCGATACTTTTTTCTTGATATCTCAGCTTTTGGATACTGAGGATAGCCAGTAGGATTCTTCCAGTAAACCTGAAATATTATTTATTTTAGGTTATCTTCTATTCGTTCCGAGATATTGATGTTCTCAGTAAGTAATTTACCTGCTCGAAGCTTCGTTTTACATATGACTCGGGAAAATTTGAGTATTTGATTGTTAAATCACCGACTTTTTTAGCTAAAGCGCCGTAAAGACGCATTTTCATTAAATTTATATATTATCAATGTTATCAATTAAATTCACTTAATTTTTTCTAAAGGCGGCTTCAATCATCCGTGATTGCCACAATTATTTCGCCAATATCGAGTCGAGTGTACTACAAGGAAGGTCCATAACATAATATTGATTTATTTTGATGAAATAGTTTTGTCATATTGAAATTAAGATTAATACAATTAATACAAATAAGTATCTACCGACCTAACATACAAATACAAGGTAAGCTACATTGTTTAAATATATATTCTGTATCGGTTGTCTTAAAACCTTGGTTTTAGGTATAACTTTGCTTGAATGAAATGGAACGTTAAATACAGGGAAACTGTTTGTTTTGAAGCTTCTTCACTGACGAACGCAAGAGTAATTTAGTATGAAATTAATTACAGGTATCTCGTTTTAGTCGTCGTCGTCGTCGAAGCAGCTTAGTAATTTTAAAACATACACTTATTTAAAATATTTACCTAAATAATGACGCAAAAATCATCCATAGACTACTGACATAAATCAGCTGTCCAATTTGCAGTCGTTGTAGATGGCAGCACAGCGTCACGTGAATTTTCATGGCGCTGTTGATGGGCTAGCCCGATTGTCTTGTGATTTCAATAAAATTAGCTGTTTCTCAAAATTTACTATTAAACAGCAATAAATTACCAGCTCGGGGTGAGTACCAGAGTTATCTACACCGAAATAAATGCATGTACACTGTGTAATTGCCTTTTGCGTGCTACTACAAGTGTCAAAAGTCACTGAAATATCGAGGGGTTTGGGGGTGATAATTTCAGTGCAAAACATTGTCTGGCGCCTGAATGTCTGGATTCCAGACAGGCGCCATGGAAGTGAATCAAATATTGATTCTTGCCACCCATTTCCTGAGACATTAAACCTATAAAACCTTCATTTCCAGCCCATCTTCGAAACACTGCAGTGCACCCCTGTGACTTGTTTAAATTATTGATTTTACTCAACCAGGACTTATTAACAAATACATAGGAAATGTAGTTATTTGAAACGTAATTTCATCTTTAACACAAGTAGTGCAATGTGTGATGTATTCCTAAGCAAGTTCTATTGTGTGTTGATTAATTTGTGTTTTTTTAGTGATCATAATGTCGGAATATTGGTTGATAAGTGCCCCGAGTGAGAAATCCAACCAGGCAACCTGGGAAACCCTGAATAATGCCACCAAAAATGGCAATCTCAGTGTCAACTATAAATTCCCGATCCCAGACCTCAAGGTATTTTATTTTAGTTTGGACTTCTTCTATAATAGATATAATGGATGTTAGAATATGAGAATGTTAAAACTTGTGTTAAAAATCTACATGATTTTAGGCAAAAAACATATGCTCTATAATTTTTAAAGAATAAATCTATTTAATAACTTCTTATTTAATTATATTAAATACATCTCAAATGTTATATAAATACTTAAAGATATTGTTAATGTTTAAAACTGTATAACCAAATTGAACAAAGCACACAAATTAAGTGAGCACATAAACAATTTTATGAGTAAAACCGACAGGGAACTAATTTTTAGCAATGGTTAAACACTTATTTTGTAAAGGTTCATTAAGTTTAAGCTTTTTTTATTAGGTGCTATAACAAGATTCTTGTCATTATCTTTTGATAAAATCACCTTTGTAAGATCATGGACAAGTAATTTTTTTGTGATGTGATATTTGTCAATTTTAATAAATAAAATATAATATTAGTGAGGGAATTACATATGGAAGGACATGTTGGTATTAAGGGATATTTAATTCTTTGATTAATAGACTTTTTGTAAGCTGTATAAAGTTAAAAACTTGGTATTCTAATAAATTTATACCTCATATTCAAGCCTAAATATTTTTCTGATAACATATGCTTATAACTTCAGGTCGGGACGTTAGACCAGCTAGTGGGGCTCTCCGATGACCTTGGCAAGTTGGATGCCTTTGTCGAGGTGGTCACTAGGAAGGTGGCTCAGTATCTTGGAGAGGTATGTATTAAACTTGTAATCCTCAAACATTCATATAATATCTCCAATGGGGTGGCAGAGGTACTAATACTTCTGAACATCACATGACAGTGTCACCAGGTGTTCAGAGAACCCACATTTTGCTTGGACGGTGGATTCTCAAAATAGGAGGTGGGAATATTGCTGCTTTATTTAATGAAAAATTAAATGTAAAAACTTGGTCAGCCCCATGGCATGAGGGATTTATGTGCAAGAATATCACTTGAGAAGTAAGATGCTGACAGTTTTTGTAAGAATAAATAATAATTACGATATAATAATAATAGACAAGGTGATAGCTCAGTGGGTAGAACACCGGTTGATGTGCAAGCGTCTAGTGTTCAAATCCTGGGTCGGGCCTACACCAATTTGTCTTTTCTAAAGACATAAGTGTGGTTAATTTATCATGGTTGTTAACGGTGAGGGAAAACATCGTGAGGAAACCCACATGGCTGAGTTGATTGATAGGCATGTGACAGTGTATTCATACAAAACGGCGATAGGCCTGCCCCCTATCACGTGAGTACACTGTCCATGCAAAACGTGGGTACTCTGAACACCAGGTGACAAAGTCACATGATGTTCAGAAGTATTAGTACCTCTGCCAACCCCCTCAGGGATATTCGGCGTGCATGTTTATGTTATGTTATGTAAATAATAATTTTAACTCTTCTCATTTCGGAAGACTTATGTGCTCCCTCATACCACATGCCACCTATACTGTACTTACTATATAAAACCTTGTATATGGTTATGTGTTAAAAATTCACAATTCAAAAATTTCAAGGTATGTTATTTGAAATAATTGAATGTTAATTAAATGTCAGAAGAACTAAACCAATTAAAAAAAACTTTTAACTAAAATAAATGTATGGGTGACTAAGAATAATTTACACATGCAAGTTCCTATGAAAATAGGATAAATTATAAGCAAAAAAGAAAAAATATGGTATGGGTTGTCTGGAAGAGATCGCTCTTAGTGATAAGACCGCCAGTTGTACTTTGGCTTTTGTACCGATCTTTTTTTTGTTATTGTTGCTTTTTTGTGATGTGCAATAAAGAGTATTTTTTTAAATTATTATTAGTGTCATCATTGCCCATTAAAATTTGTTGCACAAGAGGCTACAAGATTTCATTTCGTTGTTGTATATGGCTTAGTGTGAATTTTATCTCATTAATAGTGGCAATCAATAGTCTCTCCCTACCCAAATGGGAACTAACAGCGTGAGAATATGTATGTATGTGTGTAATTAATGGTATCTCCCACAATGTTATGAACAAAATCTTTGTAATTTCTCATTAAGAGTGTAATATTCCTCACCTATGGAATAGAAAATCTCGTTATTGCATAACACAAAAGGAAACATTCACATAACATAATTCAGTGGCAGTCTTACCACTAAAAGACACAATTTTAAAAATACTATGTTTGATTTTAGGTCCTAGAAGACCAGAGGGACAAGCTCCATGAAAATTTGATGGCGAACAACAGTAAGTGTTTAAATTATATATTATCTAAGTTTCAATTAAATATTTTAATTTAAAATGGCAATCTTGTTAAGCAAGTTAATACGCCAAATTGCTTTAAAAATATAATAATCATATTTTTAATAAGTACACTAAAGTATTAATTGCTACAAGATTGTTATGAACGTTTTTATGGGATTTAATTTATAAATGGTTTTGTAAAATTAAATGATTAGATATAAAGTCATAGTACAGTGCATGTGACACAAGTCTACGAGATCTTGAGTTAGCATGAGCGTTTTGATGACGTAGGAGCCATAGACAAATATAGACGTGTCAAAACATAGATCGAGCCAAAGACAAGGCCAGTGTTGCCAGCATGGAGGACTAATTTACTTTAGATGAATCTTGGAAAGCTGTTTTATATTTTCAAAAAAGCACACGGTAGTGCGAAAAAATATTTAAGCATGTCGCTGGTGGAAATATTCGGATTTTTATGAATTTAATCTGATACGATATATTTTAAACTATTTTGCATGTTTATTTTCTTTAGCACTTTATTTTTATATTCTTATTTCGCATTTTGTTACGACCATGTGTTATGGCAGTTGATGCCTGTCTATTTTTGTTTCCATTATGTGCACTCACACATTCATGAGCCTCATTGGAACTTTACATTATGTTTAGCACTTAGAATGTTTATCAATGTCACACAAAAACATACCAGCATTTTTTTTCAGGAAATTGTTCTATTTATGAACTTATAGATGTATTGGTGAAAATCTCAAAATTTCCAGTGTAAAAAAATATTGATTTAAATTTATTTTGCGAACTTGTAATTATAATTTAAAAATTAGGGAATTGGATCAAAATGCCATACAAATTTGTTAAGATACTTACAAAAGTATTTTCTGAACGAAACAGTTCTTGCTTTTTAATGAAGCCTAACAACTTAACTTAAAATGTACATAGTATGCTGTGTAGTGTCGGCTTAGAATAGCACTACCCCATTTCTTCCGGTGGGTGTACGTAAGAGGCGACTAACGGTATTGGGGCTTTTAAGGGATTTTTGAGCGATGCGGTTGGAGACCCATCACCAACAACCTTTACTTTACCATCTTTTCCCCACTCAACTTCCAAAAGTGGTTGAGGAATTTCTAATTCCTTAGCTCTGGCTACCCCTTCTAGGGATTTATAGCCGTGAGTATATGTATGTATGTATGTATATAGTATTATGTTATATAAAATTAGTAAAAGATTTTGTTAAATTTTCGATAGAACTGTTGATTTTTTGGTATTGATGATTGAAGAGTTACATTTATAACATGACGTTTGGAAAATTCTGTAAATTTAAATCTAATCTAAATTAATTATCTACTAAATGCTGACTCATTTTATACCCCTATCATATTATTTGTAATCACAAACCCAATAACAAGCTCATTCGTTTTTAAACTACCATTTATTTTCTCCCTACTCATAGACCATGAAAATATGACTTTGCCTTATATTCGATCAACCTTTATGAAACAATTGCTCTAGTTAATTTAAAATTCGTGATTCTTTATCATGTATTAAAAATTCAACTCTTGATAAAGTTATTAACATTGTTAATCTGATTTTATGCATATGCCTTTTTATAAATAAACTCATTGAACCATAGGCATTTTTTTAAATAATTATCAATGTTTCCTAAACTGAAGAAACATGTCTATTTGTTATTGGGTTACATTTAACTCCTCAACTCAATCATATCACGAATCCCAGCACCAAATAATGTTGCCATATTATCCACGCAAAGCGGTACAGCAAAATCTGGCTAGCTTAACACGCTTTACAAACTTATATATTTAAAACATTGCACTTATGACTATTTCTTCTTAAATATCTGATACTTAAATATATCCTTACTTACAAATTAATTTAGCCCCTTATAATAATCAAAATTTGAGATACCGGTCCGTGTTATTTATTTCAATTCTACAGCGGATAATTTGACTCCGGGTATGGTTTAAATTAAATTATCCCTTTTCAAGCAATTAATAATTTTGACAATCGAAATGGAATCAATGAGTGCAATATATCAATCACGTTTTAGTGATTGGTCATTCATGGTACTCTTAACTTATTATTCATTTAGTTTCGAAATAATTAAAATAAGCAACATAACAGAAAAATTGGTTAAAAAAACCAAAAGTAAGTAATCAAAACATTTAGCATTTTCACTTGACTTTTTAACTCAGGATTTATTATTTAAAGTTCTTTCGCAAATTAAATTGTTTAACTTTAACTTTAGCTTAACTTTATTTTTAACTTTAAATAAAGTGTACATAATGTAAAACTTTGCACGTGCAACTTTTGTAATTTTCTTCTCTACAATGTTTTTCGGCTACAGTTTGGTTTGTGTTATGGAATGGTAGTTTCATTCAGCTATGTCCAATTACAGCATCTGAGAAATGGAAAAAAGTATTTGCCAGTGAGTAACTTTTATGTA
This sequence comes from Bedellia somnulentella, assembly GCA_963576735.1. Taxonomy (NCBI): domain Eukaryota; kingdom Metazoa; phylum Arthropoda; class Insecta; order Lepidoptera; family Bedelliidae; genus Bedellia; species Bedellia somnulentella. The sequence continues at coordinate 1,950,145 of OY755194.1, read as the reverse complement.
GACTTAGTAAATACGTAGCGGTGTAGTGCGCCCTTTCAGTATGAATAACCAAGGTAATTAGCGCATCGTCATAGCAGTAAGTTACTACTACTACTACTAATAAATAAATAATAAATAAAGGAAAGAAAAATTTCGACACAGGCGGGAATCGAACCCGCGACCTCGAGTATACGCCCCCGTCGCTCTGCCATTGAGCTACCGTGTCAATGGCTGCCAGCGCGAAATTCTTCTATCCTTTGTTTCTTTTACACGTTAAAGTAGTGTTTGCATTTCCTACCTCCGAATTTTTACTAATTCGGAAGGATAAGAATAATCCCCAAATGAGGTTTTCATGAACAAAAATATTTAAATTACTACTACTACTCCCCACATTTTGTAATGTAACAGGTTCAAAAATATTACCAAATGTCTATTGATGAATGGAATCCTTTTTGTCGCTACTGGTTGTTGTAGCATAAGAAAACAGCTGTCATAGTAGAGAAAAGGAATAAAAATTATCTAATTATATATTTTTAAAGGGTTTACTTTCAAAAACTTATCATCAAACACAAATTGGAAACTATTTTGTCATAGTGCACACAAATATAAAGTTCGCCATTTTGGATTTCACTTCAACTTAAAATTGAAAAAATCTGCAAAATTTACCGTTGCAAAACTTGATTCAAACAAACGGATGTTATAATTTATAAAATATTGTTGTTAGAGAAACGCTACAGCAACGCTAAGAAGTCACTAAAACTTAAATTATTGAAGAAACAACTGATAAATATATTCGTACATATAAAAATGATTCTAAGATCTGACAATATAATATATGTATCAAAATGTACTTTCAATATAAAAAAATACGATTGTAAAATAATTCTGTCTGTCTGTCAATCAATCAAGACGGTAAAGAAATGTATTTATATTGATGACACCCATAGCAGCACTATATTGCTTGGTTATTTATACTTTAAGGTGTAGATGCGGGCTTATTTATTTTCATTCGCACACGCGAGCTCAAAGCTTTTATTGCTCATAAGAATTTTACGTTAATTCTATGTGTTTTGATACGTTTTCGCTTACACGTGTTTTTTTTTGTCTAGCGTTTTGGTTAAGACGCTGCATACCTTTATTTTAATAACGGAGTTTTATTAAATATATTTTTGAAGATACGAAAGACTATTCTCTACACAACAAAATAATACTAAGTTAAATAAGTAGAAAAACTAAATTTAACTAATAAGTAGAATTATTTGTTTTTATTCAACAGATTATTTTTGTTTCCATTAAAAATATAATACTATACCATTAAATCAGGAAATGACGAAATCGTTATCACCTATTTATTTTACCTACCAACCCAAAGTTACTTTTATCTGCAATGACTATCTCAGGTGAATACAGAAAATAAGCGTACATTAAAACTAAACATCTCTATATTTAAATTAAATTTACACGCACCATAAGACCTTTCTTTACGACGATGATTTTTCATAAATGTGACCAACCATAAATAAATGATAAGCACAATATAGCCAATATTTTTAAGAATTACCTATTATTTTTGTGTTGGCAACTCCATTTAGTTAACATATCTGTGTGTTTTAATATGAAATGCAAAAACGCTTTTGAGTTCTTTTCCTTTCATAGACAAACTCCAAGGAAGTTAAATGCGAAATAGAAAAACTAAAAAGAAAAGTTAGTTGGCATCTCTGAAGCAAATTATATTTGTTGTGTAATAATAATTGTAGTTTTTAGCTATCAAGCTAACATTGGTTATGATCTTATGATGTAAAAAGATGAAAGATTTAGATCGAATCGTAAAATTGTTACGACTCTTCCTCCACTGCTACCTTGAACTCTATTTAGACTGTTGCGATAGTAACAATTTCATACTATCAAGTATGATGTAGAACTGGTATGGAAAATTACGATTTCGATCTTTGATTTTTATCCTATGATTCAGAGCATTGCTGAATTTACTATTAGTGGTTATGATTGCTGTGTAGTGTCGGCTTAGAATAGCACTACCCCGTTTCTTCCGGTGGGTGTACGTAAGAGGCGACTAATGGTATTGGGGCTTTTAAGGGATTTTTGGGCGATGAGGTTGGAGACACATCACCAACAACCTTAATTTTACCATCTTTTCCCCACTTAACTTTCCAAATGTGGCTGAGGAATTTCTAATTCCTTAGCTCTGGCTACCCCAGCTAGTGATTTATAGCCGTGAGTATATGTATGTATGTATGTATGATTCAGAGCATTTCCACTGACTTAAGCGAAGTAAATGTATGACGAGCAAAAGTCGGAACATTGAATCAACCAATCATGGCGTAGAGAAATTTGTTTTGACAATTAGGATTTTGCGGAATTTTGTTAGTTTTTTTTCAGTGAACTGCGTCTGGTTTCAGCTCTATTTAGTTAAGGGCGTCCCCGGAAAAATAGGTTGATATTGATTGTTTGGAAATTCTATAAAGTCTGATTTGATGATATTGATATGACATGAATAAAATATATAAAATAAATTAGTTCATGGTGTTAAAACTTGATGTTTAACATTTTAATAATTGTTGAAAAATATGATGAAAAAAATTGAATTGGAACATGCTTTGTTTTCATAAAAACCGTATAGGCTCCACTGGCATAACATACATGTGAACTCATTATGTGTCTATATACGCGTAGCTTTAAGATCTGTAACTTTGATGCTTAACTTTTCATTTAAACATTATAGTTATTCAATAAAACTAAATAAACTACATTTATCCTGCGCACGCTATTTTTCCGTCCCTGTCACTCTCAGTAAATTTGACGTAAGAGTGAACGCAATAGCTGCAAAATGCGGGGAGACCCTTAAGTCCGCTATGGAGTCGATTTAGATTTTTTTTTTTTGGGCGATGTGGCCAACAATTATTTACTTTATAATCTTTTCTCCACTGAACCTCCAAATGAAGTTGAATATTTTCTAAGACTGAGACTCAGGGCACTACTCTACCGTAACTGATCCCGGCTATAAATTCCAAAAAGGTGGTAGAGCATAAGAAATTACTTCGCCACTTTTGGAAGTTGAGTGAGGAAAATATTGTTAAATAAAGGATTGTTGGCGATAGGTTTAAAGTCTCAAGACACATCGTCCAACAATCACTTGTCTATAAAAAAAAGAGAAAGAAAGAAAGAAAGAGAGACATTTATTCGCTGCACAGATGAGCAAGAAAAATACAGTAGAACATAACAAGAAAAATAAAAGCATTGACACAAACAAATTGGAAAAAAAAACATGAAAAAAATATAGAATAATAATAGAGAAAACAAAGTAATACAGAACGTGCTACAAATCAAAGTTAGAAAATAAAAAAAAACTTTTTTTTTAATAACTACATAAATTGACCATTCGCATAGAAAGATCTCTGCACAGCGAAACGGTGCTGACTCAGCATAACGTTGTGAGCTTTGAGAGCTCACAACACTGATTTTCAGTCAGCACCGACACAAGTGAAATTGCGAGCATTACACTAAACGCAACAGAGTATTGAACATACATACAAAATGTTTATACATATTTAAAAAAACATAATGAACAGCGATATATACCAAATATACAAAAAAATATATAATAATTACAGTGTACAAATATACAGAAGACAAAGAATACGAATACATAACCATCGCGATATACAATAGAACACAAAAAGTAAATATAACATAAGTGATATATATTTTCACATACCCATATAAACATATATGTTCATATTCATATATAATATGATATTTATAATATAAAGATATCATACATGGTATGATTTATGGATGAAATGGGATAAAGGAGCACAATCATAAATGGGTGTCTGCAGTTAGGACATTGCGGGATGGGTTTTGCTGTACCAGCAAGTAATTTCTAAGCTTACGCCTAAAAGTTTCCCTACTGGTCACAGCTCGTATAGGTGAGAGTAAAAAGACACTCAGATATGATTATCTTGAGAAATACCTAAATAAATGGTCGCGAGACAACCATTATAATAACGCATAAACTACTTTTTCATATATTTATTTCATTTTTTTGAATAAAAATTAACAATTACTCAAAAAGTTGGTAAAATTAGTCTAATAACGCCTTAAAACTGAATATTGCTGTTTGTAAATGATTTGGTGTAAAAATATAGTTTAGGTGTTAATTGTAAGCACTCTTGTACTTAATTTAGAATGTTACAAATAAATTGGATGTTCGAACTATAGACAAACGCAATCACTGCCTCACCAGACATTCATAGCTTTATCATTTTAGCTTTTAAATTGTCTATGATTTATGCTTTATTCTTATTTTTTTTATTTATTTAATTTCATTATGTTCATTGGTGCACTTATAAATATTTATAGAGTGCAAATATTCATAATTTATTTACGGCTGTTTTATAATTGAGATAGAATTATAAACTAAAATAAGTCACCTGCAAAAAAAAATTAGGAAGGAAATTCAGTACATTGTTAAGAAGTATAATGTATATTTTGCATGAAAATCGATATTATTAAGGCTATCAAATACGAGCTTCCTAAAATTCTTCGATGAAACTAATTTCTGATCGATAAACTGTTTGGGATGTACCGAATATAAATACAGATTTTGATTGATTTGAAAATGTGGGCGTTCATTAAAGGAATTGTGTCAGGAATTTGATATATATATTTATATAACCCTTACGGTTCTAACACTTTGTAATAAAAAATATGTTGCTAAAAATAACATGGCTATAAAAATAAATCGCTTTGCCATAATAATATTTTTAACGTTAAATAACACGTTAACACTTAAGTTTATAATGTTGTAAGGTATTTTGGAATCATTATGTTTTGTCAACTCGAGAAAACTTATACAACAACTGGCCTTCCCAAATTAGTACATCTGACCAAACAATAATAGTGTACTGATAATATTGCAGAAATATGAGTCTCAGATACCTTTATACCTTTTTATAATAGTATAATCAGGGCTCAATATATCTCATATCATAGTAGACGCAGGGACCTTAAGCGCTTTTAAAAGTGTTTTGACTAAACATATGAAGCCGCCAAAATACCCAAAAACCTCCCCTCAATTTTTAAATATTTTATTGGAATAGTAATTAAAAAAATATAAAGGAAACCCTCCCATTTAAGATATATGAGCTTCCTTTTGATTAAAGGTAGTCTGTTTTCACTGGGTTTGCTCTTTCGTAATCCGCCTATCCAGTTCCCTCAATTTGATTGAGTTGCAGTGAATTTCCTAGTTTGAGGATTTGATATGGCAAATATTTAGAGCAGATGAAATTTTCAAAAGATGGGTAAACCCTGTCCAAATGCCCTCGTAAATGAGGGGCTAACTTTCACTTTTCAATATCCCATTAACAGGGGGTAAACGTAAACTTTTATTGGAGATACTGGAAGAAAGGCATCTAGCAGCTCTAGAATTAAATTGCCATTCTCACTGAGTTTCTTTTTTTGAAGATTTTGAAATCCAACGATCCCTAGTTATAAATTGATCCAGTCCCTGAATTCTAAAGATGCGGCTTTAAAGGCATAGATTCGTACGTGGACACGGGCGGGGAACCGCCTCCGACGCCCACGTCCTTTGCGATTCCGCGTACTCTGACCACCACCGCTGATGGCCGTGCGAGCTCACTCACTCGGAGTGCGAGACCTCTAGCGGTCATTGGAAGGGTTTTTAGTTGGGAAGATGCTTTTATTGGTGATACTGAAAAAAGAAATCCACTCAAAACTATATCATAACTGTCAAAATTCTCGAAGAAACACTGCCAAGGTTTACGAGCAGCTGTTATTCTTTTGAGTGGGATAGACAGCTTACAGGGTTAGCCTTTAAATTGTGTTGCTGTTGTTACTGGGCTTCCTTTTATGACGATTCTGAAATCCGCTCGTGCGATCCCTAGTTATAAATAGATCCAGTCCCTGTTTTTTAAAGCTGAGCGTTTTACTGAATATTAAAAACATTCCTTTACGATAGGGTCTCCTGTTGAATGTGAGAGGCAGCTTAGAGTGTTAAGTTTTCAATTGAGGGTTTCAAATTAATCGATATAAAAGTCTCTGCTTAAAAATTGACACGAAGCGGCTTTAAAGGCATAGATTCGTACGTGGACACGGGCGGGGAACCGCCTCCGACGCCCACGTCGCCAGTTTGCGATTCCGCGTACTCTGACCACCACGGCTGCTGGCCGTGCGAGCTCACTCACTCGGAGGGTGAAACCTCGCAGTCCAGCGGGCATTGTTCTCCGCGCTGGGAGGAAGAAGAAGAGGATGAGAGACCGCATCATGTGCTTTCGCAAGGTTTAGGAATAGAATGACAAGCATTTTGGACCCGAACGACTTAGAAAAAGGATGGTTGAGCAATGTAAAGTAATTGTGAAATGAAAGGTAGAGGAAGTTTCGGTGGATTTGGGGTTGGAGTAGGGTTGGTGATCGTATTAGCTTTATTTCGAATGCCCATTCAGCTTGATAAGTTTAAAATCGTTTAAGCTACTTTTCGATGTTTATTGATGCTGTAGAGTCTTGGCCACCATAAACGGGAAACTCCACTCAGTTTCTAAATTGAAATTTGAAATTGAAACACCAAAACATTTTCAAGTGGTTTCCAGCAAAACTTAAAAAAACATACTAATCTGTAATTTGACAGAACTTTTCATCCGCTATAACTTTAACTTGACCGAGATGTCGTAATAAAATCGAAGGGTCATAAGAACCAAAAGTTCAAGTTTTACTCTCATTTTTATAGTAACTTTAACGGAAGATTGAATACACATTCAAGATACAATTCTGTATTTCCATAGACTTAGGTCTACTCTTAGTTTATAACCCTTACAATAATGAGAGCAATGCGATCGACGACAGACAACTCCAGCCCCGCGCGAGATTAATTTGTGCTCAGTCAAAATGCCAATTGTTAAAAGGAAGGAAATATGAAATCCACTATTATCGTAAACAACATTCAATGAGAGAAAGGGTAATTTTTGCATTTTGCTCAACTGAAGTCTTTACACTATAACTACATTAGCTTTGGGAGCAAAAGTTCTGAAATGACTAGTTTAGAAGTCTAGTTTAGGAAAAGATGCTGAATATGGCAAGAGACAAACGAAATTTGATGCAACAAGATTCTGTATTTCGCCTAGTATGTGGTTTCACATTGATCGAAAGTATACACAACATACATACATATACTCACGGATATAAATCCCGAAAGGGGAAGCCAGAGCTTAGAAATTAGTATACACAAGTGAAATGAAAATAATAAATCCATTTAAAAGAAAGATTCCCTTGGGAAATGGGCGGACATTGTTTTAAGCATCTGACAGCGCAGCGTAGGATTTAACAATTGGCATTTTGGTCATACGATAAAAAGTTTGGTCCCCACAAATATTATTTTAGGTAAAGTTCTTTTTCCAAGTCGCTTTGGGTATCGTTTTCCAAACGAATTAGATTGGATTAGGCGTCTTTCTACGGTTTTAACAGAATTGTTGCAATAAAATAGCATATTTCGGAAATTATACAGATTTTGCGGGTTTCACAAAAGGTTTAAAACGCCTATTGCTATAAATTTTAATTTATATTTTATCGCCTGCGCCTATTTCCGTTCTTATTTGAGTTGGAAGTTAAGGATGAAAACTGATGATTACAATTACAGTAATTTCTTCATCAGTTTTAAAGAAAGCCTTCGTATTAAAAGAGCAATTTGGGCTGGTTTTTGTTCGTTTTTGTTTTCAATATTTTGTTTTTTTAGAAATAATTTCGTCATAAATTTATGGAATAGTAGAAATGATACTTATTGTAATTGTAATCATCATTACGTATCGAAATATACGGTTCGTACGTTTCTGGTGCCGCTACGATGATTTTTTCTACATTTAAAAAAAAATATGGTTTTACGTTTAAAATCCATATTGATTAATAAATATTATAATACTCTTTTTCTTTCTTAGCTTATGAAACTTAAATCACATCATTATCACGTGTCTCGTATCATATCGGCATCAACAAACTATTTGTATCATAAGACCCGAATGCTATTACTGAATATACCTACATCATAAACGAATTGTAATTCCTTATGTCTATGTTCAGCGCTGCCTGCAACTTTGTATACAATGCTCAACTCTTTATCCTCATTTTTTTTGGTTGCTTTTAAACAAATGTCGTCTGGTAGTGATTGTGCGTGTTTTAAAACATAAGACTTTTTCTATTAACGGACCGTAATCATAAAGTTGTACTTATTTTAACAGCAGGTGGCGCTGTTCAAGTTGTAGGAAAAAGAAGCGCCGTCCTGAATTTTTATAATTTACTCGATTGGTTTTTATATTATTATTATTTTTAAATCGAATAAAGCGTAGATATGAAGTAAAAAAATTATTTTGAAATAAACTATATAAATTAAGGATGACGTATGTAATTGAAAACCCTCTATGATTAACCACACTTAGTTGCTAAGTCACCATTTATTTTTATATTTTGTTGATATTTTTTAGCTCAGCTATTTTTTATTTAGTTAACACTTGTCGATGTCGGCTTGTTTAATTATTATTATTTTGTGTTTTTTTCAGTTTCGCTGTTTTTTTATTATTATTTCTAGGTATTCATTAATAGTAAAAAATAATTTATTGTAATTCAAAAAGCTGACTCAATTTTTATATAGGAAGTATAATGCCTAATTATATTATTTTACGAATTTTATTTTGAAATAAACATTCTTTAATTAACAGGAAAGTTTGGCAAATATTCATTATATGGATGAATTGTATCAAGAGGGCCATATATCTTTTATAAATTTTCTCATCATTACAAAACCACTTTAACACATTACTCCACAACATTTAAACTATAAAAACACATAAAACTATTCTTCAAATATGTATTAATATATCTTCGCCCGGCTTTTTTTTCAGATTTTATAAATGGCGTCTTTTTTGTTTGACGCATGTATTTCTATAGTCCATACTTTTTTAGTGTGCATGATGTTGGCATGATTATATTAATATTGTATCGTTCGTTTTATTATATGTATATTTGAATTAGTGAATGTTTCTAGCATGATATCTGTTGCTAGTGTCTATATTTAATTTGCAGATATTCTTATTTTCTATTGTGTTTTTGTTACGTATCCGCACTTTCCTAATCGAGACGTGATTCAATTTTTATAACTTTTTTTCAAATGAAATTACATAAAAATTTAATCGCGTCAAATATATGAAACAAAAATTGGAAAACTTAAATGCTACTAAGAGTTTTAAACCAATAGGTTAGATAGTTTTTCGTCCAAGTAGCATTTCTGGATTCACTCATACATAACCATGGATCGGATTCGTGGGTGCTTTTGCTATTTAAATATGGATATGACCTTTAAGATTCCTCAAAACTTCTTAACATTGTTGGGAGAACAGCATTTTAGTTACTAATTTTTATATACCTCTCCTTAAACACCTTTCCATTGATATGCCTAAAATTTAATCAGGTTTAACCAGAATAGGCATGATGACAACAAGTAAATTTCATTGAAATAATTTGTGTGTATATTATTACGAAATTCCTAATTCTAAAACTCTGATTCTTTTCATAATTAAAAGCAAGATGAATATTATAATCGATAAAATAAAATCACTAAATACGGCAATCCGCCATGAAATTTTGAACGCCAATCAGAGCGCATGACGTCACATTAGAGTTCTTTCTCTTTGTTTACATTGGAATTACGTAGGATAATACACACCCGCTCGCTTTTTTAATTAAATACGCCGTTATTGTTTTGTTATTAACTTCAATTTCTTTTGTGTAAATTGATTGCGCTAAATTTAGTTATGGATTAAGTATTTACAAAGGATTCCAGCGCAAATTTACCAAGAATCGACTTGATAATGCTAGGAACGTTTCTGGCATCAAACAAAAATTTCTGTTTAGCAGAATTTAGAAATGTTAAAACTTCCATGTAAGTATTGTGTAATAAACAGTTAATTAATTATTAAAACCATAAAAATAAATAGTTATTGTACATATTTCAGTATAACATTCAATATTATAATTTGAGGTTATGTTTATGCTAAATATTTCTTTTTGCAATTAAATATTTAAAATTGCTTTAATTATTTCTGGTCTGCTAGGGCATCTTATGGTGGCATCTTATCTTAGGGTATCTTTATTAGCTCATTCATTAAGTATTTGATTACAGTGAGTACGAGAATCATAACCTCTAAAAAGTTAGTATATCAATGTTTACTTCTTCCTATAAAATTAGCTTATAATGAATTTAGCAATAAAATTATACAAAATAAAAAGGAAATACTTACGTAAAAGTGATCTTCACTAAAATAAAGCTGTGTAGTGGGTAATATTCCTTCCAAATCACGTCTTGCAAGTTCAAGCCATTTCTTTCTAAATTTCTTATCGAAAGGATCGAAAATAAATAACTTCTCAGGAGTTTTTATGGACGTATAAGTACCCAGAGGGACTAAACACCACCTATATGCTTTTGAAGTCATGTTTTAATGTAAAAACTAGTGAAATGTCCAAATTAAATATAGATTAGATAATGTTTACATATACCGAATGTTCCTTGTACTCTATAGTGACGTAAGCAGGCGACGCCATGACATTTTGACGCGTTTTGGTGCAAATTTTAAATTTATGAAGCAATAATTATTTTTTAAGTACTAAACCTAAATTTTCCGCAGAAATATTATATTTATTATAATTCATATATATTTCCTAATATTATAAAACAGTTTCTAAAAATTTGTCATCATGCCTATTGGTATAGTCACAATTGTTTTAAATAAAATTCATACACATATTCAGAGAATTTCGTATAGAATATAACCATAGACGAATATATTTCTTGCAATTACCGAGAACCCCAAGTCATATCCATATTAATCTAGCGTCTCAAAGCTCCCTCGCTTCGGTCAACATACAAAACACATAAACGCTGTATATTTGTAACAAAGCGGTGACTTCGCAGGTGATTTGCCGACTTACTTGACTCGCTTCCAATGGGACATGGCCAAGTACCCAATCAAGCAGAGTCTGCGTAACATCGCTGATATTATTAGCAAACAGGTGGGTTTAAAACTTAACACCATATAACACCATAATTTGTGTCATAGGATTTTTCAATGTTAGAGGCCTCAGAATCCAGTCGCAGCCAAGCCACTGGCTTACGCTTTACTAAAGTAGTGCTTAACATATGATGACGTCACTGCTTAGGACTTCTTTCCTCTATCTATCCAATATAGCTGAGGTTAAAAAGCCGCCTGAACAAAACGCAAGGGTAAATCCGCACAGGCCTCAGGGCCAGAAGCAAAACATCTCAAAACTTCGAATAATTTATATGGAAAGCGTTAATATGATTTATTCATAGCCTCTTACAGAATGCAGAAATAAAAACAATATAAAAAAACAAAAGCATAAAATAATTATGAAATCACTCATTAAAATAGTAAGGCTACTTGTAAACTTATCATTTGACATTTCACCTATATATAAAAGAGTTAAAATAATAATAAACCCCTTCTTATATCAGGTCGGTCAAATCGACGCTGATTTGAAGGTGAAGTCGTCGACTTACAACCAGCTGAAAGGAAACTTGCTGAACTTGGAGAAGAAACAAACGTAAGTAGTATTAGATCTTAAGATTAAAACAATATTAACAGTTAGACGCAGTTCAAATGTTTTACTAAAATTTCATTGAATGATAGACATGATAGTCCAGTGGGTAGAACACCCGCCCAAAAACAGAAGGGCGTGAGTTCCAATCCTGGGACGGGCCTACACCAATTTGTCTTTTCTAAAGTCATATGTGTGGTTTATTTATCATGGTTGTTAACGGTGAGGGAAAACATCGTGAGGAAACCCACATGGCTGAGTTGTACTTAGTCATGTGACAGTGTATTCGTACAAAACGGCGATAGGCCTGCCCCCTATCACGTGAGTACACTGTCTAAGCAAAACGTGGGTACCTTATCTGGAAACTAGATGGCGCTTGCCATGTGAGTTCAGAAGTATTGGTACCTCTGCCAACCCCTTCGGGGATAAACGGCGTGAACGTTTATGTTATGTTATGTTCATTGAACTAAAGAATCTTTTAAACTTGCAGAGCCCTTACATAACTTATTCTCTTTTAGCCTACGATTTTGCTATATAAATGCTACGTGCACCAATGAATATGATTGGTGGATATCAAACGCATCCGTAGCATAGCTACATAGTATATCTCTCGTGGAGAGGCACCCTTACTCCTTATTTTTTTCCCAGAGAACTACATAAAGTTGCTGAGGATTTTCTTATGAGGATTCTTAGTTATTAAGTTAGTTATGAAAGAGATGATTTTACTTTAGTGCCAATCTGTAAGATTTTACCAATAAACAAATAAATAAATAACAAATATACTATTTTTCCAGTGGAAGTCTCCTAACCCGCAATCTTTCTGATCTGGTGAACAAAGACGACTTCATCATGGACAGCGAGTACTTGGTCACCGTACTCGTGATCGTGCCCAGGTTTGTACGCAACTTATTAAATAAATTATATTGAATGAATAATAAAATAAATAAATAATAACTTTATTGAAATGGGGGGGAATCTCCAAACATGACACCCAATAAACGAAAAAAAACAATCTTCCCGTACATGTGGGTTGTCTATGAATAGGTCTTTAAAAATGATATGGAGGATTTTCAAACCATACATAGTCAAAATCAATAGTTTGAATGATATAAACTCCTAAAGTGGTAAAATGTGTGTTCCCTCCCTCCTTTAACGTTTAAAATAAGAGTGGTAAAAGAAATCGATATATATAAAAGAAAGTGGTCTTAGTTACACTATTTATAACTTGAGAGTAGATGAACCGATCTGGCTGAAAATTATTTGAGAAGTCACTCAGAACCAGGAAAAGGACATAGAATATATATCATCACGCTAAATATCGTAGGTGGTAAGCAGTAAAAAAACTTAACACCATCCATCCGTGCGAAGCCGGGGCGGACTACTAGTAAAATATATGTTGTACAAAATAAACGTTTTTTTACTAACATATTAATCGAATTTGCTGTGTAGTGTCGGCTTAGAATAGCACTACCCCTTTTCTTCCGGTGGGTGTACGTAAAAGGCGACTAACGGTATAAGGGCTCTTAAGGGATTTTGGGCGAAGCGGTTGGAGACCCATCACCAACAACCTTTATTTAAACATCTTTTCCCCACATAGCTTTCCAAAAGTGGCTGAGGAATTTCTCATTCCAAAGCTCTGGCTACCCCGTTAAGGGATTTATAGCCGTGAGTATATGTATGTATGTATGTTAAATGAATTTCAGGGCCCTATACAATGATTTCAACGCCAACTACGAGAAGATAACCAACATGATAGTCCCGCGGTCCGCCCATCTCGTGTACCAAGACAACGACTACGGACTGTTCACTGTCACGCTCTTTAAGAAGGTAAACTATATATACACGACTGGAATTTTGATAATGGGTAGACATAGTGAAAGAAACTTATTTTACTACCTTATACACACTTAACTTAAAAACTGATAAGCTATTTTGCAACGAGTATGGACTATTCATTGTCACTTAGACTCTTATCGCTACAAACGTGACTTTGGATTTTATTAAGCTGTGACTCTAGTTACACTATATTGGGATTCATAACCGTGAGTATAATTAAAGGGTAGACAGATCCATAGTACCCATAATTCGTATACAATGATTTCAACATGTATACGAATTATGGGTACTATGGATGACAGTGACGAGAAACAAATCGACAACAATCACTTATTTTGTAATAGTTTTCCAAATAAACCTTGTGGTGAGGATTTTTACAACGACTATGAACTGTTTACTGTCACGCTCTTTAAATAGCTAAACTATACTACAGATCCACAATCTTTTCTTGACCGGCGGCGACTACTGGTATACTGTCGCCATTTTGAAATTTCGGCCTGTCATTGTCATTTAGTTCTTAACTAAATAAAAATTATAGGGTGACCTCCGTATATAATAAATTATCACTTTCATTAATATTTTTTGTAGTGGAAACTTTTGTTTCAAAAGTGAAACAAAGACAATTATTTTTATGATGTATCTTTGCTTATTGATAAACGCTTTTATTTCCAGTATTCAATATAAAAAATAATGAAAATTATTATTTATTTTGTTAAATTTTATATAAGTAGGCTAACACCAACCGAAAAGTTGTGCGCGCATCTATAGTCATGCGGTGCGGGTTACGGGAAGTGGGGAAATGCTCCCGAATAAGATTTCACTTCGTATACACTGATGCGTGGGTTCTAATCCTAATGCGGGGATGTACCAATGTGTCATTTCTTAAGTCATAACTGTCTGACATATATATAAAAATACAAGGCTAATACGACATGATAGCTTAATAGGTAGAACACCGGTTAACGTGCAAGCGACTAGTGTTCCAATTCCGGATCGGGACTACACCAATTTGTCTTTTCTAAAGACATATGTGTGGTTAATTTTTCACGGTTGTTAACGGTGAGGGAAAAAATCGTGAGGAAACCCACATGGCTGAGTTGTACTTAGTCGTGTGACAGTGTATTCGTACAAAACGGCGATAGGCCTGCCCCCTATCACGTGAGTACACTGTCCATGCAAAACGTGGGTACTCTGAACACCAGATGACAAAGTCACGTGATGTTCAGAAGTATTAGTACCTCTGCCAAACCCCTATGGGGGTATTCGGCGTGAACGTTTATGTTTATGTAAAAAATGATTTTATGTAGTTACCCCCTTATTAACTTTGAGTGTCACAAGTAACAAATCCTTGAGTATAAAATAATGAGTTTGCAGAGAAGTACGATTGGCAGTGTTATCGCTAAAAGCGATCTCTTCTAGGCAACATTCGGGAGGTAAGATAAGCAACACAGTCATTCGGGTAGACATATCAGAGAAGGGCAAAAATAAATAAATATAATTAGCTTACATTAAAACGAACTTGTTATTAATGAAATTAAGACATTTCAATACTGTACTACATAAATTAGCCTGTATGATGTAAAGTTATTTCCCTTATAATGGTTAATTTTTATTTACTGGCAATACTAATATCGATGACAGCGACGCCCTTACCGGCCAAGATAAGATTGTGGATCTGTACGTAGAAGTTGACATAAAATTCAACTGATCATGATTCATGCGATACAGGCAATGCCTAGTGCGTGAATCATTGTAAATTCTAATGTAATGTGTTTTTCTTGTAATAAATGTCTTATCTTATCTTATCTATCTTATCATAGATCAGTAGGTGTAATTGAGGGTGACACAACACAACCTCCGTTATACATTTTTGTCTTTTTCATAAAATTGTAAAAACTGTTTGATACATTATATCAATTGTATTTTAACAACTCTTCATTCTATTATATGTCGCCGTTTTTATTTATACTGATTGTACTTTGACCTTGAGAACATACATATAGAAAATACTAATTTACTCTTTTCAACATCAGCTATCATTCATTGAAAGTCCCGTCAAAACTGATTCAGTGGTTTCTCATATTTGCCAAAAAAAACACACACGGAAATTACATTATTTTATACTCATCTGACCGATAGGAGGCTGTTGTGCACCTGCTGCTCGTTCACGGACTTTGAGATGCCTCGAAGTTGATGATTTGTGATTGTAGAAAATAACCAGATTTGTTTGACTAGGGTTTACTACACTTTTACAATCTGTATTACAGTATTAAACTATTATTTGTACAAAACTAAATGACGTCTTCTTGTCTTGCTAATACGTGGATGGTGTCGCTTTGTTGGAGATGAGCACAGAAAAAAGGGGAAATAGGTTTTTGCTCGGCCTTTTATAGTGTGGTTGGCATTTTTTGCATGATTATTAAAATATCCTCATCTGCAGTGACGCGCCTCTGGATTCCACATGTTTTGAGCCCGTTGATGCCAGTGATCCAAGTTGGACATCCTACTCGCTTCAACACATCTTTTGTAATATAAACTAATTTGAATTACTTTCCAGGTGCTAGACGAGTTCAAGACGCACGCCCGCGAGCGCAAGTTCATAGTGCGCGAGTACTCGTTCAGCGACGCGGACGCGACCGCCAAAGTGGAAATCACTAAGCTGGTTACCGATAAGAAGAAACAGTTTGTGAGTATACCACTATAAAAATAATACTAAAACATTATCTACTATACCATTATTTGTCACTATATCACTGTGGAAACCTTCGATCATATATACCAAAGATGCCGCACTCCATACAAACTCAACGCACAAAAGTGGACCGCGAGAATGACAAGACTGTTTGACAATTAAATATTATTTTTTCTACAATTATCGACCTTACTGCTTTTTATTAAGGCCTATTATTTATTGCAAGTACTGCTTCAGTGAAATAGTGTTTACCATATAAAAAAGCAGAGTTTGGCCGGGCTGTTTTTCGTGCTTTGTTGGTGTATCTTTGGTATATATGATCGAATGTAGAAACAGCAAAGATAAAAACCAGGGGCCAGTACCAAATTATAATTTTAATTAATACTTAGTTTAAAAAATTCGTTGATACCTCAAAGTAGGATATGAGAGAGACGGTGCTAGTGTGCGAGTGAGACCGCGGACTAGAGGGCGC
The DNA here is from genome assembly GCA_963576735.1 of Bedellia somnulentella. Taxonomy (NCBI): domain Eukaryota; kingdom Metazoa; phylum Arthropoda; class Insecta; order Lepidoptera; family Bedelliidae; genus Bedellia; species Bedellia somnulentella. The sequence goes on along the minus strand of OY755194.1, from coordinate 1,933,532 downwards.
TACAGATCATCTCTCCAGAGAGATGAATTATCCTCATACTCGTATGTTAATTATTAAACCGGGTCCGCTATGCCACTCACGGTCGAACGCTCTTTCTATGTTTAAAAAACGATGACTGTAAATTATTCCACTGTTCATCTCGAAGAAGAGAATCAAATGTTCTATATTAACTCGCATAAATTTTTATGTCATAATTTAATTAGAAATAATGTTTTAAAGACAAACGTTTTCGCATAATAGTTACTTTGCATATTTTTTCAATGCATAATTTAAGTACATAGATAGCCCATATCCATAGAAAGTCCCGATACCCTTAGTAGCCTCTTATGATCACCCATGGGAAGAAATGAGGTAGTGCTATTCTAAGCTGACACTACACAGCATCAGTTAAGAAGTAGTACAATAAAATGATCAAACATATAATTTTCACATAATATCAATCTAAATTATACATTATATTGTAAGAAATAAATTATATTATCTTCCGAAAAATTCATATTTTAATTAATTTGCAGGGTCCGTTAGTGCGATGGTTGAAAGTGAACTTCTCGGAATGTTTTTGCGCTTGGATCCACGTGAAGGCTTTGAGGGTCTTCGTCGAGTCGGTCCTTAGGTGAGAATATTATACTGTTTATTTAAAATTTATAAGTAACCAAAAAAAAAGTTGTTTACTCAAAATCAATTAATCACGTGACATCACCTGGTGTTCTGAGTACCCACGTTTTTCTTGGACAGTGTACTCATGTGTATATCTCTATTTATAATCATGGCCATATTATTTTATTATTATCCTTCCTTGGAAGGAATTCGACATGAATGTGGGAAAATGTAGACGCGGGCCGTTATAACCTTTTTTATTATATACAGTTTTTTTCACAATTCTTTAATACATAAACAAAACAAGTTACTTAAAGAAATACAATAAAAAATAAAGTTGGACACTTTTGAAGTGTACAAAAACATTCCTATAAAAATACATATACTCATTTATCGTGATGATTTATGAACACTGAACAATTCTTGTCTATTAAGTATTATTTGCAAACTAACATAGCTAATTTTTAATAAATATTGTTTTTTTTATTTATTTTTAGATACGGTCTCCCCGTGAAATTCCAAGCGGCGGTAATGTTGCCAGCTCGCAAATCCGGTAAAAGGCTTCGAGACATTTTGCAACAATTGTACGGCCACTTGGATCATCCAACACACCAGCATACCGCTTCCGCTGATGTGAGTCGTAATTATATTACTACTAGCTTTCCGCCCACGACTTCGGCCGCGTGGAATTCGGTTGTATTGCGGTATAAAACACAATTAGAAGAAAACTTCTCATTACCACGATTTTCCTGGGAATATTTTTTTTTCTGAGATAAAAAGTACCCTTTTATTTAATCCGGACTTCTAACTATAAGTCTGCAAAATTTCAAAGCAATCAGTTCAGTAGTTACGGCGTGAAAGTGGAACAAACAAAAAAACAAACTCACTTTCCAATTTATATTATTAGTAAGGATTTTGTTGTACTTTTTATATGTTAGAAGTCTTCTTTATACTAAAATTCGGCCCAATACCCTTTGTCGTAAGAGGTTGCTTAGGGTATTAAGACTGTTTTAAGTTATTGTTGGGCAATGTGGTTGAAAACTCTATTACCGACAACCATTCTTTACAATATTTTCCTCACTCAACTACCAAAAGAAACTGAGAAATTTATGATTCATAGCTCTGGCTACCCCTTCTAGGCATAGCCTTGAGTATATGTATGTATGTTTATAAAATCGTTTTTATTTATTTCTGGAATTTTTAGTGTCCTTAGTTACTTTGGGATCTTTCGTTTCACTTTTGTTGCATATATACTAATATTCCTATTAATATTTGCAGAACGCAGACATGGTGGGTCTCGGGTTCGGTTCCTCCGAATACTATCCGTACGTGTTCTACAAACTCAACATCGACATGATCGAGAAACAGAACTAGACGTCGCACATTATATAATAGGTATGGATAGACTTTATTTATTTTAATTTTAGCTAAACTTTCATACAGAAAGAAAGAAAGAAAAAATATTTGTTCGGCACATAGGATATTGTCAACACACAAAACAAAAAAATAACATTTGTACAACTCATTCCACGTATTTCATACCTGTTTAAATTTGCTCTATACTATTTTATTTTATGGCGAACGAGATAGACAATTATAATCGTTACAAAAACTACTAAGTTGTACTAGTAATTATAGTGGTTACTTATTGTAAGTTTGATAAAACAAAGCTGGGCTGTGTCGGATTAGAATAGCACTACCCCGTTTCTTTCGAGGCGACTAAGTATATTGGGAGGCGTTTTAATGAATTTTTGAGAGATGCGGTTCTTTCTTACTTAAATCCTCATCTTTTCCTTACTTAACTTTCAAAAGTGGCTAAGGAATTTCTAATTCCCTTATTGAGAGCTAAGAATAAACATAACATAAACATAACATAAACGTTCACGCCGTTTATCCCCGAAGGGGTTGGCAGAGGTACCAATACTACTGAACTCACATGGCAAGCGCCATCTAGTTTTCCAGAGAAGGTACCCACGTTTTGCTTAGACAGTGTACTCACGTGATAGGGGGCAGGCCTATCGCCGTTTTGTACGAATACACTGTCACATGACTAAGTACAACTCAGCCATGTGGGTTTCCTCACGATGTTTTCCCTCACCGTTAGCAACCATGATAAATTAACCACACATATGACTTTAGAAAAGACAAATTGGTGTAGGCCCGTCCCAGGATTGGAACTCACGCCCTTCTGTTTTTCGGGCGGGTGTGAGCTAAGAATAAAATACCTAATTAATAATATCTAATCTTATACCTATTTTTTTTTCAGATATATGAAGCCGTGCTGTTGGCATCTCGCGCCCAAAGTCGTTATTATCGCAATCATTGTACAAAAAAAAAAGTAAAAATGTCACAGACAATTCCTCTATGTATCAAATCTGTACAGAATTTAATTTTGATATTAAAATCGACAATATTTAGTTTTGGATGCTGGTTTTTAATAGCTTCTATTTATTTTAATTGTTAATAATAATCAATATTTCATGTATTATTGTTTGCATGGTGAAATACACATATTTTTGTGTTCAGTATTAGCTAAACACTGTAGTGTAGATATAAAAGCTGATTTATGAAGTGTTAAATGAATATACACGTTATTGGAAAGTGAAAAAGCTATGTAAATAAGAACATTCCTCAATACTATTGTGTAGTACATTAATAAAATATTATTCGAGTTACTGTTATTACTTTGCTTTTATTTGGAACCTTTTTATTGGTTTTTACTAGACTTATTCGACTTATCAAGATATTGAGCTAGACGAAGTATAAGAAGTAATTCTATCGGTTCTTGGAAGACATATTTTCGTCGACATGATAGTCCAGTGAGTAGAACACCCGCCCGAAAACAGAAGGGCGTAAGTTCCAATCCTGGGTCGGGCCTACACCAATTTGTCTTTTCTAAAGTCATATGTGTGGTTAATTTATCATGGTTGTTAACGGTGAGGGAAAACATCGTGAGGAAACCCACATGGCTGAGTTGTAGTTGGCGGAGTTCAGAAGTATTGGTACCTCTGCCAACCCCTTCGGGGATAAACGGCGTGAACGTTTATGTTTATGAACGTTTATATTTTCGTCGTACATTTCAATTTTTAGTGGATTCCCAGCCTTATCCTCTCATCATCTTAGATGTAACGCTCACATCAAGTGTGTGAAACACCTATAACGAACATATAACAACATAAAAGTCAACCTTGTTGTATTTGTAGTTGGAGAAAGACTACCAGAAATTATTTAGTTTTTTTATCCTTTACTCATAGAACATTTTCTGAAATATATTGGTTAATAATTTGGTGTTTCCCAAAGCAGTATGTTAGGGCCACATTTTTCTTACTCATCTTAAGAGGATTATGAGGTCATGGGATGAGAGCATTGAGTATTTAAAAAAACTATCTATTTCACTTTGCTTTAATAGCAGCCGACATCGTGCAATAGAAATAGATTCCAATAACACCTGCATTTTCCTACCGAAATATGGCTTCGGGAGTTATTTTATCCACCTACTTAAACTTAGCAAAATAGGAGTATTTTAATATTACTCTTTGCCACCCAGTGTCCTAAAAAACACCCTAGATGCTTGGTCTTATTCATCGCAGTACATAATCATGGGGTTATGCGTAAAAATGTATAAAAATATTTCTAGTCAAAATTCCATCTATACTCTTACATATCAATACATAACACATATCTCAGAAGTTAAAATATTAAACATCTAAAATATATTCAAATCAGACTATGTTAATGTATGGTAAAATATCACCCCCTTTTGCATGAAGAAGTTGTCTCACAAACCCCTGAGAAACCACTGCTTCTAATGCAGAAAGCATGAGTTCCAATACCCAGTCAGACCCACACCAAACTGTCTTTTCTAAAATCACATGTGTGGTTCACAAGTGATGTGATGAATTTAATATTCAAAACAGCAATATTCTAAGGGAAATACCAGGATCTTTTCATTATTTTGTGCACAAAGTATAAAAATCCATCACAAAATTATGTAGTGATTTTTATTTTCTGAGTTGTGTAGTTGATGTAATTTGTGGATTGCACTTCTGGTATTTCATTCCAACCTGGCAAGGCTACTTTGAGAAATTAAAGTATGTCAAAACATTTTATTCATTTTAGACATTATGTTTTATGGAGACATTTACAGCTTAAGACTACACAATCGATATCAAAATAGAAAAAGTGTAAGTTTATTTTTTCAAAACAACTGGGTTTGATTCCCGAGCTGGGTACAGTTTTTTTTTCAAATGTATGAATGCAGTTTTTCTTTTTATCAAAATCGGTGACATGGTTCCTAAGAACAAATCTTCGTATGTCTTATAGTTTCAAACTTTCCCACACTGACCGATTTGAATGAGCCACCCTGTATACATACATACATATACTCATGGCTATAGATCCCTAGAAGAGGTAGCCAGAGCTAAGGAATAAAAAATTCCTCAGCCACTTTTGGAAAGTTGTGTGGGAAAAAGATGGTACAATAAAGATTGTTGGTGATGGGTCTCCAACGGCATCGCTCAAAAATCCCTTAAAACCCCCAATACCGTTAGTCGCCTCTTACGTACACCCACCGGAAGAAAGGGGTAGTGCTATTCTAAGCAGACACTACACAGCAAAATATATATTTATAATATACTTTGTTTATTCCTGAAGGGTACTAATTGGATGCAGATAAGCAGAAAAGACTCAATCCACAAACAGGCAATTTCACAATAAGAGCATTTGAAATAAGTGCAAATTACTCACACTTATGACTTTTGAACACTCAGTAGTATAGGCCAGGCTTGAGACCCTTGAGACTCAAGCCAATATCACTGATTAGTTTAAGTTGTACTCAGCTCACTGACTCCATATTTCTGAATTGGGTATTCAAGCTGAGAATGACTTAAGTATAGTTTTGTTTCTACTACCATATTGTCGCCTATCAACTTCCAAATGTGGCTGAGGAGTTTCTAGCTCTGAAGCTCTGGCTACCCCTTTTTGGGATTTATGGCCGTGAGTATATGTATGTAGTTTTCATTAAAAAAATGGATATGAAATAAATATCATTTTTTAATTAAATATTAACAATACAAACTTAATCTAAAATATTAATCCCAGTCTTGATTTTCTTCGACGCTACCATCCGTTTCTAGCGTAGAATTAGAGGCATTCTCTTCATCCATCCTTTTGAAAAGAGAAGTGAGTAATTTCTTGTTTAAATGATCCGTCTGACTTATTTCTCTGGTGGTTGGTTGCTCCATCTCTTCTAATTTAGTCTCAGTAAGTTTTCCTGGTTCAGGCATTTCGTTTAAAAGTATGATTAATCTGCGTTTCTCCTTATTACAATGAAGTTCATATAACAAGTAGTTATTCGCATAAGATTTTATTACAAAAACAAAAGAACTCTTCACTTCAACAAAGATAATTATGTTGTGTTGACTATTTGATTGACTTTGACTTGATAAAACTGGATAAAACAAACAAATGAAAATGAAAGGAATGAATTGAATGCGAGTAATGAGACTGATGTGTTGATTCATATGACTGATTATCAATCCAATCAGAATAAATTGAACAAAAACAGATACTGACTATAACGTCACAAAACTGAACTGTCATCTGACTTAACTTAATAGAGCTGAAACCAGACGCAGTTCACTGAAAAAGACTAACATGCTATACTAAGCTCTATCGATTCGGTGACAGGGCTCTCAGATCTCATCCGTCTGTCATATTGACGCTCATGCTCGCAAAAATGACATAGGTTGGCTAACTGAGATGTTTTGTGACATGGCTCTCACTTCTCAGATGGCAACTCATGCTACCGGGGCTGGTCGCTTTTGCACGCTTCCGCTTCAACACTTCAGGATGCACGACCGTTTGTGACCGCCGCTCCTCCCTCGCTGTCTCCGATGTGGATGGATCTTCTTCCATACCTGAAATTGCAGTCCTAACGGAAATAATCCGTCAGCAAAGAAGACGTTTTTTTTTTGAAATGAATTATAATTTTTATATTTAGTTGGGTACTTAAACTACCCACAGATAACATATAACTGAAAATCATTTATTAAAACGATCTTTAAATGTCTTAGACATACAGGACCATTACAGTTAGTCATGCTTTCTGTTATTTGCAATAATGTGCGTAACACCATAAATAGTAAAATAGTAAAAATATTTACACATGTTATAATAAAACGCTAGGTTGACGTGCATGCAATGAATACTCAGCGCTTGAAAGATGTATCAATGCGAATAAAGCCCGAAGGGTTTGCCAGGATCACATAAAGTGGCGATTGGTAATCTCTACCTACCCCAATGGAAAATGAGGGCGCGAATATTATGTAAATTAATTGAATTCTAACCACAAAAAGCGGTCAACAGTCACCCAACCACATCTTAATTTTTTTCGTTTAATACCGAAAATCAATTTCAAACATCGAACGGAAAAATCCGTTGTTTAAATATATTTATTTATAGTATTTGAAAAAATTTCATAATCTCACAGTGCTTTGTGTAGTTCACATGGATTACTCAATAAGTGGTATTCAGGGTGAACTGTGCCTAAGTTTGCAGTTATATAGTCCAAAAAGTACTTACTTAGATAAATGCCTTAGCAGAATATGATTTAATTTAAACTGTTTTCAACTAAAACTTACGCACTTTAATTCTTTCGACTGTAACTGTGAATTGCGACAATCGATCGAACTGAGCAACGATGCTACTCTCGCACGACCGTCTCGATCGGTAATCAAAACGCCAATGATTCGAATTAGCCGTGTGTAGGTCCGGCTCGGTGGATTCAAATGATTCGAATCCCTGCGTGAGCCTGATTGGCCTAACCGGCCCCACTCTTTCTTATCAGGTGCAGGTTCGCTTAACCGGGCCGCTCCGCACCGGCTCGGTTTTATTGTTTTCAAACAACAGGCTCAGGCATCAGGTTCAGGATCGGTTCGATTATTACCGTTAAATTTGCTTTGCTTACTGAATGTGAGAGCGAGACAAGAATGTAATTCAATTTGAACTCGGGAGACAGAGACGAAAAGAGAGTTGTCCTTTTGTGTTCTTTGTTTGCCAATTTCGTTTAATTGATTTATCAATCTTTTCATAAATAATGGTGTTTATAGTGATATTATAAATACGATAGTGTTTTAGGTTGTGTCACTTTCTGATTTGCATATATTTATGTGTAGATATTGTTATAAGATGTTGTTAAGATGTTTCTAAATATTATTATTTTTTTTTACATATGGATATTTTTATGTTAGCGAACATAGCCTTTACACAAACAGAATCATTATACATATGAGATAATTGATTTTTAAATGTATGTCAACAGCAATCGTTACGTTCCGTAAGCGTGGTATTTTTTGGTTGTTTGATTCAGTTCCGAATTTCATAACCGAGCCGGATTCGATAAGCGGTCCGGCCCGGTTAAGAGGATTCAGTACCGGAACTGAGCCTGAACCTGGTGATTCGAATCCCCTCGCGGAGCTGGATCTACCCAAGTCTAATTCGAATCGAAAACGACACAACTTTCAATGGCGGACTGCGTAGTGGGCCCAAACTAGTGGGGAGCGGAAGTTGCGTTTGAAAATCTTGGGTGGATCGCCAACCGGAAGCGACATTCGACGTAGGAATCAGTAACGCTACTCTCATATTTTATTTAGGCTTTGAAGAACGGTACAGTACTGTTTAATAGGTTTTTTTGATGCAACTATCACGTGACTAAAAACGACCGTAATTGGCTATTTCTATAATGACGTAAATTGCGCGTAAACAGATTGTGTATCGCTTCGCTTATTGGTGTATAATGCGGAATCGACGTCATATGTGCCACAGCCGCCATATTACTTAAAGTCTCGTTTTCGCGGTACATTTAAATATTGCATTTTCTTTTTAGATTTTTTAATAAAATAGCTAAAATAAAGACAGAAAAGTATTATATTAGGGCTCCTTATAAACAAATAAACACCGTAAGATAGTTTTCAAAACTTTGTCAAATAGCCTATTTAGGCACCACACCACAAATATCCAAACATCAAAAGTTTAAAGATAGTAATATAATAAGAATTACAGGATTGACGTATTGATTTTATATTGCCACACGTGACACTTCCACTTGTTTTTCGATTGACATCTCATTTCTTGCATATGCAATGTATGAACTAAGAGACGTGTTTGCTTGTTGATATTATGTTTATTACTACTCAAGACTTACAACTAACTTACATTATATAATGGCAAGAGGGGGACGACATGCACTCGCACTACACTACACCTTCCCCCTTTGCAAACAAAAAATTATTTATAATTAACATATTTTTTTTTAACAAATTATTATTCATTAATCTAATTATTAATCACTATATCAATAAGAATGGAATATCGAATAAAAATAAAAAATAGTTTTATACTTTTTAGAACTAAATTTATCTATGTAATAAAACTTAAGTATTATACTTAATTAAATCTATTAGTAAATCGTAGGCCAAACAATTTGCCGCGTAATCACAATCAAGTAATTTTTTTAAAGACATTTCATAGTACTATAACCACATATAATTTTTTTTATATATTTCTCCTTGACAATATTCATCAACTTTATCATATTTCGTTCATTTTTTATAGTATCCTCTCTTACATTTTTATCGTATATTTAATAGCTGTGGACAACCATGCTTCCATCTCAAGTCATATATTTATTTATTCTTCATATAACTATTGGGTCGGCCGCCATTTTACACATTTATTATTCATTTATTTAACTTCATCTCAAGGTACAAATATTTTTTATTACATTACATGCGTATTTATATACTTATTCTACAGTCTCTCTCTTTTAACACTCTTTGGTGTCCAATTTTCTTCACGAAGGATATTTAACCGCGTCATGATCAGATCAGATAAAAAGGATTCAGAGATCTGCTTTGTACCTTGGTGTACCTTGTATGACTTTATATACTACTTTCAAAAACTTTCTGTTATTCTTATATTCCATATTTAGTTATCAATTGGTAAATAATCGAAATATCATTTGAGTGATCAAGTCAAATGAACATCAAAAACTTATCAATTGAAACTATCATATTACATACTGCATTTCATAAACTTTCAAATCCATCATACTAACTTTAGCTACATTCCATTACCTTTTAACATCATTACAATCATATCACCTTACCAGCTCAATCATCATACCACACACAGCGATGACTTCATAGAATTCTTCACGCCATATATGTATGCAACGCTATCTCTTTCATCGCCGTACCAACACATACGCAAATATAAGCCTAGCAACAGCCATCTGAGAACACTTCCTTTTACCTAAATTCTTAATTACATCCTTTAATAAACCTCATTTTCATGTTTTTCAATAATATCAATTCATTTGACTTTACTAACAGATTTCCTTTCATTTCCACCATGCTTATTTTAGACTTTCTTTAACAATACACCACAATAATCCACTTCTTTTCTCTGACAGTATGAACATTATTCTGAAAAACAAAATTACTGTATCACAAATACTACATAGCTCAGACAGGCTAACAAAATATTTAATGCAAACATTTTTTTATGTAACATAGTTCACATCGTATATCTTACTATATAAATTCTAGCATAGTAACTATCTTTTCAACGTTAATTTAAAATGATTCGTAAGCGCACTAAGAATAGTAGAATGATATTATATTGTTACAGTAACAAATGATGATTATACAATTTCCAATTACGAAAAAAAATTAATTGAATTAATAAAATTGACCTAAATAATGAAACTACTTCTACTTCTATTTTAATTATTAGGAATGCTATATTAATTTAAAAATATTAATAATAAATAAAATTAAACCTTGATACAATGTCACTTTAATCACACACTGGCACGAAATAATAGGTTTATAATTTAACCACTTTTAAGATTTTCCATGTGAGGGTCAGTTCATTTGAGGTGAGTCAGCTGGAATCCTTACTGGTATGTACGTGTACGTCGTATCTTCTTGTGAGATTTTCGTTTTGCTTATAATGTTTAAGATGTTAGTCTTCGCAAAAACTTTTTCTTCAGTGAGCCTTTATTATCAACAACTGTGTGATTCTAGGTTTCACCTTAAACGTACATCGGTTGGTGTCGTATCATTTTATAACTGACCACGTCACTATGTCCAAATGTTTTCACTAGCACTTTAATAACGTTTCTTATAACTTCAAAATTAATTTTAATTCTTAATATCTTCAAAATTTGTTTACTTTCACTTCTTTTTGTAAACACAACATTAATTTATACTTGTCCGTACTCGTGCGCAGCGCAGCCGCGTGGCTGCACTGGCAGGGTCGCCATGCAATGTATGAACTAAGAGACGTGTTTGCTTGTTAATATTATGTTTATTACTACTCAAGACTTACAACTAACTTACATTATATAATGGCAAGAGGGGGACGACATGCACTCGCACTACACTACACATATTTGTATTGGCAACACTTTTTATTGCCAGGTAAAGTTCCTCAAACGTCATTTTCGTCGTTTTCCGACTGGACATTTTCCGTCGGTTCGCTTATTTCTCCAAAAAGGGCGATTGAAAGTAAGTTGAAAACATTATTCTTCATTGCCCACTAACCCAATCACCCTTATTTCATTTTAGTTCTTATTAGAAAAGGACCATTTCCGAGCAACCTTTGCTATGCCGATATTTGGTTGAAGAAAATTACATAACTACATTGTCCTAACCTCAAGAAACTGAGTTATTTTAATTCGTAAACTTACTTTTCAGGGGCGGCAAAATGTTGGGTCGTTTTGCACCAAGTGTTACCACTCAAGTGGTTGCTGTAATCAACTTGCAGCCGAATAGAAATATGGCCACTCTGAAGACCATTTCTATGCGTCTGAAATCTGTAAAAAATATTCAGAAGATCACTCAATCCATGAAGATGGTGTCAGCTGCCAAGTAAGTAAAACTAAACTCTTTTCCTACTTGACAAATAATCAACCTCTTTTAGAGGACTACATCTTTATGGCCAGAATCCTTTTATTAGAGAGATATATCAAAAAGGTTGATTGTATCAACTGTGAAAGCTGAGAACTGTTTTGTTTTTTTACAATATTGACTTTTACTTTTTATTTGAAATTAATGTCATTATTTATTTCGAAACTGCTAACAAAAAAAAGTGTTCTTTAGTAAGAACCTGTTTTGACAATCACATAAGAGAACTTAACTAAATAAAGTAGATACAAAGAATGTCACTATCTGACTTCAGCATAGCAAATGTATGGGCAACAAAAATCAAAACATTGAATTAAATAATCAGGGCATAGAGAAAATTTGTTTTGACAATTCGTTTTTAGCAGAATTATTTTAGCAATTTTTGTACTGAACTTTGATATCTGCTCTATTTGGTTGATATCTCTTTGCAATCAAATTATCTGGTCATAATGGGTATTAACTGTTATTGTTTTCATTATTTCTTGGGGTAATAAATGCAATTTAATAATTGGTACCCTACCTTATGGTCTATTAACATAAAGTCATAGATGTGACAATCCAATAAGCCAGACTGCTACATAATTTTAAATCATTGAATTGGTTTTATTAGTTGGATTGGAATAATCACAAGATGATATTGGCCTATCTTAATAGGCACCATCAGATTTAAGGAGTTCAGGTTGCTGGCAGGCTTGTATTTAAATACAGGGACAAGGTAAAAATTAAACATTTATGTGTGCTATGGGATGCCTATTTGACTATGTCAATTCAATGTATATATAGTATTGTAGAAAGATATTATTCTTGCTATATGAATGTATTTCACGATTGTACCTCACTGTAAACTGTATGATAATTTCTTTTGTAAATTTGTGTTTGATGTACAATAAAGAGTTATTCTATTCTATTCTATTTGTTAGCCTATAAATGTTGTACTAAGTTTGGTTTGTGATATAAATAAATAAATATAGACATATTCGTAGATTATTTAGACCCTAGTAAAGTACAATATTGGCTTGTGTTAAGAAAAACTAACTCAAAAATATAGTTTGTAATATGAAATACACATATAAATGACATCCAAGCTAAGAAATACATTCATTTTCATCTTATAAATACTTGTCCAAAGTGGTATTTGTACCTGCAAGTTCTAGACTTTGTCACCTACTAACTAGGCAAAAGACATTGTTTTCTATTCATAGAAAGTGTAATCTTTGGGGTATTTTCATATTTTATGACAAAGATGCTACTTATAATAGAAATAGTAAATGCCCAACAGGATATCTTCGACTGCTTGTGCTTCAAAGTGAATGTATAGGCTAAGCTACATAACTACATACATATTTATACTCATGTCATTGCTATAAATCCCTAAAAGGGTTAGCCAGACCTTAAGACTCTGATAATTGCTCAGCCATTTTTGGGAGTTAAATGTTTTTGATGATGGGTTTGGTGAGAAAAGCGTGAATTCCCTAAGTCGGCTTGGTAACCCATGGGAAGAAAATAGTAAGTGCTATTCTAAGCCGATACAACACAGCAAAGCTTAAAGGCTAAAGGTCTGCACATTATTGATTTGGAGTTTATAGTCTATGCTAGTAATACTAACAATGCAAGATATTCTCAAATACCAATTTGCTGCGCTTCTTAAAGGTATACTCGTGCTGAACGTGACTTGAAAGCTGCCCGCCCCTATGGAGAAGGCGCTGTTCAATTCTATGAAAGAGCCGAGGTAAGGTTTTTAATGGTTATTAATTAGCAATATACCCCAGCTTAACACAGTTATTGGCGGTTTTGAAAATATATACTCTTAATTAAAATATACTAAATTTGCCATAGTACCTCCTTACTACAGCATTATGTGGTGGTGAATGTATCGTAAAAGTAGGTTAATTTTTTCTATGTATATGTTAAGAATAGGCAAAACAAACATGTACTCAATTAAACGAAAAAGTTTAATCAATATAAATATGCATTTAATAAAAAGTGGTAATTTTAACAATACAAAGAGACTCAGTTCTTATCATCTTTTCTTTACAAACAAAGAAAATATATAACAATTTTTGTTCCATTGTATGTTGTTGAGTGAGACATAAAGTTGCTTTAATCAATTATTCCAAAGAAATGTGTTCTATAGAACTATAGAAGTCATTTTGGAATGATTTCTCTAACCCAATTTTAACTTGTTACTAGCTTGTATATCTATCATAATAGGCTGAAGGTGATATAGATTTACAGGACATCAATACTCTCACTTTACTTCATCCTCATTAATATTCTTTGTTCCTCTTTAACCTATTATTCTTGTTTCAGGTTGTTGCTCCAGAAGATGAGCCTAAACAATTGTACATCGCCATGACTTCTGACAGAGGTAATATAAAGAAAAGAAACAAAAAGAAACCACAGTTTAAATACATACATATACTCACGGCCTTAAATTAAAAAAATGAGTAAAACAGATCTAGAAACTCATCAGCCACATTTGGAACTTGATAGGGGACAAGATGACAGAAATAAAGTATTGCTGGTGATGGGTCTCCAACCGCATCGCCCAAAAACAACTTAAAAAAGGCACCATAACGTTAGTTGTCACTTAAGACTACCGTGGGTAGCAGTGGCGGATTTACAAATTTTCAGGGTATAGGCTGTGAAGCTTTTGCCGCCCTTGTCTCCACAATTGTCAAACTGTCATGTCCTAGATTATTTTTAAAATTCAACAATTTCGTTGGAATTGCACGTAAAATAATTTTTTGGTTTATTTTTGAGCTAATCGAAGCTCAAGAATGTGAGATTTATAAGGCGGGGTAATGCATGCTACTCACAATTGGTAAACGTGAATAAACAGAATAAATAATCTTTATTGAGTTTACAAACAGTTAAAAATAAATAATTCCGTCAATTTGTAAACGTTCGTTACCAATCGTTACAATACCTTTTTACGCGATTTTTTGTTGGCAAAATCATCGATGATATCGTCGTACGTAATCGGTATGCAAAGTTTTACTAAAGTGATGCTGATTACAAAACCATTTCGAGATATTATGGTTATAAACAATATTTTCTTGGAATTATATCAATTGAAGCTAAGATGACTGTTATTTTACCAAAAAACTGTAACAGTGTTTGACCTTCAATGTTGTTTCAAAGACATACGGTTTTGCAGTTTATTAATAAAATATCGAAAATCATAGGTTTGTTTAGTATAATATCGTAATAATTTCATTTGACATTACTAATTCTTGATATGTTTTGCAATCAGCAACATTTTTATAAAACATTTCGCTTCATTTGCATGTCGCTACGTGATTTTATCGATCGATGACGTCATTAAGTACAAAAGTTAAACAATCTTGAAAAAATCATAACTTTACAATTACTCATTTTAAATGGAAAATATTCAAATTAGTGTTTTATTTTCGTGTTTACTATCGAATAAAAATATTTAATAAATACCAAAAAAAAACTTTGCATACCGAACTGTTTGCTCTAGAATATGGAAAATTGCTAAATGGATTCACGGAACGTACAATGACAAATGACAAGTGAGGAAGGAAAGTCGTCGGCAAAATTTGTTGCAGACTTCTATCTGTAAGACATCAGAAAACAGAATACAGAAAACCGTCGTACAGAAATATTTTTAATTTCCACGAGGTGTAAAAAACAATAAAAAAATCGGTCCCCAAATTTGCCGCCCCAAAAATCTGCCGCCCTAGGCTCAAGCCTACTCAGCCTGCTGGTAAATCCGCCACTGGTGGGTAGAAAGAAGTAGTTACATTCCAACCGAGCACTACACGGGTATCTATATCTAGGGTATTAGAGATTTTTAGCAGACCAATCATCCAACATTTTCATTTTACAATCTTTTCCCCAATAAACTTCCAATTTTCTATTTCTGAACCTCTAGCTACCCCTTTTTGGGATTATTATAGCCGTGAGTACATATATATTATTATTTTTATTATAGATATTGACTAATATATTATCACAGGTGTATTTTTATATTTATTATAGATATTAAGTAACATGTTACCACAGGTGCATTTTTATATTTATTGTAGATATTAACTATTATATTATCCCAGTTGTATTTTTATATTTATTATAGATATTGACTAATATATTATCACAGGTGTAATTTTATATTTATTATAGATATTAACTAATATATTATTGCAGGTTTATGTGGCGCTGTCCACACTGGTGTCTCCAAAGTAATCCGTATGAGACTAGCTGAGCCTGGCGCTGAGAATATCAAGGTAAGATTACTATATACATATCTTCACAGCTATATATCCCTAGTAGGGGGTAGCAGAATAAAAATTTCTCCCTTTTGGAAATTGAGTGGGGAAAAGATTATAGAATAAATGTTGGTGACAGGTGTCCATCTGCATTACCCAATATTTGTTTAATAAGGGCCTAAGTCACCTCTTACTACACCTGTGGAAAGAAAAGTGTTAGAAGCCAATACTACATAGCACATACATACACTCACGCAATAGGCTATTTGACTGTAATAAAAATATACATTTCTTTTATTTCATTAGTCTTAATATTTCTTTTTTGGA
Organism: Bedellia somnulentella; assembly: GCA_963576735.1. Classification (NCBI taxonomy): domain Eukaryota; kingdom Metazoa; phylum Arthropoda; class Insecta; order Lepidoptera; family Bedelliidae; genus Bedellia; species Bedellia somnulentella. The sequence continues at coordinate 1,917,403 of OY755194.1, read as the reverse complement.
CCAATTTGTAATAATGCGCGATAAAAATATTGCATTATTTCACTAAAATCCGTCTTCTAAAATAAGTATTTTTGATGCAACTGTCACGTGACTAAAAACGACCGTGATTGGCTATTTCTATAATGACGTAGATCGCGCATAAACAGACTGTGTATCGCTTCGCTCATTGGTGTTTAATGCGGAATTGACGTCATTTGTGCTACAGCCGCCAAATTATTTAAAGTCGCGTTTTCGCGGCACATTTGAATATTGCATTTTCTTTTTTGATTTTTTTTAATAAATAGCTAAAATGAAGACAGAAAAATATTTTTTAGGTCTCCTTATAAACAAATTAACACCGTCGGATAGTTTTCAAAACTTAGTCAAATAGCCTATTAGCTTCCTTTGAGGTATGCAGAGACTTGTTCAGCCATACATCCTCATAAATGGCTTGGGTTTTGTTTATATTGATCTATCTTCCATACATAAAAAAGCATACTCTGCTTCTTTATGTATGGAAGATAATAATTATTTAAATCCAAAATCAGGGGCAGTCAGATCGTTAATACCCAAAAGGCAAATAAGATCAGGTTTATAATCATATCACATAACAAGGGCATAAGTTTATTTTTTATTTATTTATTATGGTATGTGAAACATATAATATTGTATATTTTACTTTTGAGAGATAATTATGTTTGTTTACAATATCTGCGATTTATGAATCTATGACTTTCCCTTTTAGAGATTAATAACCGTGAGAATGGGTAAGTAGATTGTCTGATATATATAAATAAGTACAGTTTGGGTCAAAGGGTATTGTATAAAACCTTTTATAAGTCTTAACTAGTAATCTAATACGCAATAATTGCTAACAAATTTTGTATTACCACAGGTGATCTGCGTGGGTGACAAATCTCGCGCCATTTTGCAACGATTGTACAGCAAGCACATCATTATGGTGGCTAATGAGGTAAATTAATATATAAATCTAAGTTTTCTTAGCATGAGGTGTGTGAGAAGAGAGAAACTGACAGATATTTTTGACCAAATCTGTCAGTATCTCACGTCTTGTGACATAATCATTCTCACACACCTCATGCTAACTAGACAGTGAATTTAGTCTCTGTGACAATGTTGGATTCTTAATCCGTAAGTGTCAAGCATAGGATTATTTCGAATATAGAATGGTAACAGAGAACACATTATAAAACACAAAAGCTTTTATATACTTATATTTATTTTCTTCCAACTATGCAGTAATTACTAATAAATAAAGAATAAATAAAGGAAAGAAAAATTTCGACACAGGCGGGAATCGAACCCGCGACCTCGGGTATACGCCCCTATTCTTTTTTCTTTCCTTTATTTATTCTTTATTTATTAGTAATAATCCCCACATGAAGTTTTCATGAACAAAAAGATTTAAATTATATGCAGTAATTGTTAAGATTAATTACTACTAAACCATTTGCAAAAGACGGTCGAAATAGCACAGAAAAGTTGTATGAAATCTCATTATTGTACAGTTTTTTCCATATCTGGTCTGTTTGTACATTTTTATTCGAAATAAATTTACCACAGGGTTGTAATATCTTTACATACAATACATATTTTCATACTAGAGGAAAACACGATTTGTTTATGTATTCATTTACAAAAATCTAATTATTAGTGTCCATTGCTCAGGTTCGACCTATATTGGCATTAATGTACACTATGTATCTCACCCTTTATTTCAATTGTAAATAAATAACATGTGTTGTAGTTAGGGTTTCTCATTTCTCGACCTTTTTCATTTCCTGGAGCACGAGAATTCTCGACCACTATTTCCCGGGAATTCCCGGGTTGTCGAGAAATATGTTTTTTTTTACATTAGTGTGTTTTAACAATAAAACTACGCTTTTTATGTAATATTCAACAACATTTATTAATCAACAACGTTTATTTTTAGTTTCATTTGACTTTAAGTATAGAAATCTTTAATTAAGCGAAATAAGCTCTAGCGAGATCTTTTAGTCATTATTTCTACAATTAGGAATGAATAAATAGTCTTTTTCTTTGGAAAAAACAAATAAAATTTCTTCTAAAAACAATGTCATCATGTCACCACAGTAAAACTTAGTACCTTACAAACTAAATAACTTACTTTTAGTCTCTGTATGTACTACTAACTTTACAATTATGTAGCATAAAATAAAACGTCAGTTTTTCAGTCAGGCATAAAAAAAATAACAATCAGCCTAGCTTAATAATTACGAGCAAGGTACCTTAGTTTAGTCTTTGTATCAACTATTCAATATTTCTTATAAATGGACAGTCTTTTCGTTACTTAAGTAAACAATAGAACCTAATAAATAATTAATAATCTTATAGTTATAATGACAATCACAATTCAAAGCGAAACTGCTTCAAAAGCTAGCCCACTATGTCTTGTTATTAATGAAATAAGCCTTTAAAATACGAGGGCGTTTGTAGCATCATCTGACAATCGGTTTCGCATTTTTGTCACAAAGTTTCCAGACAATGAGAAAACCTGTTTATTTTCTGTCTATGTAGGCTTTGCTGACATTACAGCTTTATACAAGTTTTCCACATTAGGTGTTAGGTGTTTTGCCAGTTGATTTATATAACTGAAACTCTTTTTTAATCAAGTTAAAACAGTTTCAATATTGCTTGTAGTGTCTGTGTCTGCCATTTCAATAGTTTCTGCTCAAAGGATGTGGCTTGCTTGAGTTGCTTGTTTTCTGATGTCTGTATTAGAGTGTCACCTTCATCTAAATTAGAGCTGCTAGGAAATAATCTATTGTACAGTTCTTCTGTAAATCGTATCAAAACTGTTTTGGTGCAATTGCGTGTACCACTTTGCGTTTACACTTATATAATATATATATATATATATATATTAATTATAGTTCTGAAATATTGTTGGGTTGTTTAAGGTATTTAATTAATGTAATCAAGTTAATATTCTGCCTATTTTCAATTTTGCTCATCAGATGGTCCACGAACGGTGTGGCTAAATTGTTTTCCATAGACTTTAACTTATTTATCAGCACGTCTATTATTGCCTCCGATGGTGTGACTCGTGATTTTACGAACAAAATGGGGAGGGGGCGGGGTACTGTTGGTCACTCACAAACCGCCGCACGCGCAAGCGCGTTTTGAAGTTTATAAAATTTTTGACTGAATTTCTCGATTTCTCGACCACTTTTTTCTCGTCTCGAGTAAGGCAAAATTTCCCGGGAATTCTCGGTCCGAGAACTCTCGAAGAGAAACTCTAGTTGTAGTAAAAAATGTATTACGTTAATTAGCCAATTAATATTTCAGATCGGTCGTCTCCCCCCCACCTTTGCTGACGAAGCCAAACTCTCCATGCTTGAGTCTATATCACTAATTAAATTTAATCATACAATTGCAATGTTTTTTGTTCATGAAAACCTCACTATTTCTATTATTTCAATTCTTATTTCTTTCCGTTATTTATTAGAATTTATTAATAATAAAAAAAATGTTTAGAATATATATTTATTAGAATTTATTAATATTTCAGATCGGTCGTCTCCCCCCCACATTTGCTGACGCAGCCAAACTCTCAAGCGCCGTACTAACTTCAGGCTACGAGTTCGGCGCAGGAAAGATTGTCTATAACAAGTTTAAGTCCGTCGTTTCGTACGCACAGGCTGACTTGCCGCTTTTTAGCAGGAAGGCTGTGGAGGTTTGTATGGATTTGTTGGTAACATACATATATAGACTCACGGCTACAAATCCCTAGATAGGGTAGCCAGAGCTTCAGAACTAGAAACTCCTCAGCCACTTTTGGAAATATGAGTGGGAAAAAGATGGTAAAAATAAAGGTTGTTGGTGATGCGTCTCCAACCGCAACGCCCAACAATCCCTCAAAAGCCCCAATACCGTTAGTCGCCTCTTACGTACGCCCACCGGAAGAAATGGGGTAGTGCTATTCTAAGCCGACATTACACAGCATTTTTGTATTAATTTGTTGGGTAATTGATTTGGGTAAACTGGGAAAGTGTAAGCAAGCCATTTAATCATACATATACATACATATACTCACTAGCTACAGCTACTAGCTTCAGTGCTAGAAACTGCTCAGCCACGTTTGGAACTTGATAGGGGACAAGATGGTGGAAATAAAGATAAGTGTTCACATGGTAATATTCTAAGAATCGAACGATATCTAGGTTTGTCTTGAAGGTCACTTTATAAAATTTAGCAGTACTTCATTTAGTCAGAACGACTCGTGATGCATTGGCCGGGAGTCGAACCCTGTGCTGTGCTGACCATAACTTTGTCCTTATCTCTTTTGATATCATCTATTTCTGTCTCGCTCATAACAAGTTTAAGGCTGTCGTTTCGTACGCACAGTCTGACTTGCCACACTTTGGCAGGAAGGCTGTGCAGGTTTGTGTGGATTTGTTGCTAAGTTGTAAAGGAAAAACTCTCTATTTTTAACCGACTTCAAAAAAATTAGGTTCTCAGTTCAATTGTTTGTATGTATGTATGTATGTATGTTTGTCCGCGATTATCTCGCGTTTGGCTAAAGCTATTACGATGCGGTTTTAAGAAAAGTATTTGTTACATTTAGGGGCAGGTTTTAGTGCTTAAGATATTATTACACTAAATCGTTAGTTAATTTAAGTGCATCATAATCAATCATCATTAGTTTTAATGTACTCTGGATAAGTTACCACCACAGTAAGAATGAGATGACAGTATACGATACTAAGTAAGTGCGAAAGAGATGGCTGTTTTAAGCGATATCTAGTTAAAAGGTCGCTCGTACTAGCTATGCTGGAATCAAACGGTTCGAATTTTGATAAGTTAGAATATTCCCATGTGAACGGGAATATTCTACGAATCCGACGACTTTAATAAACTTCATTTGACTTAATTTAATGTTTTTTTTGACATGAATTCCTCATGTGGGGATTATTACTCATAAATAAAAGATGTTATTAAAGGAAAGAAAAATTTCGACACTGGCGGGTTCGAACCCCGCCAGTGTCGAAATTTTTCTTTCCTTTAATAACATCTTTTATTTATGAGTAATAATCCCCACATGAGGAATTCATGTCAAAAAAAACATTAAATTATGTGATAGTTAGGCGTTTCCAACATTTGCATTCTATCTGAAAAGGTAGACAAGTGGCCGTCCGAATTAGTTAAAATTCGGAGGTAGGAAACGCAAACACTACTTGAACGTGTAAAAAAGAAACAAAGGATAGAGAAATTTCGCGCTGGATGCCAACTGACACTGTAGCTCAGTTGGCAGAGCGACGGGGGCGTATACCCGAAGGTCGCGGGTTCGAACCCCGCCAGTGTCGAAAATTTTCTTTCCTTTAATAACATCTTTTATTTATGAGTAATAATCCCCACATGAGGAATTCATGTCAAAAAAAACATTAAATTATGTGATAGTTAGGCGTTTCCAACATTTGCATTCTATCTGAAAAGGTAGACAAGTGGCCGTCCGAATTAGTTAAAATTCGGAGGTAGGAAACGCAAACACTACTTGAACGTGTAAAAAAGAAACAAAGGATAGAGAAATTTCGCGCTGGATGCCAACTGACACTGTAGCTCAGTTGGCAGAGCGACGGGGGCGTATACCCGAAGGTCGCGGGTTCGAACCCCGCCAGTGTCGAAATTTTTCTTTCCTTTAATAACATCTTTTATTTATGAGTAATAATCCCCACATGAGGAATTCATGTCAAAAAAAACATTAAATTATGTGATAGTTAGGCGTTTCCAACATTTGCATTCTATACATACATACATACATACATATACTCACGCCGTTAATTCCCATTGGGGTAGGCAGAGACTATCGATCGCCACTTCGTACGATCCTGGCAAACCTCTCTTGCTTCGTCTACATCCATCAATCTTTTCATACATGCTCTTTTATTCTTCATACTTCGGACGCCTGCCTTTTTGAGCACACTTTCAATTTGGTCCAAGTGTGTCTTTCGTGGCCGTCCTCTACTAACATTACCTTCCACATTAGCTCTATAGATACCTTTTACCAATTTCCTATCATCCATCCTCTCGATGTGCCCAAACCATCTCAACATTCCTTTTTCTATCTTACTTACAATATCATCTTTTACACCACACCTTTCACGAATCACATCGTTCCTCACACGATCACATAACCTAACATTACATACTTTTCTGAGGGACCTCATTTCTACTGCATTCACTCTGCTTTCATGCTTCTTCTGCCACACCCAACATTCACTGCCATACATAAGCGTAGGAACAAGAACGGCATCATGCACAGCCATTCGGGCCCTTTCGGACACCGATTGACTAGACATTAGGCTATCCAATGCTCCATTAATCGCATTACCCTTTTTCACTCTTCTCTCAATATCTTCATCACATTTTCCATCCCTTGTAAACAAACTTCCCAGATATACAAACTCCTTCACCTGTTCCACATCCTTACCATCAATCGCAATCACGCATTCTGTCACATCTTCCTGTCTCTCAAAAACCATCGTTTTGGTCTTATCCACATTCACCCTCATTCCCTTTCTTACAAAAGACTTACATGCAATATTCATCATCTCTTGCAACTCTTCTGCCGATGATGCAAGTAGCACTTGATCGTCAGCATACAAGAGGCATTTAATGATGAATCCACCCATTCTTAGTCCATAATCACTTTCACGCAACTCTGTCAAACAGTCATCCATGAACAAATTGAAGAGCCACGGAGAAGCTACACATCCCTGTCGGACACCCCTAGAGATTCCGAACCAGTCAGTGTTTTCCCCGTTTACTCTTACACATGCACTAGAATCCTCATAGAGTGATACCAATGCACGTATAAGTTGACTCCCCAAACCGAACTTGGATAACACCTCCCATAAACACTTTCTTACCACCCTATCATACGCCTTCTCTAAATCTATGAAGGAGCAATACACCTTTTGGTTCTTAGCTAAGAACTTTTCGGTGATGCTCCTTAGAGAGAAGATTTGATCCATACATCCCATTCCTTTCCTAAATCCTGCTTGCACATCCCATATTTTCTCATCAGTTACATTCATCACTCTTTCAATCAGTACCTTAGCATACAATTTACCGACAATGCTGAGTAGGCTAATGCCGCGGTAATTTTTAGCCTCCTGGCGTGACCCTTTTCCTTTATACAGGGGCACAATCACCGCCTTACACCAGTCTTGTGGTACTTTGCCACTCGACCAGCACTTTTGGAAAAGGAAGTACAACCAAGAAGCCACCAACCCTTTACCAGCCCTCAGCATTTCGATAGTTATCCTATCATACCCTGCCGCCTTCCCTATTTTCATACCCTTCATTGCTTTCATTATTTCTTCCATACTGATCTCACTTTCACTCAAGGCACCCATCGCATCGTTCCAATCAACATTACTGTCGATTGGCGAAGAAACGGATGCGTCCTCTTTTTCAAAAAGTCCCTCAAAATAGTTCTTCCATACTCGTTTCATGCTACTTTCATCCGTCGCCAATTCACCCTGATCATCTTTCACTACATTCACTCTCGTGTTTTGGGAAACTCCCTTTTCTTTCCGGACATATTTCCAGAACAACTTTTGGTTATTCCGGAAATTATCAGAGAGTTTCCTCTCACACCATTCTATCAGATCACGCTTTTTCTTTTCTATTTTCTTCTTAACCTCATTCTTAACTCTCTTATATTCATCTTCACTATTTTTCACTACATCATCTGTTACTCTCGCATCCATTCGTTTACTAGCTCTGACCGCTAGTAAATCTAACCAAGCTTTCTTCTTATCTTCGACTGCCTCTTTCACACTCTTATCCCACCAACTTGTTGGTGGTCTATTTGACCTTTTACACAATCCACATACTTCCGTCGCACATTCAACCATTGTCGATTTGAGCACATTCCATACTTCTTCTATTTCCATTTCATCCCTCATCTCCACGCAACTTAGTCTATCATCCAATTTCTTCACGTATTCATCACTGATCTTTTCATCATCTTGCAATTTCTCCACTTTTATTCTCGCAAGATCCGTTGTTGACACTTTGGCCCTATGACGCCAACGCGTGCACAGACCTCTTACTCGGGATATAACAAGGAAGTGATCTGTGCCAACATTCGTGCCCCTATAGACTCTGGTGTCAACAACCTTTGCTCTCAGCCTTTCATCAACAATCACAAAATCAATCATACTTCTCTCGTTTCCTCTCTGTCTTGTATACATATGGATATCTTTGTGTTCAAACAATGTGTTTGTAACACAAAGATTCCTCGCCAAACATACCTCAATAACTTTCTCGCCATTTTCGTTCACCCTTTGATCACCGTACTTTCCTAAAATCTTTTCACAACCGTTGCGTGACACACCAACCCAGCCATTAAAATCTCCTAACATTACAATTCTCTCATTCTGATCACACCCATTCACAACATCATATAACAAATTCCAAAACTCCTCCCTCTCGGAAAGTGACTTAGACATGTCCGGAGCATACACACAAATTATGCGCATCCGGACAAGCCCTATTTTCACCTTTAGCCACAGGAGCCTTGGACTCACACATTCGTAACCTTTCATACACTGAGCCATCCTTTCAGATATCAGAAGTCCCACGCCTTTCAATTGTCAAAGTTGCATTCTATCTGAAAAGGTAGACAAGTGGCCGTCCGAATTAGTTAAAATTCGGAGGTAGGAAACGCAAACACTACTTGAACGTGTAAAAAAGAAACAAAGGATAGAGAAATTTCGCGCTGGATGCCAACTGACACTGTAGCTCAGTTGGCAGAGCGACGGGGGCGTATACCCGAAGGTCGCGGGTTCGAACCCCGCCAGTGTCGAAAATTTTCTTTCCTTTAATAACATCTTTTATTTATGAGTAATAATCCCCACATGAGGAATTCATGTCAAAAAAAACATTAAATTATGTGATAGTTAGGCGTTTCCAACATTTGCATTCTATCTGAAAAGGTAGACAAGTGGCCGTCCGAATTAGTTAAAATTCGGAGGTAGGAAACGCAAACACTACTTGAACGTGTAAAAAAGAAACAAAGGATAGAGAAATTTCGCGCTGGATGCCAACTGACACTGTAGCTCAGTTGGCAGAGCGACGGGGGCGTATACCCGAAGGTCGCGGGTTCGAACCCCGCCAGTGTCGAAATTTTTCTTTCCTTTAATAACATCTTTTATTTATGAGTAATAATCCCCACATGAGGAATTCATGTCAAAAAAACATTAAATTATGTGATAGTTAGGCGTTTCCAACATTTGCATTCTATCTGAAAAGGTAGACAAGTGGCCGTCCGAATTAGTTAAAATTCGGAGGTAGGAAACGCAAACACTACTTGAACGTGTAAAAAAGAAACAAGGGATAGAGAAATTTCGCGCTGGATGCCAACTGACACTGTAGCTCAGTTGGCAGAGCGACGGGGGCGTATACCCGAAGGTCGCGGGTTCGAACCCCGCCAGTGTCGAAATTTTTCTTTCCTTTAATAACATCTTTTATTTATGAGTAATAATCCCCACATGAGGAATTCATGTCAAAAAAAACATTAAATTATGTGATAGTTAGGCGTTTCCAACATTTGCATTCTATCTGAAAAGGTAGACAAGTGGCCGTCCGAATTAGTTAAAATTCGGAGGTAGGAAACGCAAACACTACTTGAACGTGTAAAAAAGAAACAAAGGATAGAGAAATTTCGCGCTGGATGCCAACTGACACTGTAGCTCAGTTGGCAGAGCGACGGGGGCGTATACCCGAAGGTCGCGGGTTCGAACCCCGCCAGTGTCGAAAATTTTCTTTCCTTTAATAACATCTTTTATTTATGAGTAATAATCCCCACATGAGGAATTCATGTCAAAAAAAACATTAAATTATGTGATAGTTAGGCGTTTCCAACATTTGCATTCTATCTGAAAAGGTAGACAAGTGGCCGTCCGAATTAGTTAAAATTCGGAGGTAGGAAACGCAAACACTACTTGAACGTGTAAAAAAGAAACAAAGGATAGAGAAATTTCGCGCTGGAGGCCAACTGACACTGTAGCTCAGTTGGCAGAGCGACGGGGGCGTATACCCGAAGGTCGCGGGTTCGAACCCCGCCAGTGTCGAAATTTTTCTTTCCTTTAATAACATCTTTTATTTATGAGTAATAATCCCCACATGAGGAATTCATGTCAAAAAAAACATTAAATTATGTGATAGTTAGGCGTTTCCAACATTTGCATTCTATACATACATACATACATACATATACTCACGCCGTTAATTCCCATTGGGGTAGGCAGAGACTATCGATCGCCACTTCGTACGATCCTGGCAAACCTCTCTTGCTTCGTCTACATCCATCAATCTTTTCATACATGCTCTTTTATTCTTCATACTTCGGACGCCTGCCTTTTTGAGCACACTTTCAATTTGGTCCAAGTGTGTCTTTCGTGGCCGTCCTCTACTAACATTACCTTCCACATTAGCTCTATAGATACCTTTTACCAATTTCCTATCATCCATCCTCTCGATGTGCCCAAACCATCTCAACATTCCTTTTTCTATCTTACTTACAATATCATCTTTTACACCACACCTTTCACGAATCACATCGTTCCTCACACGATCACATAACCTAACATTACATACTTTTCTGAGGGACCTCATTTCTACTGCATTCACTCTGCTTTCATGCTTCTTCTGCCACACCCAACATTCACTGCCATACATAAGCGTAGGAACAAGAACGGCATCATGCACAGCCATTCGGGCCCTTTCGGACACCGATTGACTAGACATTAGGCTATCCAATGCTCCATTAATCGCATTACCCTTTTTCACTCTTCTCTCAATATCTTCATCACATTTTCCATCCCTTGTAAACAAACTTCCCAGATATACAAACTCCTTCACCTGTTCCACATCCTTACCATCAATCGCAATCACGCATTCTGTCACATCTTCCTGTCTCTCAAAAACCATCGTTTTGGTCTTATCCACATTCACCCTCATTCCCTTTCTTACAAAAGACTTACATGCAATATTCATCATCTCTTGCAACTCTTCTGCCGATGATGCAAGTAGCACTTGATCGTCAGCATACAAGAGGCATTTAATGATGAATCCACCCATTCTTAGTCCATAATCACTTTCACGCAACTCTGTCAAACAGTCATCCATGAACAAATTGAAGAGCCACGGAGAAGCTACACATCCCTGTCGGACACCCCTAGAGATTCCGAACCAGTCAGTGTTTTCCCCGTTTACTCTTACACATGCACTAGAATCCTCATAGAGTGATACCAATGCACGTATAAGTTGACTCCCCAAACCGAACTTGGATAACACCTCCCATAAACACTTTCTTACCACCCTATCATACGCCTTCTCTAAATCTATGAAGGAGCAATACACCTTTTGGTTCTTAGCTAAGAACTTTTCGGTGATGCTCCTTAGAGAGAAGATTTGATCCATACATCCCATTCCTTTCCTAAATCCTGCTTGCACATCCCATATTTTCTCATCAGTTACATTCATCACTCTTTCAATCAGTACCTTAGCATACAATTTACCGACAATGCTGAGTAGGCTAATGCCGCGGTAATTTTTAGCCTCCTGGCGTGACCCTTTTCCTTTATACAGGGGCACAATCACCGCCTTACACCAGTCTTGTGGTACTTTGCCACTCGACCAGCACTTTTGGAAAAGGAAGTACAACCAAGAAGCCACCAACCCTTTACCAGCCCTCAGCATTTCGATAGTTATCCTATCATACCCTGCCGCCTTCCCTATTTTCATACCCTTCATTGCTTTCATTATTTCTTCCATACTGATCTCACTTTCACTCAAGGCACCCATCGCATCGTTCCAATCAACATTACTGTCGATTGGCGAAGAAACGGATGCGTCCTCTTTTTCAAAAAGTCCCTCAAAATAGTTCTTCCATACTCGTTTCATGCTACTTTCATCCGTCGCCAATTCACCCTGATCATCTTTCACTACATTCACTCTCGTGTTTTGGGAAACTCCCTTTTCTTTCCGGACATATTTCCAGAACAACTTTTGGTTATTCCGGAAATTATCAGAGAGTTTCCTCTCACACCATTCTATCAGATCACGCTTTTTCTTTTCTATTTTCTTCTTAACCTCATTCTTAACTCTCTTATATTCATCTTCACTATTTTTCACTACATCATCTGTTACTCTCGCATCCATTCGTTTACTAGCTCTGACCGCTAGTAAATCTAACCAAGCTTTCTTCTTATCTTCGACTGCCTCTTTCACACTCTTATCCCACCAACTTGTTGGTGGTCTATTTGACCTTTTACACAATCCACATACTTCCGTCGCACATTCAACCATTGTCGATTTGAGCACATTCCATACTTCTTCTATTTCCATTTCATCCCTCATCTCCACGCAACTTAGTCTATCATCCAATTTCTTCACGTATTCATCACTGATCTTTTCATCATCTTGCAATTTCTCCACTTTTATTCTCGCAAGATCCGTTGTTGACACTTTGGCCCTATGACGCCAACGCGTGCACAGACCTCTTACTCGGGATATAACAAGGAAGTGATCTGTGCCAACATTCGTGCCCCTATAGACTCTGGTGTCAACAACCTTTGCTCTCAGCCTTTCATCAACAATCACAAAATCAATCATACTTCTCTCGTTTCCTCTCTGTCTTGTATACATATGGATATCTTTGTGTTCAAACAATGTGTTTGTAACACAAAGATTCCTCGCCAAACATACCTCAATAACTTTCTCGCCATTTTCGTTCACCCTTTGATCACCGTACTTTCCTAAAATCTTTTCACAACCGTTGCGTGACACACCAACCCAGCCATTAAAATCTCCTAACATTACAATTCTCTCATTCTGATCACACCCATTCACAACATCATATAACAAATTCCAAAACTCCTCCCTCTCGGAAAGTGACTTAGACATGTCCGGAGCATACACACAAATTATGCGCATCCGGACAAGCCCTATTTTCACCTTTAGCCACAGGAGCCTTGGACTCACACATTCGTAACCTTTCATACACTGAGCCATCCTTTCAGATATCAGAAGTCCCACGCCTTTCAATTGTCAAAGTTGCATTCTATCTGAAAAGGTAGACAAGTGGCCGTCCGAATTAGTTAAAATTCGGAGGTAGGAAACGCAAACACTACTTGAACGTGTAAAAAAGAAACAAAGGATAGAGAAATTTCGCGCTGGATGCCAACTGACACTGTAGCTCAGTTGGCAGAGCGACGGGGGCGTATACCCGAAGGTCGCGGGTTCGAACCCCGCCAGTGTCGAAAATTTTCTTTCCTTTAATAACATCTTTTATTTATGAGTAATAATCCCCACATGAGGAATTCATGTCAAAAAAAACATTAAATTATGTGATAGTTAGGCGTTTCCAACATTTGCATTCTATCTGAAAAGGTAGACAAGTGGCCGTCCGAATTAGTTAAAATTCGGAGGTAGGAAACGCAAACACTACTTGAACGTGTAAAAAAGAAACAAAGGATAGAGAAATTTCGCGCTGGATGCCAACTGACACTGTAGCTCAGTTGGCAGAGCGACGGGGGCGTATACCCGAAGGTCGCGGGTTCGAACCCCGCCAGTGTCGAAATTTTTCTTTCCTTTAATAACATCTTTTATTTATGAGTAATAATCCCCACATGAGGAATTAATGTCAAAAAAACATTAAATTATGTGATAGTTAGGCGTTTCCAACATTTGCATTCTATCTGAAAAGGTAGACAAGTGGCCGTCCGAATTAGTTAAAATTCGGAGGTAGGAAACGCAAACACTACTTGAACGTGTAAAAAAGAAACAAGGGATAGAGAAATTTCGCGCTGGATGCCAACTGACACTGTAGCTCAGTTGGCAGAGCGACGGGGGCGTATACCCGAAGGTCGCGGGTTCGAACCCCGCCAGTGTCGAAATTTTTCTTTCCTTTAATAACATCTTTTATTCATTTGACTTTTGATGCAACCGGATAGACACAAATATATTTTAAAAGCTAGAGAAAAGGTACGGGCGAATTTATCTGTGTCGGTTGGAAGAGTGTCCCAGAGGTTTTTATCAGTCTGTCTCCGATGCAATATCGATCGCGGCAATAACCACATTTTAATTATATAATCCATTTTAATAGAACCAATGTTAATGACAAAAACTGGCAAACAAATTATCTTAATACTAAAAATCGGTTACTAGCAACCGAAAAGTATTCGTCCTAAATAATTTTAACAATAATGAATGAGTAACAGATGACACCTCTTATTTACCATTCATCCAAATCCAACCCTCTCTTAAACACTAACAATCAATTGAAAAGCCTACTTAAAGTAAGCATGTAGATAAACGATAGACGAAAATTGTATTGAAAAAAATGGTGGTCACTTCGAACACCTACTTTGAGAAATTAAAGTATGTCAAAACAATGCATTTTATTCATTTTAGACATCATGTTTTATGGAGACATTTACAGCTTAAGAACTACACAATCGATATCAAAATAGAAAAAGTGTAAGATTATTTTTTCAAAACAACCGGGTTCGTTTCCCGAGCTGGGTACAGCTTTTTTTTCAAATGTATGAATGCAGTTTATCTTTTTATCAAAATCGGTGACATGGTTCCTAAGAACAAATCTTCGTATGTCTTATAGTTTCAGACTTTCCCATACTTACCGATTTGAATGAGCCACCCTGTATATTTTGACTAAACAGATTTTAACTTATTTCCTCTATTCCAGAGTTCTCCAAAACTGGCAACTTACGATTCTCTGGACTCCGAAGTGCTACAATCCTACATGGAATTTTCTCTGACCAGCATGCTTTTCTTCGCAATGAAAGAGGGGGCTTGCTCCGAACAATCTGCGAGAATGTCCGCTATGGACAACGCTTCCAAGAACGCTGCAGAAATGATAGATAAACTCACTCTAACATTCAACAGAACTCGCCAAGCCGTTATTACTCGAGAACTTATCGAAATTATCTCCGGAGCTGCCGCTCTTAAGTAGAAAAAACGAAAAAAATACATTTTATATTTATTTCTGTCATCCGCCATTTTGTATGCGCGGCCATTTTGAATTCGCAATCATGTTAATAGTTTGTACTAAGATGCCGATATTATGGAACTTTTTGAAGTGAATTTGTAAAAAACATAGAATTTCGTCACTGGCTCATTATTAAGATCTTTTTGCAAGTTGATTTTGAAGGTTCTTTCCGTGATGTATATGAGGGTATATTGGAATGTCATTTAAGGATACAGTGGTTTTTAGCAATAAATATCTTTTTTCGTTAGAACCTATTTTGCGTTTTATTTTAACTTCGACCATGGTTATATTGAGTTTTGGGAGGCTTTGAGGGGTATCTTTAAACTATTTTGGTAATAAACATTTGTATGAAAGATTAGTAACACAGGTATTCTTTATATAAAATATACTACATTAGTGAGTAATAAAGTAATAAGGTAGATTAAATTAATGAATATTTAGTGAGTTGCTGGACTTGACTATGTAGGTGTGTAATGTCGGCTTAAAATAGTACTTAGCCATGTCGACCTGTTGGAAGAGGACACTTAAATAATTGGGGCTTTTTAATGATTTTGAGCAGTTTGACTGAACCAATAAACGAATCATTTTTTATTATAAAAAATGTTTCTCAACCTTCAAAGGTAGGTGAGTCTTTTTTGTGATTTACAGCTGTGAGTATAAGTAATGTAAATAATGTAGTTTATGAACATCCAAGAATGGGAATATTTGGTATTCCTATAACAGTAAATAATCTGAGTCTGTCTGGATCGCGAAAAGTGGATTCCGTTAGTATCTTTCGAGAACTGCCGAGTCGATCCGACCCATATATCCTACCACGCACACCATTCTTCTAGTAATTGTACCAAAAAGACAATATCTATAGAATAAACATTCGCAAAAGTCTAGGGAATACGAATATTTGTTGCATGTATACGCTACTATTTTCGGGATTAGACGATGAAATTTTAGTCAACTTTTTAGCATAGTCGGAAGGAATTATTCCTATCTGCCACCCTACACTACCTCCCTAAGGACTATAAGGACACTCGTTTCCGCGTACACACCGTAGGGTGTGACTAGACACTTTATCATCCTTTTCCTCATCTTGTAAACATAGATAACATGATTCCTCTTCTTGTAGACTTTGAGGCGGTGAAAGTCCGGTCCCCTATTATGTGAATTAACTCAAACGTTCTCGCCATATATACAAAAAGAGGTTGGCACATGTACGAATACTGAAAAGCACGAGATATTGTCACCTCGTGTTATGAGTACCCACGTTTTGCTTGGACAGTGTACTCACGTGATAAGGGGTAGGCTTATCGCCGTTTCGTACGAATACACTGTCCAATGAGTGAGAACAACTCAGTATGTCAACAGAACGGTTGCATGCCTAAAGTTTGGAAACGTAATTTCCCCAATACATAAAAAAGGCGATACAAGAGATGTTATTATATATATACGAGGGGCATGCCAAAAGAAACTAGATACTCAAAAATTATAAAATTTATTGTTTCTACAAGTATCGATCTTTTCAAAGTATTCACCCTGAGCACGTATACACTTTTTCATACGTCTGAACCATAACATAACATAACATAAACGTTCACGCCGAATATCCCCGAAGGGGTTGGCAGAGGTACTAATACTTCTGAACATCACGTGACTTTGTCACCTGGTGTTCAGAGTACCCACGTTTTGCATGGACAGTGTACTCACGTGATAGGGGGCAGGCCTATCGCCGTTTTGTACGAATACACTGTCACATGACTAAGTACAACTCAGCCATGTGGGTTTCCTCACGTCTGAACCAATTGGAAAATACCTGTGACCACTCTTCTTTAGATACCTCAGAAATGTCGAAATTATAGGCAACCAGCGCATCTTCTTTGCTTTCAAACTTCCCCTTTAGTTTTGCTTTGATTTTTGGAAACAAGTTAAAATCACAAGGCGCTAGGTCAGGGGAATATGGCGGGTGAGGGAGAATTGACACATTGTTCGAGTTGAAAAAGTCTAGTGTTCTGGCAGACGTGTGCGGCGCCGCATTGTCGTGGTGGATTCCTGACAAGCGTCACACCAAGCTAATATTACTGTTGGAGCACAAACTGTCACATACCATTCGAAGTTCACCGTTCTTTCATTCTCTAGCACAACAGTAGCAATATGACCCGTTTTGCAGAAAAACGAGGCGACCATTTGTTTTTTCTGTGCAAAATTTGGACAAAGGTATGCATGTTATAGGGATTTTTCTCGACCTCAAAAAAGCCTTTGATACAATTTCAATTCCAATTTTATTGCAAAAATTAGAAAATATCGGCATTCGGGATACTCAGTTAAAATTATTTGAAAGTTATCTTAGTAATAGACTTCAGTGCCTAAATATTGGAGACAATTATAGCACATTTTTAAAAAACCACCCCTTTGGCGTTTCTCAGGGTAATATCTTAGGACCCAGCCTATTTTTGATTTATATTAATGAGCTATGTAATCTCCAACTTAATAACGGCACCATAGTTTCATATGCAGATGACACAGCCTTACTTTTTTCTGCAAAAACAATAGACGAAGCTTATAAATTAGCTCAATCTGGCTTTAGTATTGTGAATGACTGGCTTTTTCTAATTTTCTGTCCTTGAATGCTGATAAAACTATGTATATGATTTTCGCAAGGAACACTTCTACACCATTACTCAATAACACCCCGCTTTATGCACATCACCGCACTTGCACTGATAGCGCACCATGCCTATGCTCAACTATCTCCAAAGCAATTAACATCAAATATCTTGGAATTACTCTCGACGTTACTTTAACTTTTAAGGTCCATATTAATGCACTCTGAAATAGAATTAGAAAACTTATAGTAATATTTAAAAAGTTGAGACACATATGTGACTACGCTTTAATAAAGCAAATCTATCAAGCGCTTGGTCAATCCTTGCTGACTTATTGCATAAAATCTTGGGGAGGTGCTGGCATAACCACTATGTTAAAACTGGAACGAGCTTAAAGAGCGCTACTTAAAGTAGCTACTGCGCGCCCTTTCTATTTCCCTACTACCGAACTATATAAACAATGCAAAGTGCTAACTGTGCGCCAGCTCTTTATTCTATTCACTGTTCTAAAACAGCATGCTAGCTTATACTTCAACCCTGATACACTAAACAGGAGGCGAAAGGATATAGTATGTTTGAATACCTATAGTCAGTGGCGTAACTATACCGTTCGAGGCCCGTGGCAAATTCATCGGATGGGCCCCTCCCCCCAATATAAAAAAAATTAACCAACAATAATCTTTTTTTATTTTATAATACTTATTTACACACTTTTACTTGTAAGAGTACAATAATAAATCACTACGTTAAGTAGGTACATACAAACTTTATAATTATACTAAGGTACTTGATTTTCTAATAATTCACTTTAAAATAAAAATACCTAATTATAAACCTGGGTGTTTCAAAAGAAACGTGAATAGGCATCTTCTGGGTAAGCTCACTCCATCGTAGACCACATCATAGCTTAGACATGATTGTGGTCAAGAGCAAGCCCTTTTAAATAATAAAAAAAAAACTTGAGAGCTTGCGTAATAAATAATAGAATAGTGGAGTCTTTCTTATATACAAAATTGAATCAGGGATTCCCCGAGAGCGTCAAATTGTCGGGACGCATAGGTAAAGAGCTTATTCCATTACACTTTGTCGTTGCTGAATTCAGACGTCCTACGAAGTTACTGCCGCAGACGCTTGTTATTCCACTACACAAATTTCAGTTCTAGCGTTCTGAACGTTATTCCACTAGTCTGAATTCAGTTCTGTGGCTTTCAGACGTCTTCATTCAGACAAATGGAATAAACTCTTAAAGAGCTTATTCCATTACACTTTGTCGTTGCTGAATTCAGACGTCCTTCGAAGTTACTGCCGCAGACGCCTGTTATTTCAATACACAAATTTCAGTTTGAACGTTATTCCACTAGTCTGAATTCAGATTATGTGGCTTTCAGACGTCTTCATTCAGACAAATGGAATAAGCTCTTAAGTATACTCAAAGCGCTGTTGACCGAAACTTACAGCGGGAATTCCCCGAACATCCGCAGTAATACCAACACGCGTGGCATCGGATACGTTCTAAAACTGGGTTACAACTTTTTTTTACAAATCCTTTGAATTTTTAAATACATTTTTGAACTTGCTTATGCAACTCAGTAGGTAAAAAAAATCAAAGACAAAACTTTTTTTACTAAACATGTATGATAAATAATAAATGCTGGGAGTTGGGGTTCTCTTCTGACCGGGGGCCCCTTCCGGCTGGGGCATTTTGCCGACTTGCCACCCTGTAGTTACGCCACTGCCTATAGTGCAAAATTTTCATTACAAATAGATTCTTTATATTTTTAGGACCATACTTATATAATAAAATTAATAGATTACTAGAATTATATAACTTAAACAACTTTGAATGCAAGAAAAAACTTCAATCGTGGCTATTAAATCTTACATACACGGAATCAGAGGAATTGCTTAATAGAATAAATTAATATAAAATGTTTTTATTTTTTTATTTATTATTTTTTTATCATAATAATACAATTAGTTAGATACAATCGATTCTGATTATAATTTATACACTACTTACCAATACCATACCATATGAAAACTGATAGTTTAAGCCTTTTTTGTTTATTGTTGCCTGAAATACAGGTAAATTACCTAGCTCAGGAACAGGAAAATGTTATATTTTGTACTTTTAATAACTAACTAGGTTAAGACGAATATTATGTACTTTTGAAAACTGAATTATTTTTTTCTGTGTGCTTCGTGCACGGCGACATTTCGTTCGAGTTGGCTCGTCTTCAAAGCACCATACAGTCGACTGTCGCTTTAATTCGGGATCATAGTAATATGCCATGTTTCGTCACCAGTCAGTACAGCCAGTAGTAATCATATACGTTTTTTTCTCGCCTCCGTTGAATTTATCTATCATAAAGCCACCCAATCCACCCGACGGACTTTCTGCTAAGTTTGTTGGGCACCCATCTCGAACAACGTTTACGCAGAGAAAGGTGGTCGTGAATTATGGTTTCATTGCTGCTGATCCAATTCCTAGTTCTCGCTCTAGCTCTACATATGTAATTCGTCGGTTTTCGCGAATAAGTTTTTCGACTGCTCGAACGTTTTCTTGCGTGACCGCGGTTGGCGGCCGTCCTCTCTTCGCTTCATCTTCGAGACATCCCCGTCCTCTTTTAAATTCAGTAAACCAATTGAATACTGTTGCTCGGGAACAAGCAGACTCACCAAAAGTTCAAAACATTCTTGATGCTTTAAACCTTTTTTAAAGTAGGTAATGGAAACGAACCCGCGACCTCGGGTAAACGCCCCGACGCTCTGCCAACTGAGCTACCGTGTCAATTGGCTGCCAGTGCGAAATTCTTCTATCCTTTATTTCTTTTACACGTTTAAGTAGTGTTTGCGTTTCCTACCTCCTACTTTCGAATTAGTCATATTTATTCTTTATTTATTAGTAATAATCCCCATATGAGGTTTTCATGAACAAAACTTCGATCATATATACCAAAGATGCCGCACTCCATACAAATTCAACGCACAAAAGTGGACCGCGAGAATGACAAGACTGTTTGACAATTAAATATTTATTTTCCTACAATGATCGACCTTACCGCATTTTCTTAAGACCTATTATTTATTGCAAGATCCAGCACGCGACTGTCAGTGAAACTGTGCTTATCATATAAAGAAGCACAGTTTGGCGGGGCCGTTTTTCGTGCTTTGCTGGTGTATCTTTGGTATATATGATCGAAGGAACAAAAAGATTTAAATTATATGATAGTTAGGCGTTTTCAACATTTGCATTCTATCTGAAAAGATAGACAAGTGGCCTTTCGAATTAGTCATAATTCGGAGGTAGGAAACGCAAACACTACTTAAACGTGTAAAAGAAATAAAGGATAGAAGAATTTCGCACTGGCAGCCAATTGACACGGTAGCTCAGTTGGCAGAGCGTCGGGGCGTTTACGCGGGTTCGATCCCCGCCTGTGTCGAAATTTTTCTTTCCTTTATTTATTCTTTATTTATTAGTAATAATCCCCACATGAGGTTTTCATGAACAAAAAGATTTAAACAACTACCAAATTTTTTTCGATCGGATCTTTCACCCAATCCTAATGCAAAGCTTGGTAGATATACACAGATTAAATTGAGTTGGTTATGAGCCTTATTTTACTAATTTTAGCCAGGCTGTTGCACTCCTGGGATATTCGTCAAGCTGGTCAGAGGATCCTTCTGGTGTTGCCCAGGGTTCGCTGTTGGGTCCTCTTTTATTTGTAATTTTCATTAACAATATTCATAAGTGTAGGTAGTTTAAATTTAATAAAATACTCCCGTTTGCAGACACTATAATTTTTTGAAATATGTAAATACTATTGAGGACGATTCCGTCTTAAGGTTTAAATCGGTTGACAACTGTCAAAAATATTGCCCGTAACTGTCATATGTATATGTCATCTGTAGATTGCTGTGTAGTGTCGGCTTAGAATAGCACTACCCCATTTCTTCCGGTGGGTGTACGTAAGAGGCGACTAACGGTATTGGGGGCTTTTAAGGGATTTTTGGGCGATGCGGTTGGAGACCCATCACCAACAACCTTTATTTTACCATATTTTCCCCATGCAACTTCCAAAAGTGGCTGAGGAATTTCTAATTCCCTATCTCTGGCTACCCCGTCATGGGATTTATAGCCGTGAATATATTTATGTAATAACATAAACGTTCACGCCGAATATCCCCGAAGGCCCGAAGGGGTTGGCAGAGGTACTAATACTTCTGAACATCACGTGACTTTGTCACCTGGTGTTCAGAGTACCCACGTTTTGCATGGACAGTGCACTCACGTGATAGGGGCAGGCCTATCGCCGTTTTGTACGAATACACTGTCACATGACTTAGTACAACTCAGTCATGTGGGTTTCCTCACGATGTTTTCCCTCACCGTTAACAACCGTGATAAATTAACCACACATATGTCCTTAGAAAAGACAAATTGGTGTAGGCCCGACCCGGGATTAGAACACTAGTCGCTTGCACGAGAACCGAGTGTTCTACCCACTGGGCTATCACGGTTACTTACTGAATATATGTATGTAACTGTCAATAAATGCAATATTAAGAATCTTAATCTTAGTGTGTCCAAGTTTTATGAAATATATATATGTGATGTTCAGAAGTATTATAGTACCTCTGCCAAACTCTTCAGGGATATTCGGCGAGGACGTTTATGTTATGTTAAGAAATAGTTTTTTAACTCTATGCAGGATAATTCCACGACTTGCTCAACGCTTAACTTTACAATATCATTACGAATTTTTGATTTAATATTATTTTTTAAAATATTGGGCAGCCACCACAGGCTTTAGAATTGCGGCAGTAGTTGCTAGCTAAATAATAGTTTTCAAAACCAAATATGAGTTCGCAATTCTTAAGCCAGTGTTCAGTAACACATAAACAATCTATTTCATATTTTTCCAAAAACAGTTCTATTTCTAATTCTTTACAAGAAAACCCCTGAGTATTTTGACATACAAGTTTAAACTGGGAGACTCCTTGTAAAGTATTCTTTTTATTAATATTGCCAGAAGAACCTCCTTCCTTGTTTACAATATTGATGTTAGGTGACGACTTAAGGACGACAGGAGGCTCTTCCATTGTCACTCTTAAAAGTTTAAATTATGGTTTCCACCATCGCATACTAGAAGTAAGTTTCCCCTTATATTAAATATATGGGGGTCAGATATATTATATGCTAATAATTTAGCAATGTTCCGCTTTTGATTTAAGGGTATATTCAAAGGAAATTTAACAACAATGTTCAGACTTAACGCCAGACTTAATATTATACCGTGGGTTCCATAGTCTTAATGACTCCGGTCCGGATATTATGAACAATAAAGTATTTTAACAGCGTTAAAACCCTAGAAGTCCGCACTTCTAGGATATTAAGTATTACTTCCCTTAATAAACTCCATTTTGTGCGATGCTTGCACAAATATTACGCCAAAACATAATTGCGGGAACATTGCCGTCACCCGCATCACGCGCTTGAAGATTATTCACCATCTAATTTCTTAACGTCACGCTCAAATCGTCAGATTATCCAGATATACACTCTTCTAAATGTAATTAACCTACCTTTACTTAATTTGACGCGCTCGAGTTTTTCGGAGGATTGTTTTTTTTACTAATCTGACGGATTCCCCTCAGCATACCCCGCTATATAAAGGGTTCATACTCGGTAGACCTACATTACAGGTACAAGGATTCTCCCCATATTATAATCTGATATGCTCGAGTCACTTCAAAAATCCCCGCTTCGCCTCCCCTACTATTAGAGCTTAGTCTTCATTCATCAATCTTTTCATAAATGTCCTTTAGAAGGGTTCGCTAAGTCATTAAGGGTGGCGCCACTGCAGCAACAGTTTAAAGAAAGTAGCAAAATAAGAAAAGGTAATCAAGAAAGGGTTTAAAAATTACAGCCTATTTGTGCTTGGGTTGTTAATCTCGTAATCTTACACTAAATTATGATCCCATTAATATATATATATATATACTCACGCCATTAGTTCCCATTGGGGTAGGCAGAGACTATTGATCGGCTTAGAATAGCACTACCCCATTTCTTCCGGTGGGTGTACGTAAGAGGCAGACTAACGGTATTGGGGCATTTAAGGGATTTTTGGGCGATGCGGTTGGAGCCCCATTACCAACAACCTTTATTTTACCATCCTTTCCCCACTCAATTTTCCAAAAGTGGCCGAGGAATTTCTAATTCCTTAGCTCTAACTACCCCTTCTAGGGATTTATAGCCGTGAGTATATGTTAATTTGTATACAATCCTTATTTACATACATACATATACCCACGCAAGTAGTTCTTAATCTTATTGGTGTAGGCAGAGGCTATAGATCGCTACTTTATACGATTCGAACAAGCCTTTTTCATCTTTTCACTTCGAATGTCTTTTGGTCGTCCTCTATTGATCAATGTATCTCTAGATAATATCAACATGCTTTAATCTAATGGGAAATGGGAAAGTAAAACAACTGAGTAAAGTACATAATTTCATATATTAAGTTACTGTAACTACATTCAATCGAGTACTCAGAATATCTACATAACACTGCTTCATTGATAACAAGCACACCTTTGTATTTGGGTTAATTTATTTCATTTAGGCTGTTAAATTATCCAAGTGGCATTGACCTTTCATTTTGAAACTTCTTTAATACTGAATAGTGTAAACGCTTTCTTAAATTTGACATTGATGTCACTTTGGGATTACCAATTAAAAATACCATCTTTGACAGAAAGTAATTAGAATGTTTTGTTCATGAAAACCTCATGTGGGGATTATTACTAATCAATTAAGGAAAGAAAAAAAATCGACACCAGCCGGACTCGAACCCGCAATCTCCGCATTATCTGACATAATGATTTTACGTCTACCTGTATAGCAAGCACGAGCGCTATTTTATCGACACGATAACGGTTAGAATGAGATGGCAGTATACGATACTAAGTAAGTGCGTAAGAGATGGCTGCTTTATCCCACGCGATAACTAGTTTAAACACGGCTCGTGCTTGCCCTTTTGGATATATGTAAACTCAGCCTTAAGATTTTTAGCAACGCACTTCCCTTATATCTCTTCTATCTATTAACACGGTTGTAATCAACCGAAGGGAAAGCCAGAGCTTTAGAAACCATCTTTTCTCCAGTCATTAATTATATTTAGGGAATGGAAAATCTTTAATAGTTATTTATAATTATCACTCACATCATTTAGTTAAAGATCCCTAAGTCGTCATAAAATGCACAGGAAATATAAGGTAATGTTATTCTAAACCATGATTATGTAACTTATCACATTAAACTATAATAGATACACATCGTTTATTCGAACGCTTTGCCAGTCAAAATAGTTCGCTTTTAAAATGCCATCATAATGTTTTAAAATTAATTTATAAATATAATTATATTACAACAGTTTATCTAAAACAGCTTGACCAATTTTGTTGAAACTTTCAAGAACGGGATGAATGTTTGGGTGATATGAAATTTTATATCACTTACTATATTCTCTCTTTGAGAAGACTTAAACTGAATAACTAAATGAAATATGCAACTTTTAAAATGAAATATGTAAGCATTTACACTTTTAAATGACAATTTGGACCCTTAAAAACTATTATTACCATAGACAGAGTAATATATCAGAATCTGTATCCTCTTATGATCCTATTGAACTTATGAAACTTTCAAAAGTGAGATAGAGAGGCAGAAATCTATTTTTTCTATATCAGCTTTCAGAAATAAACAAACTAATGTTTTTTATAGTAGTCAATACCAAAGATCTTCTAGTTTTACTCGGAGCTAAGAACAATCTAGCTTTTTCTAGTGTCAGAAGTGTTGTGTATAAAACAATGTATTTTTGCTTTTGTGTCTACATAATTTTTGGTTTCGGAAGGCATTTTGGTTTCATAAATGTTATTATCAAGACAGTTATTACAACAAATATTCCTCAATATAAAATATGTAATTTAATAATTGCAATACCAAATAGTACTTTACTATCTACACTACAAATACGCCAAAAAAGAAATCATGTACCATTAAAAAGGGCTTGGCATAAAATGTTTCTTTAACATAGTTCAAAAACTTAGCAAAAATTTTAGTCTACACTAAAATATTGATCTACCCTCAAAACAAACAAGTCACAAACAAATAAAAAGAAACGGTAAAATCTATTTCATCATTATACTATTTGCGATTATGATATTTATAGTACTAATTTAATAATAATTAACATAATATTATTAATAACAACGCGTTAATGATATATTTACAAGGTGACGATGCCGCGAATTTGCAAGACCAGTCTGAAAAAGATCAGAAAAGTGTTAAAAATAACAAAATAAATAAATAATGATATATTTCCACAAATAATAATATAATTTTACGAACTCAAATGCGAAGTAGGCAATAAGGTTTGTTATAAAGTAAATTTAATCCGCGTTGTAGTGGCGGCTTAGAATGTTACTACCCTTTCTACCCACGGGTGTCGTAGGAGGCGACTAAGGGTATGGGGCTTTTTAATAGGAGACCCATCACCAATACTACTTTATTTCTACCATCTTGTCTCCTATCAACTTCCAAATGTGACTGAGGAGTTTCTAGCTCGGAAGCTCTGGCTACCCCTTTTTGGAAATTATGGCCGTGATTATATGTATGTATTTATGTAAATTTAATCCCTACAATAACATAAAATAATCACCCCATTCATGTATAGTAGTAATTCTTGTAGGAATTCAGTATGCAAAGTT
Organism: Bedellia somnulentella; assembly: GCA_963576735.1. Classification (NCBI taxonomy): domain Eukaryota; kingdom Metazoa; phylum Arthropoda; class Insecta; order Lepidoptera; family Bedelliidae; genus Bedellia; species Bedellia somnulentella. The sequence goes on along the minus strand of OY755194.1, from coordinate 1,890,991 downwards.
TTTTTTGGTACTTATTAAATATTTTTATTCGATAGTTAACACGAAAATAAAAGACTAATTTGAATATTTTCCATTTAAAATGAGTAATTGTAAAGTTATGATTTTTTAAAGATTGTTCAACTTTTGTACTTAATGACGTCATCGTTTGATAAAATCACGTAGCGACATGCAAATGAAGCGAAATGTTTTATAAAAATGTTGCTGATTGCAAAACATATCACGAATTTGTGATGTCAAATGAAATTATTACGATATTATACTAAACAAACCTATGATTTTCGGTATTTTATTAATAAACTGCAAAACCGTATGTCTTTGAAACAACATTGAAGGTCAAACACTGTTACAGTTTTTTGATAAAATAACAGTCATCTTAGCTTCAATTGATATAATTTCAAGAAAATATTGTTTATAACCATAATATCTCGAAATGGTTTTGTAATCAGCATTACTTTAGTAAAACTTTGCATACCGAATTGTCTATATAGCACTGTATGTATGTATGTACGTTGCAAAGCTCTTCGGTCTATATCGGGGCATATAAGAAATAGGGAAGTGCTATTCTAAGACACATTACTATATTATTAGATACTAGATAGATAGTATATTATAAGATACTAGATTGATAGACACTATATTTTTAGATAATACATATATTACCACATTCTTATCTGTAGTGGTGTTGACTTAGCACTACCCCATTTCTTCCCATGGTATAGGGTATGGGGTCTTTTCAGTGATTTTTGGGTAATACTTCCCCTACCCCTTCTTGGGTTATATAGCCGTGAGTATATGTATGCTAAAAATCAAATAATTACCTTATTCTTGAATAGTAGTAATTCTAGTAGGAGTTCTCCATACAGCACTCGAAGTTCGTTTCAAAGCTCTTCGGTCTATATCGGGGAAAATCTCTCGAAGGTCCACCGAGTGGACTCGAACAGAGAAAAGCTGGTCTATGTGACTTTGGGCCACGTGGCTTTGGACTATTAGTTGGGCCCAGCGAACCTTAAAAAAAAAGAGTTTTTAAACTTGGTCAAACAACATACATATTATTTATTTGAACACTTTATTGCATACAGAATAGATATGTTTTTACAAAAGTACAGAACATTTAAAACTTAGTACACAAAGGCGGACTTATCGCCTTAACGCGATCTCTTCCAGACAACCTTTGGAAGGTGAGATCAATAAATTAATTATTTGGGTAGATGCCATACATAACCCCCTATAGATTCCGCTTACAGGGCACTCGATATCCGCAACACGTTTGACTAATTGAGTAGACGTATAAAATTTCACCTACGCACTGTTTCAGTTGCGACCAGAACTAGGAACTGAGTGTTCGTGCACCAAAACTATTTATACATACTGTTTTATTTTATACTATTGCTTGGAAATGCCTACATGTTCAATAAAGCGGTGTGGGAAATCAACTACAAAATACAACTACCAAAAAGACGGTATTACATTCCATCACTAAGCATAAAATCATAATTAAATTGCGATTCAAGAGATCAATTTAAACTGGTCATTACCATAGTTCCGTCACATTCACTCATTACGTTGATTGTGTTTACGTCTTTTTCTAGCATAACGTCAAGGATGTCCAGAGATACTTTTAGAACGGAATGGTTTCGGAACGGGAACTACGAAGCCAATCCGTTCCGGAGGTTGCAGGTTCGAACCCGATTTCAGAGCAATATTTATATGATGAGCTTATATTAATGTGTACTATATTATTTTAACTATATCGTTAAGTTAGTATCCCATAATACAAGTCTTACTTAGTTTGGGGCTAACTTAATCTGTGTATAATATGTCTGTATACAGATTATTTCTTAAATAGAAGTACAAGTAAATATTTATTTGTTTTATTTAATCTTTTTGCAAAACTAATATCAAAATTAAAAGGACGCAGACGAAGTCGAGGGTACCAGCTAGTATGAAAATATTTCAAATCTTGCTCTGATAGAATATCGTTTATATTTAAGTTTACCTAAATTACCCGAGATGAAAGCCAAATGGATTGAAGCTACTCATCGTTTCAACGACACCGGTTTTGTTTACCGGCCCATATATATGTATTTCCATTTCTTTCTTTATTTTCATTAAAAATATGAATGTTAAAATCTATTATTTTTTTCCCTACGAACTAATTTATCAATACCATTTTCTAAATGCGTCCCATCACTATTAAAGAGTTCAAGTATAGAGCGACCTTGAAAGAGCCAATCACAGGCATTGTGCGTTGTTCCCCGCTACCCGTGCTTTCCTCCAAGAGTTGCCAGTTTGGATTCATACAAATATCTAATGTATGCGGAGTCTACCTTGAAAGTACCTGAACATTCTAAAAAACGTCTAGCTATGTTACTAGCTAGTAATATTGTATACAACAATGTTATTAATTTGAATAACATAACAATTTCATCTGACTTGGATGCAGTTATTAGTACATGTACTAATGTATCTGCAAATTTAGCTTTAAACTAGGTAGTAAGACAAAGGAAAAGGCATACATTTCACTAGTTCATCAGAACATACAGAGCCTTTCCTGCAAACTATTAGAATTAGAGTTATTCATTAATAAGTACAATGCCAAAATACTTTGTTTAACAGAACACTGGTTAAAAGCAGAACAAATGAATTTTAGTTTAAAGAATTACACAGTGGGCAGTTGTTTTAACAGAGAGTCCATAATGTGTGGGGGTAGTATGATACTATTATATGTAGACATTAAATTTAAAGAAAGAAAAGACATCTGTAGACTCTCTGTTGAACAACATGTAGAAATCTCATGCATTGAATTGAGCAAGTATATAATTTTGTGTGTATATCGCCCACCCAAAGGTAACTATGACATCTTTGAAGCAGCGATGGAAGATGCTTTGGGGATGGCTTCCCGCAGCTCCAGAGAGGTTGTAGTTTGTGGGGATTTCAATGTTGACTTGTTGGGTGAGGGTCTAGTAAAGGAGAGAATATTGACATTTTTTCAATCATTTAATCTTCTAAATGTATTTAATGAGCCAACCCGAATTACCTCGACCTCTGCAACATGTTTAGATAATATTTATTGCAATTGTGATTACTCCGGTCACTTCCTTTTTGATTGCATTACCTCAGACCACAAGGGTCAATTTATAAATTTAGAATTTACCATCGAAAAGAAAAAGTCAATAGTATGTAGACAGATAACTGAAAAAAAACTTAGCTTATTTGAAAATAATATTAGGTCTAGCATCAGCCCCCCAATGAGAAGCAGTGAATCATTAGAGAATTGTCTTTCATTCATCAATGAGCTAAAAACTGAATTCAACAAAATCTTTAAAACTAAGGTAATACTGTGTAATACAAAATGCTCTTTTGCTGAATGGGCCACCGCTGGAATTAGAATAAGTAGAGATCACCTATATAACATTTATAGAGAAAAGTCCTTTAACTTCAACCAAGATTTTATTATTTATGTCAGAAATTATTCAAAAATTTTCAAAAAAGTTTGTGGTGAAGCTAAATCTAGATGCATAAAACATAAAATTATGAATTCTTCTAACAAGAGTAAGACTGTCTGGAAAATAATTAACAGTGAAACTGGAAAACTAAAGTCCCCACATGATCTCAATTTATTATTAGATAATGAACTGATACAGTCAAAATCACAAATTGCTGAAATTTTTGAAAATCATTTTATAAATACCCCCACTCAGACAACAGAGAAATTAAATTCATGTCCCCAGAAAGCTCTTGAGTTGTTGGAACAAAATGTTACCAAAACAACAGCACAGTTTTCTTTCAAGTATGTTGACAATAATGATATAATTAAAAATTTTAAAACTATTAATCTTAAAAAAACCGAAGACATAACAGGAATGTCAGTTTTCGTTATAAACAGAATAATAAATATAATCGCTCCTCATTTAACGATACTTTTTAATAAATGTATAGATATAGGAGAATTTCCAGACTGTATGAAGTTAAGTAGGCTCATCCCACTACATAAATCAGGAGATAGTCAGGACTTTACCAATTATAGGCCTATTTCTATTTTGCCAGTTCTCAGTAAAGTTTTTGAGAAAATCATGTCCAACCAAATGCTTTCATATTTCAACAATCATAATATATTCCATGACGAGCAATATGGTTTCACCAAAGGTAGGTCTACTGTAGATGCAGGAGTGTCATTAATGAAACATATTTTTAATTCATGGGAAAACTCCCGGGATGCATTAGGTATATTTTGTGACCTCACAAAAGCTTTTGATTGTGTAAAAAAAGAAATAGCGTTGATTAAACTTAAATATTACGGTTTTGACGAGCAAGCACTGAAATTAATGGCATCATATCTTCATAAAAGAACTTTAAAGGTTGATATTAATGAAACCACGTCGGAAGGATCGGAAATAGAGATGGGCGTTCCTCAAGGTTCTATACTTGGCCCATTACTGTTTCTGATTTACATTAATGATTTACCATTTATGGTACAAAAGTATTCTGAGATAGTTATGTTTGCAGATGACACATCTTTAATATTTAATGTAGCGAGATCCTGTACATCTCTTGACGACGTAAATAAAGCTATCTCACTGGTATTGCATTGGTTTACTGTAAATAACCTGGTTCTAAATGCCAAAAAAACTAAATGTATTAAATTTACTTTACCGAATGTTAGGCAAGTTGATAACAATATTGTTATTGATAGTGAACAAGTAGAATTAGTGAAAGAAACAAAATTCCTAGGGATAATAATCGATTCTAAGTTGCAATGGGGACCCCATATACTAACACTTTCTAAAAGGCTGAGCTCAGCAGCGTATGCCGTGCGTAAGATTAGAGAAATAGCAGACGTAGAAACAGCTCGCATTGTGTATTTCAGTTATTTTCATAGTATTATGTCGTACGGTATTTTATTATGGGGTAAAGCGGCTGATGTTCATAAAGTTTTCGTCTTACAAAAGCGAGCTATCCGATCTATTTACATGTTGAAGTCGAGGTATTCGTTGCGCGAAAAATTTAAAGAAATTGGCATTTTAACTGTCCCTTGCCAATACATATTTGAGAATTTAATGTATGCCAAAAAGAATATAGGCCAATTTAGTAAAGTTAGTGATAGGCATACTGTTAACACTCGAAATAAGGACAAACTTCACGTACCGAAGTGGAGACTTAATAAAGTAAGTAACTCCTTTATGGGACTATCCCTGAAAATGTTCAACAAACTTCCTTCTGACATATTGGAATTGCCTGTGGCATCTTTTAAAAAGGCAATAAAAGCCATGCTTTTAAAGAAGTCTTACTACAGTGTTCAAGATTTTTTAAACGACAAGGACCCAACGCGCACATGACCGTGTCCGTAAAGCTATAAATCTTCCCTCGTTATTCCTAGGAATAATTGTCTGGTGAGGATTTTTCTTCTCACGTTATGTGATTGGTTTTTGTGATGGACAATTTATTTTAAATATGTCAAACTAGCGTTTGGTTTTGTCGCATAGAAAATCTTTTATAAAGTAAAAACATGTTAATAAACTGAAATTGTACAAACCATGTTTTGAAAAAATGAAAAAATGTGAATGTAAAGAGTTTCTTTGTTGCTTCTTCTCTTTACGAACACCTTCCGAAGCAACGGACTAATGATAAATTTAAAAAAATTTGACGTTCAAAAAATGTTAATTTTTAACTTAATTTTGAAAAATAAACTTTTTGACTTTTTTTTGACTTCTATTGGGGGTGGTCAGTGGTAGATGCCCAAAACAAGCCCAAAAAAAACATAATCTATTAAGCTTACTTAAAACTAACTTATTTAATTTAAATAACAATATAAATATTAATCGTACAAAATAATATAGATATATAACGAATATGAACACATACATATATAACTACATACTTTTATATGCAATCAATACAAATACCTAAATAAAATACACATATACATATATATTACCTTAGAAGTACTCCAAGCAGGTACAGGCCCTTTCTTCTTAGGACATTCATCATCACTTTCATCCGAGTTGAGTTGCTCGAACCCATCTAACATATAAACGGGCTGCATTTTAGCTGGAGTCGGGTTTGATGCTGGAAAAAAGCATAATTATAAATATTATATTATACAATACAAACATGAAATAATAAACAATATAAGAAAAATATTAAAATCAAATACATTGGGGTGATAAATAGTCTTTGCTCTCTATTGGCTTAGGGTATATATAGGTATTATGGGTAACCTGAGCTTTAGAATAAGGAAATCATCAGCAACTTTTGGAATTGAGGAATAGTTTTTGTCAGGGAATAATTTATTAAAAAGTCACCTGATATCCTTCAGAAGAAATGAGTTAGTGCTATTCTAAGCCCATACAATGAAATCTCTGCTTTCGCCAATAAAAATGTGGTTGTGTATGTATATATTTAAAACCACAATAAAAAACCAAGATTAAAATAATCTATACTTAGTTACGCGAAACTTATACATGATATTATTATATCAAAGTATGTTTATGAGGTTTTTACTTATACTACATCTTAAAAAAAAACTTATGAATACATACTTTTATTGGCTTCTAATTTCTTCATCATTTTCTGTTTTTCCATATATTCTTTTTGTCTTTTCTCTATTTCTTTCGCCATTAGCTCGGCCTCTTTTTTGGTCCTGCAAATAACATAAATAATGTTTTAATTTAAAGCCATTACATACAATATTATTAAACTATCTCTTCCCATGGGAATGGGCGATTAAGTCTTTTTTTTGGCAAAACTAAGAATACACTGTAATATGATACGATACACGATGTTTTGCTTTGTCGGTAACAACCATGATAAATTATAATTTGAATGTTTTTGACATGAAAACCTCATGTGGGGATTATTACTAATAAATAAAAGATGAATAAAGGAAAGAAAATGTTCGTTATTTCCTTTATTCATCTTTTTTTCATGATATATTAATCATAATTATGACTTTATCAAAGACACTTTAGTATATGCCTGAATCAGAATTTGAACATATACCTTTCTGCGTATCTTCATGGTAATTTTATTCCCATTGTATGTGTTTAAATATATTTAAAAATAACAGATTGGTCCTTCGAGCCAGCATTTAAGAACTTTTGAAACTTATACTTTTATAAGAATATTCAGTGACTTGAAAGACAGCACTAAAAGAGAAGAACTGTTAAGCGAAATTATAATTCAATAAGTAAAGAAAAAGAAAATTTAATACATAAATCTAAAAACCTATTAATACTATAAATGTGAAAGTTTAGATGTTTGTGTGTTTGAGACAAAAAGGCTCCTCAAGTACATAATGTATATGAATAAATTTTGGCAGAATGCTAGATAATGAACCAAATTATAACATATATCACCACCACATCACACCTACTATACTATACTTAACTAGCTATTGAAACAAATATACCACTATTTTACTTACACTCATACTTTATAAATAACTTTTTGTAATAAAATAATAATAATACACACGCCGTGCCGTGTAGTGCCGGCTTAGAATGTCACTACCCCTTTTTACCCACGGGTGTCGTAAAAGGCGACTAAGGGTATGGCGATTTTTTTAAGTGGTTTTTGGCGATGCGGTTGGAGACCCATCACCAACAATCTTTACTTTACCATCTTTTCCCCACTCATCTTTCCAAAAGTGGCTGAGGAACTTCTAGTTCCTTAGCTCTGACTACCCCTTCTTGGGATTTATAGCCGTGAGTATATGTATGTATGTATGTACATACGCCAACTGCTCTTCATACTGTTTCTTCCTCATCATCTCAGCTTTTCTTTGCTCATCTTGTAATTTTTGAAGTCTGGCCGCTTCTTCCGCTTTGCGACGTTCCTCCGTTTCTAAGGCTTTGCGGGCTACTTCTTGCTTTTTCTGGATAAAAAAGATAAACGATAGTATATAATTGGAAACTATAAAGTTGAGTTTTTTTTTTATTTCCAAAAAATTGTAATAATACAGTCTATACAATAAAGTAATAATTTGAACAGAGCTGTATTTCACAATAGTACTTAATTAATGGTACAACCGATACGTAATAAAGGGTAACCTGTGCTATAGGTACCGGTAAATTACTTCAGTGACGCTAAAAATACAAAATAAGCACTGCGTGCGTAAAAAAAAACATTAAGCACTAAACTAAAGAATTAAATTAAATCAAAAAACTACTAAGATATTCAAAATAAAACGCAATAGGTGTAGAAAAAGGAAACTTAAACTAGGTGTGAAGTAAAACAAATATGTTAAGTAAATAAATATTTATAGTGTTTTATGTTATAAAATATAATGTAAATAGGTTTATATATAATGTCGGCGGCACCTAATATGGTTGCTCATTTGACTACATGTCGGCGGCACCTAATACAGTTACTGAATTGACTACGTGTCGGTAATACCTAATAGAGTTGCTGATTTGACTCAGTTGACTAAGTGGTAAGAAGCGGAAGGGTGTGGTCACGAGGTAATCGTGCGCCCTCTGATGGAGTTCGGGCAAGGATCATTCTGAGGATGGACAAAGAGTGGATCGGTTGTGCTCGGAACCGTCATACGTTTCTAATCGGTGTTAACGCAATATAATTTGTACTTAGTTAATTTGTGAATAGTGGCGAAGTTGATTAAAGCTGTGATTATTTATTTCTGTGTCTGATTTGTGATTGAGGAATCATGAATCTACGCCGATCTACCCTGCCGACGTTATCAGAAGCGGGATCTCCCCAACGCCGATTTCGTGAATCGTAATATAAAGAAAGTGACAATAAATGGAAAAGTTTATTTGAAGTGCAAAATCGAAATATGTTAGCCTTTATTGGAGCGTTAAAACCTCTTACAGTGTCCAGTGATAAAGTTACTCTACCGGAATTCGACTCCGAGCTCCTGATGTGCAACTACGGATTCTGTACGGATACGGTTCCATCCACTGCAGGATGGAAGCCTCGTCGTGGCGATGAGCCGCGCGTTAAAAGGATCTGCATCCAATTGGTTATCACAGTGTTACAGCTGTGGAAAAGTTGGACACAAAGCCGATATATGACGGTCTAAGATAAGACCTAAACATCGCTTCTAGTCTAAGCCAGTGAGCGGGAAAATTGCGACGTCATACACTTTACTAGCCAGTTCATCAAGCTATTAGTGTGTTTCAAGTGTGGAACGACGCGACACGTTGCGAGCCGGTGCAAGAGCGCCACCAGCGCCGGAGGTCAGGTCAGGTACCAGTACTCGCGTCGAGCAGAGTCGACTTTTGCAGTGTAACCACCTTCAGGTACACTGACTCATTCTGGTGAGCAGTTTATTTTTCATTATGATTCCGGTGCCGAATTCTCCTTAGTTAAAGAGAGCGTAGCGTTAAAGATTTGTGGAAACGCAAAAAACAATGTTGTTAATTAACTGGAATAGGCTTGAGTAGTACGTTATTAGCACTGTACAAATATAGCGTAAGGTGAAGATCTGTGATTTTAGATTTGTATTTTTACTCCACGTTTTGCCAGATATGTACCTGCGTTGTAACATAATGTTAGGTAGAGAAATTTTAGCGCTAGGCTTTGCCGTAAATATGTCTATCTCAAATTTCACGCTCGAAAGTTAAATGTTGAATATAGTTCTCAAGTAATCATAGCGTCTGAAATAAATTTAGCACAAGTTGATGCGATGTTAGTGACGCTGCAAAAAGCGAGATGCTAGGTATTTTAAAAATAGAAAGTTATCTTATTGTAGGTTTTTCCACTATACGAGTTGATGAAAATTCGTTCACGCCGGATGAACGGCGGGTTATAAGAGCTAAGGTCAATGAACTTTTACAAGCTAACATAATTAGGCGAAGTGGTTCCCCATTTTTCTAGCCCTGCGTTATTAGTAAAGAAACGTAATGGTACCAATATGATGTGCGTGCGTAGACTATCGCGAACTAAATAGTAATACAGTGCCCGATTAGTTTCCTGTACCTTTCATATCAGATTTAATTGCGTGATTAAACGGCGCGAATTTCTTTTTATTCTTTGATTGTACTAGTGGATTTCATTTGATTCCCGTTTCGAATACCGATCAATCTATTGAGGGTTTTGATAAGCACAAGGCTAAATTCACTAGGTTTTCTGTCGGTGATTTTCTATTAATGCAAAAACGAAGAACGAATTCAGACAAAATTAAACGCATTATGTAAGGGTTCCTTTGGAATAGTAGAAGTTTAAGAAGGATATAGGTACACTTTAACGGCTTTGGACAGTTACAATAGGCTGTAAAAATAGAGCCATGACATGATAGTTTTAGAAAAAGCCAGAGAGGTTTGACCCGTTGGGTTCTGAATCTTTATTGAATGAGTTGAGTTAAGTTTATAAATTTTCTTAGTTCTGATTGTAGGTATAATCTGTCTTTTGTAAGACATTTGATAAATTGTAGTGGTCACTGAGATGACCAAGTATGAATATAGGGGCTTTAGGGTCACTGGGATGACCGCTGAAGATGTGTTTTGGGGTCACTGGGATGACCACTAAAAATGTGTTTCGGGGTCACTGGGATGACCGCTGAAGATGTGTTTTGGGGTCACTGGGATGACCACTAAAAATGTGTTTTGGGGTCACTGGGATGACCGCTGAAGATGTGTTTTGGGTCACTGGGATGATCACTAAAGATGTGTTTCGGGGTCACTGGGATGACCGCTGAAGATGTGTTTTGGGGTCACTGGGATGACCAACTCTGATTTTTCGCTGTCACTGGGATGACCGTTAATGATATGGGTTAAGGTCACTGGGATGACCTGACTGTTTGATCACTGGGATGATCTGTTTGTTTGATCACTGGGATGATCTGTTTGTTTGATCACTGGGATGATCTGTTTGTTTGATCACTGGGATGATCTGACTGTTTGATCACTGGGATGATCTGTTTGTTTGATCACTCTATGAACCATAAATGCGAACACTTATTAGTGACTTTTCTTTAGTGAGGATTGTTGTAATAACTTTTTGTGTGTGAGTTCCTGAAAAGCATTTAAGTAATAAAGTATTTTTTGTTTGAAATTGAACAATCCTCATTGAGGAAGTCAGTATTTTGGACAAGTGGTATTGCCATCTGATATTGTTTCAGATGCCGAGTAACACACGAGGACGTGTGTCTTGTCAGGATGGCCGTGTCGGCGGCACCTAATATGGTTGCTCATTTGACTACATGTCGGCGGCACCTAATACAGTTACTGAATTGACTACGTGTCGGTAATACCTAATAGAGTTGCTGATTTGACTCAGTTGACTAAGTGGTAAGAAGCGGAAGGGTGTGGTCACGAGGTAATCGTGCGCCCTCTGATGGAGTTCGGGCAAGGATCATTCTGAGGATGGACAAAGAGTGGATCGGTTGTGCTCGGAACCGTCATACGTTTCTAATCGGTGTTAACGCAATATAATTTGTACTTAGTTAATTTGTGAATAGTGGCGAAGTTGATTAAAGCTGTGATTATTTATTTCTGTGTCTGATTTGTGATTGAGGAATCATGAATCTACGCCGATCTACCCTGCCGACGTTATATATATAAATATAATAAAATAATATGAACATATACAAACGTCTTAAAATTTACATATATAATACTAATGCAACCGTGATAGCCCAGTGGGTAGAACACTCGGTTATCGTGCAAGCGACTAGTGTTCAAATCCTGGGTCGGGCCTACACCAATTTGTCATTTCTAAAGACATATGTGTGGTTAATTTATCATGGTTGTTAACGGTGAGGGATAACATCGTGAGGAAAGACACATGGCTGAGTTGTACTTAGTCATGTGACAGTGTATTCGTACAAAACAGCGATAGGCCTGCCCCCTATCACGTGAGTACACTGTCCATGCAAAACGTGGGTACTCTGAACACCAGGTGACAAAGTCACGTGATGTTCAGAAGTATTAGTACCTCTGCCAACCCCTTCGGGGATATTCGGCGTGAACGTTTATGTTATGTTATGTTATAATACTAATAATACCTTTAATAATCATACTAAGAAAAACAGAATAATTATAGTTCAAGTCAGTATAGCTAGTAAGTTCTCTGTTTCCTTATATGATAGAGTTTGAAGCCATGTAGTGAGTTTTCGTTTGAGACCGAAATGATTTAAATCGTAAATGCCGAGTTTACTGTTTAATTTGTTGTATAAGGAATGGAGGGAAACGTTGAGCAAAAGAAGTCTTGCAGAATTAACCACTAACAACCTCTTTGTTTCTTTGTTTGTTACTGTCTGGATTAAAATATGTTATTAGTTCAGTTGTCTTAGAATAGCACTACCCCATTTCTTCCGGTGGGTGTACGTAAGAGGCGACTAACGGTATTGGGGCTTTTAAGGGATTTTTGGGCGATGCGGTTGGAGACCCATCACCAACAACCTTTATTTTACCATCCTAACGGCTTGTTTCTCTCTCCTCTCTTTCTACGCCAACTCTACTTGTAATTGTCTTTCTCTCTCCGTGAGTATATATGTATGTATTTATATTGTATGTGTTCTAGTTAAAAGTTAACTGTAGGTTTTTTTTGTAGATAAAAGTTTCTGAACAGTTTTTGTCTTTTGTCTTTTGTATTTTTTTATTTATATTATTTCACGTCATGAGCTTAAGAGAGAGAGACAAATAAATGTATTTACTATTATTGTTATATTACCTTCTCGACAAGTTTCATCCTTTCTTTTCTGCCCCTATCCATAACGGCTTGTTTCTCTTTCCTCTCTTTCTCCACTAACTCTACTTGTAATTGTCTCTCTCTTTCAGTGAGTATGTATATGTATGTTAAATTTGTTAATATGTGTTTGTGAAGAACACATATTTACAAATTTAAATACATTTTGTAATGGAGAGATTTTTTGATACACTATTTTGGTTTTTGAGAGAGAGGTGAATATGACCGAATGCGTGATTGAGATTAATGGTAAGAAAGTGGAACAAGTGAAAGAGTTCGTATATCTGGGAAGTTTGTTTACTAGGGATGGAAAGTGTGATGAAGATATCGAGAGAAGAGTGAAAAAGGGTAATGCGGTAAATGGAGCACTGGATAGTCTAATGTCTAGTCAGTCGGTGTCTGAAAAGGCCCGAATGGCTGTGCATGATGCTGTCCTCGTTCCTACGCTTATGTATGGCAGTGAATGTTGGGTGTGGCAGAAGAAGCATGAAAGTAGAGTGAATGCAGTAGAAATGAGATCCCTCAGAAAAGTGTGTAATGTAAGGTTATGTGATTGTGTGAGGAATGATGTGATTCGTGAAAGGTGTGGTGTAAAAGATGATATTGTAAGAAAGATAGAAAAAGGAATGTTGAGATGGTTTGGGCACATAGAGAGGATGGATGACAGTAAATTGGTGAAAGAGATATATAGAGCCAATGTGGAAGGTAATGTTAGTAGAGGACGACCTCGGAGGACACATTTGGATCAAATAGAAAATGTGCTCAAAAAGGCAGGTGTCCGCAGTATGAAGAATAAAAGAGCATGTATGAAAAGATTGATGGATGTAAACGAAGCCAGAGAGGTTTGCCAGTATCGTACAAAGTGGCGATCGATAGTCTCTGCCTACCCCAATGGGAACTAACGGCGTGAGAATATGTATGTATGTATTTTGGTCGGAGCTGAACTATTTTGTCTTTTTAAAATTTATACGTGTATATAAGAAAGACAAATAAATGCATTTATTATTATTATATTACCTTCTCGACTAGTTTCATCCTCTCTTCTCTGCCCCTATCCATAACGGCTTGTTTCTCTCTCCTCTCTTTCTCTGCCAACTCTACTTGTAATTGTCTTTCTCTTTCTGCCGCGTTACGAGCCGCCGCCGCTGCCGCCATTTTTTCTTCACGTTTTCTGAAAAATAATTAATAAGATTTATTTATTTTTATTAGGAACATCAAGAGCGACATAAGTAATAATACACAGTTAATAATAGAAATCAAGTAAGGCCCATAACAGTTTTTCACAGATGTACAGAAAACATCAATAATCTCGTTTTTACGTTACATTTGATGAGCCTAGAACTTATAGAATATTACTAAAAGCTAATAAGCAAATTTTCAACACATGTTTTTTTTACAGCAAGTAACTCTAACAAATACATACAATTTTACGAGGAAATAAAATAGATAATAACATGTATTAATACGTGGTTTTTTAGTTAGTTTACCAAACCATAGTAGGCCACTATGGTTAAATCAACCTATATATATTAAGCGGGAACATTACATGGGCTGTGATGAAGTCATTTATAAATAACTTTAAGTCTTCGCAATGTGGCGTAATTCGTCTTTTATTGGAATAAGTCGTCTATTTGTACATACATACATATACTCACGGCTATAAATCCCTTAACGGGGTAACCAGAGCTTTGGAATGAAAAATTCCTCAGCCACTTTTGGAAGTTGATTGGGAAAAGATGGTAATAATAAATGTTTTTGGTGACGGGTCTCCAACCACATTGCCCAAAAATCACTTAAAAAGCCCCTATACCCTTAGTGACCTCTTACGATCACCCACGGGTAGAAATGGGATAGTGTTATTCTAAGCCGACACTACACGGCACGGTTTATTTGTCAATGCAGTTATAATTCATTGAAAACTACAAACATATTACATTATTTAATTGACCTTACCAATGAAAGACAATCTTAATAGGGTTGCTTATATTGTTAGTAAAAGACCACCGAATAATTGTATTCAAGCCCAAAATTACTAAGTTTTAACTCCAACCTACAATATTTTAAATATAATTAAAACTTCTAATTTACCTTTTCTGTGCCTCCTTCTTAGCCTCCAACAAAGCCTCCTTCTTCTTTCTAGCATCTTCTCGATCGTCCACAATATCTTTCTTGGATATAGCAGTCAGTTTAGATGTAGACGAAGGAATCATAGTTTTCATCGTACTTGGAATATTGGCTCGGGGTTTGCTAGCGCTTGATGACTGAAAAAACGTATTTATATAATATAATAATATAACTTTATTGAAAAAAGGTACAACAAATTGAGTTTCATACATACATACATACATACATATACTCACGGCTATAAATCCCTTAACGGGGTAGCCAGAGCTTTGGAATGAAAAATTCCTCAGCCATTTTCGGAAGTTGATTGGGGAAAAGATGGTAATAATAAAAGTTTTTGGTGACGGGTCTCCAACCACATCGCCCAAAAATTACTTAATAAGCCCCTATACCCTTAGTCGCCTCTTACGATCACCCACGGGTAGAAATGGGGTAGTGTTATTCTAAGCCGACACTACACGGCTACATGAGTTTCATACTCCCTAATAAAAGGGCAAGGCCCTGTAAACTTAGGATAAGTATTTTGCTCAACCCATAAAGTTGACTCACACAATAATTTCAGCTTCTTAAAAAATATGTTTATAAACTAAAAGTTACACAAAAAGAAAGAGATCAACCAATAGCACAAGTTCTCTAAAAGAGAGAACTATAAGTTAATATTAATTGTATTAAATGAAAAACTTAAATTTAATACATGTAGATTGTAACCAATTGCATGATTTTGCATCCTCAAATGTATGTGTACGTTAGTATGTATGTATGTGTGTGTTTGTGTGTTTGTATGTTATAGTCATGAAATCTTAATAAAAATCGTAATGTGGCTGAAGACAAAGCACTAATAATTCTTTATTTTACAATATTTTCTCTACTGAACTTCTAAAAAATGTTGCGGAATTATTTCTTCCTTCTTGAGTAAGTATATGTAAGTAGGCGTGATTTTCTCCCATAAATGTCCCCACAAAAAGATTGGAGCCTACCCTATATAGGGTAGTTTGGTCTTAAGTCCACTACGCTGGCCATTTGTAGGTTGACAGACTAACGCCGAATTTGACAACTTAACTCTCACCTTCTCAAATCAGCGATGATTACCGTTTGAGTATTGTCAAACGAGTTCAGAAACGCAAATTTTAACATTTATGTCAAAATATTGATTGATGCTCAACATTTTGAGCATACAATCAAAATTTGATTAAATTACAATATTTGTCAATTCAGAAACGTAATTTTGGTAAGTGCGTACTAAAATACGGTTTGAGATGCTTTTTTCGTTGAATTCTCATATGTGAAATCGACCGTAACAACTACTACCGTGATAGAAGATGTAATACATATAATCACGGCTATAAATCCCTAGAAGGGGTAGCCAGAGCTAAGGAATTAAAAATTCCTCAGCCTCTTTTGGAAGTTGCGTGGGGAAAAGATGGTGAAATAAAGGTCGTTGGTGATGGGTCTCCAACCGCATCGCCCAAAAATCCCTAATACCGTTGATGTAATAACATCACTGAAATGTCAAATAGTACTTGTATGAATGAATTATAAATTCCTTGGCCAGTTTTGGAAGTTGCATATCCTTATATATTAAACGAGAGACGTTGGATTTTGTGAACCAGCACTGTGTCGCGATGCTTAGAGCTAGAAAATTGGTTCAGGTATCAAATTGAAGGTCTCCATCTGAAGTTTTACCGAAAACTCATACATTTTCCATAACTGGATTAGTTAAATTGTTAGCGATTTATAAATTGTCAAAATTGGCCCATAGACTTTGCTGGAGTAAAAGCGCGCGCAAATGTGTCAGTCACAGCTTTTAGTATTATATTACAACGCCCACGGGAATATAAATATAAAAAAACAGAAGTTAAGATGGTGTTTCAGTATTTTGGATGTAAGCCGGATGCAAAAAATGTAGTCTACGCCGACGTAGTCGCGGGCAAAAAGCTAGTACTCAATTATATCTTAAGTTTCATGGTGATCGATCATATCACATGATTTTCAAGTTAACCTCGTTTTCTTAATTTCTAATAGTGATCTTTACAAGATGTAAAATAGATATTTTCGTCAAACTATAGATTCTATTGAAAGGGATTTTAAAAAGTTTACTAAACTAATATTTTTATATATATATATATATACATACATTTTTATAAATAATAATTCATTTATAATTTAAAAAAATATATTTTCTTAAAGTGGCTGAGGAATTTCTAATTCCTTAGCTCTGGCTACCCCATTTAGGGATTTATAGCTATATGTATGTATAAATTACCTGTCCATGATGCTTCCCATTGAATATCAAACTATTCATCTTAGTCAAAGTCTCCGCAGATAATATAACTTTGCTCACTTTCTCTGGAGGGGTTTGGGTATCTTCGGGGTCCTCCTGTAAAAAGTATGCAAAAAGACTTTTATTTTATTTAAAAAAGTTTTAAACATACATACATACATATACTCACGGCTATATTTCCCTAGAAGGAGTAGCCAGAGATAAGTAATTATAAATTCCTCAGCCACTTTTGGAAGTTGAGTGGGGAAAAGATGGTAAAAATAAAGGTTTTTGGTGATGGGTCTCCAACCGAATCGCCCAAAAATCCAATAATGAGACCCAATACCCTTAGTCGCCTCTTACGACACCCACGAGTAGAAATGGGGTAGTGTTATTCTAAGCCGACACTACACGGCACAGTAAAAGGTTTAAACTTAATATAATATTAAATCGTGAAAAGACTAATCGATTGTACGCATTTACACTCACCTAGAGATCATAAAATTTCCATTGCAGTTAAATCTTTTGAAATCTTAACAACTGAATGAGACAAAACGATACTTAAATTGTTCTCAGCTGGAATACTCAGTTCAGAAATCGGTCGTTAGACAAGTTAATATGTATAATATTTATAATCCATTACCTTCTTAGCCATTGCTCTCGTTTTAGTGCGAGTTACTCTGGAAGCCAATTCTTCAAATTGTTGCACTTTCTCTTTTACAGCAGATCTGTAAAAATACATCAGATAAAACAAACATATAAAATAGGCTGTGTAGTGTCGGGTTAGAATAGCACTACCCCATTTTTTCCGGTGGGTGTACGTAAGAGGCGACTAACGGAATTGGGACTTTTAAGGGATTTTTGGGCGATGCGGTCATGATAATGATAACGCGCCATTTTTTCTTGCGTTCAGCCAACACATTCAATTATTTGTAAAACGTAATAAAGTCAAAATTGTTGTGGCTTCAAAGTATTTTTTGTGTGAAAATAGTTCTTTTATTATTTGTGTATTTATTCTTTGTCATATTGTTCTATGTCTATTGTCTTGTTATCTTAAAGATATTTTATTATTACATTTAATACTTCGAAGCCACAACAATTTTGACTTTATTACGTCTTACAAATAATTGAATGTGTCGGCTGAACTCAAGAAAAAATGACGCGTTCCGCGAGAGAAAGAGATAGTGGCACGACCGGTGTAATTCTAATGATTTGAATGTTTTTGTTCATGAAAACCTCATGTGGGGATTATTACTAATAAATAAAGAATAAATAAATAAATATTTTTTTTTTATTATTTTTATTTTACACTGTAGCTTAATTGGCAGAGCGACGGGGGCGTATACCCGAGGTCGCGGGGTCGATCCCCGCCGGTGTCGAAATTTTTCTTTCCTTTATTTATTAGTAATTGTAATTAATGACTTTATCACGTAAAATTAATATTCAAATTCACATCACTTAATCGAATCCTTAAGTTGTCTTAGTTACGCCTTACTACATCTGCCAGTAAAAGTTAAGCCAAAATCCGTTCAGCCGTTTAAGAGATAATGGGAAACAGACAAACCGTAGGAAATATAGAAATAATCTTTATTGACATTCATAATTTACATTAGTATTCTACAATTAAAGTGTTAATTTCTAAAGACAATTTACAAGCTATAAATCGTTGTAGAATATGTTTTCTTGCGGCCCCACACATAATGCAATTGCAAAAGTGCACCTGATTTTATAAATGAATTACTTATACAGAATTAGATATTATTTTAGCAATCAAAACTAATATTACAATCACAATTTAACAAAGAACAACATATTTAATTATAATTAATTAATACAACAAAAAACCAAAAGGGTTAATATAATACTTTAAATATATTTAAAAATAAATCAATTAAAAATGAGTTAAACTTAGGCAAATCTTATTTTACATTACATTGCATGAGGTAATTAGGTCGACCGTGAAAAATATTAACATAAAGTAGGTAGGTGTGTTTGTGTGTGTATATGAATATATAATGTGGGAGTCATGTTAGAGCGCACACTACTGCGGACTCACTCGCACATAGCAGCGTCTCACTCATATCCTACATCGCGGTATGAAAATGTTTTTCGAGCTAAGCACAAATTATAAGTTGGTACACAGAAGGGTGTACTGGCCAGTAAATCTTTGCTGTTCCCACACATATATTGGTATTTCATATTCATATAGCATGTATTAAAAAGTACATACATATACTCACAGCTATAAATCCCTAGATGGGGTAGCCAGAGCTAAGGAATTAGAAATACCTCAACCACTTTTGGAAGTTACGTGGGGAAAAGATGGTAAAATAAAGGTTGTTGGTGATGGGTCTCCAACCGCATCGCTCAAAAAGCCCCAATACCGTTAGTCGCCTCTTACGTACACCCACCGGAAGAAATGGGGTAATGCTATTCTAAGCCAAGACTACACAGCTAGAAAAAAATGTGTATTTAAAATAACAAACAGACATTGCAATTATATTTATATGAAATAATAATAACTTACGTAGGCTGTGCAGGTACATTTTTCTTAGGCGGAGTGAAATCTTGATCACTATTATCTTCTGTCAGAATGGAATTGTCATCTGTTAGGTTTGGCTCTTTATTGTCTATCGCTGTGAGTAAAAATAAGAATAGTTATATTACAAAGTTGATAGTTCAGTGGGAATAGGAGCACCGATATTCTCACTCAAGCGATCTGAGTTCAAACCCTGAGATGGGCCTACACAAATGTGTCTTTTCTAAACTAATATGTGTGGGTAATTAATCATGGTTGTTAACGGTGAGGAAAAACATCGTGAGGAAACTCACATGGCTAGATTGAACTTTGTCATGTGACAGCGTATTCGTACAAATCGGCGATACGTCTGGTTATTCACATATTACCTTTTTTAAACTCAAACTCAAAATTCACGCTGTAATTCCTAGAAGGAGTGGCAGAGGTAATGATACTTATATTCAGAGTAACCACGTTTTGCTTGGACACCATACTAACGTTATAAGGGGCAGACTTATTAAGAGAAAAACAGAGTAGTGCTATTTCAACCCGTCACCAGATAAAACTTACTTACATACATACATATACTCACGGCTATATTTCCCTTGAAGGGGTAACTAAGTTAATCAGCCACTTTTGGAAGTTGAGTGGGAAAAAGATGGTAAAAATAAAGGTTTTTGGTGATGGGTCTCCAACCGCATCGCCCAAAAATCCAATAAAAAGCCCCAATACCCTTAGTCGCCTCTTATCTTACGACACCCGTGGGTAGAAAGGGGTAGCGACATTCTAAGCCGGCGCTACATGGCAAATATGGCGTAAAACTCACCTTTATCTAATACTACAGTGGCATCCATTACTTTGTTTGTCATCTTGTCCAATGTGTCTCGACTCTTTTCTATCACTACTGTATCGTTATTTATTGCGTTCTGAAAAAATATATGCGATTAAATGTTTTATAGTGAAATTATGGAATTTATTTAACAAAATTAATGTCTTGTGTTTATGGAAAGGTCCTCACAATATAATATTCAAAAATGAATCTATAATGTATAATATAATCTAGTACATGAGAATGCTCTCGGTGAGGGAACACCTTAAAGTGGTGTAATTATAGTAAAAAGTAATCAGGAAACAAGGGTAATTATATTAGGCATGAGCTGATTAATAATTTTATTTCATTGCCAATCTCAAAAAGTTTTAAAATCACAGGCTTTTGTAAAACATTTAAAGGTCTAAACCCAAGCTCAAAGACTTCTCTATTTAAAAAACCAAGAAATCGTTACCGTATGTTGCAAGAAAATGTATTTCTTTATCAAAATAACATCCTGTTAATACTATAAATGTGTAAGTTTAGATGTTTTTGTGTTTAAGACAAAAGGGTTCCTCAAGTACATAATGTATATGAATGAAATTTGGCAGAGTGCAAGATAATGACCCAAATTAAGACATAGGACACTTTTTATCCCGGAAAAATATGACAAATAAAATATTCACGGCTGATTGAGCTAAGAGTACCGGGAATAACGCCGAAAATTTTCTCATAAGCTAATTTAATAGTACGAAGTCTGTCGGGTCAGCTAGTAGTACATTTTTTTTATACGACTATGATTAAATCAAATACCGAAAAATAAAAATACTTACCAAATTCTTAGGCGTATTAGTTTCATGTTCATACACCCCATTAGGCAAAACCACAGTCTTATCCATATCATTAACATGACTTATCACATGTGTTTCATTCATGTTCACTTTTGATGAACATTTAGTGAACGTTTCATTCTTCTTCTTCTCTATTTGCAGTATCGGGGACGATAACTTTGGTTCGGGGATCGATAAACGTTCTTGTTTCGGTTGGATTAGTTCTGGTTCTTTTGGTGGTTCGGGTTGGTCCTCTTTTTTGCTGTGAAAAGAAAATGCGTTTTGTAAGGTTGTTTTTGTATGTTTGTAATTAATTTATGAGTCATTATTGAACTGCTGTGTAGTGTCGGCTTAGAATAGCACTACCCCATTTCTTCCGGTGGGTGTACGTAAAAGGCGACTAACGGTATTGGGGCTTTTAAGTGATTTTTGGGCGATGCTGTTGGAGACCCATAACCAACAACCTTTATTTTACCATCTTTTCCCCACTCAACTTTCTAAAAGTGGCTGAGGAATTTCGAATTCCTTAGCTCTGGCTACCCCTTCTAGGGATTTATAGCCGTGAGTATATGTATATTTCATATCAATTAGAAAAAATAGGATTGTAAACAAAAAAACGTTAATGACCTTTTAACATTTTAGTGTTGTTACCAATATAATCGACGGCGACGTAAACATCGATTACGTTACTAATGGTAAGCAGATTTGTGATCCAATTTAATCGTATACTTATAAAACAGACTTTCTGAGTATACTTCTTTAGTATTTGACGCTAAAAGAAAAAATCTGAATATTGACGAGGTGAATAACACAGATTTAAACAATGTTTGCTTCCAATAATCTCGTACTGAATGGCGAAAAAACCAAATGCATTAGCTCACTAGCTGGCAGGCTAAGTAGTGCTGCATGTGCACATTTCACATAGTGGCACATACCACTAGGAAAATAAGACATTTGACAGATGTACAGACAGCTCGATTAGTTTGTTACAGCTTTTCTCATAGCGTAATGTTTTACGGTATTTTACTCTGGGGCAGAGCAGCTGATATGGTAGACGGTTCGTGAACATAGTGGATACCCATAAATAAAGAATAAATAAAGGAAAGAAAAATTTCGACACAGGCGGGAATCGAACCCGCGACCTCGGGTATACGCCCCGTCGCTCTGCCAATTGAGCCACCGTGTCAATGGCTGCCAGCGCGAAATTCTTCTATCCTTTATTTCTTTTTACACGTTTAAGTAGTGTTTGCGTTTCCTACCTCCGAATTTTTTACTAATTCGGAAGGTCACTTGTCTATCTTTTCAGATAGAAGGAAATGTTGAAAACGCCTAACTATCACATAATTTAAATCTATTTGTTCATGAAAACCTCATGTGGGGATTATTACTAATAAATAAAGAATAAATAAAGGAAAGAAAAATTTCGACACAGGCAGGAATCGAACCCGCGACCTCGGGTATACGCCCCGACGCTCTGCCAATGAGCCACCGTGTCAATGGCTGCCAGCGCGAAATTCGTCTATCCTTTATTTCTTTTTACACGTTTAAGTGGTGGTTTCTGATGTGGTCTTCCCCACATGAGGTTTTCATGAACAAAAAGATTTAAATTATAGTGGATACCCACCATAAGAGATAGAAGAAAAAAATATTCTGTAATATGAACGAAGATATCAGTATATATAACAAAAACGAAAAAAGTCCGTAAGAACATATCTATCTTCTTGAAGTAAATCAGAATATGTCAATAAAAAAATTGGTTGCCTGTATAAGTCGGTATACGGGCGAAAGTTTTACGTGACAACGACTTTGAGTGGTAAAATAATTTTAATGTGAATATTCATTCGTACAGTAGGAAGAAGGATGAAATTATGTCTGTCTCTCTCGCTCTTAGGCGGGCTAACCATGCCCGAGTGGCAGGGACGCGTGCCTCTCACTCGCTCTCATTGTGAGCGCATAACGTGAGCGGAGCGTAACGCAGTTTCTTGAAGTGTCACCCGGCAAACCAATTTATAAGACGTTGTCACGTCAAAAAATGCTACATTTTTAACCTAATATTATAGGATCTGAACATAAGTCCTTATCAATTTAAGCGATTTTGTAAATAGGAAAGAGTAGTAAAGGGCTTATTTTCGGAGTTCATAAAAGCGCTGTCACATTCTCGAAGCTACACTATTCAAGAGTGCTATAATTTGTAACCATTGGGCTAAATTTTACAAAGGCCCTAAAAGAGACAGACTTTTAACTGTATAGCGATTTTCCGGCGCAATTGTTAACGTATTAATAAAATTAAACTAATGCAAAACCCACAATAAACCTTAAAAGTTACACTAAAAGCTCCTATGTATAAAATTAAAAAGACAAATTAAATTCCCCGAGTGACTGACAGCCAATATTAATACTACACGCACCACATTATTAAAATACCTGACTTATCTTTGCCGTGTAGTTCCGGCTTAGAATGTCGCTACCCCTTTCTTCCCACGGGTGTCGTAAGAAGCGACTAAGGGTATCGGGGCTTTATATTGGATTTTTGGGCGATGCGGTTGGAGACCCATCACTAAAAACCTTTATTTTTACCATATTTTCCCCACTCAACTTCCAAAAGTGGCTGAGGAATTTCTAATTCCTTAGCTCTGGCTACCCCTTCTAGGGAAATATAGCCGTGAGTATATGTATGTATGTATGTTATCTTTAATAACGAAATGTTTTGTATGTGTAAATTAAATGTGTCAACCTGTGCGAAGCCGGGACGGGCCGCTAGTCAATTTATAAAAGACATAGCAAAAAAACCAGAGCCGGCGCAAATTAAACTTAACTCTAATAATAGTTATAATCTACACACTCACTAACCATTTTTGGGCTTAAAACAATAAATTTGTTTCGTGTACAATAGTTTACTATGTTATACATTATTCACTGCGATTTTGATATATTGGATCTTCTAACATCGATTCATCAATCGGTAATCGATTACTGTCATTCTTTCATTACTATTTTAATGTCAATACCCATCCCAAATTTTGGCATTGGAAAAAATAATAAATAACCTAATTTATTTTAATTTAAGCGTGTTTCGCAAGTTTTATCTCCAATTAATTCTTAATTTTTAGCTCGATGAGTCGACGACTGTGATTTATAATTGGCGGTTGTGAAATTCTAGTGTCATGGAAGTATTTTTTTGATGAAATCTACGATATTATTCCCAGCAATGGTTTGTTTACAATCTCATTTTTTCTAATAGATATAAAATATATGTATGTATATATGTCATTATTGAAACTATTAATGACACACCAATAAGATAGGGCAAGGCTTTTCTAATGGTCTCTAGGTTAGTATAATAAAAAAATACTTACTTATTTTTACCTTTCCTTGTTCTTTTGGGTCTGGGTTTCTCGGCAGGTGAAGCTACAAACAGAATATTATATTACTATGAAATATGGTACATTGATAAGATATACTTCAATAGAACATAATTTAGACGGCTGCATCCTACAAAAAAGTAGACAGTGGTTCAGATATACAAATTTCTCAACCACTTTTGGAATTTGTATAATTTTATTGTTATTATTAAGAGTGGGGAAATATTATAAAGGATTGTTGGTGTTGGGTTTCCAGCCACATCGCAAAAAAACCCATTTAAAAGACCCCAAAACCCAAATTCACTTCTTATAACAAACCAAGAATACAAATGGGTTTTTACCGTTCTAATCTAACCCTTCTAAATCTTGTATGAAATATCAAAATAAAAATATTAAATACAATATTTATGTGATATTTTTTACCAGGTTGTGATGATTCGTCTTGAGTACTTGTTTCTGTTTCCTTTTCTGTAGTCGAAGCTTTCTGAAAATATTTAATCATAAATTTTATGTGTATTTTTAATATTATAAAATGCCGTTTAAAAAAACATATATCGTCTGCTTACTGGTAAAATGTAGTAAATGCGTTTTTTACAAAAAAATAGTTAATAATGCATTTATATGTAATTTTTGACGCTCTTTCTACTGGAAAAACGCAATTTAGATAGGACTGTTAATTACAGGTCATTTCTCAATTACAGGTCAAATATGATAAGTGCACACCCATGCTAAAAATAATATTTTTTTTCCACAATATTTATAAGAAAATGGCCTCTAATATGCTACCGCAAATAAGAACATTAAATTTCCAATAATTTATTAAATAAATTTCTGCAAAATCTTATTTAGATGTTAGTAAAAAAAATACATATGTGTTGTTAATTTATCATGGTTGTTAACGGTGAGGGAAAACATCGTGAGGAAACCCACATGGCTGAGTTGTACTTAGTCATGTGACAGTGTATTCGTACAAAACGGCGATAGGCCTGCCCCCTATCACGTGAGTACACTATCCATGCAAAACGTGGGTACTCTGAACACCAGGTGACAAAGTCACGTTCAGAAGTATTAGTACCTCTGCCAACCCCTTCGGGGATATTCGGCGTGAACGTTTATGTTTATGTAAAAAAAATACTTAAACTTTGAAAACCCTATATCTCCGTTTAACAAAATATGTATTTACTACATTTTACCAGTAAGCAGACTATATGTTTCTTATGTCGGTAATAAGCAAAACACCCAATACACGCATTATAAAATTAATATCAAACTGTGAACCAAAATGCTATTAACAAATCTCCACACATAGAATGTTAACAAACAAAAACATAAACAAAAAATATCGAGGCATAGTTAATTAATTATGTAGTAATATTATATTTTGTAACTAAACTTGATTAATTTTCTGTTCTGTGGGATATGCTTCCACTAGACTAGGTACCTATTAATTTTTTATTGGTTTTGGTTGCGTGGTTAAAAATAGCTTTTAAAAGAAAAACAAAAGATACACGTAAAAGATTGTTTTTTTTTAATTTGTATGAAAAATTGGGTTTCTGTCAAATAGCTGAAGACATTCCTTATTTTTGAAAAATATATAATTGAATTAAGTTCATAATTTATCTTTGATACTAATCTAACTTTCATTTGTAAAATAATAATAATAATAATAAAAAATAGAATAAAATTAAAAGCATTTAGTTAATTAGCAAACAAATTACTTCTTATCTAATGAGTGCACATATACATATACTAGCGGATATGAAACCCAAATAGAGATGGAGAAAGGCTTTAATTAAATAACTTACCTTTCTGCCCCTAGTTCTCTTAGGTCTGGTTTCTTGAAGTACCGTGTCTGTAGTTTCTGTATTTCGAGAACTGGCTCTTGTTGATCGGGCAGCTAAAATGACAATATAAATTGTAAGTATATAGCTTCCTTCTGACATATTGGAATTGCATCTTTTAAAAAGGCAATTAAAGCAATGCTTTTAAAAAAGTCTTACGACAGTGTTCAAGATTTTTTTTAAAGACAAGGACCCAGCGCGCATTTGACCGTGTCCGTAAAGCTATAAATCTTCTCTCGTTATTCCCAGGAATAATTGTCTGGTGATAATTTTTCTTCTCATGTTATGCGATTGTTTTTTGTGATGGACAATTTAATTTAATTACGTCATACTAGCGTTGGTTTCGTCGCATAGAAAATCTTTTATAAAGTAAAAATATATTAAACCCAAAATTGTACAAACCATATTTTTAAAAAATGCGATTGTAAAGAGTTTGTTTGTGGCTTCTTCTAAGCAACGGATTATTAAGTAAATTTAAAAATTTTGAGGTCCAATTTTTTTTAGTTTGTAGCTTAGTTTTGAAAAATATTTTTTTGGAGTTTTTCTACAATGTGCAATATTAAATGATAACTTTAAATAAGGAAACATGCCTGGTGGTATCTACTGGAAGTGAAATTAAAAAATATTGGACCCAAGCCAACCCAAGCAATTTAATAATCCCCTTTGTTATAATAACTGTTATGGTCATCATAAAAAAAGAATGGTTATTATTTCCATAGGCACTACAAGGCAGACTTCCTGATTTAAAGTTATAGCTGAATTTAAGTACACTTTACAAAAAATTTAAGAAAATTACCAACTTTTTTTTAAATAATTTTAGATACATATAAACATGTAATCTTTTAAATGCTATTTAAGTACACTTCACAAAAATTGGAAGAAAATAACTAACTTTTTTTAAAATAATTTGAGTTACATGTGGTACATGTAGTACACACACATGTTACAAATATGTAATTTTTAAAAATAATTATATATTTTCTGCCACACATAATATATTTACCAGGCTGTGTGTCTGTCTGTTTTCTAGTTCTGGTAGTTCTCCTTCGTCCGGTGGTTTCGTCCTCGTTCACCTCGGAAGTGTCTTTATCTTTTCCTCCTCTGTTACGGGGTTCTGAGAAAAAGAAGTGTATAGGACAATGTACATTAACTCATAATTTAGCTTCTAAAAAAATATAATATAAAATGACCTACGCCCGATTTCTGAATTGAGTATTCCAGCTGAGAACAACTTAAGTATAGTTGTGTCGCATTGATATCTCAACAACTGAATGAGACAAAACGATACTTAAGTCGTTCTCAGCGTGAATACTCAATTCAGAAATGGGGCGTTACTCGGCTTTTTGCCGTGTAGTGCCGGCATAGAATGTCGCTACCCCTTTCTAACCACGGGTATCGTAAGAGGCGACTAAGGGTATTGGGGCTTTTTATTGGATTTTTGGGCGATGCGGTTGGATACCCATCACCAAAAACCTTTATTTTACCACCTGTTCCCTACTTAACTTTCAAAAGTGGCTGAGGAATTTATAATTCCTTGGCTCTGGCTGCCCCTTCTAGGGAATTATAGCCGTATTATGTATGTACTTACTCGGCAAAGGTGCCATAGGCGGAGGCATCTTTTTCCTTCTCTTATTTGAAAAGTGTGTCCTGATAGAACTATCTAATCCTATTTGCAGTCGTTTTGGGCTATCTATCAATTTAGTATTTTCTAAGATTTTCACGATTGCACATTATAATTAAAACAACTTTTGACTTTCGGATATTTTAATCGCGTATTATTACATGGTTTTTTAAAGCCCGACGTTTCGAAAACTTTTCA
Organism: Bedellia somnulentella; assembly: GCA_963576735.1. NCBI lineage: Eukaryota > Metazoa > Arthropoda > Insecta > Lepidoptera > Bedelliidae > Bedellia > Bedellia somnulentella. The sequence goes on along the minus strand of OY755194.1, from coordinate 1,862,784 downwards.
GTTATCATGGTCACGGGAAGACTGAGGTGTTATTTGTCATTATACAGTACTATAAAATTATTAATACTAACTACCTTCACAAAATTTTAAGTTACATTTGCGTTTAATATTTGCTATGTACAAAAACATTAGCTCTTTTTGTACATAGCAAATATTAAACGCAAATGTAACTTAAAATTTTGTGAAGGTAGTTAGTATTAATAATTTTATAGTACTGTATAATGACAAATAACACCTCAGTCTTCCCGTGACCATGATAACTGAAAAGTTTTCGAAACGTCGGGCTTTAAAAAACCATGTAATAATACGCGATTAAAATATCCGAAAGTCAAAAGTTGTTTTAATTATATCTATCAATTTACCATTTACCAGTTAAATAAACTATTTATCTGAAGCTCTGGCTATCTTTTTGCTTTTTATAGCCGTGAGCATATATTCGTACAAACATACGAGAAAAGCTCTCAATTAGATTTTTTAGCTTGTGGTTTTGCATCTAAATAAGTATAATTATAATATAAAATGACTTACTCGGCAAAGGTGCCATAGGCGGAGGCATAGCAATGTCATCTTTATCCTTCTCTTGTTTGATAAGAGTGTCCAGAGGTAGTGTGTCACAATCCATCGGTTCAGGGGGAAGCGATGGCTTTTCTTGTTTTACTGGAAATAAGAATTATATTATCTTCGGGTATTAGTAGGTTATATATTAGGTTAGCTGTGTAGTGTCGGCTTAGAATAGTACTATCCCATTTCTTACGGTGGGTGTACGTAAGAGGCGACTAACGGTATTGGGGCTTTTAAGGGATTTTTGGGCAATGTGGTTGGAGACCCATCACCAACAACCTTTATTTAACCATCTTTTCCCCACTCAACTTTCCAAAAGTGGCTTAGGAGTTTCCAATTCCTTAGCTCTGGCTACCCGTTCTAGGGATTTATAGCCGTGTGTATATGTATGTATGTATGTAATGGGAATAGGTAATGCGAGCACAATATTTCTTGGAGGGGTATGCCATCATTATCTAAAACAGTACATGTTTTTGCTATGTAGTGCCGGGTTAGAAAGTCACTACCCATTTCTATCCACGGTTGTCTTAAGAGGCGACTAATGGTATGGGGATTTCTAAATGGTTGAAACAACTTTTGATTTTCGGATATTTTAATCGCGTATTATTACATTATCTGCTTTGTGTGAACACACCTTCGATAAGCCAAACCACCACATGCGTTTTGACAAACCTACAATTCTAGCAAAAGAGAATCGATTGATACCTAGAATGATACGCGAGTCTATTGAAATAAAGAAACATCCAAACTTCAATAGAGATGATGGTTGGCAATTACCACCTGCTTGGAACCCGATCATTAGCACAACCAAGCGAGGGAAGAACACTAGCAAGACTCCAGATAACATTAGCTCTTTTTGTACATAGCAAATATTAAACGCAAATGTAACTTAAAATTTTGTGAAGGTAGTTAGTATTAATAATTTTATAGTACTGTATAATGACAAATAACACCTCAGTCTTCCCGTGACCATGATAACTGAAAAGTTTTCGAAACGTCGGGCTTTAAAAATAATGTAATAATACGCGATTAAAATATCCGAAAATCAAAAGTTGTTTCAATTATAATGTGCAATCGTGAAAATCTTAGAAAATACTATTTCTAAATGGTTTTTGGGCGATGCGGTTGGAGAGCCTCCAATATCACAAATGGAGACCCATTAATGATGATACTCTATTTGTACCATCTTCTCCCCTATCGATTTCCAAATGTGGCTGAGGAGTTTTTAGCTCTGAAGCTCTGGCTACCTCCTTTTGGGATTTACGGCCGTGAGTATATGTATGTATTTACCTATGACAGGATCATTTTCCTTATCGCTGTCACCATCTTTCTTGCCTTTTCTACGTCCTTTTCCTGAAGATTCATCGCGACGAAGTTTCGTTGAAAGCTTCTCATTTACCTGGACAAAAGATTAACATTTTTTTATTTTTATTTGGAGAACTAACAGGAGAAATAAAGTATGTAAATTGTATCTGTGAGAATAGACTATTAATAAGTTCTCACATACTTCGATCATACATACATATACTAACGGCTATAACTCCCTAGAAGGGGTAGCCAGAGCTAAGGAATTAGAAATTCCTCAGCCACTTTTGGAAATATGAATGGAACTTCGATCATATATACCAAAGATACCATACAAATTCAACGTACAAAAGTGGACCACGAGAACGACAAGACCGTTTGAAAATTAAATATATATTTTTCTACAATTATCGACCTTACCGCATTCTCTTAAGACCTATTATTTATAGCAATAACTAGAAAGCGACTGTCAGTGAAACAGTGCTTATCATAAAAATAAGCACTTTTTGGGGGGCGTTTTTCGTGCTTTGTTGGTGGTATTTTTGGTACATATGATCGAATTATTATTAAAATGTGAAAAATATGGTATAAGAGGACCAGCGCTTAATTTAATAGACACGTATTTAGAAAACCGATATCAATATGTAGAAACGGAAAATTAAATCAAGCGTCTGAAATTACGCAATATAAATCAAATTTAGAGCATAATCCAGTGGGAATTCCTCAAGGTAGTGTCTTAGGGCCCCTATTGTTTTTAATATACATTAATGACCTCCCAAACGCGACAAGGCATTCATGCACAATATTTGCTGACGATATTTCTATAGTTTTAAGATTAGATCCTGACATTCAATTTGAACATGACATCAATGCAACACTTGACTCGATAATACAATGGATGCGATATAATAATTTAACTTGTAATTTAGACATAACCTGCTTCATACCCTTTTATAATAGAGTTAATTATTTACCAAATCTCAAAATTGAATATGAGGGGCAACAAATTCGTGAAACGAATGTAGTGACTTTTTTAGGTATTAATATAGATTCGCAATTAACATGGAAACCACAAATAGAACATGTTTTTAATAAAATTAACAGATTTGTATATGTATTATATAACTTAGCTGTGTCTGTAAATCGCCAAACAGCATTAGTTGCATACCATGGATACATTGCAGCGGCCCTGAGGTACGGAATAATCGTGTGGGGTAATTCTGTTCACATACCCAAACTATTTGTTTTACAAAAGCGATGCATACGTGATATTTGTGGTATAGACCCACAACAGTCATGTAGACCTTATTTTAAAGAATTAAAACTAATGACATTAACTTCCATATATATATATGAATCATGTTTATATGTACGACAAAATATTTCAAGTTTTAAAGCCATGTATCAGGAGGGAAGTAGACTACGGCAGAAATATCCGCACAATATTGAAGTGCCATTTTCACATTCAAGTTTGGGAAATAAATGTTGTCGAGTGATGCTCACTAAAATTTTTAATAACATCCCAGATGACTTGAAGAGCTGTCAATTAAATCGTTTAAAGTATAAACTAAAAGAGTGGTTGGTTCAAAGCTGCTTTTATGATATGAAGGAATTTTTTAATAGTGTTGTGTTATCATTAATGTACGATATTTTGATATTAATATGATATTAAATTATTAATTATACGTTAGGTAATAAATTTTAAATTATATAATTTTTTTAATTATGTTATGAATTTGCATGCCTGCAAAGGTTAGACATGTGAAACTAAAATTATTTAATTGTGTCATCAAATGTACCGTGTCTAAATAGCAAATAAAATGAATTTGAATTTGAAGCAACAATAGATGATAGTAGTGGTAGATAAATCAAATAAACTTTGCCGCGGCTTCATAGAGGTGTTTTTCTTTTAATGTGCTGGCTTTTTCAATTACTACTTACCCTCTATGACATTTAGCGTGATGATATGTAGCCTATGTTATGAGGGTTGTTGGACATAGTTTTTTTTATTTGGTTCATTACAAACACACGAACAAGGATTCCCTCTTCATATAGTATATATTTAGCATTTGGGCTAAAGATTCTGCACTATTATTCAAAGAATAATGTCTTTAGTATGGGATCTTCCGTAAAAGTATATTTTATCCTTATTTTGTATGCTCTTAGTAATAGGGTCCCATTATTACTTTTAAATATGGAAATTCATTAAAGCATGATACGATAAAGGTGATCTAGAAAGAAAACTAAATGATAATATGAAAATCTAGGCATATACTATATTAATTTGGTTTCTACTAAGATGCGATGGCAAATTTTTAATTACAACTGTCAAGTGTCGGCATAGAATAGCACTAACCCGTTTCTTCCCGCGCGTGTATGTAAGAGGTAACTAAGGGTATTTGGGCTTTTTTATGGATTTTTGAGCAATGCCTTTAGAGAACCATCACCAACAGCCTTTATTTTATATTCTTATCTCCACTTAACTTTCAAAAGCCGCTGAGGAACTTCGAATTCCTTTGTAGCGACGCGCTGTCAGTACACAATGACGCGCACTACATAGAAACGCTGACAGTGCAAGAAGAATCACATTCCACAGCAACACGCAACGAAGCATATACGTCACACTCGTCATCAAGACTCGCCATACAAATCTTACATCGCGCAATCGAAGTTTCTAAAAACATTTACTATATATACAAGTTCCAACTTAATACTGTTGGACCGCGGTCCCCAGGCATACCACCGCCTGGCGGAAGATCTTCCCTTTTCCTCCACACCTTAGCTACCCCTTCTAGGGATTTATAGCCGTGAGTATATGTATGTATATTTGTGATTTCTATCTACAGTCTGATCAAAACTACAACACACTGCCTTAAGATTAGTTACGATTGTACAAACTAGTGATTGATAGTGTCTGCCTACTTTATCTTTTATCTTTTATTAAAGTAAACAATATGTCTGTATGTACTATCTAATTTCATTTTATACAAAACAAATATAAGGATGGCTGCACAAACAGCCAAAAGTGGTTGAATGTATGTTAATACTAAGATATTGAAATATCTAGGAGTGTTTTTTTATGAATAAACTACTTTATCAACATGATAATAAAATTGGTAAACTTTTTACTGCTTTACCAGTTTATGTGCACTTTTCATAACAGATTCGTTTTCATTTAATATCTGCCACCATTTCTTGACACTCTGTTAAGTATAATATATTCATTACAATTGATTACATAGAGGAATGAAAAAGTTGTGTTGCCAGCTTAGAATGTCACTACCCCTCTCTACCCACGGGTGTTGTAAGAAGCAACTAAGGGTATGGAGCTTTTTAAAGTGGTTTATGGATGATTTCGTTGGTGATTCATCACTTACAATACTTCATTACTACCATCTTCTTTCCTATCAACTCTTAAATGTGGCTGAGGATTTTCTAGCTCTTTAGCTCTGGCTACCCCTTCTAGGCATTTATAGCAATGCGTATATGTATGTATGTCATGTAAATTTAATGCTATAACCAAAATTTATATGAGCCAAAAGTTCTCACAAGTATGATGAGATATCTTCACAAATATGAAGCAAATTAATTACATAAAAATAAATATTAGTGTGTTTCAGTTCTTTAAATCCTTTTTTATTTCATGGAGCTGTCTTTAGCTTGAACTTAAATTATGGAACCTTTTTTTAAGAAATAACTACTATGTACTAACCCATCACCAAAAACATTTACTTTATCTAATATTTTCCCACTCAACTTCCAAAAGTGGCTGAGGAATTTCTTATTCCGTAGCTCTGGCTACCCCTCTTAGGGATTTATAGATGTGAGTATATGTATGTATTCACTTAACTCTTCAGTATTAATGACTAGTGTGTAAGATAGAAAAAGGATTAGTGAGTTGGTTTGTGCTCATATACAGGGTGGCTGAAAGGGGGGAAGAGATATAAAAATGTGGATGGTGATCTTAGTAGAGGATGGCTACACAAGACTTGGAAGCCAAATTGAAAATATTCTCGGAAAGGCAAATGTCCAAAGTCAATAAATAAGAGCATATATGAGAAGAATAATTAATGGGAGACCTTGCAAAGTGGTGATTGATAGTCTCTGCCTACCCCAATGGGAACAAGGTGCATGAGTATTAGTAAGCAAATTTTATTTATGTCATTTTATTTATTAAGTAATATTAGTGATAGTTTCACATAATTGTGTATTTGTGCCTATGCCTGCTACTAAAAGCTGAGCTATTTACTAATAACTTTCGTAGAAATCTGAAAATTCTTGCATATACTTATAATAAATACACACCTGTTTACTAATTACCCCTTGAGCTCTAACTGAAGCATTACGTTTTGGCCTCTTATCTTGTTCCGGACTAGAAATATCACCAACATCGTCTTTGCTGCGTTTGTTACTTTTCTTTACATTATTGTTTGTTTCTTTCAATGATTCTGTTGAAGACCTAGTTGATTTGGCATTGGATTCTATTTTATCTGCCTCTTGAGCTTTCTTGGTGGATCTGTGTTTCTGGTTATCATAATCTGAAATGAAAATGTTAGTTGTTCACGCAAGAATGACACAAATTGGTGGGGCAGCCGCATGGTGCCGGCAGTCTAATTAACATAAACTTTATCTCCTTTTGTACCATCTACAATGTTATTTGCAGTAAACCTATTTTATACAGTCCACTCTCTTTTATTGAGCATCAAATCATCATATTAATTAATTTGTAGCTATATTGTAAACCTAAGAAAATTTAGACATACAGGACATTTAGCTCTTTGGTAAGATAAAGAAAAGGAAAAAATGGAAATTGAAGAGGTTGCAAAGTAAAATTGAGGTACAATTTTAACAGACCACTCTGACAGAAAGCTGTAACAATAACAGAAACCAGTGGAAGGATTAGAGGAGGCCTTTGTAAGTAACACATATAGTAATTATTATAAGTGACTAATAATAATATAAAATTAAACAAGTTAATAAGTAATCAGTCTTTATAATTGTTCTAATAACTATCTATGAGATAATCTTTGGATTTACTGAACTAATTCTGTAGTCTCTATCACCTTTGGAAGTTTTATGCTGCATATCCAGTAACATTAGCTATATTCTGTAGCCTTACTACTCAGGGAAGTAGGAGGGGATCAATCCCAAGATAATTATCAATATTAGTTATGAAGGAAATTCACAAACAGTTCTTTTATTCAGCCTTATGTCCAAGACTTAAATATTATACGTTAGTGCAAGTTTAGACACCCCTGCTAACAACATTTATATGCTGAAGATTTTTATTTACATCCCAAATAATGGAAGTTAAGGGGACTGGTATCAAAAGTAATTAAGCCATGAATAAGATGTATATGATAATAGATACCTTCATCTTCGTGAATGCTTTGAAGAGTTGATAAAGCATTTTTCTTCGATACTCCATCTTTCAATTTGCTTCTTTCATTTAGGTAGTCGGCGCCAAATTTATCGATGGCTTCCAACGCACTCTGAAATATCACACACATTTGTTGTATAACTCGAATATTCCAATAGAAGATTATTTCACTTGTATTTGAAAAAACATGCAAAATTTGTAAGTATCAAACACAAATATAATTAGCCGAATTTCACTTTCAAAATTGTTCACCTCAAGATCATCTTTGAAGTTTTCGGTATGGCTGGTGGATATATTTGTGATATTAATTAATACATCATTGAAAATCGACATAATTATCGTCAATTTTCTAGTTTTTCAATTTGTTTTCAAGATTCGGTGCAAACGCTAAACATTACACATTCGAAAACCGTTTGAATTTGAATCACAGTTTGGCCAACTGTCGAGCCAAGAATTTTAAATGTCAAACTTAAGATGCGTTCATAAATGATAAGATCAATGTCAAGAAGTTTATAGCCACGTTGACACTCTTAAAGTACACTTTGCGAAAATGACTTATAACTTAACGATATTGTTTTCTAGACTGATCTACTCGGATAGATGTCTACTCGGATCAATGTAAATGCGGTATAATATAGACAAGACATCTATAAAAATATTTATAAAGCGATGTAATTTCTTTGTATGTGTGTTTATTGAAATAAATAGCAGCCACATACGCTCAATGAATGTTACAAGTACATTAAATTATCTTGAATTTTTTACTAGGTTTTTTAAAAACAAATAGAGCAAAAAAGTACTTGAAGCTTAATCATATATTGAACTCATTTTTTAGTTCTTTAAAATATTATACTTACTTACTACATTCAAAACACAACAAGGAAAATATCATTTTAACTATCAATAGCATTATGTTATCAGCAGTGGTCGGAGTAGGTATATTGATTTTAGATACTTGCGTCATGATATCATAACATGGACATGCATTTCTTCCGGAATGTACCGGAGTTTCCAAAAATTTGGTTAATAGAGTAATAAAATAAAAAACCATTATTAAAAATAATTATTTTTAATCCTCATCGGTTACAAGTTCTACATTTTGATTTTCTGTCTCTATACAATTAAAATAAATAACTATATTTTTTTCAATATTTTCTAATTTTAAGCTATTTCTTTTAACATCTAAGATCCATTTGTAAAGCGACATGATAGTCCAGTGGGTAGAACACCCGCCCGAAAAACAGAAGGGCACAAAGCACACAACAATCAAAACAGAAGCCTACCAATATCAACCTATGATAGAAGGACCATGCGACAAAATAAAGAAGAGATACATCTTTAGCAAACAATACGTAGTTCTACTACATGAAGAACAAAAAGACTACTCCAAATCCAATGAATTACGGATATATACAGATGGATCGAAGACAAAAGATGGAACAGGCGCAGGAGCCTTCTCACATGACCTCAACATCAAAACATACAAAACACTAGGCCAATACAACACAGTATATCAAGCAGAATGCATCGGAATACTGCTAGCCGCCACAGCCATACTGGAAAGAAAGGTAAACACCACAAACATCAAGCTACTCTCAGACAGCAAAGCGGTATTGCAAGCACTGAAGAGCAACACCATAAATAACGGACTAATCCTACAATGTCACCGAACATTAGAGAAAGTCACTGAAACAAACGAAGTCACACTACAGTGGATAAAAGGACACAGTAATTCGCTAGGAAACGATGCAGCTGATGAGCTAGCTCGTAGAGGATCCGACAACATAATAGAAGGACCAGAACCAATAGTACCAATTCCCTTCAACCAATACCGCACCTGGTTGAGGCAACGCACACAGGAACAACATAACTCTCTCTGGCGTGAAACAACTGAGTGCCGCCAGTCAAAAGAAGCGATGCCGGACATAGATAAAAACTAACAAGACGACTACTTCGACTAAACAGGAGAAGCCTAAGAACGATAACAGGAATCATCACTGGTCATTGCTCATTGAATAAGCACTTTCACAACATCGGTGTAACAGATAGTCCTCTGTGCAGAGCATGCATGGAAGCCGAGGAGACAGTAAATCACGTCATGTTTGAGTGCCAGGCTTTAAACAGCCCGTACTCAAAAGATAGGACAAAAACAGGTAGTACAAAAAACTTTTTAAAAGACCTAGGACAACTTGAAAGGTTTTGGACAGAGTTAGGGTGGATTGAATAAGACGGCCAGGGCCCACGTAAAAAAGTTCCATTAGTGAGCTATGTGCGGAAACCAAAACACTAATCTAATCTAATCTAATCTAACAGAAGGGCGTGAGTTCCAATCCTGGGACGGGCCTACACCAATTTGTCTTTTCTAAAGACATATGTGTGGTTAATTTATCATGGTTGTTAACGGTGAGGGAAAACATCGTGAGGAAACTGTTATAACCCTTATTTCTATGGACTTAGAGGTCAATCAGCATCTCAGTCACACTAGTAATTTTCCTTAGTATATTATTGAAAGTCAGCATTTCTTTGAATAATTGTTATTGTTTTAAATTAATTCATTATTTTCAGTCAGTTAGATTCTGGACCTCGCGAGACGCGCATCTTGGCTTTAGCGCCTATCAACTTAGGAAATCAGTTCTTTGTTTCGTGTTGTGAGAATATTGGTGTTTTTCCTTTAATAAACTTTAGGGTGTATTTTGTAGTTTTTTTTAAAAAGACTAACAGGGTCGGCCGCCTAACAAATTGGTGTCAGAAGTGGGATTCTAGCGTGTTTCTTTCGTCGAAGAGATACCGAAGAAGCTAGAACAAAAACCAGGTCCCCTGCGAAAGTCTCTGATCGACAGTAAGACTTTGCCCATAGGCAAAGCCTGCATCAGCTACACATCACCCCAGGTCCGACGGTAAGCCTCGCCAGCCCGAGCCCGCGATCTCCGAACTCATCACCAGCGCCTTAGTCCCGTCGAGCGCCAGGCTAACTCAAGATATTCAACATCGTGCTTCTTCTGCCAGCTCCTTCAAAATTCAAGCATCGAAAATTCAAATTGTGTTAGTGTCAAATTGTGTTAGTGCTAAAATTCAGTTTTGTGAAGTGAATATGAACCAACGCTTCGTCATTTACATCGTGGTACTGTAAGTTTGCACAATTATATATTCCAGCCTTTTCGTCGAGCTGCTGCCAGGAGAAGTCTTCAAAACTAATTTTAATTTACTATTTTTACAAACTTTTTACAAATTTTTACATTTTCTATTTTCTATTTTTTCTTATTAATTTACCATGTCTAAAGATACGCAAGTAAAAACTAAACAACTTAAAGACGAAACAGTTACAGATAAAGTTCCATTGTCAGTCTTAACAAAGTTTATAAAAGTCTATAATGGTGACCGTGAGTCACTCCCTGCATTCCTCACTAATTGTGAGAATGCTATATCGCTGTCCACCCCGGACCAACAGAATGTCTTATGTAAATTCATCATATCCCAATTAGAAGGCAAAGCACAAGTTGCGTGTAGTTTAAAAAGCTTTGACACTTGGAACGAAATAAAAACATTCTTAAAAAATACATTTGGAGAAAAGAAACATTCTATCCATCTATTAGTAGACCTTCAAAATTGTAGGCAGTTATCTTCTGAAGATGTCACTAAATATTCGCTAAGGTTAGAGTCGATACTAACGAGAATCTTATCCGACATCCACTATAGCTGTTCAAATGAATTAGAACTCCCAGGCCGAGTAGCGGCCATGGAAGATTTGGCATTAAATACATTTTTATTAGGTTTAAACCCATCAATTAGTAACATAGTAAGGTGTAGAAACCCGTCATCGCTAAATGAAGCAATACAGCAAGCGATTGATGAGGAAAAATTATATAATTTATCCAGGTATTCAAATCACCCACCCAGAACCTGTTCGACATGCAATAAACCAGGTCATAGCTCTTCAGAATGTTTCCGAAATAAAAGAAACTCCCCAGTTAACCGCAATAATTTCCAACCGACATTCCATGTTAGCCGAAACTCAAATAACTCTAGCTTAACTCCTAATTCACCTAATAATAATTTTAACTCTAAATTTAATCCCAATAAAATCTGCAACTATTGTAAGAATAAAGGTCACATTATTCAAGAATGCCGTAAATTAAAATACAATAATAGTCAACGTAATAACCAATCACTTAATAATAATTCTAGTAATTCTACAGCTAACATTAACGAGTTGACTACCGAAATTAACTCAATTAATTTAAACAGCGAATGATTCCGATTAAGTGCCGATTGGAATCGCCAGTTTTAAATGGCACTACTACCTCTACTAAATCTTTACTAAATCCACCTCGTGATTCCCTCACGAGTTCTACATCTCCTCACGTTAGGAGTCCTTTTCAAAATCCACCTCGTGATTCCCTCACGAGTTCTACATCTCCTCACGATAGGAGTCTTTTACTAAATCCACCTCGTGATTCCCTCACGAGTTCTGCATCTCCTCACGATAGGAGTCTTTTACTAAATCCACCTTGTGATTCCCTCATGAGTTCTGCATCTCCTCACGATAGGAGTCTTTTACTAAATTCACCTCGTGATTCCCTCACGAGTTCTACATCTCCTCACGATAGGAGTCTTTTACTAAATTCACCTCGTGATTCCCTCACGAGTTCTACATCTCCTCACGATAGGAGTCTTTTACTAAATCCACCTCGTGATACCCTCACGAGTTCTAAATCTCCTCACGATAGGAGTCTTATACTACATTCACCTTGTGATTCTCCAACGAGTTCTATAATTCCCATAGAAGGAAATCCACTGCATTCTATAACTTATGACAAAAATACTATTTCTCTGCCCACTCTTAAGCAAAATACAAATTTACAAAACCATTTACATGACGAAAATTTACCTATATACGAAACAAATATTAATTATAATAAAAAGGTCTCTTTACCACATACTTATTTGAATTCTAGTTTCAGTACGAAACCTTTATGTTTTCTAATAGACACTGGCTCTACCATCACCCTCGTAAAAAGGTCGAGTTTAGAAACTAATCCCCAATTTTCTAGAGAAATTATAAGAATAAAAGGTATTACTACCTCTGATAACCTCATTACCACTTTAGGGACATTCCAAATGGATATAATATTAAATAATGATAGCTTAAATTATAAATTTCATGTGACAAATGATGACATAAATCTTGACCACTACGATGGTATAATAGGTAGTGATCTTCTCAGCCACTTTAAAGCAAACATCGATTATTCTAACATGTCTCTTTCTATAAACAAACATTCCATTCCCATAGTGTATACGAAACCTACATATATTATTCCAGCCCGATCGGAAGCTGTTATCGAGTGCACTATCTCAAATTACTCGCCCGATCTTAGTCAAAACAATGAAGCATTAGTCTTAGATCATACCTTATGCGATGGTGTTTATGTCGCAAATTGCATTGTCTCAATCAAACCTAATAAGAAAGCTAATATTACTGTTTTGAATACTACTAACTCGAACATTGAAATCAAAGACTATGCAGTGCAGATAACACCTTTTGAACTTATTGACTCTTGTAAGATTTATAATACTAGTTGCACCTATTCCCCTAAAATTAATCGCACTGACTCTGTTCTAAAACTTATTCGTTGTTCTCATTTAAACTCTGAAGAAAAACAATCTTTATTGGAATGCTGCTCTCAATACTCAGACATATTTCACCTAGAGGGTGAAACTTTATCATTTACCAGTGCGATAGAACATAAGATTAATACTGGAGACGCACCTCCAATCCATGTCAAGTCATATAGATTTCCTGACTGTCATAAAGGTGAAGTCGATAGTCAAATAAGGAAAATGCTTGACCAAAATATTATAAAACCCTCTAATTCACCCTGGAGCGCACCGATATGGGTAGTTCCTAAAAAAATAGATGCCTCCGGTAAAAAGAAATGGAGGATAGTCATCGACTACCGCCGTCTCAATGATATCACCGTTTCCGAGAGTTATCCCTTACCATTAATCACCGATATTTTAGACCAATTGGGACACTCCAAGTATTTTACAACGCTAGATTTAGTGAGCGGATTTTGGCAATTAAAGATGTGCCCTGGAGATGCACAAAAAACCGGATTCACCGTTAGCACCAATTCCGAAGTCTCCGGTCATTACGAATTTACCAGGATGCCGTTTGGATTGAAAAACGCTCCTGTAACTTTCCAAAGGCTCATGAATACCGTCCTTTCCGGCCTTCAAGGCCTACATTGCTATATTTATTTGGATGACTGTATTATCTACTCCCACGATCTTCATTCGCACATATCTAAACTTCAACTCGTCTTTGAAAGACTCCGAAAATTCAACCTTAAATTGCAGCCCGACAAGTGCGAATTTCTCCGACGCGAAGTCGCGTATTTAGGCCATATTATCACCGATAAAGGTGTTTCCCCTAATCCCGAAAAAGTCAAGGCCGTTTCCGAATTCCCTATACCACAAAACACTAAAAATATAAAATCATTCCTTGGTCTCGTCGGATACTACCGACGCTTCATTCAAGACTTTTCGAAAATTACTAAACCTCTAACTTCTCTTTTAAAGAAAGATGCTCCATTCATATGGGCTCAAGATCAAGAATATGCCTTCCAAAATTTAAAAGATAAACTCACTTCAGCTCCTTTGCTTCAATATCCCGATTTCTCTCAACCTTTTATCGTCACTACCGACGCCTCTAATTATGCTATAGGTGCAGTGCTATCCCAAGGTGAAATAGGCAAAGATAAACCGATAGCATATGCTTCACGGACCTTGAACAAACCCGAAGGTAATTACTGCACCACAGAAAAAGAACTTCTTGCGATTATATTCGCCGTAAAAACTTTCCGACCCTATCTTTTTGGCCGAAAATTTAAAATCGTAACCGACCATCGCCCTTTAGTTAGGCATCAATTTTGTACAGCTCGAGGACCCTCATGAGCCATGTTTGAGGTACCGAATCGAACGCCTTCCTGTAGTCTATCCAGCCAGCGGAGAAGTTCCGACGGTTGCGTTTGACTAGTTGGCCTACGACCGCGTCGATGAGGAGCAGCTCCTTGCTACTGCGACTACCGCCCCTACATCCGTTCTGAGCTCCAGATATCACATTGTTATCAACAATGTGTTGAGTAATCTTGGAGCTCAGAACGGATGTCAAGGTCTTGTAAATTGTACAAAGACAAGTAATGGGGCGGTATTGTGATGGATCCGCGGTAGCATCGCTCTTTGGAGCTAAATGAGTGACCCCAGTAGTTAAGAAGTTCGGGAGCGTCCCACTCTCGAGGGCGCTTTGGAACTGACGGGCGAGAGTAGCGTGACAGCGCGTGAACCCCTTCAACCAGTAATGGTGCAATCCGTCCGGCCCCGGACTTTTCCAGTTCGGAGCCTTACGGATTGCAGCCATCACATCCTCCTCGGATATGTTGACGGGGTTCATGGGCGCTATGGGCTCGCACGCTCCCTCGACCGCCTCGAACCATCGGCCCTCTTTGTGATCAACAGGCAGCGACCAAAGCCCACGCCAAAAGGCTACTACATCGGCTTTTTCCGGTCGCGACGTGGTTACGACAGCGTAACCATAACGTAACGAAGAGCTGGTGGCTCCCGCCAGGCTGGCAGTACTAGTCCCAGGACTAGAACTAGACCAGCCTGGATGAGGCGGATTGAAGGCCGTATCACAAGGGCCAGGGTCCTCATCGGCAAACTGACCAGCTTCAGATCAGGCAACAATAGGCCGAGGGTGGTGCGCTTCGTCACGGAGGCATTCCCTGGTGAGAATGTCTTTACAATACAGGACGATTAGCAGTAGCATTCATCAGGTGCAGTCTGTGAAAAAAAAATTGCTATTCAATGTGCATTTCAATTTATAATAAGGTCCCCCAGCACATAAAATATATGAATAATAATTTATTTCATAAAAATTTGAAACGATGGTTAACTGTAATGTGTTTTTACTCCGTAAATGAATATTTCAATTTTAAAGATGTTTTATAAAAATATATTATTATAATTTATTAAGTGAGTAACTTGACATTGATATAAATTGGTCCTTTATATTTTTTTATTTTTTTTCATTGAGTTGGTTACTATTGTTTTAATTTTAGCTTCTTTAAAATGTATGACATTTTATAAGTTAAATTGATTGGGTATATATTTTATTAATGTGTGTGTGTTCAATTTTAAAAAAAACATAATTAATTTTAGATTTGTATGTCAAGTGTCTTGACGGAACATGTACTATAATTACCTTTAAGATCTGATTCCATGTGCCATGCAAATAAATAACAATAATAACAATAACTCTTTTTGGAATAACATGGAAAGTATAGTAAGAAAACATATAAAACGTAAACATAAACATAAACGTTCACGCCGTTTATCCCCGAAGAGGTTGGCAGAGGTACCAATACTCCTGAACTCACATGGCAAGCGCCATCTAGTTTCCAGAGAAAGTACCCACGTTTTTCTTAGACAATGTACTCACGTGATAGGGGGCAGGCCTATCGCCGTTTTGTACGAATACACTGTCACATGACTAAGTACAACTCAGCCATGTGGGTTTCCTCACGATGTTTTCCCTCACCGTTAGCAACCATGATAAATTAACCACACATATGACTTTAGAAAAGACAAATTGGTGTAGGCCCGTCCCAGGATTGGAACTCACGCCCTTCTGTTTTTCGGGCGGGTGTTCTACCCACTGGACTATCATGTCGCAAATAAATATTATTTCAATAAATAAAGGAAAGAAAAATTTCGACACAGGCGGGGAATTTTTCTTTCCTTTATTTATTCTTTATTTATTAGTAATAATCCCCACATGAGGTTTTCATGAACAAAAAGATTTAAAATATTATTTCATTTCATTTCATTTCATTTCATTTCATTGACAACTCACCGGAGTTTGCCTGTAGACTGGTGGAGCGCATCGATGATCTGAAGCAGAAGATCGCTGCTTGGGGTAAGCGAATTAGGCGATATTCTGAAAGGGTAAAGAGGTACCAACAGAATCGTCTCTTCATGAGTGACCAGAAGAAGTTCTACAGAACTTTGGAGCGTCCCGACGTGGTTACGCTGTCGTAACCACGTCGCGACCGGAAAAAGCCGATGTAGTAGCCTTTTGGCGTGGGCTTTGGTCGCTGCCTGTTGATCACAAAGAGGGCCGATGGTTCGAGGCGGTCGAGGGAGCGTGCGAGCCCATAGCGCCCATGAACCCCGTCAACATATCCGAGGAGGATGTGATGGCTGCAATCCGTAAGGCTCCGAACTGGAAAAGTCCGGGGCCGGACGGATTGCACCATTACTGGTTGAAGGGGTTCACGCGCTGTCACGCTACTCTCGCCCGTCAGTTCCAAAGCGCCCTCGAGAGTGAGACGCTCCCGAACTTCTTAACTACTGGGGTCACTCATTTAGCTCCAAAGAGCGATGCTACCACGGATCCATCACAATACCGCCCCATTACTTGTCTTTGTACAATTTACAAGACCTTGACATCCGTTCTGAGCTCCAAGATTACTCAACACATTGTTGATAACAATGTGATATCTGGAGCTCAGAACGGATGTAGGGGCGGTAGTCGCAGTAGCAAGGAGCTGCTCCTCATCGACGCGGTCGTAGGCCAACTAGTCAAACGCAACCGTCGGAACTTCTCCGCTGGCTGGATAGACTACAGGAAGGCGTTCGATTCGGTACCTCAAACATGGCTCATGAGGGTCCTCGAGCTGTACAAAATTGATAGTGCAGTTCGACACT
This sequence comes from Bedellia somnulentella, assembly GCA_963576735.1. Lineage (NCBI taxonomy): Eukaryota > Metazoa > Arthropoda > Insecta > Lepidoptera > Bedelliidae > Bedellia > Bedellia somnulentella. The sequence continues at coordinate 1,845,770 of OY755194.1, read as the reverse complement.
ACCTCGGGCAATGTATGGGGTGCTGGAGAACGATCCTGAGTTTAGACGGTCAGCGGATGACGGATGCGGATGACCAAATTGATATAAGGCGAGGGATTTTCCAGGGCGATTGCCTGAGTCCAGTTTGGTTTTGTTTGGCCCTGAATCCTCTAAGTACACTCTTGGAGAATTCGGGGACGGGCTTTCAGTTTCGGAGAGGCGGACCACGCTTGCCTCATCTCCTTTACATGGATGACCTGAAGCTTTACGCCCCCACGGCTGACAGATTGACGGAGCTACTGACGATCACTAACGATTTCAGTGGTTCCGTCAAGATGGAGCTCGGGGTCGATAAGTGTGCGGTCATCCATGTTGAGAAGGGGCATGTCGTGCACTCTGATAGTGTCGAATTCGGCACCAATCATTTGAGGGCACTCTCCGAGGCTGAAACATACCGGTATCTGGGCATGTCACAAACCATCGGTGTGAAGGTGGCAGACGTGAAACAGGGTGTTTGCGAGGAGTTTTATGAACGCCTGAAAAGTGTGCTTAATAGCTACTTATCAGGCGTTAATAAGATCCGAGCCATTAACTCCTGGGTCATGCCTGTACTGATGTACACATTTGGCGTGCTCAGATGGACTCAGACCGAACTCGACGCTCTGGACAGACGAGTCCGCACGATGATGACCTCTCATCGAATGCATCATCCGGGGTCGTCGGTTATGAGATTGTATATCCCGCGGAAGTGTGGTGGTCGAGGCCTCTTGAGTGCCAAAACCATGCACAACCGTGAGGTATGCAACCTCAGAAACTATTTTTTGACGATGACGGATGATAGTATTCGGGGAGAGGTGGTCGCTAGTGATAAAGGACTGACTCCCTTATCGTTGGCCTCACAGGATTGGCGAACCCCGGAGGTACTTAGCACCTCTGATCGGGAGTCCGTATGGAAAGAGAAGGAGCTGCACGGGAGGTTTTACAAGGTACTTCACGAACCTTTCGTGGACCGTAAAGCCTCCCTGCATTGGCTGCGTTTCGGGGACCTCTTTGGGGAAACCGAAGGTTTTGTCTGTGCAATACAAGACCAGGTTATCAAGACGCGGAACTATCGGAAATACATCCTAAAGGACGGTACCACAAACATCTGTCGAGTATGTGGCCGTCCCGGAGAGTCACTTAGGCATGTTATTTCCGGTTGTTCGGCTCTTGCTAACACTGAGTACTTGCACAGACACAACCAAGCAGCCAAAATCCTGCATCAGGAGCTCGCTCTGAAATACGGACTCTTGCAACAGAGGCTGCCGTATTACAAGTATCTGCCGGAGCCAATCCTAGAAAACGACCGTGCCAAAATCTATTGGGACCGATCCGTTATCACGGACAGGACTATTCTAGCGAATAAGCCTGATATCGTGGTATGGGATCGGTCGCAGTCGAGGGTATTTCTAGTGGATGTCACTATCCCACATGACGAGGGTCTCGTGAAAGCCGAAACCGAGAAGCGTCGGAAGTATCTCGATCTGGCTCACGAGATCACCGACATGTCGGGTGTGACCTCGACTGAAATTATCCCAATTGTTTTGTCCGCGAACGGGTTAATTCCAACCAGCCTCGCGACCAACTTGAGGCGGTTGGATTTCTGTGGCGTGTCGGTTCCAGCACAAATGCAGAAAGCGGTGCTGCTCGATACGGCTCGGAGTGTCCGTCGGTTCTTGAACCTGACTCCCTGACCCCGACCGACTGTGCTTTTGTTGGGGAGTACCACCTCTCCCATTTAAAATTTATATATTCATTTTCGGCCATGGGAGAGGCGAGGAGCTAAAATTCATGTCTAAAATAATAATAATAATATAATAATAAAGCCATTTATTTCTCACTTAAATTTTTACATTTCAACTTAAAAATAAAAATATAAATTATTATTAATTAGGCACTTAAAATATAACATTACATAACAATTCATTTTAACATCAAATCTAATTAATATAAATTAAAATTATTTAAAAATATAGTATATACAGCATTAAATCATTTGTTTAAAATATTTATCATTTAACATTTATCATTTAACATTTAACTACATTTAATTTATTTTTAGTGTTATAATTTATTCTTATTTATTCATTTATGTGAGACACCCATTTTTAGGCGTAGGCCTCCTCCAACCCCTTCCATTTGTCTCTCTGCTTGGCTGTGCGGGTCCACGTAGCGCCAGCCAACTGCACGATGTCGTCCGCCCAGCGCCGCCGTGGTCTGCCGCGTGGCCTCGTCGCTTCTCTGGGATACCAGTGAAGGAGTCTCTCACTCCACCGGTTGTCCCTATCAAAATAGCAGAACACACCATAAATTACGTAGAAGAGTACGTTTACTTGGGACAAAATATTACATTCGCTGATCAAACATCTAGAGAAGTAGAACGAAGAATAAAAAAAGCGTGGGGCAAATACTGGAGTCTCAAGGATGTAATCAAGTCCAAGCTTCCGACACATCTTAAAAAGAAAGCGATGGACACGATTGTTCTTCCCACCCTAATCTACGGGTGTCAAACTTGGACCCTTACTAAAAATATCGTTCAAAAACTTAATGTGTTTCAGAGAGCAGCTGAACGGAGCATGCTAAACATCAAGCGAAAACACAGGGTACGAAACACATCAGTCAGAAATATGACCAAGGTGACAGACGCCGTAGAGCTAGCATGCAGACTCAAGTGGAGATGGGCAGGCCAAACTAATACGTTGGGCAAAATACGCACCAGTCCTTGGATCACCACACGTCTCCACCAAGCGAAAGCTGAAATTTCTTTGAGAAATCAACGCGCATTTAGACCCCATGGACCAAGGGTCACAGCAGCAAAAGCAGTGAAAATATGTTCTTCACCTAGATTACTGTATTTTCGCTTCTTGAGACCCTCAGCATCATTAGCCGCAGAACCAGCCCTAGACGCAGACCCCGATAAATGGGACGGCGCTAGTTTGCTGACGCGAATTGCGTCCCACACCAAGTGTCTCCCATTTTCCCATAGAATCAACGACATACCATCTGGCCTCTTATCACCATCGCGCAGCAAACCTGACGGTTCCAGGATAGCTGGAATGTTGATAGTGGTAAGAGCCCGTCTGATAATGCCATTGATTGCTGCATGGCGAGGTATACGCCCAGCGCTGCGGCGACATGACAAACCATGGTGACCCAACTGATCTATTAATACGCCACAGCGGCAGCGATATTTCTCGTTTATTTTTGTGCCCAATTTGAGACCTCGGGCTAGAGAAAAGGAGTCTCTGTCTAGTCGAGTTCCCAGATTAGTAGATTGGACAGCTTGTAGCCAATATCCCGAATCTGGCTCCCAGCAAGCCAAAAGATGCGCCTGCTCCACTAAGTCAAGAGCTAAATTCAGGAGATTTGCCTGAAATTGACCGCAAAGGGGCTCGTCCCATTGCCTTTGAGAAGCCAGATTAACGGGAGCATTAACACTTGGACCGACTATTTCTATCTATGCTTTCTTGGACTCTGGGGATCTATAATCTCCGATAAACTCACCACGGTTCCCACTTTGTGTAAGAACAGATCCTTGGTGGCGAAACCAGATGACAAGAAAGCAGGTAAGGCGCTTAAGACACTGCGGATGCCAATACCACCATGCCGAATCGGAAGTGTGGCTTGTGTCCAGCAGCGTTCATTTAAAGATATTGAGTAAAGTGACTATTTTAAATACTCTCAATTGATTTATATAAATATTATATTATATAAATATATATTAACAGAAAACTAAACCGAAAAATATTATGATTGCAGTAAATTTGTAAGAGTTTAAAATCTTACAAGTATAGGTTAAGAATACGAACAGATGTCATTAGAGGTGACTAAGGGTTTTGAGTCTTTTTTAGTGTTGTTGTGGCGATGCGGTTGGAGACCTATCACCAAGAACGAGAATGTTTATATTACAATCCTTTCCCATTTAACTTCCAAAAGTAGCTAAGGAATTTCTTATTCCGACGCTCAGGCCACCCCTTCTAGGGGTTTACTGCCGTGAGTTTAGGTATTTTTTTTTTTTATTGATCTACAAAACCAAGTACAAAATTAGGAAAGTAAATACAACAATATTGACGACATGTTTTTCTTTTGCACTCTACTTGATGTAGATACTGCATGCTCGTTAATACATAAATAAATATTTTATCTTAGACCTATGATTGTAAACACAAGAATAAAAAAAATACATTAAAAATTAAACACTAAAAACACTAAAAAATTTAAATAATTTAAATAAAAAAATCTGACAACAATGACAATGATTGTAAACACAAGAATAAAAAAATTACATTAAAAATTAAACACTAAAAAATTTAAATAATTTAAATAAAACAAATTGACACCAACAGACAAAGGCATAAAAAAGAAGATAAAAAAGATAAAAAACTCAAAAAAGTTGCTCAAAAAATAATAATAATTATGGAGCACTATAATAAATTGATAATGAGTGTTTCACGGCTGCCAAGCTATCATTAAATATATCTAAAAGAGATCGAACTGAGTTAGTTGACGAACACATGCGATAAATAGGGGAGTGAGTTCCTAGATTGGTTCTTACTGACGTGAGACGAAAGGTTTTATTATTTTGAAGCCTACTGCAGGATCGTGGAATTGAAAAATTTAATGATTCTAATAGTTCAGGAGAATCTATTTGGCCGTTTATTGTTTTGTAGATAAAAAGAATATCTGATATGGTCCTACGACTTTTGTAATTGTAAGTGTTTGTAATTTATAATGACATAGTCTTTTATCATAAGAAGTTAGGGTATGACACAGGCGATCATTGAAGCTTAACATGTAGAGAAACCTCTTTTGCACAATTTCTAACCGATTCGAGTGAACTGAGTACCCTGGGTTCCATACCACACTGTTAAACTCCAAGATACTCCGAACCAAGGCCTTATAAATTAATATGGTGACTTGAGAATTTTGCAGTACCTTAGTTTGCCTATTTATGAAGCCAGCCAAACGCGAAGTCTTCTGGATAATATAATTAAGATGCTCCCGGAAGTTTAGCTTATTATCGACCATTACGCCCAAATCCCTTACACATTCTTTTGAAGGTAAAACCTGTTCGCCTATTGTGTAAGTGGCATTTTGGCAATGTTTTTTCCGAGAAAAATTTATAAAGAAACATTTTTCGGGGTTCAACTGTAAGTTATTTTCATTGCACCACCACTCCAATGTTTTAAGGTCAGCCTGAAGTAGTTGGATGTCGGTTTCTTCCTTAATTACCCGATATATTTTTAAATCATCTGCGTACATTTTGCACTCTGACTTAATTAAATCAGGAAGATCATTTATAAATACCAGAAAGAATAGTGGTCCGAGATGAGATCCTTGTGGTACGCCTAAAGGTACTTGACACTCCTTAGACTTAAACCCATGGGTACAAACTAACTGTGAGCGTTTAGAAAGGTAAGACTTACACCATCGCAATAGTGAACCGTGAACACCCATCGATTCAAGACGCATCAGAATTATATCTTGATCCGCAAGATCGAAGGCCTTCCTAAAATCAGTGTAAATAGCATGCACTTCGTTACCTTTGTCTAACTCAGTAGCTATATAAGAAATGTAGGAGACCAGATTTGTAGTCGTAGACTTCAGCGGTAGAAAACCATGTTGATTTTTATTAATAGCTGTTCTTAGGTGTGTTAACAGATGTTTTTGAACGATTGCTTCTAGTATTTTACCGATTATGCACAACATGGATATTGGTCTATACAGAGCAATATTATTTGGATCCCCACCTTTTGGAATAGGAGTTAAGTGGGCTAATTTCCACTTTTGGGGAAAGACTCCTGCTTTCAATGATACATTAAAAATATATGTAAGAGGTAGAGATATATTTTTAGCGCAGTTTCTAATAACAAGTGGTGGAATAGTATCTGGACCCGGTCCCTTGTTACAATCCAGTGATTGAAGTTGTTTCAGTACTTCCTCTTCTGTAATAGTTAAGCAACCTATATTTGAGCAACACTCCTTGTACAGGACATTAAAATTAGAAGGACAATCTGTTTTAGCAGAATGTTTAACGCTTAAGTAAACCTGTTAGAAATAAGAGGAGAACAGATCACAAATTTGTTGACCACCTTTAGCTGTTTCTGAGTTATGGTACATTTCGTTTGGTAAACTAGACTTAGACGATTTTTGATCATTAAAATATTTCCAGAAAAATTTAGGCTGCTTTCGCATATGATCAATGGCGTGTGCTTTAAACATAGAAAAACATTCTTTGATCATAGAGTCACAGCGAGTGCGAATTATATCAAAAGTAAGTTTGTCAAGCGGATTCCCATATTTTTTGTAGCGTCTGTGATACTTTGCCTTTTCCTTCAAGGATTTTATTAAGGAACGAGAAAACCAGATTGGATAGTGTGAATCCTTAGGCTTTCTGACCGGCGTGTGTTCCATTATAATATCCAAGAATCTGTCATAAAACAATGCAACTATAGTATCAACATCTTCTATATCCTTAAATAACTCCAACCACCTAATGTTTAAGAGTGCATCATTTATTGCTTCATAGTTACTAAGAAAAAAATTTGGAGATTCGGTTTTACGATACTTTACGAAGGTGTTGTGCGGTTTCGAGAAATTTATGTCTAAAGCTGGATGGTGATTTTCTAGTGATAGTAAAGGCCTAGAAGCTTCTTCAACGGTAAAACACGAGGGTTGGTTACTAAATACTAAGTCTAGTGTGCGGTTATTGTGGTTAGTTACACCATTTAATTGTGACAGATTATTATAATTTATGTTGTCAACGAAAAACGTATCAATATCTGAATCATTTGGCGATCCTGAGTACGAAGATGATTCATCACTAGCCTGCCAAACAATATCTCCCAAATTAAAATCCCCAATTATGAGGTTTATACTATTTTTTAAGGAACTACATAGGTTTTTTGACAATTTATTTAAGAATGTATTTAAATAAGCTTTTTTGACTGGTGGTGGGACATATACTGCACAAATATTTAATGTCAGATTATTACTTAACTTAATAATAACCCACAAGTCCTCACATTGCGACTGCCAGTTAATTTTAAGAAGGCTGTCATACTTTTTAAGTACGGCTATAAGAACTCCTCCACCATCTTTTTTATCTTTGTGCGAAGAGGTCGTAAATCTGTCGCGTCGATAAACATTGTAGTTCTGGTCAAGAAACTCATGATCAAAAACTGTACTGTTCAGCCACGTTTCAGTGAAAATAATGATGTCAAAAGATCTACTTAGTGCAGCCATGTAACACTCATTTGTCTTGGTTCGCAAACCTCTAACATTCTGATAGTATATATGCATATTAACTTATAAAATAAAAAATGATACAGTTTCATGCGAAAAAATTAATAATAAAAGGAAGTAATACATATCAAACAGAGTTAAATCTTTCTTAAACTATTAACGTCCTTCACTAAGACAGCAGTGGATTGATCGTCTTTACGAACAAAGATATGGCCTTTTCGTACCCAGACGTATTTGCACCCTTTTTCTTTGGCGGCTGCCCGAGCGGCAGCATGAAGATGTTTGTTTGCCGGTGACAGTTGTTCAACGACAAAAATGGGTTGTTTGTTACCTCCGAAGCCAACATGAGCAGTATTCAATTTCACTTCTGAATTTTTCATATTGAAAGTATTAGGTATGTATATATTGTTAGTAAAACTCTCTTTAAATTAAAATAGTGTTAAAAATATCTAGGTGGTATTCATACTATATAACTATATAGTATCACGATATATACTCAAACAAATTATATTTTACGTTTAAATGTTATGGTAGTGACAGCAAATAATTTTTTTTTTATTTATTTAAAGACTCACAGACAGAGGACTTGCAACAAAAATAACAATGGTAAACCTAAATAACTATCCTGCACGTTGCAGTCTCTATAAAAAGTGAGTACAGCTTGCATACAAAGTTATTATAAAGCTATAAATATGATTTTAACAACAACAACAAAAAAAATAATATAAGGAAAACATAAATTCTTATTATAGATTCTTATTATTGGCCTGCGACTAGAACGCACGTGCCATTTTAGCTCTCGTCAACTATTGAGATTAATATTTTATATATTACTTTTTTAAATGTCTGCATCACCTAAATACTAATCGCATAGACTATTGTAGTGTTAATATGTTGTATTAGTGTATTTAACTAAGAGATTATTATGGAGGGAAGTACATTTAATCGGAGCGGACTGACTCGGCGCAGTCCTCCTCCGCAGTGCACTGAAGACAATATGGACCAAGCACCATCGGCTTCTTCAAAACATCAGGACTCCAGCGTTGTATCAACAACTGATATACATTATTGGATGGACACCATTGAGGCCTGCTTACAAAAAATCTGCCAAGTATCGACCGAAGGTAAGCTAAACTCAGACCAAAAGCTCTGTATTAGTAACCTATGTAGGAAAATCGGGAACGGTACTGGTCAAATGGCAGTTCATTACCAATCGGCTAAACAACATCTTCTTCTCGCCCAATCTAAAATTCAGAACTTATATCAGAAAATTGATGTCTTAGAACAAAAACAAGGTGACCTTGAAACAATCCAAGACCTCAAACAATCTATACGCAATTCTTTGGAGTCCCAAACAAAGACTAACACTTCTTTTGCCGATATGGTTAAAAAGGGACCGAACGATTTTGTAAGACCCCAAAATCTAGCCTCCATAACAATATTTCCGAAAGATAAACAAAAATCTAGTGATGAGACCAAGTCCTTAGTACAAAAAATTATCTGCCCTGAGGAGATGAAATTGCAAGTACGAGGACTCAGAAAAACTAAAAATGGAGGAGTAATCATCAGCACCGAGTCCCAACAGGATATTGAAAAGATAAAATCGTCTAATAAACTCTGCTCAAACGATCTTACTTTAGAAGAAAGTAACCAGCGCCGCCCTAGAATAGTTGTAATTGGAGTGCCAACAAATTTATCGGAGAAAGAAGTGTTTCAGTGCTTATATGAACAAAACTTGGCCGATAAGTATCCAGACTCAACATTCGACAAATTCCTTAGCTCCATAAAACTTAGCCATAAAGGGGGTAAAAAACAGGGTAAATATTGCCACTACATAATTGAGGTCCCCGCAGGAATTCGCAAATGTCTCATGAACCAGGCGCGAATTTTCATTAACTGGACATCCTGTAAAATAAAAGACTTCACCCTTGTGACCCGTTGTTTTAAATGTCAGCAATATGGACACTCAGCTAAGTTTTGTCGTGAGGCTGATCAGGTCTGTGGCCATTGTGGGGAGACTGGACACTCTATCAAAGAGTGTATTAAAAAATCTCAGGAACCAACCTGTGCCACCTGCAAGCGTTTTAAAAAAACAAGTAACCATCCTACAGGAGACCCTGAATGCTCAGCTAGGAAGAATGCAGAATTGCGGTACATAAATTCTATTAACTATGAAGGCGCCTAAGAGCGCCCGTATCTTCATATTATCTATAAGCACTTATTGATTAAGTTTTTTTTCACATTTTTTACTTCTTTTTTACATTTATTTTTAAACGTACTCTTTAGTTTATATATCAATGACACATCAAATTATCTATGACTTAGACAGTATAAAATTTGGTGAATCTCGCTCGTGTGATGTTGAATTGTGTAGCCAATTAATTTGTAATGAGAAAGGTACTCTTAAAATCTTAACCCAAAACATTCGTAGTATTCACAAAAATTTCGATGATTTTCTAATATTATTAACTCGATTTAATGTTCCTTTAGATATAATTATTTTGACTGAATGTTGGTTACAAAACCGAGCACATAGTTTACCCACCCTCACAGGGTACAAATTACACAGCTCAACTAAACTACATAACCAAAATGATGGCATTATAATATATGTACGAGATACGTTAAACTTTACCATAGAAGAAATTTGTGTTAATGAAAGTAATTGTCTAGGACTGATAAGTAAGGACTTAGTCATATTATCTTTTTACCGCTCTCCATCTTTTCGCAAACTTGATAATTTTTTACAATCCTTGAACAGTATACTACATGCTTTCGCCTCTACAAAAAACATAGTTTTAACTGGAGACTTGAATATTGACATTATAACAGAAAGCAACGATTCATCTATCCAGGAATACTTAAATATATGTGCTTTTCATGGAATATCACCCGCCCATACCTTTCCCACTCACAACAGCGGATCCTGTTTAGATCATATTATGATAAAAACTAATTACCTGACACATACATTTGTTACTAACTCGACTATTACCGATCATCGCGCCGTGCTATTGACATTGAATTTAAAGCTGACTCATAACAAATGCCGCCGCAGCTATTCTAGTGTTAACATGCAAAACGTAAGACGTGATTTAATTCAAATAGATTTCAGCACGGTTTGTAATAATACTGACGTAAACTTTTCTATGAATTACGTGACTAACTGTGTTCAAAATGCACTTGCGAAAAATACAAGCACGTTTCGTCAAAGCAGGAAGTACCAAATAATAAAACCTTGGATAACTCCTGGCTTAATCAGATGCATAAAACATAGAGATAAGTTGCACAAAAGCTATATGCTTGAGCCTACTAACAATACTATTACTCTTATTTACAAACGATATCGCAATTTTTGCAATAAAATTTTGAAAAATGTAAAATGTGAGTACGAGAAAAAAGAACTTCAATCTGCGGGAAGTAACAACAAATTAATTTGGAATTTCATTAAAAAAAAGACCTGCACGAAAAAACATAATGATATCCCTAACGAACTATTCAAACTAAGGTCAACTCCCACACAGTCAGCGGAATTCATAAATAACTTTTTCATTAACATTGGTAAGAATTTATCTGAACAGGCAAATTTTGAAAAATACTATCAAGCTAATTCTAAACACCCTTCAAGGCTTAAATCATTTGTTATGATCGATCCAGACGTCTCTGAAGTAGAGGGTATTATAAATAACTTAAAAAGTAATAGTGCCCCCGGATGGGATAACATCTCATGTAAAGTTTTGAAATTTTGTAAGGATATACTAGCCCCTCCGTTAACTCTCATATTTCAAAATTGTTTGTCTCAAGGTATATTTCCCGAGTCATTAAAAAAAGCTGTGGTTATTCCGATTTATAAATCGGGGGATAAAAACCAACCAAATAATTACAGACCGATTTCTCTTCTTCCCACTTTCTCTAAAATTTTGGAAAAAATAATGAACAGTAGGTTAATAAAATATTTAGATGAAATATCCTTTCTCTCAAGTTGCCAGTTTGGTTTCCGTAAAAAGTTATCAACTGATGACGCAGTCCATTGCCTTACAAATGAAATTGTGCAAAATTTGGACAAAGGTATGCATGTTATAGGGATTTTTCTCGACCTCAAAAAGGCCTTTGATACAATTTCAATTCCAATTTTATTGCAAAAATTAGAAAATATTGGCATTCGGGATACTCAGTTAAAATTATTTGAAAGTTATCTTAGTAATAGACTTCAGTGCCTAAAAATTGGAGACAATTATAGCACATTTTTAAAAAACCACCCCTTTGGCGTCCCTCAGGGTAGTATCTTAGGACCCAGCCTATTTTTGATTTATATTAATGAGCTATGTAATCTCCAACTTAATAACGGCACCATAGTTTCATATGCAGATGACACAGCCTTACTTTTTTCTGCAAAAACAATAGACGAAGCTTATAAATTCGCTCAATCTGGCTTTAGTATTGTGAATGACTGGCTTTTTAATAATTTTCTGTCCTTGAATACTGATAAAACTATGTATATGATTTTCGCAAGGAACACTTCTACACCATTACTCAATAACACCCCGCTTTATGCACATCACCGCACTTGCACTGATAGCGCACCATGCCTATGCTCAACTATCTCCAAAGCAATGAACATCAAATATCTTGGAATTACTCTCGACGTTACTTTAACTTTTAAGGTCCATATTAATGCACTCTGTAATAGAATTAGAAAACTTATTGTAATATTTAAAAAGTTGAGACACATATGTGACTACGCTTTAATAAAGCAAATCTATCAAGCGCTTGGTCAATCCTTACTGACTTATTGCATAAAATCTTGGGGAGGTGCTGGCATAACCACTATGTTAAAACTGGAACGAGCTCAAAGAGCGCTACTTAAAGTAGCTACTGCGCGCCCTTTCTATTTCCCTACTACCGAACTATATAAACAATGCAAAGTGCTAACTGTGCGCCAGCTCTTTATTCTATTCACTGTTCTAAAACAGCATGCTAGCTTATACTTCAACCCTGATACACTAAACAAGAGGCGAAAGGATATAGTATGTTTGAATACCTATAGTGCAAAATTTTCCATTACAAATAGATTCTTTATATTTTTAGGACCATACTTATATAATAAAATTAATAGATTACTAGAATTATATAACTCAAACAACTTTGAATGCAAGAAAAAACTTCAATCGTGGCTATTAAATCTTACATACACGGAATCAGAGGAATTGCTTAATATAATAAGTTAATATAAGATGTTTTAATTTATTTTTTTTATCATAATAATACTATTAGTTAGATACAATCGATATCTGATAATAATTTATACACTACTTACCAATACCATTATATGAAAACTGATAGTTTAAGCCTTTTTTTGTTTATTGTTGCCTGAAATACAGGTAAATTACCTAGCTCAGGAACAGGAAAATGATATATTATGTACTTAAAATAATTAACTAGGTTAAGAAGAATATTATGTACTTTTGAAAAGTGAATAAAATTTTATTTTTTATTTTTATTTTTTTTATAAATTAACAGTAAAATAAAATAGGATTAATAACAATTTCAAAAATTACTGTCTATGTTAAAAGACTTAACAAAACTAATAGGGGCATGAAAAATATCGAAGCTTTCTTGGTGACGGTTGTAGGTGTTCTGAATACGCGTCATAGGAGCCTGCGTACCTATGTTCGTACGGAAATGTAGGGAATTAAATGACTTGCGATTCGACAATCTTGAAGCCTGGCGTAGTACGCGCAAAAAGATTCTACCTAACAACGTTTCAGAGTCGATCTTACCATTAACAAGCTTAGAAAGAAAAATAAGATCGTTTCTAGTTCTCCGATTTTTGAGTGTTTCAAGGCGGTAGTGTTCAAGTCGAGCAACGTACGAAACCAAAGACTTACTCTTACAGTCGGCATAGGCGAGGTGGTAGCAGAAACGTTTCTGAACACGCTCGATGCGGTTCTCATGCACCGCGTGCCTAGGGTTCCAGACTGTGCTACAGTATTCCAGTGCACTACGCACGTAAGCATTATACAGAATAATCAGCACGTGTGGGGAGCGGAAGACCTTCGCCTTCCGAATCACAAAACCCAGCGATTTACTGCCTTTCTTTACTACAGTATCAATATGGTGACGGAAACTGACAGCGCTATCGAAGTGAAAACCTAGGTCTTTAATTACGTGTACCTGCTCCAGCTCAACGCCATTCATTTTATATAAGGGACATGACGGTGTGCGCTTTCTAGTGAAATTTATCGAGAAGCACTTAGAGGTATTAACAGACATACCATTCATGTCACACCACGAGGAAATTCTGTTAAGGTCTTCCTGAAGTAGTTTGCCATTGACATCACTCACTATCTCTTTATACATCTTAAGATCGTCTGCGTAAAGGAGAACCTTAGAATTCTTCACCGATTCCTGCAAGTCATTCACAAATATGACGAAGAATAGCGGCCCGAGATGGGAACCCTGGGGAACACCGGATGAAATCGTAAGCTTGTCCGACTTGTGACCACTGCATAGTACCATTTGGCTACGGTTTCTTAAATAGCTTTCGCACCACCGCAAAAGTGAACCATGGATACCCATTTGGGAAAGCTTTTTTACGAGGAGTCCGTGGTCAATAACATCAAAAGCCTTTGCGAAGTCTGGTATACGGCGTGTACCTCTTCGTTAGCGTCAAGAGACAACATCAAATCGTCTGAGAAAACAGTAAGGTTGGTACTGGTAAGGTTGGTAATATCAAATTAATAGATTAGCATTAGTGAAGCAAGGAAAATATTAGTGTTGATTGTCGAGTTGATAAGACGCGCGAATGCGTCACGCACGTCACGAGATCGCCGCCGCCAGCCAATCCATTCCTCTCTTCGCGCCGTCACGTCAGCGCTGCATTGACGATTTCCTAGCGGGATTCAGGAAACTAGTCAAAAATGATTCTCACTTACAAGTTTCCTGAGGTGAAATCGTTATTTTACAAGTTTTCTAAAAACTATCAGGTAAGATGTAAATTCGCAACTGTTTTACGGATTTCCGTCAACTTACAAGTTTCCTAGGAAACTTATAAGTTAACGAGTTTGACGATTTTCCTGCGACATGTACATTATTTGTGGGTGTATATTATTAATTAATGTAGTGTCAGCTTAGAATAACACTACCCCATTTCTGCCGGTGGGTGTACGTAAGAGGCGACTAACGGTATTGGGGCTTTTAAGGGATTTTTGGGCGATGCGGTTGGAGACCCATCATCAACAACCTTTATTTTGCCATCTTTTCCCCACTCAACTTTCCAAAAGTGGCTGAGGAGCTTCTAGTTCCTTAGCTCTGGCTACCCCTTCTAGGGGTTTATAGCCGTAAGTATATGTATGTATGTATATTAATTCGACATGATAGTCCAGTGGGTAGAACACACGCCCCAAAAACAGAAGGGCGTGAGTTCCAATCCTGGGACGGGCCTACACCAATTTGTCTTTTCTAAAGTCATATGTGTGGTTAATTTATCATGGTTGCTAACGGTGAGGGAAAACATCGTGAGGAAACCCACATGGCTGAGTTGTACTTAGTCATGTGACAGTGTATTCGTACAAAACGGCGATAGGCCTGCCCCCTATCACGTGAGTACACTGTCTAAGCAAAATGTGGGTACCTTCTCTGGAAACTAGATGGCGCTTGCCATGTGAGTTCAGGAGTATTGGTACCTCTGCCAACCCCTTCGGGGATAAACGGCGTGAACGTTTATGTTTATGTTTTTTTTATGAACGTTTACGTTTATGTATATTAATTCTGAAGTAAATCAATATTAACTTTACTATAGGTACTTCAAACTTAGAGTAATAAGGAAAGCATGTGGCCATTTTAAAACGGTTTATTTATTTACGTGAGATATAAAAGTTAAAAAAAAAGTTGAGAAGATTTTCACATAATAAGCAGCAGGATACCATGCCAGGGATTGTTTTATAAAATATATTGACACTTATGCAACGCTCTCATTGGGGTGAACAGTAATTATTATTTTCAATGCAGTCAGTCAGTATACTATGAACAACGTGCGGAGCTGAGGCGGACCATTAGTTTATTTTGATGTCTTTATTAGTACACGTGGAAGCTAGTTGTATAGTACTTCAAAATATACCTTGAAGTCAAGTATAATGAAACTCGATTGAGACATTTCCATTGATCGAATTCAGTAAAATGGCTCTGACTTTAAATAAATTACCTCAGGTCATAGAGGTTAATGGAGGCGGGGGTGGAGGTGAAAGTGGATATAGAAAAATGTATATTCATAGCTTTAATGACTTATTTAATCAACTAGTATTCATAAACAAAATTAGGAAGAGGCCAATTATATTTGGTAATCAAGAGACGTGGCCGGACGGTTGAATTGTCGGCGTACCTATTAACGTACGCATACTTCGGTTATACGTATACCGGCGGGCACAACTATATTCGCGCGCGGCGGAGGCGAAGTTCCGTTCGAAGTTACAACCCTAAACTACACACCTATTGATTTGTCAATTTTATGTATGCTACTCGACTCTAGATGGCGTTAGTAAACAAATTCCGATAGATAGCGCTAATTATTCTAAGTTTGTTTGTATATACACCAATATAAGGGCGCAAACATGTTTTAAATATATTCTGCTGCTATTCGACACCAGATGGCATAGTGCCGTCTAGTGCCAGCTTGGAATTTCACTAACTATAAGCTATGAGGCTTTTTAAGTGGTTTTGGTGGTTGGAGAACCATCTCGCCTATCAACTTCCAAATGTAGCTGAAGAGTTTCTAGCTCTAAAGCTCTGCTACCCCTTTTTGGGATTTATGGCCGTGAGTATTTGTATGTATGAATGGCATAGATGGCTGTTAGTCATTCATTATAGATGAGAAAATATTGGTATATGCATAGAAAATATTTTTATTGAGTGCTAAAATACAAACGTTATTTACTCAACGTCGAACAAACTAAAATTAATTTGAATTTGACTTCGCTAGGTGTTTTGTAAAGAGAAGAAGACGCCGGAAACTTTTTAACATACATAATAATCCCTAGAAGGGGTAGCCAGAGCTAAAGAATTAAAAATTCCTCAGCCACTTTTGGAAAATTGAGTGGGGAAAAGATGGTTAAATAAAGATTGTTGGTGATGGGTCTCCAACCGCAACACCCAAAAATCCCTTAAAAGCTCCAATACCGTTAGTCGCCTCTTACGTACACCCACCGGAAGAAATGGGGTAGTGTTATTCTAAGCCGACACTACACAGTATATACACAAGATATTTTGTCTTTTTTTCCAAAATGATTATAAATTGCGTGCAGTGCATTACAATTTTTACTTTAAAGATCTTCTTGGCGAGCACGAAAAAAAACCGAGCTCAATTTTATTTATTCATTTACTATGACAAGAAATATTAATACATTAATAAGAACTAAAATAAACGTACATCCACAAAGGTACATAACGAAAAAATATTATCGTAGTAAATGGCAAATTGAAATATAATAACAATGTGGAATAAAAACTAATCTGAGATTAAAAATAAGTCATAGAGATTAAAAAATAATAACTTTAAATTAGAAAAAGATAAGTAGATAACCTAAAGTGTGAATATAAAAAAAATATAAATAATGTCAATGTTATTAATAACAGTCAAAAAAATTATGTCGATAAGTTAATAACAAGTTATTATGCAAATTATACAAAAACCAAAAAATATATTTAACATACTTCTTTACACAATTATTGGTGTCTGTGATTGATCATACAATATTCCGTTTTTAAACTTATTATTATATATTAGGTAATATCAATGGAGCTAAACTTACCATTATGGGAATTACAATTATAGTGGGTAACCCTGGCGCGACTACGTCGCGTCCTATAAAATGAGTTTATTTTGAAATTTTCCGACCAATCACAGCGCAGCTCTTTTGAATTTTTAAAGACTTTTTCTGATTGGCCGGTTTGAAAAAAAACCGACCAATCACAGCGCATCTCTGATCGACTAAAGTTTGCGGGCGCTTATGAGTTATGACACTCAAGCATAGCAAAGAAATAATATATAAAGAAGATTCCACGGAATAACAAGGGATGACCGATGTGTTAAAAGTCAGCGTCAGTTTAGAAAATCTTGAATACTGTTATAAGATTATCTTACATACGTAGATTAAATCGACTTTTTAAACGAACCCACTGGCGATTCCAAAACAGAATAGACTGTAACTAATATTTACAAGGTAATGTAAGTAGAGGACGACCACGCCTAGACCAAATAGAGTGTGTGCTCAAAAAGGCCATCGTCCGAAGTATGAAGAATAAAAGAGCATGTATGAAAATATTGATGGATGTAAACGAAGCTAGAGAGGTTTGCCACGATCGTACAAAGTGGCGATCAATAGTCTCTGCCTACCCCAATGGGAAATAATGGCGTGAGTATATGTATATGTAATATTTACAATTGTGAAACATTGTGCTGAAATAGTAAAGTAGTACTGCTAACTCACCGCCAGCCGCCCGGACTTGGCAAAGTCAACGAATAGTAAGTAGTTGTTTCTGTCCTTTCCGATGTTATGATTATGACAGAGATAAACTTATTTATATAATAAATTTTATTAGAATATATCTTTTTATAATATCGACTACCGCTGACATGTTATGACAGAGATAAACGTGTGTGTATAATAATGATAATGAATTTTATTGTAATATTTATTTTATAATATTGTTACGTACCGGGTTCTTAATTTGATAAATACCAGTCACACTTTCGTGCAATAAGGTGTAATTATATTTATTGACCAATAACGCACTTTACACAACACAACAAACACTATCGATAATTAACTATCGATACTCGCACTAATTAACAACACTAATTTACTCCGTTATAGTAACACTGTCCACACCGTTAAGCTTATTTCCGTAATCCGTATATCACTGCACTGTCGTATTTAATTTCTTCGCTCTAGTATTTCGCTTGTTCTCGCTTTAGTTCTTCGCACTCGAATAACTCCGTAGCACGCGTCGCTCTTTATATATGCCAAATCTCAAATACGCGAATATTACAGAAAGTTCTAGTACCACATTCTCGAAAAGTCGATATTCGAGAAACATCTAGTAATTCCTATTTTTACTTATTAAAATACTAGTAACGCCATCTGTTCTCTAGTAGTGACACTTCCTTCAGCAACAGATATCATGGCGACTCATTAAATACTAGTAACGCCATCTAGTATAATCTAGTAGTGGCAAATCCTATCTCCTACTTGCGAACAGATGTCGTAACATTACCCCCTCCTTACATTAATACTCGTCCCGAGTATTATTGCTTCCATGGTACTTCGCAAGTCGATCGATGTGAACTATTTTCGAAGCCCCTCTAGGTTGGCGTTGAATTCTGTACGTTACATCGTTTATTCTAGTGACCACCTTGTACGGTCCTTCCCACCTATTTTGTAACTTAGGGGACTTCCCTTTCTGGCGAGTTGGATTGTGTAACCAGACGAGCATACCCTCTTCGAAACGCGGCGTGTTAGCTTTACGGTCATATCTGGTTTTCATCTTTTCACTAGCATGTAAACCATTTTCACGCACTAGGGAATGTACATCTTGCATTCTTTCCCTCAAATCGCTTACATATTCAGTTACACTCTGCGGCTCATCTGGTGACCCTCCTGTCAACAAATCTACAGGCAATCGTAGCTCTCTTCCGAAATTGACGAAAGCAGGTGTTTCCTTCGTGCTTTCGTGAACAGCTGACCGGTAAGACAGTAAAAATAATGGAATGTGTTTGTCCCAGTCCTTCTGATGTTTTTCAACCATCTTCGCCAACTGTCTCTCCAGTGTTTGGTTGAACCTCTCCACCATTCCATCTGACTGAGGATGATATGGCGTCGTCCTGGTTTTATGCATTCCAAGTAGTTTGCACACCTCTTGAAATACTTGTGACTCAAAATTTCTTCCCTGGTCAGAGTGTATCTCCAGGGGCACGCCAAATCGACAGATCACTTCCTCAACCAGTTTTGTAGCCACAGTTATTGCTTCTTGATTGGGTATGGCAAACACTTCAGGCCACTTAGTGAAGTAATCCATCACCACCATGAAATATTTATTTCCGGACTCTGATTGTGGAAACGGTCCAGCCACATTAACGGCAATCCTCTCCCAGGGAGCTCCCACATTGTACAACCGTAATCCCCCTCTACTCCGGGTCTGCGGACCTTTCACCGCGGCACACGTTGTACATTTCCGGCACCAGTCCTGTACGTCGTCCCTACAATGAAGCCAGTAAAACTTCGCACGAACCTTCTGCAACGTACGATTTACCCCAAGATGCCCGCCCGAAACACCGTCATGTGTTTCCCGCAGTACATCTTTAACCTTGGCTCTGGGCACGACCAATTGTAGGTGCTCTTCCTTACCGTTGGGTTTCTCCCACCTCCGGTACAGTAGACCATTGATCAGAACCAGGCTGTTCCATTGCGCCCAGTAAGCTTTCGTACTCACTCCTGTGGACGCTACTTCCCTCCAAGCCGGTTGATCGTGTTTTTCCTTCTTCCATTTCATGATGGGTCTGAGGTTCTCATCTTCTTCTTGGGCCTTTTGCATAGCTTCTGTTTCCCATCCATCCAATGGACAAATTCGAGTCACTTTCACGACCTCCTCCTTCGACTCTTGCTTCCTGCAATGTTTACAGTCTTCCGGACACGGTCTACGTGAAAGCGCGTCTGCATTGCCATGAGATTTACCACTACGGTGCTCGATAGAAAAGTCATACTCTTGTAGCTGTTCGATCCATCGAGCTACCTGTCCTTCCGGGTTTTTGAACTGGAGAAGCCATTTCAGTGCAGCATGATCAGTTCGAAGCTTGAACGGTCTCCCAATCAAATACTTGTAAAAATGCTGTAAGGTCTTCACTACAGCTAGAAGTTCCTTTCTCGTGACGCAGTAGTTTCTTTCCGCTTTAGATAGAGACTTGCTGAAATATCCGATCACAACTTCCTTGTCACCTTGGATCTGTGATAACACTCCACCAATAGCCATATTACTAGCATCGCTGTCAACGATGTACTGTCCCTCTGGCTGTGGATATCCAAGGATAGGTGTCTCGCAAAGCCTCTTCTTCAGCTCATTGAAAGATAACTCGCATTCATCATCCCAAGAGAAGGTTTTCTTATCTTCAGTCAACCGATGCAATGGTTTGGCGATCTCAGAAAACCCTTTTACAAAACGTCGATAGTACGAGCAAAGGCCGAGAAAAGCTCGCACGTCTGTTTTGTCCTTTGGCGTCGGCCATTTCTGCACAGCTTCCACCTTTTCCGGATCCGTCTGAATTCCTTCTCGGCTGATTACGTGTCCTAAATAGTTCACTGAAGTTCTAAACAGCCGGCACTTCTTCGGATTCAGTTTCAGGTTTGCTCCACGAATTTTCTGAAAGACTTGTTCCAGGTTCTTGAGATGGTCTTGGAAGCTTTTGCCTATTATGACCACGTCGTCGAGGTACACCAGGCAAGCCTCGCCAACCAATCCCGCCAACGCACACTCCATAAGCCTTTCAAAAGTAGCTGGCGCGTTGCAGAGACCGAAAGGCATGACGTTAAACTGCCACAAACCCTTTCCAGTTGAAAACGCAGTCTTCTCTTTATCAGTCGGATGTATTTCCACCTGCCAGTAGCCTGACTTGCAGTCCAGGGTTGAAAACCACTTCATGCCACTCAAAGTATCCAGAGTGTCATCTATTCTTGGCAAAGGATAGCTGTCCTTCTTTGTCACGTTGTTCAGTTGCCTGTAGTCAACACAAAACCGTGTGCTTCCATTTTTCTTCTTAACAAGAACCACTGGAGAACACCACGGACTGGAGGACGGACTAATGACCTTCTTCTTTTTCATGTCTTCGAGCAATTCTTCAACTTCTTTCTCCTTAGCGATTGGGATTCTCCTTGCTCTCTGTCTAATAGGTCTTTCGTCCCCTGTATCAATTCTGTGTTGCACTAAAGATGTTCTGCCTAAGTCCCCTTCTGCATTTGAGAAGATGTCAGCATATTTCACCAGCAACTGTTTAACCTTGATCCTCTCCAAGTAAGATAAGTCATCCTGGATCTCACTTAACAAGTCAGTTACAGTTGAATTATCGACTTTCACTTTGACTTTCCCATTTGGAGAATGACAGCTCCTCATCCAGACTACTTCTTCACACTGACCAACTACTTCACCCCGCTTAAGCTGTACATCTTCTTGGTCAAGGTTGACTACCTTCACTATT
Organism: Bedellia somnulentella; assembly: GCA_963576735.1. Lineage (NCBI taxonomy): Eukaryota > Metazoa > Arthropoda > Insecta > Lepidoptera > Bedelliidae > Bedellia > Bedellia somnulentella. The sequence goes on along the minus strand of OY755194.1, from coordinate 1,824,265 downwards.
GCCGTCTTGTTGCTTGTAACCAAAGTTCTTGCTGTCAGAAATTTCCTTGGCCCGTTCTTCCCTGTCTCTTCAATCAGCACACAACGATGCCTCTTCTTCTCGCTGTCTACAGGTAACATCACCGGAACCAACTTCTGAGAACGCGCAGGAATATTGATGGTTTTCAAGCATGTCACTTCACCGACGGGACCACCCAGTATAAAGATTTCTTCCTGGCCACACTTGAAAATTCCTCTCGTTATGTCAATCCGGCAGTTATATTTCTTCATGAAGTCCAGTCCTAGTATGCATTCATCCATTATCTCAGCCACAATGACTTGATGAGTATACGACGTCTCGCCAACCATCATCCTGACTGAGAGTTCACCAAGGACAGGTATTCGCTGGCCAGAGGCGGAGAGTAGCCGACACTTAGTATCTCTGCTATACTTGATATTCGCTGCTTTCACCAGTGCCGGATTGATCACCGTTCTAGACGCTCCAGTATCAAGGGTCATCTTACAGTCTTGATCATTGACACAGCCCAATATCACCAAACTGTTCCCGTTACAGGCTTGTGAGATGGTCATTGTCGGGGCTTTCTCCTCTCTAGCCAGCACCTGCCCCCCGGTCCTGGCTAATGCTCGTTTCCCACTTTTGCGGCAGGAGCCTCTGCCTGCCTCTTTTCTTCCTTCCTCAGCGGGCAACTTAATCTCAAATGGCCCCTTTTCCCGCAGCCATAACAAATCGGTCCAGTACTCCTTCCGACGGGTGCTTTAATGACCTTGACGTCCTCATTTGCTTCCGCAATCTCACGAAGTCGATGAGTTTGGCGCGTATCCTGGCGGCAAGCTTCAACTTCTAGAGCGTTCGCCAAGGCATCCTTGAGAGACGTGTGGTGTTGAAGTCTCACCGCTGTTCTCACTTCGATATCTCTGATGCCGTCGACGAATGCTTGCACCAGGTTCATTTCCACCGTCTTCGGATCTACACTGGGATAGGCCTTGCGGACGAGCTTCTCGATTTCAAGGGCCCACTGCTGAAGTCCCTCTCCGGAACGCTGGACCCTATCACGCAGCTGAGCGCGGAACACGTGCTCCAGGTGTCGCTCTCCATAGCGAGACTCCAACGCATCCAGCAGGTCCTTGAAACCACCACTCGGAGTCGGCAGCGCCTCTATTACTGACAGTGCTTGACCTCGGAGCGCCACCGTCAGTGCAGTCAAACACTGTTCATCAGTCCAACCATTGGCAGCCGCAACAGTCTGGAACTGATGTCTATACGCCGACCAGGATGTTGTTCCGTCGTAGGGAGGAACCTTCACACGAGGACCATGGACAGCTACTACATTCTCACCGGAGACAACCTTGACTGGTCGTGATTCAAGCTGCAGAACCCTTTTCTCCATTCCGCGGATGTCGGTCTTCATGTCATCGATATCTTTCTCAATAGTGGTTACCTGCTCCTTCATCTGCTCTACGTCTTCTTCCACAGTAACCACCCGACCACTGACTTCATTGACCGCAGTGAGAACTTGTGAGAACTTAGTTTGCTGTTCCTCGCGCAACTCACGAACTTCTTGTTTCACAACACCCTGTACCTCCGAATGTATGTTTTTCACAACATCCTGTATGCTTTGTTGTGCTTCACGCATGCTTTGAAACATTTCAACTATCATCGCCAAGTCAGTATTAGTTGCGGCCGCCGGCGCCGTTGATGTAGACGGCGCGTTAGTCACCGCGGACGTCTCCTCTGGAATGTCACTCCGAGGGTTCGTGACCGATGACCTCATTTCCGACAGCTGTTCACCCTCTGCGGCTTTCTGAGCGCGTGTCTTCACACCCTCTCTTCCGTCTTCCTTCGGCATAACTGGCATCTTCAAATCCACTTCTGTCACCAATTGTTACGTACCGGGTTCTTAATTTGATAAATACCAGTCACACTTTCGTGCAATAAGGTGTAATTATATTTATTGACCAATAACGCACTTTACACAACACAACAAACACTATCGATAATTAACTATCGATACTCGCACTAATTAACAACACTAATTTACTCCGTTATAGTAACACTGTCCACACCGTTAAGCTTATTTCCGTAATCCGTATATCACTGCACTGTCGTATTTAATTTCTTCGCTCTAGTATTTCACTTGTTCTCGCTTTAGTTCTTCGCACTCGAATAACTCCGTAGCACGCGTCGCTCTTTATATATGCCAAATCTCAAATACGCGAATATTACAGAAAGTTCTAGTACCACATTCTCGAAAAGTCGATATTCGAGAAACATCTAGTATTTCCTATTTTTACTTATTAAAATACTAGTAACGCCATCTGTTCTCTAGTAGTGACACTTCCTTCAGCAACAGATATCATGGCGACTCATTAAATACTAGTAACGCCATCTAGTATAATCTAGTAGTGGCAAATCCTATCTCCTACTTGCGAACAGATGTCGTAACAATATTTACTAAGATTGGAGAGAGCAGGCCCAAAGCAGGGATGAATGGAAAATCCAGGGAGAGCCCTTTGCCGAGCAGTGGGACACAATAGGTTCATAAAATGAAAAATAAAAAAAAATTTACTAACGCAGAAATCTTTGAATTCGTCAAATCAAATCAAATCAAATCAAACTTTATTTGCGAATATAGGTATTTGACAGATGTTACAACATATATTTAGACCATGCTATATTCCACCATCTGTGGCATGCAAATTTCTTAAAAATGTAAACATTATTTAATTTAAAATTATAATGTAAAACAGCAACACTTATTATAGAAACAAATAAAATAATCGTTAGAAAAAATTGTAAACTAAAATTTAAAAATTACATTGGTAAAATAAATAAAATCCACACACTTAACAAATAAAATTAAAATTCATGTCATAAAATTTCATTGTAAACTTATTTATAATAATGTAAAAGATGAAATAATCAATACAATTAACCATTAATTATTGATTACATTAAATTGATAAATACGTAGTTGAAATGTATTCATTTACACTATAATAACATTTATTAATTAGGAGCTTTTTGAGCTCAACTTTAAATGTATGAAGGTTTACTAACTCTAATATTTGTTTAGGCAATTTATTATACAGTTTAGGTGCCATACCAAATATGCTGTTTCCAAACAAAGTCGTTTTGTGTTTTGTAGATATTATCTTATGGCCCATTCTTGAAGATTTCATGCACACAAACAAATTAGGATTCTGTTTCACAAACACAGCGACTTCATATATATACATGCAAGGTAAAGTTAACAATTGGGCTTGAATGAAATATTGTTTACAAGAAACTGTAGGTTTAAGACCATAAATAGCCCTGATGCATCTTTTTTGAGCTCTAAATGCAAGTATGCTGTCAGAAGAATTGCCCCAGAATATTAGACCATACCTTAGTGTTGAAGCGGCTTGAGCATGATAAGTCAACAGTGCCGCTGACCTACTAACTACTTTACTCAGAACATATAAAGCATAAGAGGTGCTCGATAGCTTTGAACATCGTTCTTGTTGTCATTCAACCTCGATTTGTCTGATGGCGGTGAAGGACTGTGTATAGGGGCTTTATTACCTAAATTATTATATCAACGAATTGGATGCAACTAAGAAAGAGCGGGGTTTATCTGGCACATATTTAATCACTTACATGGTGGCCCTAATATTTTTGTCAATCAACAATCCAGGAAATGCAATAAAAATATATATTTTTTGTACACATACATACATATACTTACGGCTACAAGTCCGTAGAAGGGGTAGACAGAGCTTCAGAAAAAGAAATTCCTCAGCCTCTGTTGGAGGTTGAGTGGGGAAAAGATTTTAAATTAAAGGTAATTGGTGATGGGTCTCCAACGGCATCGCCCAATAATCTCATAAAAATCCCTTAGTTACGAACACCCACGGGATGAAATGGGGTAGTGCTATTCTATGCCAACACTAGCCCTTTTTTATGCAATAAATAAATACTTACTCATTTGATGTGGGCAATCGATGATCATGATTCATGAGCCAAAAGTCGTCCCCCTATTTCTTGACAGTAGTACAACTACAATGGCGCCAACCGCCAAGTCGTCGCGGATCTTCCCCTCCCTTCTCTTTGGCGCGGATTTAGCTAATGGCGCTGGAATTTAGCGGGAATATTGTTTAGCGTCTTATTTTTCTTAGTAGAAATATAGTTAAAAAGGTATTATTGAATCATTTTCATTGTGGTATATACAAATATTTAATATTACAGTACTTTACGGTGTATTACGTTACTAGAGTTTGTATAGTTTTCCATATTGACTACACTTTCATTGATTCTGTTTTTTTTAAGTAAAACTATGGGAAAAAAATATCTAAAGCAAAACAATATTAATCTATTCTCAAATCGAAAATATAAAAAATATGTAGTTGTTCTTCAAGTAAAATACATGGTGATGTGTAATTAATGAATGTATTTTCTAAATACCTCATTTAATTTCTTAGAAAATAGCCTTGTGCATTCCTTCTGTAAATTAACTAAAAGTGTGCAAAATATTTTACTCCTTAGTGCATAGACGGAGCCCAATCCACCATATTCATATTGTGCAGTACCTATACTTAATTTTGTTATACCGGCATACAGGCCATATCGATAATGTATAGCAATACTCTTTAATAATTCTTTGCTATTTAAAGTAATATGATAAAAGTGAGTAGTAAGATTTCTCTATCTAAGAAACTGGCGCTGCCTACCCCAATCGGAATAAACCAGTTTGAAGCGGTGTGAAAATTAGATCTCTTTGTACCTGGGTAAACATGTTGATATCTAACATTTTATTTAATTTAGATAAAATAATCTTTCCGGGCAGCTCGCGATGTCTGACTACGATTAAAATTACTACGAATTGTACAGAAAAAATATATCTTCTGTTAGCGCCATTTGCTTTCCAGAAACAATTTGTGTAGGAAACATTCAGTGGAGTTGGCAGCTTCAAGCGATGCATATTGAAAAGATTGCAGATTTGTCTATAAAATAAAACCTTTGTAAGTTTGCTAACACAAAGGAGATTTCGTAAATTTCGCTGGACTTCAAATAAATGGCGTCCGAAAGGTGACGAAAAAAAGCGCATGTATTCAAAGAGAAGTGAGGTATAGACGAAGCTTGAGAGTTTTGCCAGGATCGTAAAAAGTGGCGATCGATAGTGTCTACCTACCCCATCAGAATTAACAGCGTGACTATATGTGTGTATTTGTCTATAAGATAGGACCTTTGTAAGTCTTAGCAAAGTGTAGAGCAGTTTTAATAGTTTTTACGTTTAGCAAAGTTTACAAGGATAGCTTTTTCTTTAGCGATTTTATCTGACTAATTAAGCTCAAATGCTGCGTTTTGGCGGATATATAAAATGAGCTACGTTGAATGTACCAAAGAGAAGCGAAACAGTAGTGCTATTTTCCGACGCTGCCAGCCATAATCTTTGAAATCACTCAAAATAATCCGTCATACCAAAAGACCAAACACAAACTAAGCCTTGCGGATTTTCTTGCAATATTTCCCGGTCTCCCTAATCGTCAATAACATTGATAAATTATCCAACATATTAGACTTATGAAAGAACATAAGGGTAAGGGAACGAATGTGAGTTACAATGGTAACTAAAGGTTTTCTACCCCTTTTGCATTGGCGTGGAGCAGGCTTTGTAATAAATAATATGAAGTAAAAAATGGCTAAGTGCGAGTAGGTAGATAGGTAATGGTTTGGCCTTAGTCCGGCTCAAGCAATAAGACACATACATACATACATACATATACTCACAGCTATAGATCCCTAGAAGGGGTAGCCAGAGCTAAGGAATAAAAAAATTCCTCAGCCAATTTTGGAAATTTTAGTGGGGAAAAGATGGTAAAATAAAGTTTGTTGGTGATGGCTCTCCAACCGCATCGCCCAAAAATCCTTTTAAAGCCCCAATACCCTTAGTCGCCTCTTACGTACACCCACCGGAAGAAATGGGGTAGTGCTATTCTAAGCCGACACTACACGGCATAAGAGTTTCATTAAAACTATTTAATAAGTCGAAAATGTGGATGAAGTTTACATATATTGTATAATTGCACCAGGTGACAATGTCACGTAATGTTGAGAAGTATTAGTAACTCTGCAAAACCCTTCGGGGATATAGGGCGTGAACGTTTGAGTTGAGTTGCATAATTGTATCTTTTCACATTTGACCCTTGCGGGAATACAACTACAAATACTATAGTTCCAAATCGGTATTAAATTAGTCTGTTTTATAGGATCTCCCCTTTGAGGAGGCTTAGAATTGCCCTACCCCAATTCTTCCGGTGGTTGTAGGCGACTAACGGTATTGGGGCTTTTAAGGGGTTTTTGGGCGATGCCGTTGGAGACCCATCACCAACAACCTTTATTTTACCATCTTTTCCCCACTTAACTTTCCAAAAGTGGCTGAGGAATTTCAAATTCCTTAGCTCTGGCTATCCCATCTAGGGATTTATAGCCGTGAGTATATGTATGTTTGTATGTCCCCTCTGAGCAGTTACTTTTAGTTTTTTAAAAACCTTTTCTTTTTAATTTTCTTTTTTGTGGAAGAAGAGAGAATCTTAAAACTATGCTCAAAATAATAGCTATAAATCATTATTTTAAAACTAATGGAAAGGTCCATAAACATTAGTTCTAGTAAATGTTTACTTTAAAATTCTGTTGGAATAAGTGAAAATATACAAGGAAACAAAAACAAATTAATTTACATGTTTTAAGTCCCGAGGGAGTAAACTAACTGTTTTTATTATTATACTAATATATATTGTTAAAAACGTACTAAAATTATAGTCAAGCAAAAAAATTATTGAGTAACTTAACTAATATAATTACATAAATAATAGTCTTTACTACTAAAATAGCATTTAATGATTCATGATATATTTTTGAACGCCTAATGAAACTACGCTCGCAATAACACCAAAGTTCAACTAAACTTTTTTAGTCTTTACATGGGCCTTACAGTCCTATGGGAATTATTTATTTCCAAATAAAAAAAGATACTTAATTTTTAGATTTAAGCATGAATTCTTTTTTGAATGCCTGCATTCTATATTTGTTTAACAGTTTGAATTGCCCGTGTATTCTTGTAATACTGAAAGCGCGGCAAACTACGATAGCGTAACAGGCTATCCAACATAACGACAACAATACAATAGTGATGTGCAAACTGCCACTCAATGCGCCTGGCTGAATATACTTACTCCCAGAGCCCCGTGTGAAAATGACAGATGGGTGTCCCTGCATTTTATTCTAACAAAAACCCAGTGTTGTGTAACTTGTGAATATTGACAAAGAGAAATAAGTATGTTTCCTTCGACTTATCTGTTTGTGAACTTTAATACATCATTTATAGTGTAATGATTCTTGTTAAAATATATTGTAATGATTTCTTTGAAAAACATATATTATTAATTCATGTTGATTTTTAATATGAGTACCTTTTGTTAATCAGTTTTGTAAAGTGTTTCACCTCAACTTCCGTTTAAAGCAACCAGTTTTGTGAAGTGTTTCACTTCAACTTCCGGTTGAAGTGACTGTTTTCGGTTTGACAAGTAATGGGTGGGGACGAGGACGGCTTTTGAGGCGGGACATTATTTTGATTCATTCTATCGTTAGCAGGAGTGAAGTAAAGACGTTTAGTCAAAGTTACTGCCCGTAATTATAGTACAAATAGTTAATTGTTAGTTGTAATATATTTTATATGACCAAGTGGAAATAAAGTCAGTGTTCAAGAATTGGAGTTTCTTTATATTTCAGAAGTGGGTATGTACCGGATCTATTCAATAACTATATTATTATTTTATGTCGAATTTGCGAATATAGCGACAGTTTTTTTTCAGAGGATAGATAATATTTATTTGTTTGATATACGCCTACACACACGACATGTATTCGATTGGGGCTACTCTCCGATAATACTTACTCACACGACACGACATGCATTTGATCGGGGCTACTCTCCGATAATGCTTACTCACACGACATGCATTCGATCGGGGCTACTCTCCGATAATGCTTAGTCACACGACATGCATTCGATCGGGGCTACTCTTCGATAATGCTTACTCAGACGACTCGACATGCATTCGATCGAGGCTACTCTCCGATAATGCTTACTCACACGACATGCATTTGATTGGGGCTACTCTCCGATAATACTTACTCACACGACATTCATTCGACCAGGGCTACTCTCCGATAATGCTTACTTACACGGCATGTATTAGATCAGGACTACTCTCTGATAATGTTTACTCAGACAACATGTATTCGATTGGAGCTACTCTCCGATAATGCTTATTTACACGACATGCATTCGATCAAGGCTACTCTCCGATAATGCTTATTCACACGACAAGCATTAGATCAAGGCTACTCTCCGATAATGCTTATTCACACGACATCCATTCGATCAAGGCTACTCTCCGATAATGCTTATTCACACGACATGCATTCGATCAAGGCTACTCTCCGATAATGCTTATTCACACGACATGCATTCGATCAAGGCTACTCTCTGATCATGCTTACTCACACGACATGCATATTATACTACAGTGACACTATCCTATATGTACATATATTTTATGTTCTCTAAAAAAAAGGCAATTTGCCATTGAAGCCTAGCCTTGGCTTTGAAGTTTGGGTATGTAGAAGCACCGTGACATTCGCAATTTGTACTGAAGTAATTTGAATTTACCTGTGTTTTAAACTATTTTACCGTCAAGGAATGTTAAGGACTTCGCGTTGTGCATTGGTGTTAAAACGAATCACAGACTAGATTTGATAACGTAAGACAGTATCTGTTTTCATTTTCATTTAGTCTAGAATCTTGTTTATTTTATTTTAAATTATTTACAATGTTGATAAAACATTATGCAGGTGGAATATTCTTTCGTAATCTATTTTAACATTGTAAAACTTTATGACTAAAATTTGAGTGGTTTTTACATATTTGATATAAAGTAAGAGTGAGTTATTGAAATTATTTTACACTACCTGCATATCGTGACATACGTGATGTAATGAACTATGTATGATGACTGGATTATTTATTTACATAACACAACCATAATTATTTATTTACATAACACAACCATGCGATGCTGGCGTCTGAGACGCCAGCATCGCATTCGAGTGGAACCCACCGGACGGCAAGCGAGCCCGCGCGCGGTCGTCCCGTACACACTTGGCGCCGGAGCGTGGAGAGCGAGCTGCGAGCGGCGGGACTGAGTTGGAGTGCGGCCAGGGAAGTCGCGGCAGACAGGAAGGCGTGGCGGGAGCTTGTGCAGGCCCTGTGCACCAGTGAGGTGCCATAGGACGACAACAACAACACAACCATATTATTGGACTGAGTGAACTATGTATTTTCACTGGATTATTGGACTGAGTGAACTATGTATGTTCACTGGATTATTGGACTGAGTGAACTATGTATTTTCACTGGATTATTGGACTGAGTGAACTATGTATTTTCACTGGATTATTGGACTGAGTGAACTATGTATTTTCACTGGATTGTTGGACTGAGTGAATTATGCATGTTCACTGGATGATTGGACTGAGTGAACTATGTATGTTCACTGGATTATTGGACTGAGTGAACTATGTATTTTCACTGGATTATTGGACTGAGTGAACTATGCATCTTCACTGGATTATTGGACTGAGTGAACTATGCATGTTCACTGGATGATTGGACTGAGTGAACTATGTATTTTGACTGGATTATTGGACTGAGTGAACTATGCATGTTCACTGGATGAATGAACTGAGTGAACTATGTATTTTCACTGGATTATTGGACTGAGTGAACTATGTATTTTCAGTGGATTATTGGACTGAGTGAACTATGTATGTTCACTGGATTTTTGGACTGAGTAAACTATGTATGTTCACTAGATTATTGTACTGAGTGAACTATGTATGGTCACTGGATTATTGGGCTGAGTGAACTGTGTATGTTCGCTGGATTATGGGACTGAATGGACTGTTTATCTTCACTGGATTATGGGACTGAATGGACTTTGTATATTCACTGGATTATGGGACTGAATGGACTGTTTATGTTTACTAAATTATGGGAATGAATGAACTGTGTATGTTAACTGGATTATTGGAATGAATGGAATGTGTATGTTAACTGGATTATTGGATTGAATGAACTGTGTATGTTCACTGGGACTGAAAGAATTGTGTATATTTATTCGATTATGGAACGGAGTTGTCTGTGTATTTTCAAATTAATAAATAAAACTGAATGAACTTGCTATGTTAACCTGATGTTGAACTGGACTTGACCAAAGTAAGAGTTAATGAAATTAGGATGTTGTACTATCTGAATTTTGACTTATGGATCTATTCCGAGGAACTAGGATTTCAGATATGCGACCCCACGAGGATAACGAGGGGACTCCTCCAGGAACTCCCCCGAGAAATCAATTGAGGAGGAAAAGAAGTAGAAGATCTCCTTCTACATCTTCTAGTGAAGAGGATAGAACGCCGCATAAGGCGCGAATGATATCAAGCCGTTAGAGTGCTGAGGATGTGCTACTTGCAAGTTTCAAAGGAGAGTACAACACTTCAGTAAGAATTAAACCACAGAATTAGCCAATCACTGATACCTACTGATCCAAGCTTTTTATTCAGCAATGGATGGTTAATTTTAACGAATTCACTGGCAAATTCTATCTAAATTTCATCAATTTGGTGGCCAGCATCGACTATGTCGGAAGGTTTATTGATATAGCTGATTAAATTAGATTCGAGCGGTCGCCCTTTTCTGAAACCGTGTTGTGATGTACTAAATATATAATGTATTTTATTTTGTAATAATGAGGCAGATTATTTTCATTTAAATAGTAAGAGAAACAAGGGAGAAACGGGTCTATAATTTGATACAACAGATAAATCACCTTTCTTGTGAATGGGTATAAATCGTGCTCTTTTCCATTGATTAAGAAACTGTCCGTCTCGTAGAGAACGATTGAATATAATACAGATAGGGAAAGAGAAATGTTTTGCACAACAATTTACGAAGAGAGGGTAGATGCCGTCTGTACCCGCATTTTGATAAATGTTTAACTTACGTATGTACTTACTAATTTCATTTTCGGTGATAAAAATATTTGTATTGTTAGTGACGTATGAAGATGACAAACTGTTCAAAATTGGATCATTGTTGTCAATATTTTTATTATTCTAATTGGAGCAATGGGTTGCAAATAGGCTACTCATTTTTTGTGCATTAGATCTAGTTTCATTATTAAGATGCATCTCGGCTGAAATTGCTAAAGAACCTTTACGTCTTTAAAAAAATATCTAAAAGGAATTTGAATGAGTTTTGATTTATGATTCAAGTATATTTTTATAATCTTTAGCACTTATCCATAAGTTTGTGGCATCTATTACGTATAATATCGTATTCAAGTTTATCTGTAGGATTTTATATTTATTACATCTACTTCGAATCTTGTTTACTCAGTGAGAACCCGAATCAGTGTAAACTGTACCGGGGGAGCAATTCTCGCACGGTTGATACTGTATCACTTTCGATATTTATCACTTTTGTGATATTTTGCGATCGATATTTGACTTGAGCTATTCTCACTTCATCCGATCGATATTTTTCTATTGAAAACCAGTCGATATGATGATATATATCAAAGGATGATATCGTGTGGTCACGATCAGACGATATGATGATATTTAAAGATGTCGTGCGAACGGTAGCCATTTTGTTTTAATATAGATAGAAAATTAAAATGTAGGTAAATATATTAAATGGATCATAGATCAAATAGTCTTAGAAGTTGTAAATGATGTCTACTTGGATCAACGTTAATTATATTATTAAATTATAAAAAATATATTATTTTCGCATCATAAAAGTTCAAAAACTAAATCCGGTTGCCGGATGCTCCAGTTGGGAATCCAGACTTTGTTAGTTACCGGCAAAGTGCCGTTAGAGGAAAATTTAAACAAACCAAAACATATGTAAATATTGACAGATATGAAGACCTTTTCATGACTAAGATGACAGTTAAACTGACCTTTCATTCAATTCATTCGCTTGGATCATTTATTTCGGTCTTCATTCTTTAATGTCTAAGGAAAAATTACTACTGTATGCGAGAATACAGTTTCAATTTATGAATAGAAATATATTTCACTTTGTGATATTTTGCACACGACATTGAACACTTGATATAATTTCTATTATAGTAATGATATCGAACTTGCGAGAATTGCCCTCCTGAGGATACTTTGACATCTTTCAGCTCCGTTTAGGAACAAATTCATCATGACTGAATGTAAAGTATCATTAAGTAAATTCACCATACTATGAAAACTTTCAAGGAGAGTAAGGTATCCCAATCTATTGTACTTAATTCTAAATTTATTTTATCATAGTCAGCCTTGAAAGTATTTGACAAGAAAAAGATATATTATAGAAAAGAATCAACCTTCTGCTTGGTTAGATATAATTCTACTTGGTCTCCTGCTACTCAGTACAAGGTTGGCGACTTAGTGATGATTGTGCGAATTAATTTTGTCAATGACGCGGAGAGTACCAAACTCCTTTCAACATTTATTGGTCATTCTAAGATTTTGAAAGTTCTCGAGAACGATCGTTAAAGGGTTACTGACGGTCCAGGTTTTTGCTTAAAGAGGTAATACGGAAATAATAAAAACATAAAAAGAGGCATTACGGTTTTGTCAATTTCCTTCGATAGAATTAGACCGTGTGTATAAAAGCCTTAGAAGTTCAGAATAGCGATCCTAGTAGTTCAGATACTTGCAGTGACAGTGACAATGACTGATATAATACCCCTGCCATACCTTGTTTGGTATCTATTTAACAAGTTGAATAATTACATTATGTATTAAATATACATTAACTAAATCCTATATAAAATTATCTGATTGTAAATTGTTCATAGTAAAGCTTGTGAATATAATACACTTTTTTTTAAACACTCGCGGTTTGTAGACATTATATATAATAATCGGGATTAACCAACGAAGATTTTTAAATCACTTTCGTGTTATGATTCTTAATTTAATGTTTTTTAAACTAAAATAATAATTATTAAAATAAGTAAGAAGTACGTATACTGACAGTTAACTCGGGAGCAAACGTAAGTTAATTAGTTAAGATATATTTTTATTTTATTTTCATTTATTTAGGAAACAAATAGTCGTAAACATTTTAAATGTGCACATTTATATAAGAAACAATTAGACCTACAGCTTTATAAATTAATATTATACAATTTCGTATGCGGCAGGTAGATACATCAGTAATTTTTATTTTATTTTTATTTTTAGACAGGCTCAACAATTATACAATTAACCTAAATAGGAAATTGGAATAATATCTAAGAAAAAAAAAGAGATGAATGAAATGAAGTCAAAAGCGAATATCTTAATTTTGTGACAAGAGTTTAAACTGTTACAAAATAGATCAATTTCATAAAATTCTGAGTTATACAAGTTCACAATTCACCAAAAATAAAATTGTTGCAAGTATAGTATATATAGTTTTATGATGCGGAGGGACAAATAATGTTTATTGCAAGCCATGTCTACTGTCTAGGTATCCTAAATAATATTTTTCTAAAGTTCTGGAGAGTTAACTTTACTATTGAATAATTTAAACAGGAAACTCAAGTCAAATTGCGTACGTCTATCTGGAAGAGTGGTTAGTTTATGATTTGAGCGGGAATAGAGATAATAACCGTAGTAATTATACCAATATTCCAATGTTTTTATAAACTTTTTCTGAACTCTTTCTATTCGTGAAATATGACAGGCGTAAAGGGGACTCCAGATAATACTAGCAAGGTCCAATATTGAGCGCACATAACTAAGGAAAAAAAAAATTATTAATAAAATAATGTAAGTTTTTGAACGGTTTTGATATACGCAAAATAAACCAAAGTTATTTAAATGTTTTTTTTTACTATATAATCGATATGACAAATAAAAGATACTTTAGAATCCATTACGATTACCAAGTCACGTATTGATGTTACTCTTTTGATTTATATATACCATTCAAACTGTACTCATGTTCAATAAAGCTATGTTTTCTTGTAAATGTTATAACAATGCTTGTGAACGGTTCTTCAAATAAGAAATGATCCATCGGAGCACATCCCCATGTATTCCTATATTTAATAATTTTATGGCCATGAAATAATGTATCTTATCACACGCTTTAGAAAAGTCGGTGTACATAACATTAACTTGTCGCCCTTTATCCATGGCATCTATGAGGTAGTTAGTGAAGGATAGCATAGTGAATAGTGATTCGACCGAACGCCCCTTAGAAAATCCATGTTGAAAGGGAGAGATATGATTTATGTAAAGCATTCATTATTAGCTGGGAGACAATCTGTTCAAATATTTTTGCAAAAATGTTACGTTTGGATATAGGTCGATATTGTGTAAAATCATTTATGATATAAATTTTTCGAATCGGTGTTTAAGGCCTTTTCAAGTTATTAAAAATTCTGCCACTAGCTTGCATTTACATATATTAAGTGTGTGTTTTTGTAAAGAGTAATAAATCACTTTTTAAGAATATGCCACTAACAAGGAGTGATAGACTTAATATAAAATTTTAAGACAAATTAGCAATGCCAGATCTGAGACAGGCTTTAAATAGGAAAAGTATACTATATATGTCGTGCAGAATTTATAATAAAATACCTGATTACTTTAAGAATTGTCCTATAATATTATTTAAAAGAAAAATATTTGAATGGCTAATTGAAAAATGTTTCTATAGTGTTAAGGACTTATGAAAGGACGAAGAATAATATTTAATTTTAATGTTAACATATTGTTTTTATGTTCTATTATAATTCAGTTTTCGTTTTGATATGTTTAAATTGATTGAAAGGTATTATATATATATATATTTTTTTTTATGTAGTTAACTTAAAATGATGATGATATCTCTGTGGCATAGGGTTATATTTTATTTTATTTATTTGTATATTTTTCACTGACTTCAATTTATGAATAGTACATTTAGAGTTATGAATATTAATTTTATCAATTAATTAACAATACTCTATGATGACATTTCTATGAATTTAAATAAAATGACGTAGTTAAACTATGTACTAATGTCGTACACTCGAAAGAGTAGATTGTGACAGTCACTATTATAAATTTATGTAATATCTTTTGTTGTATCCGCAATCATGACAAGAAAATGGTTTCAATGGTTTCCTGTTTTTAAATAGACGGAATTTAAATGTTTCAAATTTAATTGACAAGTTGTATATGTATGTAAGAATATAGTAATTAATATTTGTACTAATGCTAAGATGAATTGAATGTAATGATTTCTTGTGTATTTTGTTTTTGCGTGCGCCAGGAGGCAGCACTCTGTAGGATGGCCGAATGTAATGATTCTTGTTAAAATATATTGTAATGATTTCTTTGAAAAACATATATTATTAATTCATGTTGATTTTTAATATGAGTACCTTTTGTTAATCAGTTTTGTAAAGTGTTTCACCTCAACTTCCGTTTAAAGCAACCAGTTTTGTGAAGTGTTTCACTTCAACTTCCGGTTGAAGTGACTGTTTTCGGTTTGACAAGTAATGGGTGGGGACGAGGACGGCTTTTGAGGCGGGACATTATTTTGATTCATTCTATCGTTAGCAGGAGTGAAGTAAAGACGTTTAGTCAAAGTTACTGCCCGTAATTATAGTACAAATAGTTAATTGTTAGTTGTAATATATTTTATATGACCAAGTGGAAATAAAGTCAGTGTTCAAGAATTGGAGTTTCTTTATATTAGGAATCTTTTATATATAAAATGCATACATAATACTTACTCATGCCATAAGTTCTCGTTGACGACGACGTAAGCTGTCGTAAGTACTCTTTTTTATAGTATTTGTTTGTATTTTTTTCTTTCATTATATGCAGTAGACATAAATTAGGGGTATTGGCTGAAAACCAGCGTACCTACTCAGCGTTTGTGTCCTGCGAGACTTTCGCTGGGTACATTTTATGCTGAACCAAGACCTTTATGGTATTACTATAGGTAGTATTTAAATGTTAATTACTGTTTATAATTTTGTGTTTTTACCAAATAAATGTTTTACTTACTTCCTTACATAGACCTTCGATCGCCACTTTGTACGTACCTGGCAAAAATCTTAAACTTCTACAATCATAAATCTGTTTAATAATACGTTTTTGAATGCAAGACGAAAAATATGGCACAGAGTGCCCCACGCTTTTTCATGATTTTCAACTTATATTGGGAATTGTTTCTAACTTTTTAGTTAAATGTGCTATAAAAGCCTGTTTTTCAGTTTTTTAAAACTCTATTTATTTTTAACTTTTAGAACTATTTCATTTATAATTATTTAATCCTTACGACCCTAAACAGGATAATAAGATAAACTTATGAAATTATTATATTGCCCCTGATTCTTAATAAGTGTACATATTTTGAATTAAATCGGTCCGTTTAAAGTTGGTCATAATCGAGTTTATCGAGTTAAGGCACTAACGATTACGATCGTCATCCGCCCCGCCAAAACCTAGGCTAAAAGGCAAAGAAAATGAATTCGACAGTGTTGGAAAATACATGCAACGTTTATAGTAACACAATGTTATGGTGACAAAATGGACTAGGTTTTATAATTTAAATGTAGAGAAGAAAGTAAAAATAGCTATTTATTATTCGTTGACGCGGACATTTGTCAAGTTATTCGTTAGCAGCGTGTTCAATATGTGATCGTGAGTACTTGTGGCATTAGCTTGTCGCTTAGCATAGTACATACGAACCATATATACTCACGGCTATAAATCCCTTGAAGGGGTAGTCAGAGCTAAGGAATTAGAAATTTCACAGCCACTTTTGGAATTTGCGTGAGGAGAAGATGATGAAATAAAGGTTTTTGGTGATGGGTCACCAACCGCAACGCCCAAAAATCCCTTAATAGCCCCAATACCGTTATTCGCCTTAATCGTACACCCACCGGAAGAAATGGGGTAGTGTTTTTCTTAGTCGACGCTACACAGCTAAATAAAAAGCTTAGCATAGTATTTCGACGATATCGTAGTATCTTAAATAAATAATATAGGTAAATCCGAAACTCATCATCATGGGCCTGTTACGTCTATGATAGACGGTTTATTCAGTGTCTGATTTAGGTAACCCCAGTTTCTTGACTGAACCTACGTTGGTGGCTATGCAGACCGATACGAGATCTGACACTAAGCTAAATAAAGAGACTGGGCTGGAGCGATCTACTATTTTTACAAACGTTATCTTAACGGTAAATGGGGTATTTATGTTCAAATTGGAGATCAGAAGTTTTTTCTAAGACCAATTGGTCCTGACGGCTGGTGTTTATATATCTGTGGAGTGGAGTAACTAAAACTACAAAACAATGTAAAGGATTATTTTTTAGGGTTCCGTACCAATAAATGGTAAAAGAGACTTTCGAAGGCTTCGCTGCTCACTGTCTACCCATCAGATCTGTATGTCTGTCTGCCCGTATAATACCAGCATGTATCTCATGAACCGTGCCGTGATTCTGATTTGTGAGAAACTTGTGAATTTCGAAATCGCTGAGAATTAAATGAAAATATATTATAGAGTCTATTTCATTATAGGAAACTATAGAGTAAAAATAACTCCTCACTAACTAATAATAAATACTAGAATGGAATACGGTCACAAATCCCAATAAACGGTAGCCAGAGCTTCAGATTAGATGCTTTTCAGCCACTTTTCAATTTGAATATATTAAAGATAGTAGAATAAAGGATAATTAGTAATGTGTCTTCAGTTACGCCTAACTACCCTACTACAGTGAGGATTACTTCGGGGTGACTCGCTCTTGGCCTGTTATTCTCTGTGTGTTGTGCAGGACAGGTTAAGATCCATGGAGCCTATTCTTTAGAGAAATTCATCACAGTTTCTCAACCAATTTAAAATTCTACGGGGTTTTCCAACAAACTTCTTGTATACTGACTTTCTGATACTCTGTGACGTTAAAGCTATATGCACTAAAACAAATCTACCTACAAGATAATACTCGGGCCAACTTTAGTTTTAATCCCATAAATCGTGTGCGAAACTCCTTGGGTACATCCCTAACTGAACCCTAGTGATATATTTATGATATCCAACCTCTATCCTGACGACCTCCACGGATTTTATTTTTTTCCAGTTTATAGTAACAACGTTTATATTAGCTGAACAAAACGTTTACAGTAACTATGGTAGTAATAGTAGGCGATGTGCTTACTGTAGCACTCTGGCACATAATCACTCGAATCCCTTATATTCAAATCTCTTCTAATATCATATACATAAAAAACATACTTGCATATATTCAAGGCTATAAATCGCTAGAAGGGGTAGCCAGAGTTTCGGTATTAGAAATTCCTCAGCCACTTTTGGAAGTTGTGAGGGGATAAGATTGTAAAACAAAGGTTTTTGGTGATGGATCCCCAGCCGCCTCTTACGAACACCCACGGAAAGAAATGGGGTAGTGTTATTCTAAGCCGACACTACACAGCTAACAATAAGAATATATAGACATATTACACAAATCAAGTTGGCCCTTAAAAGTAATCATATATTATTCGAGTAAAAATGTTCTTCTCATTCTCACTTCGGAATCCTATTTTTTTATACTTACCTGCTCCAGCAAAGTCCAAAAACGTTTTTAACCAATGCTTTTAATGATTTAGGGTACAGAGACATTGCCTCTTACAATAGGCCTTATGACGAAGACTCAGAGTCACCCTGTAGTGTAGTACGCACACATATTCCCTCTATATATTGTATGTTAGTTGTAAGTCTTTAGCAGTAATAAACATATATTCAACCAAGCAACACGTCTATTAATTACATCATTGCAACCCAAAAAGTAGTGGAGATAGCTGGTTAGGAGTTTGACTATGTGATCGAGTCTGCAACTTACATTGTCAAAAGAGCAGTAAAACATAAGTGGCAATAATGGGGTCTACACGCAAAAACGGGTGGCTGTTGGGGTCGACGGTTCCGGGGTGGCACAGATCTTTATTGAAAGGGTTTCAGTGATTTCCAAAAATGAGACGGTACCCATTAATCTAGAAAGAAAGAAGGAAATAAATATTTTATATAGTATAAATATACAATAGTAAAACAGGTGTTACAAATGCTGTTTGCTAAATTTGGGCCACAGTGAGTATTTACTGATTTCTGATCTAGTTTTCATTGTGAGCCCTACATAGTGATGGCAGTACGTCAGCAAACATTTATATAAACTACAAAATTTAATCTCAAAGAAGTAAATCTCTTTCGTAACTCTGTGTTATGAATCACTTATGATGTTAGCTTTATAAGTCAAATTAGATTAAAACTAGTTCGTAATTGAATAACTGCCGAAGCGCGTCTAAAACTAGTATATTCAGTCCATATTTATAATTTAATATAACTTAAGCACACCATTAAAGTATTCTGGTTTGATATGTTCGGCCTATTGAAATTGATAATCTGACTTCTAATTTAGGTCGGCATAATAAGCACGAAATCGTTGCTTACATCAAAATAAAAAAGAAAACAATTTTGACAGAGCCCGGGAGAAGCGTGTTTTGGCGGCATTTTCTATAGATGGCGTTTGACAAGTTAATTTAAAATGAAAAAAAAGTAAAGTTTGTTTTGAGGTATTACATTTTGAACGAAACGAACTGGATTTTTTATGTTAATCTCTATGCTGAGTCGCGTCGCCTCGGTTCCAAACAATTAAAGCTATCCGCTTAATCCTAAAGTCTTTGCTAGGAGGGTTAGCAACGAAAGCGATTTAGTTTTCAAATTATCTTTATTATATGCATTATAGAACAAAATAATTAATTTGAATGTGTTTGACATGAAAACCTCATAGTCAGTCAGTAGTCAGTAGTCAGTAGCCTTCCGAATTTGTGAAAACTTCGGAGGTAGGGAACGCCAACACTACTTAAAAGTGTAAAAGTAACAAAGGATAGAAGAATTTGGCGCTGGCAGCCATTGACACGGGTCGCGGGTTCGATTCCCGCCTGTGTCGAAATTTTCCTTTCCTTTATTTATTCTTTATTTATTAGTTATCTTTTGTTTATTAGTAATAATAATTAAATTATGGAATTTAGGGACGGTGGTAACTCAATTCAAGCGTTCACGCCGTATATCACCGAAGGGGTTGGCAGAGTTACTAATACTTTTGAAAATCACGTGACATTGTCACCTGGTGTTCAGACTACCCACGTTTTGCTTGGACAGTGTGTTCCCGTGATATGGGGCAGGCTTATCCTAGGTCAGTACAACTCAACCATGTGGGTTTTCACATGATGTACTCCCTCACCGTTAAAAATCATGATAAATTAACTACAACTATGACTTAAGAAAAGACAAATAGGTGTAGGCTCGACCCGGGCTTCGAACCCTCATCGTTTGAACGATAAGTGATGTTCTACCCATTCTTAATACAAAACCGAAATACATATATATTGGCACAGAATGATACTTCATATTAACGTAATTCCATAGATATGTCAATAGTAGCACTGGAAGAGATCATCACATCGAAGCCGTAATGAAGTTTCAGATTAGGTACTAACAAAATAATTGTTCATTCTTAAAACTAACAGTGAATGTGATGTTCAATTCTGATGTTGTTTTGCAAAAGAGAAGTGTGTCAATTTTAACAAGCTAATAACACTTATCGGTATGATTATCAACGGGCGTTATTGTGAAGGATTGACTAAGTATTCATATATAATAAATAAATTAATATTCATAGATTCACTTCTATATTACCTATAAGGAGAAGCCAGAGCTTTAGAATTACAACACCTAAGCCGTTCTCATAAGTGGCACTTCAAAAACAGGCTAAATGGCTCATTCGACTTTAGTCACACACTAGCTGCCGTCGTGATCGTCCACTTGTTTTGGCGTGTTTGCTTATCAAAATAATCGAGATTGCCGTCGTGTGTGATGAGATTTTGCACAAACTATAGTACAGAAACTACTAAAAGTGATGGGATTACTTATCATTCGTAAGTATTATAAATTTTCAAAGTTTTAATTATAATTTATAATAAATTAGGTGTCATAAAATAAAAAAGGTGTTCAAAGACTAAAGTAATCAAAGTGTCCAGATGGGACATTCGTAATAAAGACGTTACGTGTATACACCTTTACAGTACTTTTTATTTGTTTTTTTTTTGAGTAACATGTTTTTTTAATGTCACAAATAAATATTTTCTTTCTTTATTATTTTTATAAGTGTACTCTCCTATAGTAAATGACGGTGGGAAATGTTGAAGTTATTATTATTTTAGGTGTAAAGTTTCTAAATATAATTTATTAGAAAATACTATTTTAGGTTCCCATTTAATGAAATACGAAGAATAAAATGGTTGGAAATTTTTCGCAAACAAAGAAAGGAAGACGATTGGCAATCAAACAATTCCAGTAGAATTTGTTCTTTGCATTTTAAGGATGATGATAAATATAGATCACGGAAAGGAAGAATCTTATTAAAAAAAAAACTGCACTGCCTCTTTTCGAGGTAGTTTTATCTATACATATTATGGGGATGAAGACAGTGCGCATTCCTGTTTAAATAGTAATGCATGGAGGATCTGATCTAAATTATTCTTTGTCAAGCGGTCGTGTTAAGGTCAAATTTCACGTCGATGCAGAGAAAATATGTTTATCTCTTTTTAGCGCTTGCTATGAGATGTGTTATCTCGCTTACATTTCAAATATATTTCTTGGTGTGTTGTTTGGATATATTTCTAGTGGTGTGCGTGCGTACAACTGCTGCAATCAGTGCCACTCGTAAGCGCCGGTTTCCTCATATATAACCTATCTAACGTTTTTTATTTCATCTATGCTTAAAACATAGAACTTAATTCACTTCTAACTACACTAACGGGAAAAAATGGGTAAGAGGTATTCTTACCCTTCTCTAAGCAAGACCTGTCTCCAAATCATGGATAATTATTTTTTCCTAATTCTATAGGTTCATACATAATACAAGTTCTATTGGGTTTGGGGCTACCTTGATTTGCGAATTTCATATTCGTATTTATTTATTATTATCATTTTATATCTAAAAGATATTATTAAATCAAGCTCAATGAATGCAAAACCGATGTTTTAAAAATGAATGTTATCGCATGAAAATATATCAAATAAATTACAACAAAATTCTAGATAAATTTATTTGCCATCGCTACAGCCGGCTCATCGCCGCAGGATATATTTTCTCTGTAAAAACTGTAACAACAGCCAGGAATTATGGCCGACATTAAGTAGGCGTCAAAAATACGAAATCTCACTTCATTTTTCATGTTATATTACGCACTGCGGGAAAAATGGGATTAGCATATCAAGAGTTAATTTATTGGAAAAGTGACAGGTTTTCTCTCGAGATCGCGAGACAAAGTAGAATCAATACGTGGGGTAAATAGAATGAATATTTTATGTGTAAACCTTTTTACTTAAAAACAATGGCTATGAATCCAAAAATGGGTGGCTTTTAATAGTGTACAATCATCATTTAATTACTTAAGCGTATAATCTTATTCGCATGGTACTCCCAATATAGTTTTCAGTCTAATAGGCTATTTGACTAAGTTTTGAAAACTATCTTACGGTGTTAATTTGTTTATAAGGAGCCCTAAAAAAATTTTTTTCTGTCTTTATTTTAGCTATTTTATTAAAAAAATCGAAAAAGAAAATGCAATATTCAAATGTACCGCGAAAACGCGACTTTAAGTAATATGGCGGCTGTAGCACAAATGACGTCAATTCCGCATTAAACACCAATGAGCGAAGCGAAACACAGTCTGTTTATGTGCAATCTACGTCATTATAGAAATAGCCAATCACGATCGTTTTTAGTCACGTGACAGTTGCATCGAAAATACTTATTTTAGAAGACGGATTTTAGTGAAATTATGCAATATTTTTATCTCGCATTGTAACATATTGCTCCAAAAAAGAAATATTAAGACTAGTGAAATAAAAGAAATGTATATTTTTATTACAGTCAAATAGCCTATTCCGCTACTACTACGCTATTTATAATCTAGGTTCACGAGATTCCCTTAGAGAATTGTTTAAAACCATAAATATAATGACACTGCCATGTCAATATATTTATGAAAACATCATGTATGTAAGAAAAAATTTGAAAGCATTTTCCAAAAACTGTGACAGACATACTAGAAGTCTTAGAGATAATAATAAAATTTCAATTCAAAAGTACAGATTGTCAAAAATAAATACATCTTTTATGGGGTTATGTATAAAATCTATACTTATAATAAATCTGTAGAGAGGTCAATTCTGTGCATTAAATATATTTTCAAAATAACTATCAGGGGGTGATTAGTGATCGATACTGATGCTAAAAATGCAATCAGTAAAATTTTTGTCTGTCTGTCTGTCTGTCCGTCCGTCTGTCTGTCTGTCTGTCTGTCTGTCGGTTTGTATGTTCCTTATGGAAACAAAAAGTACTCAACGGATTTTAACGAAACTTGGTAGAATTATTCTTCATACTCCTAGGCAGGTTATAGTGTACTTTTCAGCAGAGTAGTGAAGGGGAATTTTGGGAATTTTTGGGGAAATGGGGGAAGTTACTCCATTTTTTAAGCTTCCGTCGCGTGTGCAGCCTTAATGGTTACAGTTACATAGAAATCATGTATCACGGAAATATTATACATTAAATTGTCTAAAAAACATCCTTCAACAGCATATGTCTATCTCTAATGGTTGGCTCACAATAACACGTGTAACTCCTAATAGCTTAACAGTTCGCAGCATCCTGATTATATTTGTTTAATCTTACGTTTACAGTTCTATCATTCATCTCTCATTTAAAAAAGTTTACATTATTACCTATTCAATAAAAAAAGAATCATAGAAATCGGTAAAGATAACTAAACTTATACATGAAATAAGCCGTCGCGTCGTCCTGTCGTCACACGTGAATACTGAATCATGCTGGATTATTTTTTAGCAATGGTTGCGCGGGCAAAAGGTAGCCGTGTATATAAAGATAGAATGCATGATGTATGCAAAGTTTGTAACTCTGATTGTTTGTTTGCATGAGTTTATTTTCGGAGATACTGAACCATTTATTAAAGCGCTTTATAATCACAAAGCTAAAATATTCAGGAGTGCTATAAGTGGCGCTAAATTTCACAAAAGTTGAGCAGTGATAGAAGAAACCTCAGATATTTTTAAAACTACGCTACCCGTGCGAAGCTGGGCCGATCCACTAGTTTTATAATAAAATACCTGATGACATTTTGAATCTAACAGAAAAGAAATTCAAAGTAATTATAAAACGCAGTCTTCATTTAAAAGCTTATTACAGTTTAAATGATAGATGAAACTGCTTGGTGTCACCAGGGCTCTATTCAGGATATTTCCAGACATACACCAATATTGTAATATGACTAAGAAAAGATGTGTGTTGCTGAGTTTCTTACGGGTTCTTCTCGCAACAATACACCTTCCGAATCCGAAGTAGAGTCATTAGAGTAAGATTTAACTTATACGTAAGTTTGTGACATTAAAAAAATAGAGAACAATTCTTTTTATTTTGAAATAAATATTTTTTAATCTTTTAATTTTCCAAAACTGGATGGCTTTTAATAGTGTACAATCATCATTTAAATACTGAACGTATAATCTTATTCGCATGGTACTCCCAATATAGTTTTCAGTCTAATTACAAGCTGTGTTTGTTTTATATTCACCAGAGTTTCCAATCTTATAAACGAGCGCATATAAAAAAACACCTCAGCCACTTTTTGATGATGAGTGCCATACATTCGCAAACATGGGTCCTCTGAATACAATGTGACAAAAATGTAACTTGATGTTCAGAAGTTCAAGTATCTCTACCGCTTCTTTAAGGATCTCAAACACAAACGTTTACGCCGTACATCTCTGACGGGGTTGGCAGAGATACTAATATTTCTAAACACCATCTCCGGGTGTTCAGAGTACCCACGTTTTGCTTGGACAGTGTACTCACGTGATAGGGGGCAGGCCTATCGCCGTTTTGTACGAATACACTGTCACATCACTAAGTACAACTCAGCCATATGGATTTCCTCAAGATGTTTTCCTTTAACAACCATGACAAATTGTACGACATCTCTTCTAGACCTTATAGCTGTCTCTTCTCTTAATCATGTTGCTCTTCATAGCCAAACTCCGGCTGATGCTTTTTCTCATCACGATCTTCTATACATGTACTATAAACTTCGCCCTCCTAAAAATAAGTCAAAAATTCTTCTGCGACGCAGTTTTGTTAGTATAGATCTGGATAAGCTGCGACGTGATGCGTCAAACATTGACTGGACGTCATGTACTACAGCGGATACTGTTGATGAACAAATGAGCACTAATAATACTATACTCACAGCACTTTACGACGTTCATGCACCAATATAATAAATAAAATATGTTTATTTCAAAAACCAGATGTTACAGTACAAGTTTCTGCTGGGGCCTTCTATTAAGTAATAGTACCTGTATCAGAAGACCTCGCTCCCTCACGTCCGTGACTGATTAACAACTTCAAGGCGCTAGTTTTACAAACATAAATCGAAATATAAATTAAAAATAACTTAAATAACTTTAAGCAAAACAAAATAAAAGATAAAAGATAGGTTTTTTTTTTACTTTCTAAACAAATTTGAGAATGAAAACCAAAGAAAAAACACTCGTAATGTACACAAAAATGCAAAGTGATTCTGTGTGTGGTGTGTGTTTGTGTGGTGTGTGTAAAAGCAATAAAAATGAAACATTTACCGGCACCATGGCTCAGTACTGAAATAAAAGATCTTAGGACGAAAAAAACACGTGCCAAGTCAAAATTTAAAACTCGACCAACTGATGTAAATAAAGAAAAGTATGTGTTAATTCGAAATCATTTCAATAGGGTGCGTAGGGATGCGCAACGACACCACATTCATGAATCCGTTGAAAATGCGATCCAGCTAAAATGTGGAAGTTTCTTAGATCCTTAGGAGTTGGAAAATCTCGTCAAGATTCAATCCCAAAAGACATTGATCTCATGTTATATATAATAAATAAAATAAATAAAAATAAAATGTTACTTAACAATCATTTTTCCTTAACTTCTGCCTTTGGGGGTGTTCAAAAGGCTGAAACATTAAATTATCTTTCTGCACTTCCAACTCCGGATCATCCACCCTAATTTGGAAAGAAGCCCAAGTCACTTCTATTCCTAAAAAAGTTAATCCTAAGTCATTTTCGCCCTATATCTATCCTACCTTTCCTTTCTAAAGTTCTTGAACGACTGATTCATAGATAACTCAGTGACTTCCTCACTAAAAATGATCTCCTTAATCCTTTTCAATCTGGTTTCGTCCTTCTCACAGTACTGTCACGGCTCTTGTCAAAATTACTGACCATATGCGTTTGGGGATGGATAAGGGGCTACTGACTATCCTAGCATTGCTTGATTTCAGTAGTGCCTTCAACATAGTTGTCTTCGAAATATTATTAGCTTTACTTCGTTCTCTTAACATATGTCCAACGGCGATTGATTGGTTTTGTAGAATGTGGAATGGAAAATGAAAGAGTGGAATGCGCTGCCGTCGTCCTAGTAAATACTAGGACGACGGCAGCGCATTCGCGTCGAGGAGTCTTATTCTCCCCGGTGCCGGTGTGGGTTAATTGCCGGTGTTCCACAAAGTGGTGTGTTGTCTCCTCTCTTATTTGCCATATTTATTAATAGTATTTCTCATAAACTAACTTTTTCCCACCACCTTTATGCACTAGATCCTCAGATTTACTCACAGACTAATTTTGACAGATTGAATATGCCCATAAACTTGATCAATGTTGATTTGGAGCGGATTTTGAAATGGAGTGAAGCATATGGACTAAAAGTGAATCCAAATAAGACACAGATAATTATAGTCGGTAGCTCTCGAATTATTTCTAGGATCGACTATAAATCACTACTGCCTATATAATTTGACGGAACATCAATTCCTTTTAGCTCTATAGTTAAAAACCTAGGCATAATGATAGACAGCACCTTATCTTGGGTGCCACAATTAGAGATGGTAAGCCGAAAGATGTTCGCTTCAGCGGGATCCCTCAGAAGATTGCGTAATTTTTTTCCTACTGCTACTATAACTGCGTTAGCTCAATCAATTCTCCTGCCCCTTCTTAACTATGCTGATACCTACTACCTTGACATAACTGAAGAGCAACTTAATAAACTTGAGCGCCTCCAAAACTTTTGCATTAGGTTTATTTTTGGATTGCGGAAATATGATCATGTATCTGCGTATCGCACTAAGCTTAAATGACTTCCTATTCGTCTTCACCGGAATGCACACACTCTCCTTTACTCCATTTTGTTCAATCCTGCCACCCTTCTTTATCTAAAAGAGCGTTTTCAATTTCTTTCCTCTTCCCAGGATCTTAATCTACGTTCTGGACATAATTTTCTATCAAGTATTCCCTCTCACTCAACTAATTTCTATGGCTCCTCCTTCACAGTGCAGGCTGTTCAATTGTGGAACGCACTTCCAGTCCCTACCGGAATATTCGTCAGACTAAATCACAATTTATTTTAAGGATATGGTACAAAAACACTACCTCACTGAAACGCTATAATACTGTTGCAAATTAAAATATAATAGCACTACCCCATTTCTTCCGGTGGGTGTATGTAAGAGGCGACTAACGGTATTGGGGGCTTTTAAGGGATTTTTGGGCGATGCGGTTGGAGACCCATCACTAACAACCTTTATTTCACCATCTTTTCCCCACACAACTTTCCAAAAGTGGCTGAGGAATTTCTAATTCCTTAGCTCTGGCTACCTCTTCTAGGGATTTATAGCCGTGAGTATATGTATATATAGTATATAAATAAAAAGTATATATTATAATATTGATATGTATTATAAGTAGATATTAATTTATTGTATCATATGTTTATTTTTTTTAATTTAATAACTAGAAAATTAATATGAATTTATTGTGTAGATTAACTCATAGTTATCAGTTTCACCATGTTGTTGGACATCTATCTCATATAACTTTAATTTATTGACCTCTCCACTGAAAGGTTGTCTGGAAGAGATAGCTTTTAGTGTTAAGACCGCCAATTGTACTTTTTAAATTTAATTCTGTTTATTTGTAAATATTTCTCCTTTTTGATGTGCAATAATTTAACAAAAAATATGTCTTAGAATAGAGAAATTGGTGTAGGCCTGACCCGGGATTTGAACCGTCATCGTTTGCAGGATAAACGGTGATCTATCTATCCACTGAGCTATCACGGTTCTTTAAGGATATATGGTGTAAACGATTACTTTGATAATTTTTTCTTCATGACCATAAAGCTAATTTATAAATGCATTATTTATTACATACCATGCGGCAGTAAAACTAATTAATATGAAGTAATTATATCGTCAGAGTATAAGTGCTCAAGTTGTTCACCTCTTTGTTGAAGTTGGTCGGAAGTTGAAGCAAGACGGGCCAACTTGGGCTGAGTTCGGCTTTTTGCACAATCATTGTTTGCAGTCAACCGCGTGTTCCCATCCGACGCGTTTAAAGATTTTGATGTGCTTTGGGGACGACATACATACATACATATACTCACGGCTATAAATCCCTAGAAGGGGTAGCCAGAGCTAAGGTATTAAAAATTCCTCAGCCACTTTTGGAAGTAGATTGGGGAAAAGATGGTAATAATAAATGTTTTTGGTGACGGGTCCCCAACCGCATCGCCCAAAAATCACTTTCAAAAAGCCCCTATGGCCTTAGTCGCCTCTTACGATCACCCACGGGTAGAAATGGGGTAGTGTTATTCTAAGCCGACACTACACGGCAATGATTTGGGGACGAATACTAAATTTTATCGTTCAATATTTTATTGTACCGTGTAGTGCTTTCATACTCATATCATTTCTCATACTCATTTCATATCACCAACGATACTTTATTTCTACCATCCTGTCTGGGGACTTTCCAGCTCTGCAGCTCTGGCTACCCCTTTTAGGGATTTATGGACGTAAGTATTTGTATGTAGGCATGTATATATTTTTTTGACTACTATGAGATTTCTAGTAATTTTCAAAGCAAAGGTAGAGTATAAATTAAAATGGTTGAGGCTAAGAGGTATGCTTTGAGGAAAAACACTGCTGACAGTCACCCGTTATGACAAAAAGAACTAAAATACATATACTCTCGCCGAGATCGAACTGAGGAATTAGTAATTCCAAAGTTCTGGCTACCCCGTTTAGGGATTTATAGCCGTAAGTATATGTATGTGTATGTATACATATGTGTATGCCAATCCCCATTGACTAAAAAAGACTTCCAAAGCACGTGATAGGAATGACCCGCTGTAAAGTTCACTTTCTAGTTTCGCCTGCAATATCCCTTACGTATTGTGACGTTATTTGGTAAGTATCAATTGCGAGATCTGTTCATCTGTTTTATTTATAGGCATCTGTAGGTGTTCGGCTTAGAATAGCACTACCTTATTTCTTCCGTCGATCGGCATACGAGGTGACTAAGGGTATTGAGGCTTTTTTAAGTGGTTTTTGGGCGATGCAGTTCGAGACCAACGATACTTTATTCCTACCACTTGTCCCCCATCAACTTCCAATTGTGGCTAAGAAGTTTCTAGCTCTCAAGTTCTGGTTACCCATATTTGGAATTATGGCCGTGAGTATATGTATGAATGTAGTAGCATTTTTTTTAAATATTAACGATACTTTAATGACGAGTAATTAAATGTCACGCTTCAGTTCTGTACTAATTATAAAATTAAAGATCAACATCATAAACACTATTGGTAGATCGTAAATTTACTCCCTAAATTATTGTTAACATCTTGTCCCACCCAAATACTATAAAACTTGATAAAAATTCATCATAGCCATTCAATTTTAAACCTATTAAAAACTTATAATTTATTCTGAGGACTAATGCGTGTTCCAAATGTATTTAAAGTGTAATAAGAATATATTTTTTTATTGAAAAAGATTTTGCTCTGTTTGTACTAATCATACTACTATATACCATATAATACATATTATCTCACTGCATACAGTAATATCAAATTCAAATTCTAATTGATTCATTGCATTCCATAGCCGTTACAAGGTTACAAATATTTATAACAACACAACATCACTATGAACCTTGTTCAGGCACAGCAATATGAGAGAGGTCGACTCTATTTCTCTATTACTATACGACTCTATCACTAACACTATTTTCCCTATTAGGGTGACAGAGATACTAACTAACTTATAGAAGAACTTATTTATTTAAACACTTTATTGCATACACAAAAACACACAAACAGTATATTACACAATAGTTACAACAGTACATGTACACAAAGGCGGACTTATCGCCTTAACGCGATTTCTTCCAGTCAACCTTTATGGTGAGGAACAAATTAGACAACTCTTTAAAACATTATGGTCAAGTATATATGCAACTTAAATAGAACTTAACTAAACATAACTTATTTACAACCTGTATATTAATTATATATATAATAATTATTATATCAAATATACTATACAATATCTTAATAAATATACATGTATATACATACTTATATAATATAATATAATAAATACAAATAAATAACTTAGCGTAGTATTTGGTCACCTGGTGTTCGGGGTACCCACTTTTAGCCTTGACAGTGAATTCAAGTGACTCTACATGACTAGGGACTTCTATCAAAAACCATATGAATGCAGAAAAGTAATAAATAATATTATTATATACAGCAGCATAAATATAAGATTGCCGTGTAGTGCCGGCTTAGAATGTCGCTACCCCTTTCTACCCACGGGTGTCGTAAGAGACGACTAAGGGTATTGGGGCTATTTATTGGATTTTTGGGCGATGCGGTTGGAGACCCATCACCAAAAACCTTTATTTTACCGCCTTTTCCCCACTCAACTTCCAAAAGTGGCTGAGGAATTTATAATTCCTTGGCTCTGGCTACCCCTTCTAGGGAATTATAGCCGTGAGTATATGTATGTATGTATGTTGTAGCGGCAAAACAAAGTAATATTTATATCAATTAAATTACATTTGTGGCAATAACAAATCTTCTAAAATATTTTGAAATAATTTGAAATTCCTCAGTCACTTTTGGAAAGTTGAGTGGGGAAGAGATGGTAAAATAAAGGTTGTTAAAAAAAAGTCTAAAAGTTTATTTTTCAAAATTAAGATAATAACTAAAAATTTTTGAACGTCAAATTTTTTAAATTTATCATTAGTCCGTTGCTTCGGATATAGTGTTGTGCTGTTAGGGACTCAGTTTAATGTGACTCATTCCTATTAATGATTTTAGCACTTACTTATTTCTTTTCTAGTCTACATATTTTAACCACCAACCAAGAAGCCAAAAGCAAACAATTTATTTAAAAAAAAAAACCAACATAAGAACATAATCTTAGCTAGGATAATTTGATCGTAAAAAAATTAACTACCCACTTAGACAGATTATATTTTACTTAATTCTATTAAAAACATAAAACGAGACTTGATGTTCTAAATAATGGTCCCGCTCGACTATCATTAGATACAATGTATTTTGTACTTTTATTAAAACTATGACAAAAAAGTCTTCATTCCATTGGTTATGCCCTTTTTTACGAGGTTACTTGTTATAGCTACAGGGGTATTCAGAGCTTATAATTATACATTTTATTTTAAGAATTTTGCTGTGTAGTGTCGGCTTAGAATAACACTACCCCATTTCTTCTGGTGGGTGTACTTAAGAGGCGACTGACGGTATTGGGGCTTTTAAGGGATTTTTGGGCGATGCGGTTGGAGACCCATCACCAACAACCTTTATTTCACTATCTTTTCCCGACGCAACTTCCAAAAGTGGCTGAGGAACTTCAAGTTCCTTAGCTCTGGCTACCCCTTCTAGGGATTTATAGCCGTGAGTATATGTATGTATGTATGTATTTTAAGAAATACAAGTTTGAGAGCTCAGTAGAAAGATCATCGCTCTTAATCTAGAGAGGGGTTGATGCAAAGCCTGATGAACAGTAGTGATGTGTGGTTAATTAATAAAGGCATTTATCGGTGAGAAGAAAAGATCTAGAGCCCTATTTATCCACCATATTTTTCCCTTTCAACTTCCAAAAGTGGTAGATGGTTTGCTTTATTCTCAATCTCTGGCTATCCCTTTATTTAAGCAACTCAATTCTTCATGACGTATATCCCCAAAGGGTTTGGCAGAGGTACTAATACTTCTGAACATCACGTGACATTGTCACCTGGTGTTCAGAGCACCCACGTTTTGCATGGACTATGAACTCACGTGATAGAGGTCACATGGCAAATGTTTGCCCTCTCTGTTATTTAAGTAAAAAAAAATTAATTAAGTCAAT
Source organism: Bedellia somnulentella (assembly GCA_963576735.1). Lineage (NCBI taxonomy): Eukaryota > Metazoa > Arthropoda > Insecta > Lepidoptera > Bedelliidae > Bedellia > Bedellia somnulentella. The sequence goes on along the minus strand of OY755194.1, from coordinate 1,791,793 downwards.
ATGTTATAAAAACAGAACTAAAATCCCAATTCCTCAAAACCTGTTCGTTGTCAACACATTTCATAAACATTTTTACAGCCGCATCGTAAAATAGTAGTTTGGGATCACCCTGTATACATGTAGATACACTTTAGGAGGCGGTTATAAAACTTTATAGTCGTGTAACAATATAGCATCAATTGCTGACATTAAGCTGTCTTTAAGTGCGTTTATCATCATTATATTATAGGTATATTGATATTCAGTGTTTAAACTGTGTCGTGTTAGCTAAGAATAGTACTAACCCATTTGTTCCAGTGAGTGTCGTAAGGGGCAACTAAGGGTTTTGTGGCTTTTAACACCTTTATTTCATTATCCTTTGGCCACTCAGTATGCGAAATAGGCTTAGCAATGTTCAGTGTTGAAGTACTCTGTACCCCTTTTTGGGATTTACAGCCGTAAGTATCGCACTCTCAGAACGAAAGAGGCTCAAGTAAAAAATAGCGATATTGAGTTACAATCATAGAGAGACATAAAAAAGTATGTTCTATCCGATGGATAAAAAAACAAAGGCACTTATTGCTAAAAAAACAGGATAGCGAATTTTCTGTCCCTATAACAATAAGTGCCTTTGTTATAGATCTTATTTTTTATGCCTCTCTATGGTTGCTACTCAATATCACAATTTTTGACTTGAGCCTCTTTCGTTCCGACAGTGCAATATATGTATGGTTGTTTATGTTCAGTTCGAATACAACTTTTTGTTTAGTCAGAGTATTATTTAGACGTAATCCTCTGAATGTTTAAATAGTACGACGGAAGGAGTGTGGAGGAAGTAGACAGCAAATAGTCTCAAATTATAAATAGATCTACCGGTTAAGCAAATCATTTTTATTTTTTTAATACTTGAGTCACAATTCATTTATTTTTTTGAATAAATTTACACTTTCTATCTAGCATTAACATCAGGTAATGATTATTTACATTAGCATATGGTTTAACTTATAATACGAGGGGCATGCCAAAAGAAACTTCAAAAATTATAAAATTTATTCTTTATTACAAGTATCGATCTTTTCAAAGTATTCACCCTGAGCACGTATACACTTTTCCATACGTCTGAACCAATTGGAAAATACCTGTGACCACTCCATTCTACCTCATAAATCTCGAAATTATAGGCAACCAGCGCATCTTCTTTGCTTTCAAACCTCTTCCCCTTTAGTTTTTCTTTGATTTTTGAAAGCAAGCAAAAATCACAAGGCGCTAGGTCAGGGGAATATGGTGGGTGAGGGAGAATTGACACATTTTTCGAGTTGAAAAAGTCTAGTGTTCTGGCAGACGTGTGCGGCGCCGCATTGTTGTGGTGCCAGAGAAGGTGCCGGATTCCTGACTTCGGTCGCTTGTCACACAAAGCTGATATTACTGTTTGAGCACAAACTATCACATACCATTCAAAGTTCACCGTTCTTTCATTCTCTAGCACAAAAGTAGCAATATGGCCCGTTTTGTAGAAAAACCAGGCGACCATTTGTTTCTGTGTGCTTCGTGCACGGCGACATTTCGTTGGAGTTGGCTCGTCTTCAAAGCACCATACAGTCGACTGTCGCTTTGATTCGGGATCATAGTTATATAGCCATTAGCCATGTTTCGTCACCAGTCAGTATAGCATATACGTTTTGTTTTTCTCGCCTCCGTTGAATTTATCTATCATTTATAGGCACCAATCCACCCGGCGGTCTTTCTGCTCATCGGTAAGTTTGTGCGGCACCTATCTCGAACAACGTTTACGGGGAGAAAGGTGGTCAAGAATTATGGTTTGCATTGCTGCTGATCCAATTCCTAGTTCTCGCTCTAGCTCTACATATGTAATTCGTCGGTTTTCGCGAATTAGTTTTTCGACTGCACGGACGTTTTCTTACGTGACCGCGGTTGGCGGCCGTCCTGTCTTCGCTTCATCTTCGAGACATCCCCGTCCTCTTTTAAATTCAGCAAACCAATTGAATACTGTTGCTCGGGAACAAGCAGACTCACCAAAGTAGAAGCCAAAAGTTCAAAACATTCTTGAGGCTTTAAACATTTTTTAAAGTCATAATAAATCATAGTGCGAAAATCACGTCGACTGAGCTCCATTGTTGCAAGTGAATTCTCGCCAGATTCTCGGAAAAATGATGCTCATTCAAATAAAAAACAAATAAAAGAAGTGTGTTCTATATTCAAATATGTCAATAAAAAACCAGCCAATAAGATGGTGTATAGCTTGCCAGTGTCAATTAAATGAGAAAAGAGTATCTAACTTCTATTGGCATGCCCCTCGTATAACTCTATGTTTTAATCATCAGACACAACACAGCACAATTTATTCGCACCTACAATAGTCGAATTAGTGCGTACAGTGTCTCTTAATGTTTTTATAACCATAACATAAACGTTCACGCCGAATATCCCTCAAGTATATATAGTAATACTTCTAAACATCACGTAACTTAGTCACCTGGTGCTCAGAGTACCCACGTTTTGCTTGGACAGTGTACTCACGTGATAGGGGGCAGGCCTATCGCCGTTTTGTGCGAATACTCTGTCACATGAATAAGTACAACTCACGCATGTGGGTTTCCTCACGATGTTTTCCCTCACCGTTAACAACCATGATAAATTAACCACACACACACATATGTCTTTAGAAAAGACAAATTGGTGTAGGCCCGACCCGGGATTTGAATACTAGTCGTTTGCACGATAACCGGTGTTCTACCCACTGAGCTATCACGGTTGTGTTTTTACAATCTGTCAAAAAATATACCGATTTCAAATGTGATTTTAATTGATAATAAAGTATTGTAATTCCAATAAACGTAAAATCTTCAGCATCTGTTCGATAATTACATTTATGTTAATAAGACAGAAATCAATAACGTCAAAGAAATTTTGCATACACTTTGAAATATAAAATTAAACTTCGCCAAAGAAAAATAACGACCAATTTCTTCCTTCAAATGTATTTTTTCGATTTAAAAATAATTTATAATTCAAACATGGAACGTTAACTTTCACGGCGGATATCCGAAATGAAATTTTTCGTAAACTTTTTCGACGGCTTTGCGCCGTTCTTTTGTGCCAGGCCGATGGGTTTTTCGGACAGTCGAACTTTTTGGTTGAAATGAGAATTGTTGTGGCTGAATAACAGCGACAGGTGTTATTATTCTTTCTTTTTAATTTGAAATTTATTGACGTTTGGACAATGCTTTGTAAAAAGAGTTGTAACTTATTTGTTATGTGACTATATTTAGAGAGTTTCAATGAAAACAAGTAAAACTTGAATTTCTTGTCAGTTAGTAAAATGTGAATTAAATACTTTGTTTATATTAGCTTATAAAAGCGCTTACCTATTTTCTTAAGGTTTTTGGGCATTTAATGAGTTCCTTAGGCGATTTGGATGCATTAATTTTATGACCTATCCATATTTTTACAATCCTTTTGAGGAGTCTTATTTAAAGCTCTGCGCAGTATGGGAAAGTTTGAAGACATACAAGGGATCTATGCTTAAAAATCATGTCATCGATACTGGTGAAAAGAAAAATTTAACATATAATATTTCAAAATCTTATAAAAATCTACTGATATAGTTTGAAACTCATCACCAACGATCCTTTTTAACATTACTTTTTCCGTTTTCCGGGGCCCAAGATGGTAGAAATACCGTGGATTATTCAGCTCTTCTAGAATAAAAAAATATATACGGACTTACTACACACAGATCAAGTTAGCCCCAAACTAAGTAAGACTTGTATTATGGGTTACTAACTCAGCGATCTATTTAATACTATATAAAACACATATAAATAATACTCGAGACTTAGAAACAATCATTTATGCTCATTCCATAAATGGGGCTTTCAGCGGGGATCGAACTCGCAACCTACGGAACGAGAAGCTAGTCACCTATCTACTCGGCCACGGCTGTCGTGTAGTCTTATCTGTGTTAATAAATAAATAACTCATTCTAAAAAGCTACTTAAATACATAAAATTAATATCCAAAATTTAACACATCAACATAAAATACATCAATATAATGAACCCGCGGCCATCTTTAGTACAGTGTTGCCAGTTACACGCACAATAATGTTGCTATTAAGATAAAAAAGTAAAAAGTACGCAAGGGTTGACAGTTAATGAGTCGTAATTTACGCGGAACGACGTAATTATGAAGTGAGGAGGTAATTATTATAATTTTAGAAGAGAAGGGACGATTTTAGACTGATTATTTTGTGATGGGTATATTAGATTTTTTTATATTCGTGATAAGATAACAAAAGTTTGATTTATTATTAACTTATGAGAACGCATGTAAATATTTGTAGTATAAAGGTTGTTTGTGATGGGTCACCAACATTATCGTCCAACAATCATACCTTCGCCTCATGCGCGAACGAAAGAAGAAATGGGTTAGCGCTGCTCTAAGCCGACACAGCTTTCTCCATTCAACTTCCGAAAGTGATAAAAGAATTTCTACTTCTGAAGGTCTATCTACCCCTTCTAGGGATTTATAATTGTGATTTTATATCATATAACATAACATAACATAAACGTTCACGCCGAATATCCCCGTGATACTCACGTGATAGGGGGCAGGCCTATCGCCGTTTTGTACGAATACACTGTCACATGACTAAGTACAACTCAGCCATGTGGGTTTCCTCACGATGTTTTCCCTCACCGTTAACAACCATGATAAATTAACCACACATATGTCTTTAGAAAAGACAAATTGGTGTAGGCCCGACCCAGGATTTGAACCCTAGTCGTTTGCACGATAACCGAGTGTTCTACCCACTGGGCTATCACGGTTGGTTTATATCATATGTATGTAATAAATAATGTAATTGATTCAATACATACATGAATAAATAAACTTACAGCTATAAGTCTCAAAAACGCTTTCTAACGCTAAAGGGTAAGAAATTCCACAACAACTGTTCACACACCACGGGGGGACATGGGTAAGTGGTTTTTCAAGCCGACACTTCACTGTAAATATATTGGGACATTATATACTATATCGTTGGTGATGAGGTAGTTATTTTATAAGCCAAAACTACATGGCAATAGCTTTCATTAAGTGTTTACTAATATTTATAACATAACATACATAACATAAACGTTCACGCCGTTTATGCCCCAAGGGGTTGGCAGAGGAACTAATACTTCTGAACATCACGTGACTTTGTCATCTGGTGTTCAGAGTACCCACGTTTTGCATGGACAGTGTACTCACGTGATAGGGGGCAGGCCTATAGCCGTTTTTGTACGAATACACTGTCACATGACTAAGTACAACTCAGCCATGTGGGTTTCCTCACGATGTTTTCCCTCACCGTTAACAACCATGATAAATTAACCACACATATGTCTTTAAAAAAGACAAATTGCTGTAGGCCCGACCCAGGATTTGAACACTAATCGTTTGCACGATAACCGAGTGTTCTACCCACTGAGCTATCACGTCGTCTTTAATAAAATTTTGTCAATTTTTTGTCAATAAAATTGTCTGTATAATATTAATATATTTACAAAGCTTTTCTAGCAAATATATTACATACAAACGTACATATTCTCACGGCTAATAATCCCAAAAAGTGGTAGTCAGGGCTGCAGGAAGTTAAAGTATAATTGGTGATGGGTCTCCAACTGCATCGCTCAAAAACCACTAAAAAGGCCAATACCTTAAGTCGTCTCTTACGACACCTGTGGGTAGAAAGGGGTAGTGATATTCAAAGCTGGCACTACAAGGCAAAATATTTGCAAGTTTATAAACTGCATTAAGAGAACAAGAATATCTGTATTTAGTATTATATTAATGGCTGCTGTAAAATATCGGCTATGAGAATAAATATAACATCCCACTACATATCACTCACACTCACATACTCACGGCTATAAATCCCTTAACGGGGTAGCCAGAGCTTTGGAATGAAAAATTCCTCAGCCACTTTTGGAAGTTGATTGGGGAAAAGATGATAATAATAAATGTTTTTGGTGACGGGTCTCCAACCACATCGCCCAAAAATCACTTAATAAGCCCCTATATCCTTAGTCGCCTCTTACGATCACCCACGGGTAGAAATGGGGTAGTTTTATTCTCTTTATTCTCTAGTCGGTAATAATGTAATATAATATTTTCTTTTTCGAAAACAATTCCAATAAATGAATCAACACAGAGGTGTAGGCTTGATTCAAGATTTGAACTAATGCGCTACAAAAGATCTTGCATTTGTATTATACATACATATAATTTAAATCTTTTTATTCATGAAAACCTCATAAGGGGATTATTACTAATAAATAAAGGAAAGAAAAATTTCGACACAGGCGGGAATCGAACCCACGACCTCGGGTATACGCCCCGATGCTCTGCCAACTGAGCTACCGTGTCAATTGGCTGCCAGTGCGAAGTTCTTCTATCCTTTATTTCTTTTACACGTTTAAGTAGTGTTTGCGTTTCCTACCTCTGAATTTTAACTAATTTGGAAGGCCACTTGTCTACCTTTTCAGATAGAATGCAAATGTTGAAAACGCCTAACTATCACATAATTTAAATCTTTTTGTTCATGAAAACCTCATGTGGGGATTATTACTAGTAAATAAAGAATAAATAAAGGAAAGAAAAATTTCGACACAGGCGGGAATCGAACCAGCATACATTCATATACTCAACTCACGGCCATAAATTCCTAAAAGGGGTAGCAGAGCTCCTGAGTTAGTAAACTCCTCAGCCACATTTGGAAGTTGATAGGGAAGAAGATGGTAAAAATAAATGCATACACATACTACATGCATTTCATTAAAGTAAATTATTCCATTCCGTTCCATATTCCATGAAATATTATTTAAAGCCAGTCGTTTTCATGAGAACAGCGCAATTATTTCAATAAATGACAAACACGAGGTAAATAGTCCGGGAGCTTTTCATTGCAGAAGAAAACATTACTCAAGGTAAGAGGGACCTATTCGGTTTCATTGGAAAATGCTTTTTTAAATAAATATGACAATTACAGGTTTAAATTTATATTTAATTCCATAGTAATAACATTCTATAAAAAAAGTTGATAATATCAGTAGAGGACGACCACTAAGATACATTAAGATCGAATATATAATGTGCTCAAAAGGGCAGGAGTTCTAAGTATGATGAAAAGAGCGTGTATTAAAAGATCAATGTATGCGGAGGAAGCTCGAGAGGTTTGCGAAGATCATTTATAGTGGCAATCGATATTCTCAAGAAAAATCTTATTGACGATTGGACTTTATGACGAGAATTCCACTGATTTATTTGTACTCGTATGAAAAAGATAAACATGTTTTCGACCTTATAAATATGAAAATTTGTTCAGAGTGATTTCCCTAACAAACTGATTTTAGCTTGTTACCTTCCTTTTGTTACATAGTAAACTATATACAACCAATTTCTATGGCTTTTCTTTTTCTGTACACGCTGTGCAATTGTGGAACGCACTTCCTGTGGAGGTGCGATTGGCTAAATCACTGAATGTGTTCAAAGATCTGGTGAAACAACACTATCTCACTGAAGCGCTGTAATACTGTTGCTTTTTAAACTATATATATTAATAATATTTCTAAAACGTATATGTGTATTTTATTTAGGTATTTGTATTGCTTGTATATATAAATTATGTAGTTATTAATGTATGTGTTCATATTCGTTAAATATCTATATTATTTTGTATGATTAATATTTATATTGTTGTTTAAATTAAATAAGTTAGTTTTAAGTAAGCTTAATAGATTATTATGTTTTTTTTGGCCTTGTCTTGTGCATCTACCCAAATAATTTATTTATCGATCTCACCTTCCAAAGGTTGTCTGGAAGAGATCGCTTTTAGCGATAAGACCGCCAATTGTACCTCACTGTAAATTGTTTGATCATATTATTATTTTTGTAAATTTGTGTTTGATGTGCAATAAAGAGTTATTCTATTCTGTTCTATTCTATTCTATTCTATATAGTGGCTTAATAAGAGCAATAACCCATTTCTTCTCGCGTATGTCTTACACAACGTCATAGGTAAAGTATGAGGTTATAGTAAGTGTTTGTTGGGCCATGTGGGTGGAGACCCATCGATCATCAACGATCCTCCTCAATCCTCACAGCCCATATATTTGGCCATAGTCCACCACGCTGGCTAAATGCGTGTCGACAAACTAACGACTACTACCGTGATAGTAGCCGGGACCGACGGCTTAACGTGCATCACCAACGATACTTAATTTTTATTATCTCCTTTTCTCCAATATTGACAAATATGCCATAGAAATAATAATAAATGCACTTTGTCTATCTGAAAATATTAATTCAAAAATCATATCAATCAAAAGAATCCAAATACGTCAATCCAGGGAAACATTAATTATTTTTCTTCATCTTTAAAGTGATTGAAACACCTCATCATTTGTCGTACAACAAAAAACAGCTTTTTGCTCGGTTTTTACAAACTTTTCAATACCTTCGGAAAATGTATTAAGAATATCGGAAAGGCACTTTTTGTAATATCACTCGAGTGTTTATATATTGTTTTTTGTTTGAATTAGCACTAAGAAATTACTTTTAAGAAGAGACTAGAATACATTTTAATCTTTACCATTACAATAATTAGAAACAAATATATAGACGTAAAATTGTGGACCGCCTAGCTTTGTAATATTCAAGGATTCTTCAACCACTGCTCACTCCTTGTGAAATTAAGATTGATTATAGTAATCAAGATTGGTATAAAATAGCATATAATACTCCAGAATAAAATAGCTTTCTGATAGTGATCTATTTTTTATGATTGTATCCGTGTTCTGAAAGCGCACATACACACACACGCACACCTAGCGTCACATGATTAAGTATACACACACATAGGCATGTGGGTTTTCATGTATGAAAAGATTGACGGATGTAAACGAAGCTAGAGAGGTTTGTCAGGATCGTACGAAGTGGCGATCAATAGTCTCTGCATACCCCAATGGGAACTAATGGCGTGAGTATATGTATGTATGTATGTGGGTTTTCCTTACAATATTTTCTTTAACCACAATTGTGATAGCTCAGTGGGTAGAACACCGCTTATCGTGTAGACAATGAGAGTTCAAATCCTGGGTCGCGCCTACACCAATTTGTATTTTATAAAGACATATGTATGATAAATTTATCATGGATGTTAACGGTGAGGCTGGTCCCCTATCACGTGACTACACAGTCCAAGCAAAACGTGGGTACTCTGAACACCAGGCGACAATGTCTCGTGATCTTGAGAACTATTAATACCTCTGCCAACCTCTTCAGGGATATACGGCGTGAACGTTTGAGTTTAAGTGATTTTCTTTTACGAATGAAAATTTGGATAAATTAACTATACCAATTTATTTTTAGGAGACAGAGTTGCTTGTACTTCCCTAAAGATATCAAGTGTTAATAGCTAATTTTAGCTTATCATTTTACCACAAGCCTCGTTCATCCCTTTTACAAAACTTTAAAGCTATTCAAACATAATATTATAACTTTATTCATATCAATTTCGACATCTTAATTCTATTCAACTAACTTCGCAGACCAATTAACATAAGTACTAATAATCACCGACGTTTGATAGCTAAAGTAAGAGTCCTTTCACACCATGACTTTTTGTCGCGTAGTCGACGGATACAGGACGCAAATTTGTAGGTTTTCTCTACGAAACGACAATGATTATGTGGAAGGTACTGATATAAGATGTCTGATTGAAATGGGTCAGTAATGGAAAGTCTGTTTTTTTTCAATTTTCCTTTTCCCTAAAATCGACGTGGCGTGGATGTAAAATACGCGTGGCGCTCGCAAGGGCTTGTAGTCATCTTTGATTGCAAGCAATGTTCGTTGCTCCGAAGGTAATTTTTATTTCTACTATTAAAGATGGTGAAATTTACCTTTATATTCATACTCTAAGTACGGAGGTATCTTTGGATTCATCGGATATACATACATACATACATATCTATATATACCCATCACCAACGATACTTTATTTCTACCATCTTTCCCCCTATCAACTTCCAAATGTGGTTGAGGAGTTTCCAGCTCTTAAACTCTGGCTACCCCTTTTTGGGATTTATGGCCGTGAGTATATGTATGTTTGTATGTTGTGTGCGCTTGGCATAATTGCCGCGCGTTTTTGAGCCGCAGTGTGCAAAGGCTCTAAGGGAACACTGTAATGGGACTAATAAAAGTTGACATCCCGTATTTTAATTAAACTTTCACAATAGACGATAAAGTTGTTACTTTTGTCTTTTACTGAATTGAATTTGTGTATTGAAAGACTTCAGACTGAATTTGACTTGAAGAAAAATAGCGTCTTTATTTGTGTTAAAAATTTAATTTGGGTATACAGGTAATTTTAAGGTAAAAAATAGTCAAAACTCAATTATCGCTTTATTACTATTTCATATGCAGAAGTACGATAGGCGGTTTGAAAATAAAAAGGCAGAGGAAATAATTCTCAATTTTGGAAAAGTTAGTCGTAGTTTAATTTCGGTTTTGCTTTGATTTCCTTTAAAGTTAAAAGATATTTTTAATAGCGAAAATAGGAGTACAAATAAAAAAACTTGTTAAATAAAAAATTAAAGAAAAATGGAAATTATCAGGAGCTCATACAGTCATACAAATTGTAAATCGTTAGTCTCTGCCTAACCATAACTAATAGTATTTGTAGCGTACCTTGCTGCAAATTTTATTGAATCTTGCTCGAATATTTTTGTAGGCTATAAATTGAAACATGCCAAGTTCTGGAACTTACAGCAGACACAGATTTATGTAAAGTTGCGTCGTTGCATTCTAAACTAGTACATAATATGCAGGTTTGGACATATATTTGTGTTATTTTAACTGTTTTGTGTATAATATATTGAATTACTATCATTTTTTGAACGTCAAAAGATTAAATTTAATAACTTCACCATTGCTTCGAAAGGTGTTAAGACCCTAACATTCACATTTGTTCAACTTAAAATAATGCAATTCATACAATTTTGCGTTTTGCATGATATATCTACTCTTAAAAGATTTTCTAGGAAACCAAAAAAACATTAAATTGCCATAATTAAACTAAATTGTCCATCACAAGAACCTGGGTAAATTGTCCATCACTTGCCTCGCAAATGTTTGATTCTAAAGTTTGTGATACCCCGTTTTGGGATTTATATCATAAAGTAATGCGACATGATAGTCCAGTGGGTAGAACACCCGCCCGAAAAACAGAAGGGCGTGAGTTCCAATCCTGGGACGGGCCTACACCAATTGTCTTTTCTAAAGTCATATGTGTGGTTAATTTATCATGGTTGCTAACGGTGAGGGAAAACATCGTGAGGAAACCCACATGGCTGAGTTATACTTAGTCATGTGACAGTGTACACAGTAGTACACTGTCTAAGCAAAACGTGGGTACCTTCTCTGGAAACTAGATGGCGCTTGCCATGTGAGTTCAGGAGTATTGGTACCTCTGCCAACCCCTTCGGGGATAAACGGCGTGAACGTTTATGTTATGTTATGTTATGTTTATCCTTAAGTATAGGTATAGATAAGGTTTAGTAGATGCGAAAACCAATCAGCCATGACCATCTCTACTAAATTCATTATTTGAATTCCTTTTGACATTACTATCCGGAAATAAAAGAAGTTTCAGATTAGAACCATTTTTTCCCGTATAGTTTCCGGAACAATTCTGGCAACTTAACCAAAAGCTCGGAAGTAGTACCAAACAATTCAATAGTAAAAAATGACCTAATCTAGAATGCAGATGATAAATCTTTAAGCACTGGCACAGGATGGCTCTGAGCAAAACCTGCCCATTACCGCGTTATCGCGACAAGGAGGATCTGTTATTTCACACTCGCTATTCAGACTCTTTGGTGCAGGCGATTTTTTTTCTTTTTCATGTGAGGTTAACTCTTCAAACTCTAGTAGTTGAAATAAAATAATTGCTCTTAATCACACTACGCAAAATGTTTCAATGAGGACAATTTTGGATGCTTACTGTGTTTATTTAACCGTTATGTTGGTAATCAAAAATATAATATTATTATTATCTCTTCTCATGTGTAAATAGTGAAGTCTTGAGTCTTTTTAACTGGTCTTGAGCCTATTATCTAGGCAAGTATTAGGCCTTCCAAGTAATTGATGAATTCTGCTATATAAATATATTTTTGTTCTACAATTATATCTAATTGATACTTCAGTTAAAGATAAGATTTTAATTTTCGTAGCATATTTTTTTTTGGATGAAAGTAGCCTAGATTATTATGTTCTTGTCTGTCGAATATTTGGCTGGGTTTATTAATAATTAAATTTTTATATAAGGGTTGTTATAAATGTAAACTTATACGCTTATGTGTATATGTGATGTATACGTGTATACATGAGGGAACGAAAAGTAGGGTTTAGTACTCATAAATTATTATGCACACTGCTGGTAAGAAATTCAAGTTGTGGTTTAATGGTGGTTATGTATGTGGTGAAACTCGAATGCGGGTCTTTAGGCATTTTAACAAAGATTATAGAAGTAGTAAACAAATTATCTCAGTTCCTTCATTCAATAATATAATGATGTTAATAAAAATTGCTACTACTTAAAAGTAATTGCATTGCAGTTTAAAATAGATCATTGTTACGTATGTATTAAATCATAAATGTAACCACTCGATAAAAAGCTTCCCAAGCGCCTATCAATTAATTAAACTAAAAAACCAATACATACTATACCGAACCACAGAAAGCTCAATCGAAAAGCTCGAATAGGTAACCCGTAGTAAGAACGCAGTGCGACATAGTACCTTTTGTCGGTATTTCTTCTAACCATGCGCATTCGGCATTCTACGTTGGTCGTCTACGGGGACCGATCGTGTGTTCCGACCTTTATTCGTTCGAATTTCACGCGCCGCGTCAGATACAAACCTCTTTGGATCAAACAATTTTGGATTAAAAAGTTGTGCGTTGTTTTTGTTTGTGTCAAAAAGTGCGGGAGATTTGGTTTCTTTTCTGTGGTGTTGTTTTTGTTTTTATTTTCGTTGTGATATTTTTGTGACAAGTGATCTATGACAGGTGACAGTTTTGAGTTGTGAAAATATACGGTGAGTTTTGTAGTTTTTGCTATTATATTTTGAATGCGGTGGCACGATTTAGTTTTTGTGATTATTTATTTTATATTTGCATAAAAAATATTATGAATATTTTAATAAAATACACATTAATTTTAAATTTATTAACCTTTTATTAATTTATTTTAATTTGAACTTATTGCATAGGCATTAAAATTGTAATGTAAAAAACAACCCAACAATACTTTAAAGGCCTGTTTCCCTAAGTCTAAGAAGATAAGAGTTGTTACTCCAAACCAAAGTTAAATTAATGTACTGAATATTAAATAAAAAGACTATTAGATTTTTAATGTTTTAAATTTGGAATATCTTTTTTCACCTCTTCCGTGGCCGGAAAAAGAAGTAACCTATTTCCATTTTACAGTTTTATTTATAATTATTTAATGAAATATTCTAATAAAGTTTGAATTTAGAAACCATTAATCAACTTAACATTGTTTTAAATTTATAACAGTTTGTATAACATACATACATACATATACTCACGGCTGTAAATCCCTAGAAGGGGTAGCCAGAGCTAAGGAATTAGATACTTCCTCAACCACTTTTGGAAAGTTGAGTGGGGAAAAGATGGTAAAATAAAGGTTGTTGGTGATGGGTCTCCAACCGCATCGCCCAAAAATTCCTTAATAGCCCCAATACCGTCAGTCGCCTTTTACGTACACCCACCGGAAGAAATGGGGTAGTGCTATTCTAAGCCGACACTACACAGCAGTTTGTATAAAAAGCTAGATATTTTCCTACAGCCAAAACGAAGCTTATCTTACGAAAGCTCACTAGACCGTTTATCAAATTGGGTAATCTAAAGGCACGGTTCGAGATATTAAATCATTTTCTGAACCTCAAAAAATTTCAACAATACCGAATAGTAAGGAATATAGAAATAATCTTTTTTAAGATTTATTCGTTGAGAACTATCGTATGTATTATTTACTAATATGAAACTTAGGGATTTTGGGGCTATATACGTGATTGTTGTAGGATACCCATCACTAGCAATTCTTTACTATACAATTGTTTCCCTTCTAAACTACCAAAAATGTTTAAGAATTTCTAATTATGCAATGTTGGCTACCCCTTTGTTTGAAGAAGTACCCGTGATTATACGCAAATTTATTTATTTACGAAAGGTGCTTTAAGGTGATATATCTGTGGTTGAGAAAAGACTAATCTTCTCTCTTTCTAGTGAAGTTTTAAGGCTAATAAGTTTTAAGTCTTTCTTAAAGCGAAAACCCAAAAAGGTTACCTGAGCTATTAAATCATAATTTAACCCAATTTTGGAATACTAGTGTGGAGCGTAAATCGACTCTTACTACGTCCACGGGAAGAAATGGCTTAGTGCGATTCTAAGCCGACATTAGACAGCTTTTAGACTACTTAATACACTATTTAAATAAACATTTAAATTCCATAATATCCCAATCTATGATTGAAATTAAGACATCAGTTAAATCAGATGCTAAACTTTTATTCAAACTCAAACGTTTACGCTTTATATCCTCGAAGGGGTTGGCGGAGGTACTAAATCTCCTCAAAATCACGTGTCATTGTCACCTGGTGTTCAGAGTACCCACGTTTTGCTTGGACAGTGTACTCACGTGATATGGGGCAGGCTTATCGCCTTTTTGGACGAATACACTGTCACATGACTACAAATCAGCCAGGTGGGTTTCCTCACGAGTTTTTCTTTCACCGTTAACAACCATAATAAACTAACCACACATTTGTCTTAAGGAAAGACAAATATGAGTAGGTCCAACCCCAGATTTGAATCACGCCTGTGTGTATTGATGGGCTGTTGTTACCCATTGGACTACCACGGCTGTTCTTGTTAATCACTCTACAATATCTTAGAAAGACCTTATATCCTTAGTTGCCTTTGCGACACCCGCGGGAAGAAATAGGTAAGTGCAATTCTAAACCGACACTCAACGTTAAACTTTACTCGCTTTTCGAACAATTAAAGGCAAATTTCGAGTTTGTGGTTTCGCGGCGAATCCGTATTACTATTTTATAGCCATGGTACTTATAGGTAGGTAGTTAGTTTAGAGAAGTGCTTCATATTAAAATTGCTGTGTAGTAGGCTTTGAATAGCATTAATCCATTTCATTTCGCGAGTGTAGGAAGAGGCGAATAAGCGTTTTGGGACGTTTTAAAGTAAGTTTAAGTGATATTGATAGAGGCATTCTTGTATTTAACCATAATTTCCCAATTCAACTTGTAAACGTGGTGTATTTAAAATTTTTAAGCTCTAGCTACCTCATTTTGGGATTTATAGCCGTAAGTATATATTAATATAATACATACATACATACATACATATACTCACGGCTATAAATCCCTAGAAGGGGTAGCCAGAGCTAAGGAATTAGAAATTCCTCAGCCACATTTGGAAAATTGAGTGGGGAAAGAATGGTAAAGTAAAGGTTGTTGGTGATGGGTCTCCAACCGCATCGCCCAATAATCCCTTAAAAGCCCCAATACCGTTAGTCGCCTCTTACGTACACCCATCGGTAGAAATGGGGTAGTGCTATTCTAAGCCGACACTACACGGCTAAAAATATAATCTACCCATTTAATGTGTTAGTAGTATTCTTAACGGACTTCACATTAAACTTAAATATGTTCCGCCTCCGTTATGAATACACACTTGATATAAATAAGCTCTATAAACATATCACAATCTAAATAATTATCTTTCGCTTACTTCCTTAGGTTTATCATCGTTTTATCTCTCTGTTTCTGCTATTTACATAAAACAAAGCATTTCATCAAACGCTTTAGCTTGCAAGGGAATTTACTTATCTTTCATTATGAATACTAGACTATATTTTATACTTTGCAAGCCATAAATTCTACAACAGAAAAGCCAGAGCTTCGGTTATATATAAGTCATTTTACCCATTTTTGGAACGGATTTGGGAATCATCTGTTAACGGCTGCCGTGTAGTGTCGGCTTTGCCGTGTAGTGTTGGTTTAGAATACATTTTTACCCGTGGGTGATCGTAAGAGGCGTGATTTTTAAGTGATGTGGTTGGAGACCCGTCACCAAAGCGTTTATTATTGTCATCTTTTCCTCAATCAACTTCCAAAAGTGGCTGAGGAATTTATTATTCCAAAGCTCTGGCTACCCCATTAAGGGATTTATAGCCGTTAGTATATGTATGTATGTATGTTGTTAACGGTGAGGGAAAATATAGCAAGCACATGATAGAGTTATACTTAGTTATGTGACAATGCAATTTTGCTATTGCTACCATTCGCAAATAAGACGTAAATGATGAATTTAAATACGAAAGTTTAAGGACGGTAGTAAAAATTAAGGATCATTGGTTTATTCAGTAGCATTCCAACTATTTCTCCCAAATTTGTCCCAATTTTTCTGGTGGGTTCTCGTAACAGGCGACTTATAATGTCTCTGTCTGTCTGCCTTTTTAAGTGATTTATGGGCGATGCGGTTGGAGACACATCACCAAAATCCTTTATTTTACAATTCCCCACTCAAATTTTAAAAGTGGCTGAGGAATTTCTTATTGTGTAGTTCTGGCTACCCCTTCTAGGGATTTATAGCCGTGAATATATGTTTGTAATAAACAATCTTCCGTTTTCGCCGTTGTTGGTTCAGGCAACCATCACGTTCGTAATCTTCAGTCTTCTGATTAGCCGATTGAAGAACTATACCTTTTAATTTGAAATGCACGTACAACATATTGGGTGAGAAAAATAATAACGTTAAGATGGCAATGTTAAGAATGAATAAATGTAGAAGAAACGCCATAGATACCTACGGAACATCGGGGGTAGATATAGATGGAGTCGAAAGAGATACTTACTTACTTACTCCGTTGGCTCAGCGACCCAAAGTGGATCTTGGCCTCAGACACAAGAAGTCGCCATTGGTCCCTATCCTGTGCGATCTCTTTCCAGTTGCCTGCCTGAAGTTTGCGCAGGTCCTTTTCGATTTGGTCCCTCCATCGATATTTGGGACGTCCAACTGGTCTTCGACCGCTTGGTATTCCAAGGTAAACCTTTTTGACCGCCCGATCCTCCCCCATCCTCTCTAGGTGGCCAAGCCAGCGGAGCCGGTGGGACTTTATTTCGCCGATGATGTTAGGTTCAGAAATCAGGTCTTCGATTTCCTGGTTCTTCCTCATTCTCAGAGTGCCATCTTCCATCCTGTTGGGACCCAGAATTTTCCTCATTACTTTCCTTTCCGCAACCAGAAGTTTATTCTCTTCCTTGAGAGTGAGTGTCCAAGCCTCGCATCCATACATCAAGATCGGCCGGATGACGGTTTTATAAATTCGGATCTTGGTTTTTCTGCTGAGGAGTTTTGACACAAGCACTTTGTGGAGAGCAGCGCTAAAGAGATAGATATATAGAAATTAGTTTCATTCTTTTTCACGGTTCATTTTAAGCACTTCAAATTTAAAGGAATTTTAATAGTTACATAATTATTTATATAAGTCCACTTGTCGCTAAACGTACACATATAAATTCATTCATGTCCACCACTCAAAACTGTTTATTGACCAAAATGATATCACCTCCCATTCATTTCTTAGTTAATGTTAACTTTATGCTAAGACGATTGCAAAAACACCTTTCGATTTGCATAAAACATTCGAAATAGTCCAAAACCAGGGCAAATGTATAAACGTAATAGTCTTATATAGAATTATTTAATTATGATTACCATAGAATAGTTTTTTTCATATATTTATGACTAGCTGACCCCACAGACTTCGTACTGTCAAAAGTGTAGACTTTCACGTCGTCAAACTGAAATATTTAACTGACCTGTTGAGGGTCTCTGTCATGCGATGAGAAAAAAGGTGTTTTTCATAGCGTCCTCACATTTTTTTCACTTCATAAGTTTTAAGTTTATAAGTATAGTAGTTTCGGCTGAGCATTGATTCTTAGTCAGTTAGTCTATTTAACCATTTTTTAAGAAAATTTATTAATCTCTTAATTTTTCTGGGATAAAAAGAGTCCTATTGTGTTAATTAGATCATTATCTGGCTTCCTGTAAATTTTATTTTAAATGCGTTCTGTGAATTAGTCTTCATTTAGCTACAAACAAACAAACATCTAAACTTTCACATTTATAATATTAATAGGATTAGGCTTAAGGGCCTCCCCGCATTTTGCAGCTATTGCGCTCACTCTTACGTCAAATTTACTGAGAGTGACAGGGACGGAAAAAACGCGCGCGCAGGATAAATGTAGTTTATTTAGTTTTATTGAATAACTATAATGTTTAAATGAAAAGTTAGACATCAAAGTTACAGATCTTAAAGCTACGCGTATATAGACACATAATGAGTTCACGTGTATGTTATGCCAGTGGAGCCTATACGGTTTTTATGAAAACAAAGCATGTTCCAATTCAATTTTTTTCATCATATTTTTCAACAAATTATTAATATGTTAAACATCAAATTTTAACACCATGAACTAATCACCAACATATATTTTATTCATGTCATATCAATATTATCTAATCAGACTTTATAGAATTTCCAAACAATCAATATCAACCTATTTTTCCGGGGACGCCCTTAAACATAAGCTTCTCGCGCAGCTGACCTCGCTCGCCGGCCAGCGCAGCGTCTTGTCTTGCGCTTCATGCACGCGTGTAAATTTTGTTACGGAGTAATTTTAAAATTGTATTATCTTCTAAGATGTTTATTTAAATTAAGTGATGTCAAGGACAATTTTGTTCTCAATTAAATACTCTCAATCAACAACATATTTATTTGGATAAAGATTAATATTATGTTAATAAAACATTATGGCAATTGTGCATTAAATTCGACCAAATTTATTTACCATAAAAATGGTTATAGTAAGTGAAACTTAAAAGTTAGACATATACTGTCGCGGGCATTTTTTTAGATCATTTAAAGAGAAATAATTCTTAAAACACTTTTTGGGTAACTTAAACCGTTTACGCAGCGCACACAACGGAAGCCTTAGCATGAATAATTATCCCCGTTTTTGCAACATTATTCGCTGATAGTTTGCTCCTGTTGGTCGCAGCGTGATGATATATAGCCTAAAACCTTCCTCAATAAATGGACTATTGATTGGGTAGTTCCTGAGATCCTAGCGTTCAAACAAACAAACTCTTCAGCTTTATAATATTAGTATAGATAGTTTAATTCAAATCGAAGTGTTATTCATTCAATCAGTAGTCAGTTTTACTATGGTATTTAAGATTTGATGATTGAAGTTTGAATTTTAGTGTGGGAAGATATATTTAATTATTTTCAAGAAGGGAGCAGCACTCACTCTCATGATTTTTTATTTCCAAATCTAAATTTGTAATTGGTGTTATTAATTGAGAAAAAAATCGACCGATATAAATCAGTCATATATATAGTCATAGCTGTGTAGTGTTGGCTTAGAATAACACTACCCCATTTCTTCCGGTGGGTGTACGTAAGAGGCGACTAACGGTATTGGGGCTTGTAAGGGATTTTTGGGCGATGCGGTTGGAGACCCATCGCCAACAACCTTTATTTTACCATCTTTATCCCACTAAACTTTCCAAAAGTGGCTGAGGAATATCTGATTCCTTAGCTCTGGCTACCCCTTCTAGGGATTTATAGCCGTGAGTATATGTATATACGTATGTATATATGTATATAACCATGTGTTTTTGCCGAGTAGTGCCGCCTTAAATGTCACTACCCCATTCTACTTACAGGTGTCGTAAGAAGCGACTTAGGGTATGGGACTTTTTAAGTGGTTTTTGGGCGATGCGGTTGGAGACCCATCACAAAATTTACTTTATTTCTACCATCTTGGAAGGATTGATAGGGAGGAACCCTATCAAGCTCCAAATTCTTTCTAACTCTAAAGTTCTGGCTACCCCTTTTCCGGATTTATTGGCGTGAGTAAATGTATGTACGTATAAATACAATATCAAGATCAAATTGTGTATGTACTAGATATACGGTAGACCTGCCCTCTATCACGTGAATGTACCCTCAAACCAAGATATGGGTACTCTGAATGCTAGTTCGTTTATGTATGTATGTATACAATGGATGAAGCTAGAGAGATTTGCCAGGATCGTACAAAGTGGCGATCGATAGTCTCTGCCTATCCTAATGGGAACTAACGGCGTGAGAATATGTATGTATGTAGTTCTTTTATCTCGGAAACATCCCATGATATTATTAATCACGTTCAGAAATCTCAAACAACTACCTTTTGGAATTTACAGCGTGAACGTTTTGATTTGCCTTAGTATTAAACAAGAGAGTGCTTTTCCTGGCGTCCGAAAAATCTTTCTTAATTTGTTAAACCTAAATATATTTCGCTGTAAAGAAGGCAACGAAATTAAATTAGAACACGGTTAAATAAAATAAGTAAAAATTAACATCGCGGGTTAATGTGTTAAACAAAACATTAGGAGCACCTGACACTTTTAAATGACACTTCAGACTAAATTTTACGCGTTTTGAATTAAACATACATACATATACTCACGGCTATAATTCCCTGGAAGGGGTAGCCAGAGCTAAGGAATTAGAAATTTCTCAGCCACTTTTGGTAAGTTGAGTGGGGAAAAGGTGGTATAATAACGTTGTTGGTGACGAGTCTCCAACCGCATCGCCCAATGTTTCCTTAAAAGCCTCAATACCGTTAGTCGCCTCTTACGTACACCCGCCGGTAGAAATGGGGTAGCGCTATTCTAAGCCGGCGAAATACAGCTTAAATCAATAATAATTTTGAATTAAAATCTGCCTTATAATGTGAAAAAATCACTCCTGATGTTCAGTAGTGTTAGTATCTCTGTCATTCTTTCGGATGACCTCCGTGGTCGATTGTATAGGTGAATAGCGTCTCGTTCAGGAGGTTTCAGGTTCAATCCCCGCTGAGAGCAAAATCATTCATGCGATGAGCATAAATGATTGTTTCTTAGTATTGGAAGTTATTTATATGTATATTAAATCATGTTTAATATGTCGTTGAGTTAGTATCCCTTCATACAAGTCTTACTTAGTTTGGGGCTAACTTGATCTATGTTTAATATTTCCGTATATATATTATTACATTGTATTATTATTCTTAATGCGGCGTGAATGTTATGTTTGATTTTGAAAGAGTTTTAATGACATTTTGCCAGACCACCAGTGTCGGTAAAAATTGTAACAAAAAGTATTAGTACTACTGTCACGCTTTCGGGGGATTTTGAATGGGATTTATGCTATGTGTATTTATCTTTTATTAAAAAAATTAATTTCAGTAGAACTAGTACAGCATCAAAATCTATATATATAAAAGAAAGTCGTGTTAGTTACACTATTTATAACTCGAGAACAGATGAACTGATCTGGCTGAAAATTGTTGGAGAGGTAGCTTAGAACCAGGAAAAGGACATAGAATATGTATCATCACGCTAAATACTGTAGGGGGTAAACAGTAAAAATATTTAACACCATCCGTGCGAAGATGGGGCGGACCTCTAGTAAGAAATAAAAAACACAGGTTCATCGACTTAAAAGTAGATTTATTTTTTAATGAAAATTGGTAATAAGTCTCTAGCAACCCTTTTAAAGATTACATACATGCATACATATGTTCAATGTGCCATAAATGCCATAGAGATGATTATATGGCTAAGGTCCTGTCACATTGACAACAATCTTTGTAAAAACACCAGCCAGCCCTTTAAGCGGAAATACCGTAAAGTACTTTTTAATAAACGTTTCTGTGTACATCTAATTACAACAATCAGCCAAGACACATAATGAGATGATAATCAGCTTAATCAGCGTAATCAGCACACTGAGAAACGAAAACATATTCTGTTTAGCTGATCCGCGGAACTGTCTAATGAGAATACAAACTTTTTAGCAACCCGCCTTCTTGTTTAGCTAAACAATTAGGGACGTTCCGATGTGGTTAATTTTTGTTTTGACTAGGAACATTTAAATTTAAGTGATTTAATTAAATTTCAGTGGTGTATCAGCTGAGTAGTGTCGGCTAAGAATAGCACTGTCACATTGCTTCCCATGCGTAATAAGACTTTCAATCAGTACAGTAAAATTTCAGGGTGTGCTTTTTCAATTTATATCGGGTTTTATTCCCGGTTCAGACAAGCGATTATTTAATAAAATCTATAAATGCACTTATAATTTAATATAAATTGAAACCATGACTTTTTCTATTAAATGATCTTTTCCTACTTTAGAAAAGGTATGCTTCTTTAGCATTGGGTTTAGTCATGGGATGCCTTGTATGTGGTATACATCTTGGAAGAGAAGTGGCAAAAATATTGTAAAATAAGGGATGATTGTTGATGGGTCTCAAGCTAAGTGTGATATTAATAAATTAATTAAAAAGCCTCACAACCCTAAGTTATCTCTTACGATAACCACAGAAAGAATTGGGTTAGTGTTAGTTTAAGTCGATATACTATAAATAATTCATACAGAAAAACGTTTGCATTTATTTAAAATATTAGTAAAATATAACGATGACACTTTCCGCCAGTTCAAATAAGTACGAAGTTCTTGCTGTTAACTAGAAAAGTATTATACGAGTATTATCTGTGCTATGAATATAAAAACATTCAAAAAAAAAAAAAAATATTAAAAGTGGCTGAGGAAATAATTCCAAGGCTCTGGCTACCACTTTTTGGGACTCATAGCCTTGAGTATAAGTAGGTATAGCATACATACATATACTCACGGCTATTAATCCGTGGAAGGGTTAGCCAGAGCCAAGGAATTAGAAATTCCACAGCCACTTTTGGAAGTTGTGTGGGGAAAAGATGGTAAAATAAAGGTTGGTGATGGGTCTCCAACCGCATCGCCCAAAAATCCATTAAAATCCCCAATACCGTTAGTCGCCTCTTACGTACACCCGTCAGTAGAAATAGGGTAGTGCTATTCTAAGCCGACACTACACAGCAGTAGGTATAGTTATTAATAAAATAGACCCGAACTCAATAGACCATACAAGAATAACCTAATTTGTCGTCAAACAGAATCGTAAACAGCTTTACTGACCGAAACATAACGAGAGAATTCCTGGATCAGCAAAAACACTAATTTCCTAATGATTCCGATCTTTACTACGACCTTTCTGCGACTTAAATTAGGAAGGCAATACATGGTTGGGTGATTAGGGAATCAGATGTTTTTGTTAGTATGCTTGTCGTGTACTAATGTCTTTTAAATCAGCTGGCTGCATGTAAGAAAAAAGGATTCGTTTTGTGAGTGAGAGGGCACGATAGAGCAGTGTGGTCAATCAGTGTTGCTATAACTTAATATTTTTTTATATATTTTACACAATGGCTACACATGTTATAAAAATAAAATTAAAAATAAATTTTTAAAAATCGTAGTTAAACAACATAAAAGATCCATTTTATGGTTATTAAATCTTAAAATTAAAATACTTAATAACAAGATTAAAAGATTCCAAATGGTTTATTTTAGCTAGGTCAACGCCCGAGAAAACCATTTATTTAAATATGAATGGCGCTCACTTTACCATTCAGAATTTATAAACAAAACGTTTCTAACATGCAAGGTTGCTGCAATGTTACTTAGATACTAAGGACTTTTATTTTACTATTTATTACCATATGATATTTTTTACAATCAATTTTTAGCATCAATCAATTCGGTATGCAAAGTTTTTTTTTTGGTATTTATTAAATATTTTTATTCGATAGCAAACACGAAAATAAAAGACAAATTTGAATATTTTTCATTTAAAATAAGTAATTACAAAGTTATGATTTTTTAAAAATTGTTTAACTTTTGTACTTAATGACGACATCGATCGAAAATATCACGTAGCGATATTCAAATAAAGCGAAATGTTTAATAAAAATGTTGCTGATTGCAAAACATTTCACAAATTTGTGATTTCAAATGAAATTATTAGGATATTATACTAAACAAACATATGATTTTCGATAATTTATAAATAAACTGCAAAAACGATTGTCTTTGAAACAATGCCGAAGGTCAAATACACTATTTTGTTAAAATAACGGTCATCTTAGCCTTGTTTAATTTAATTTCAAGAAAATATGTTTTAAAAACAAAATATCTCGAAATGGTTTCGTAATTTCTCATGTATAGTAAAGTGTGTGATAGCTTCTTCTTAAAAAAAACGTTCTATAATATATAGTATATATACAATTAAATATTGTTAAAGCTCATATAAGAAACTAAAATATTCGCCATATCCCATGTTTATTTTCATTATATGACACTTTAGTATACAATGATATATATAAAATTCAATTATTATTGTCATCGAACTAACTAATCAATCAGCCGGATGGTTTAACGTTAACTCACTTTATTTCTAATACCCTTTTAATATACATACATACATATACTCACGGCCATAAATCCCGAAAATGGGTAGCTAAGGTTTCAGAGCTAGAAACTCCTCAGCCACATTTGGAAGTTGATAGGGGACAAAATAGTAGAAATAAAGTATCGTTGTTGATGGTTCTCCAACCGCATTGCGCAACAACATAAAAAGCCCCATAGTCCCTTAGTCACCTCTTTATCTTTAAGATTTTATACTATAATTTGTACATTATAAAATTTATATTTAAAACACTTTTTTCTAATAAACCAGTACAAGTCTTTAACATAAACAGCCAGCGTACCGGCTAACTTTCATTACAACCTCTTTGGTATAATAAAATCGCGCTAAACCTCCTTAGCTACGTCCAAAGAGTTTTCGCAACCGATATTGCGTTTAAGAAGCAATAAAGTTCTTATTTTTCTCATTTTAAACTGCAACTAACTTTGTTATACATGTAAGGTGGTTTGAGTGGAAAAGTATTAGATATAGGTTTTTTTCTGTTAGTTTCGCTGCAAAGTATGTTTTTTTTATTATGAGTAAAACTGCTGATTTGTCGCGTCTATCTTGTTTTAAGTAACTTTTTTTTATCTTTAAGACACCGGAATACAGTTGGGAAATGAATAGAAAAACTAATTAACTACTGTCACAAATAAAATGTCATGCATTTATATTTGTTAAAATTTAATCTTAATAGTCGACATGATAGTCCAGTGGATAGAACACCCGCCTGAAAATAGAAGGGCGTGAGTTCCAATCCTGGGTCGGGCCTACACCAATTTGTCTTTTTTAAAGTCATATGTGTGGTTAATTTATCATGGTTGTTAATGGTGAGGGAAAACATCGTGAGGAAACCCACATGGCTGAGTTGTACTTAGTCATGTGACAGTGTATTCGTACAAAACGGCGATAGGCCTGCCCCCTATCACGTGAGTACACTGTCTAACCAAAACGTGGGTACCTTCTCTGGAAACTAGATGGCGCTGCCATGTGAGTTCAGAAGTATTGGTACCTCTGCCAACCCCTTCGGGGATAAACGGCGTGAACGTTTATGTTTATATGTTTATGTTATGTTAATCTTAATGTGTCTTGTCTTCATATATAACTACTACGTTTGCGTCAACCTTATTTTTCTGTTTAAGTTTGCACATTACCGAAACATTAAGCAACTCTTTGGACTAAATATGCTAAAGAAGGATAACTAAATACGCGATAGCTTCGAAGTTAATTCAGCCAATTGGAAAAGTCAAAGAAAAATATGGTTAAATTATTTATTGATGATGATGGGATTTTGTGGCGAAAAAACGTATTTCATTCTTTATTAACTTCAGACCCCTGTTTCACTCTAAGGGGTTGAATTACTAAAATATCCTTATTAGTCATTATATATAATAAACGGGGTTCACCAACAAATACGAATTTAAAACAGCCCGTGACCACGGCACCAGTAGGTGTGCCGAAACGTCGGGCAAACATATCACGAAAAGTGATTTAAATTCGTATTCGTTGGTTAATCCCGTCTAGACCGCGAGAGTTTTAAAAGAGTAGGTATCTTTATTAGTCCTCATATACATAATAAAAAGAACCTCTTTGCCAATTTGCAACCTTCTATATACAAAAAAAAAATTCATTAAAAAGATTCATTTCATCAGATCGTTTGAAATAAAATCGTAAACTTAGATACTTTTACCATATTTCACCCTTTTATGGGATTGTTTCGTTAAATCCGTTCTTTGCAGATTTCTACTGAAACATCCACTGCGAAAATATTAAATGTTTCTAAATTTTATATCTTATATCTGCGGCATATAATTTCAAATATCCAACTCGAAACTCGACCTCAGAATTAACTCAAAAGCTACCTGAAACCATTTATTGCAATCATTGGTCCAATTAATAAATAAACCCAAAGTTCTAACAGCAATTTAACTCAAATACAGCGATATGTACACAAATAAATAAAACATCAAATTACAAAATTAAACGCAGACTTTTCAGCGGAATTCCCGCGCAAATAGAATTCCGTTGAAATCCAACATGGCCGCAATTTCTCTCGAGAAGTGAAACTTGAATTTGTCTTTCGGAATTGGACCTCTAGCATGGAACTTAAGGAGCAAAGTTGAGCCCTCAAATGGTTACTCAATAAGTTACAATTTGCTAAGTTTAAGTTGGGCGAATTTGACGGAGGTCCAAAATTACAGGGTCTAAGGTCAACAAGGGTATAAATATTCTATGTCGGGTACTGAGACGGAAAACTGATGAGGTTAAGGTTGATTATTGTTTAAGCAGTTAGGCTGAGTATGTTAATTATAAATATACACCTTTATGGCTTTATGGTGTTACTTTTCGGATTTATTAGGTTGCATATCCGGTATAGGTAAGGTTAACTTCTGTGTACTTTATATGTATAATGAGATACTAAACTATTTTAATTTTTTGCCACTTTGTTATGGTTGGCAAAGTAGATAATTAGTCTAAACTCAGATAAAAAAGTACTCCAGATGTTTGGTACGCTTTGAAGTGTCAGAAAAGTCAACCTAGGATTAACAGTTGGAACATTGCTGAGCGGATAAATAAGTGCTAGGTAGTATTCATTTTTTTTTAATTAAAGATAGATAAGCTGTCGTGTAGTGCGGGCTTAAAATGTCGCTACCCCTTTCTACCTATGGGCGTCGTAAGAGGCGACTAAGGTTATGGAGCTTTTAAGTGTGACATATTTTAACTTTTACTAATAAAATGTTTTCTTCTATACTCAACAATACGAATAAAAATATCTTTATAATTACAAAGCTATAATACAAAGGGCGGAATACCAAAAAGGTTGAACACAAAAAGTATAAAATGCGCGCCATTTCTTGTTGCTCGAACTCGACACTTGTACAAGAGCGTTTATGACACACCTAAAATTATTTTTAGACATTTTAGAAGCCTGAAAGCCTATTTTATTACGTTCTCGAATACGAATGGCGGTGTTTTTGTAACCTTTGTGTGAAAATGAAAATGATCTTTTTTTTATTTTTTTACAGATTTTAGTAAAAGTTGAGTTTTATGAAAACTTTGAGCCTTTATAATGAATGACATTAATATAAGCAATAGCATTTCCTACTTGGTCCCGTAGGTGTATTAGAAGTTTAGAGAACTAATGTTATATTTGCACCCTGAAATTGCAATGGGTACTACTTATATATATGGGTATACTTTTATACATTTCCAAAATAGCTTCGGAAGCTTGTACAAATTTCCTGAAATGATATAAATTTGCTTGGGTTTATAAATTTCCTCTTCGCTATAGTAAATATTATTCATTAGAACGTTTATTTCACAGAATTACGACATGTTAAGTAGCTTATTTCCCAACTGTGACTTTTGTTTACATCGCACCAGTGCGATATATTTTTTTAAATTTAGTTTTTGTCATAGGAAATACGTATAAAAAAAGTTCATTGGTATAAGGGAGTAAAAATTTGCTTAATTCAAGCAACTTAGAGCGTAATCTGTAAATTTCAGCTAAATCATAAATATTAATTATATATGAAATGAACGATTGAACGAAATAATTAGTTAATTATTTCAAATTAAAACATAAAATGTATAATTTATTTTTGCATATAAATAATGCAATGGAGTAAAATGGGGATTTTTTAGACGAGACCTCTTCCGACCACTTTTGGTTGACACGTATAAACAAATAATTTTGATAAAATCAATACAATTCATACATACATATTTCACGGTTATAAATCCCTAGATGGAGTAGCCAGAGCTAAGGAATTAGAAATTGCTCAGCCACTTTTGGAAAGATTAGTGGGGAGAAGATGGTTAAATAAAGGTTGTTGGTGATAGGTCTCCAACCGCATCGCCCAAAAAATCCCTTAAAAGCCCCAATACCGTTAGTCGCCTCTTTCGTTCACCCACCGGAAGTTATTCAATACAATTCAATCCTAGTTTTATATATTTGATTTCTTCAAGGGATTCTTGCTTACTGATGTCCATGCCTATTAATTACAAAATTACTAGTTTATATAGATATTGTTTTTATTAATTCGATTAACGCAATCTAGGAGGCCATGGCAAACATTGCCCATGCGCAGTTTTTAAAAAAAGATGTGCTGTCATCATTGCCGCCATTTTTTTAATTTGGCAACCAAATTTCATGTTTAATAAGTTTTATAACTAAAATAACTTAAAAAATACTTCAAAGTTTGTTGTATGTACAAAATGTAGTTACTTCGAACACCAATTTACGTGCCATCCTTTGTAAATAAACGGTATGAAATTTCCTTTTGAGGAAATCAGTGATAAATTACCAACTAAATTGTATCGCCTGAAAAAAATTCGGCAATCCAGTTAGTGTCATAGTCTCTTTTAAAATATATACAAGAAGTAGCAAATGTCGTTCGTTTAGATTCCTAGAATAGCTTGGAAGTCTTTAATGTTATGCCATTTTTAGAGTTCGGTAACTAAAGTTTAAAATGGGACACTATAACTACGACTCCGCTGTC
Organism: Bedellia somnulentella; assembly: GCA_963576735.1. Classification (NCBI taxonomy): domain Eukaryota; kingdom Metazoa; phylum Arthropoda; class Insecta; order Lepidoptera; family Bedelliidae; genus Bedellia; species Bedellia somnulentella. The sequence goes on along the minus strand of OY755194.1, from coordinate 1,762,770 downwards.
TGTTCGTCTGTCTATCTGTTTCTAATAAACTGTCAACTGTCAAAAAACTGTGATAGATGAAGTTATTTTTTTTGATAAATTACGAATTTCTGTTGCCTACTACTACTTTGAACACCAAATGACGTTCCAACCTTTGCAAATAAACGGTATGAATTTTCCTTCTGAGGAAATCAGTGATAAATTGCCAACTGCATTGCTTGAAAATAACTCGACAGTCCAATTAGTGTCATTGTATCTTTTATATAAATAAAATATACCGAGAAGAGAAGTGGCAAATGTCTTTCGTCAAGATTCCTAGAATAGCTAGGAAATATTTACGTTATCCCATTTATTGGGTTCTGTGCCTAAAGGTAAAAACTGGATCCTACTACGAATGATATACTGTCTGTCTGTCACAAAGGCCGTATCTAATAAACCGTGTTATCTAAAAAGTCGTATTTTCACAGATTATGTATATAGATATGTTGCCGCTTTTTCAACAATATTAAAATTTGAATATAACAGTCACTAGGTGGCGTTATTTTTAAGGTAGGTATATGACAAACTAAGATAATCAATAGATAAATGTATCTATTATCTTATTTTGTCATATAACATTAATTTTTAACATTTAATTTACATTAAATTTCGGGTGATGCGGTTGGAGATCCATCACCAACAACCTTTATTTTACCATCTTTTCCCCACTCACATTTCCAAAAGTGGCTGAGGAATTTCTAATTCCTTAGCTCTGGCTACCCCTTCTAGGGATTTATACCCATGAGTATGTGTATTTATGTATGTATTACTATATCTCTGCCAACCCCTTCGGGGATATACGGCGTGAACGTTTGACTTAGAGAATAATTATTTATTGATCTTACCATACTAGGGTTGTCTGGAAGATTCTATTCTATCCTACTATAGTACAGATAACGGTGCGGAACACTTTGAGCACGAGCCCTAATCGCACATGACCGCTTTCTAATACAGTGAAATATTTCAGTCCATCACCGTATTGCTAGTGATGTTGACGGCTTAATTAAAACGGAGGGCAACTAAAAGAAATGTGTCCGTAACAATGGAAGTAGCAAACGATTTAATTCAAGAGTTTTCAATTAATTTAGAAGTTGGAAAGTTCCCGTTTCAGCGCTGAAAAGGTGCTTTCAATGAAGTATATTTTATTAAGTACTCGGTTGTATTTAGTTACTGGTTAACAGTTATGATGGAGAGCTGTTTAGAGTTTTAATTTTATTTGTGGGTATTTAATATGCTATACAGCGCTTATATATTTCGTCAATCGTTATACTGTGTAGTGCCGTGGCTACCCTTTTCTACGGATTTGTAGCCGTGAGCATAGATAAACAAAGTCAAACTAAGCGTTCGTGTATCTAAACATTACATTTTACTCGAAATAAAAAATGATACAAAATCCTTATTTACTTAGATTTCCTCGTATTTTCCTGGCAAATGTTTGTTTTCAATATTGTCTATTTATTTGCTCGGAATTCCGTAGGATAACGGCTCTTCTGTGAGAGGTAACACAATTTGTCCATTCTCACCCCCAGGGGGTAGTAGTCAACGCGGGAAGATTATCGGCTTAAATAAAATATGTTGTGACAACGAAACGTAAAATATACAAGATTATTTCGTAGCGAAAATTGGGAACGAAGTCTACTTTAGATAAAGAATGGTTAAGAGTATATGAGCTTATTTATTTAAGGTCGTAAAGGATAATTTATAGATCTCATAATTATACATACATTCATACATGTACTGCATAATGCCAGCAATGACGACGTGATAGCTCAATGGGTAGAACACCGGTTAACGTGTAAGCGACTAGTGTTCAAATCCCGGGTCGGGCCTACACCAATTTGTCTTTTCTAAAGACATATGTGTGGTTAATTTATCATGGTTGTTAACGGTGAGGGAAACTTAGTCGCCTCTTACGGCACCCATAAAAAAAGGGGCGGTAACATACTAAGCCGCAAAAAGTTTAAGTATCTTATTAACAGCTTTACATGCCTCAATTAAGTGCGATTCCAGTAAGTGATTTGAAAAATCTTTAAATTGCCTATTATTATTACAATTTTAACACTTTATATTTAAACTTCAACTATGTTTTAATGTTTGATACGACAATTTAAAGAAGGTATCTCTGTCTTTTAGTTGCTTTTTCTTTTGGAAAAGAAAAAAAAAGTCGTTCAAAATGGCTCTGCAAAAAATTGAAATTCCATAATATCCAAATACCAAAATCTACGTAAACTAAAACACAAAAAAGCGTAAAGACAAAAATTTTAGCTAGTATCACTATAACATACAAGGTAATAAACCAACCCGCTTAATCCAGAGAAATCTAATATAATCTTCATTCGCTACACGTCACGAAAATATTATGAATGACCGCATCACGCAAATTAAGGTGGGGCGGCCATTTCTTTTAGCGAGACCTTTTACTTAGATTAGTTTATTTTGTTGGCTACACTGATGGTGAGATTTAATATGGAAGTTTTTAGCTGGTATTATTTTACAAATTTTGGGGTCATGTAATATTAGTTTTTTGTGCGTTCTTGTTCACTTATTTTCACGATTTTAATAACAAACAAAGGGATTTGATTAGATTAATAATACAAATAGCTTTATCACGTACAATCACATACAATTAACTCTTCGGAGGGACTCAAGCGTACCTTGAACTGGATTATTAGTGTAATTTTACATTTCCTATTATTTTCTTATTTAGTTTAAACTCCAGATGATAAAAATGATACATAATGTTCACAAGCATTAATACCTCTGTCTCCCCTTCAGATATTTTTAGGGTGAAAGTTGAATTGGCTTCAGAGTTTCTTTAAATGTTGAACCAGGAACTCGTAATCCTAAATTAGAAGCCAAGCTTAAACTGTATCGACAGCCATCTTTTAAAATGTTGAAACTGAGAGAGCTGACAAAGCAGTCAGGTACCGGAAGGAAACCAATCAAGTGTCAAAAGGAATGGCGGGAGCGGAAATGATCGGGCATAGACAATCTTGCCGCGTAAAAGTCTTTGGTATACATTTGGTTTCTTTAAATACGTAGTCTGTGGAATAGATTGGATGTTGGATTTATGAGTGATTTTTACTTCAGTTTTTTCTATTGCTTTGAATATGGGAACTATTTAAAAAACAAAGTTGTATGAAATCGCATAAATTGATCAAAAAGACAAAGCTTTTCTATCTTCATTTCATATTTTTTTATATGAAGTTTAGTACTACAAATTGATTTAGCGATTATTATTCTAAAATTAGGGCTTAGAATAGCACTATCCCGTTTCTTCCGGTGGGTGTACGTAAGAGGCGACTAACGGTATTGGGGGCTTTTAAGGGATTTTTGGGTGATGCGGTTGGAGACCCATCACCAACAACCTTTATTTTACCATCTTTTCCCCACACAACTTTCCAAAAGTGGCTGAGGAAATTCTAATTCCTAAGTTCTGGCTACCCCTTCTAGGGATTTATAGCCGTGAGTATGTGCATGTATGTATGCAACTTTCTTCCTACAGTTTTAATTCTATCATTCCAGCTCAGCAATAGTTTTATTGAGATGCTCAAACCTGCAAGATAAGGGTGTTTAAGCCACGGTCTAAACATTCGGCCCAGTGAGTAGTGGCAGACATACTATGATAACAGAGGGGATAGACGGTTGTGCATGTTTGCCAAGGTTGGAATAATTTATACTCTCACAAATCAATATGATTTTCAGCCTACAAAATTCAACCTAAATAAGTTGTGGTGATTTCACCTCCGGGAATCAAACTCATCACCTCTGGATCATTACATTATCCGTTAGACTTAGACCGTCCTATAACGCCATTATTATTTAAATCTTTTTGTTCATGAAAACCTCATGTGGGGATTATTACTAATAAATAAAGGAAAGATTTTTTTTTTCCCGCCAGTGTCGAAATCTTTCTTTCCTTTATTTATTAGCCATATTATTATTGCGTAACAGTGATAGCTCAGTGGGTAGAACACCGCTTATCAAGCAGACGACTAGAGTTCAAATCCCGGATCTGGCCTACATCAATTTGTCTTTTCTAAAGTCATATGTGTGGTTAATTTATCATCGTTGTTAACGGTGAGGGAAACATCGTGAGGAAGCCCACATAGCTTATTTGTACTTTGTCAAGTGACAGCGTATTCTTACAAAATGGCGACAGGCCTGCCCCCTATCACGTGAGAACACTGTTCCCAAGCGAAACGTGGGTACTCTGAACATTAAATGACAATGCCACGTGATGTTTAGAAGAATTAGTAATTCTGCCAACCCCTTCAGGGTTATACGGCGTGAACGTTTAAGTTTGAGATTATTACGTCCAATTTTATTCTCAGTAGAAAATACAAGTAAAGTTTTCCTATCAATCGTTCAAGCTGCCAAATCGTCTACAACTTAAAACATATAGAGATCAAACACAGCCTCCTCAAAGGCTTTGTCGATTTTCAGATTTTCTGTTTTCGGGTAAACGGCGTGAACGAAATTTGTTATGTTTACAAAGGGTTCTCTTGACTTTGCGTTGGAATCGTTGAGAGTTTTTGTTCTTTACTTTGTATTATGCATTATATTAGTGGTCTGCCCAGGTTTCTTTGGTTCTTCTTTGGTGGAGCGTAAAGATTAATATTTTATCGTACCATAGATAAAATAAAAATAAAATAAAATAATTATTTATTTCAAAGTAAAAAAATAAATCTTTGTTTTTTGAATGTCAAATTCCAACTTAATGCTAAGTTTACTTCGGATTCGCAAGGTGTTTTGTTGAGAGAAGAACCCGTAAGAAACTCGTCAACACACATCTTTTTTTACAAGCAATGTTTTCCCTATTATAACATTGTTAGTGTAGATTAATAGACACATATTTTGTTATGTTATCTTGTGTGAAAATAGGCGCCACCCCATATATCTGTAGGATATTCTTCCCGCGTCTGTAGTTAGAGGTGAGTTAGGCTTTTCGGGATTTTTAAGAGATTGTTGGGCAATGTGGCTGGAGACTCATTACCAACCACCCTTTATTTTATCATCTATTCCTCACTCAAGTTACAAAACTGGCTGAGTTTCTCATACTGATGTTCTGGTTTGCCATATTTGTGATTTGTTGCCGTAGTTATAGTATGAAAGAACCTCTATATATACTGAATCTATTTTAAAGCTCTTTCAGTCATCCCTAATTAATAAAAAAATATATTTGTGTTTTAAATTTGGGACGCAACAAATATTTGGGAAATATAACTATTTAATCTTCTGCTGTCCGGTCATAGCAAGAATAGAACAGAAAACTCTTTATTGTACATGACAGAGAGAGACATTTTGTACATATTACTTATTGATAGAACAATTGGCGGTCTTATTGCTTAAAGCAATCTCTTATTATTATTAAAGTATTCTCCAATTGGTTAAATCTAAAACAATTTAATCATATGGATTATTGATGAATACCTTATGAATACTACTAACCATAGATATGGTGATATATAAATTTAAAATGGCCAACTCTTTTATGTTTTGTGCATTTGTAAATCAACGCTTTCGCTAAGTAAGTATATCTTTACACGTAACGTCATTAGTTCACTTTTGGGTAAGCAGATACTATCAACCGCCACTTTGTGCGATCCTGGCGAAACTTTTGAGCTTTATTTACATTGAACAATACCTTATACATACCCTTTTATTACCCTCTACATTGGCTTTATATATCTCTAGTCTTACTTATTAACTAATTTCAAAACACAACCTTTTAACTCTTTATGAAACAAAACAGAGAGCATCCAATCAACCTACAGATCTCTAAAAACCTAAAAACACACGTCTTTTTACAGCTCCCCTCATTTCTCGCAAACAACGGCTAAGTGTTGCCACTTGAGTTTTTCCCCATTTCAGAGGAAAAGATTTCGCCGTCTTTGTGAGGCGCTTGGCCTTATTGTCCTTGGGTGTGAGATATTACGTGTACGTTCTACGTACGTGATAGTTTTTCACAATTTTCACGGAACGCCTTTTTTAGGCGGCGCCGAATTTTCGGGGACATAGAGTGGATTATAGAGTGTGCATGTTTTATGTTGTTTCTTTTGTACATAATGGGACGCCGTTAATGTTCACAGTGGATAGACCTATCGCCACTTTGTAGCAATCCTCTATCACATGACAAAGTAAAACTTCACCATGTGGGATTCCTCACGAAGTTATCCTTCGTCGTTAAGAAATTCGGTAGCTATCCCTCTAAAATTTTACGATTAAGTACTGTGAAAAATATGTAATTTTATTGCAATACTCCATCAACGTATAATGATGAATTGTGATAGAAGTTCACAACGATATTCCAGATCTCGTAAATATTTTTATCCAAATTTTGACTCTTTAATTTGTTTACTTCACTGCTGTTTTTTCTTCTGTCGTATGTTTTGTGGGTTTTCTATACGAAAACTTGACAACTCATTTCGACACACTTCTGTTTCGTTATAGAACATGTTACAACCTTTTTTAGGAGAGGTATGGAACCTATTTGGAATGTGTTTCGCATAAAAGAGGTTAGAATTGATTTGGTTTTTACGAAGTTTGTTATTTTGTTGTTCTACATAATCTTTTTGTTCATGTTACTAATGATCCCTCTTTATTGTATTATACACTTTTTAAACGCTCGCAGTTTGAGTACATTTTATTAATAAAATCGGGATTAATTGCGCATTCTGTTGTGATCAAGTAAGATGTTGGTTTATTATTTTCTTTGACACTTATTTAGATTATTGTAAGTTTCTATTTCTTAAGTACAACATAATGTATTTAAGTTATATAAAATTTGCCCCATGCAAAAAAAGTATCACATAAATGTTGCTCTTGGCGGGGATCGAACCCGCATCTTTTGGACCGAGAAACTAGTCACCTATTCACTCGGCCATGGATGTTATCAACTTATATTCAATTTCACTTTGAAAGTGGGTACTTTCAACTACTCTATAAAATTTTTCATATATGATTAGAAGAATATTTTCTATTTAATATTAATTCATTTCCATACATTACAATATTTCTATACGACGTATACCCTTTCAACGCTGCTCAGGGTGAAATATACTGTAATACTACGTCATTGCGTGTGAAAATCCCGTATCTTCTCTAAAATCAGAGGTTCTTCATAAAAAAGCCATTTCCTAAACTGTCCTATAAATAGGTTGCCAAAAAACCCACTTGAAAAAGGCAGAATCGTCTGTAAAGATGAATAAAAAATCAATAGGGGTGGTTCAACCATACTAACCTATTTGACTCAATAAACCATTGAAAGCAAATTGCTACCTTATCACCCTTACATTATGATCAATATTCATTTGACGAGACCAATGAGTTTAAGAATAAAAGCGGCGTTTTCAGAAGGTGGAGGGCTATTCTTTTCATTTAAGTTGCTTTGAGGTTTGATAATAGGCACCTTACAAAAGGTTCTTTTTTTAAATTCCCTCGCCTTCTTGAATCTGTTATTGGTTGAAAAAGGAAATGGCATATGTAATTGACACATTTTGTTTCAATAAAACCAATTCTAGGGAACAAATAGTTTTTCCTTTTTGCTAAACTGAATCAAAGGGTTGTTGTTATTTCAAATTGTGGGTTATTTGTTATACTTGCGTGACGGAACCCTTAATACGAAGTTAGAATAACAGTAAAAACCTTGGTGGTTCAGTCTGGGTAACGCCACATCTCATGCAGCGGAAGAGAGTACATATCTTGGGTCGGTTCGGTATATCTTTTAGACGGAATGTGTGGTTAGTATTTTTTTTGCACATGTCATTTTATGCTTCAGACTTCGAACACCTACCGTTATAAGTACATTCTCTTTTTCATCTAAATATGTCCTTCGTGATACAGGTGTAATAAAATAAAGCATGATATTAAAACAGTATTAATAAGGACTTAATACATTTCAAGCTTAGTCCCAACCAATTAAGATATCAAGACCGGTAAATTTCAAAAGTAAATTAATTCTAGTTTTAAAGTTAGTTGGAACTTTCTAGCCGAGTGTTATGTGACGAGTTGAATTTCGTTTGTACTCGGGAGATGGCTGTGGAACTTTATATTCATAATTGAGTGTGGTTAGTTTTGCTTACCACATCTGCTTGAATTAACACTTTGTAATTCTAGTTTAGACATACATCACATATACTCAAGGCTATAAACTCTAAAGGTGGAAAGAATTTTAACTAATAAATTAAGGATAAATAAAGGAAAGAAAAATTTCGACACCGGCGGGGATTGAACCAGCGACCTCGGGTATACGCCCCCGTCGCTCTGCCAATCGAGCTACAGTGTCAATGGTTTCCAGTGCGAAATTCTTCTATCCTTTGTTTCTTTTTCACCTGTAAGTAGTGTTTGCGTTCCCTACCTCCATTTTTTTTTACAAATTTGTAACATTTTGTCGAAATTTTACGGCACTACACTGCAGTTTTAACACACGTATCTAAATATATAAAGGTTTAATCGCACGTAGGTGAAGTCAGAATTGTGGAGTCAACAAATGATGATCAACTTTTTATATATCCCCTTTTATAAAATACCATTATAAGTGGCATTTCTCTAAGTATTGGACAGCAGATGAGATTATTCTGTTGTTCCAGTAAAACGACACTGTATTATAAAATATAAAATTATACAAATGTAATGTTAGGTAAGTACCATCAGAAATCAATAAATTTTGATGCGATTTTCTTTCGGTGTAGTCACAAAATTTTTCCTTTTTACCAATGAATGCTTAGATAGCGTAGATTACTTTTTTTATGATCGAAGGAAAGCGGTAGGAAACGTAGAATTTAAAAAAAATACTTTTAATTAAAATCACATCATACAATATTCATATTAAAATGAGAACAAAAATCTCTAGTAACAACTAAGGTAAAATGTACAGTCGCGCTCATAGGGCGTAATGAGTGGAACTAAAACTCGCCATATAATGGTCGAGGACAGTCGTTACAACAAGTGGGTGTACTCTAACTACAGTTAGAACATCTCGAGTACGTTTCGTTGGTGACTTTTTATTTTGTAAGGAGGTTTTAGTTGTAGTTTTGAAACTTCACGGTTCGAGTATTCTCTATGGACGATTGTGACTCTAGTGCTTGTCTATGGTTATGAAAAAAGTGAGACAAGTTTTCTTTTGTAAAATGGAGGGAATAGAATTAATATTGTATCAACTTTTAGTGTACATACATACATAATAAAAATTGTAAGCTGTTGCTTTTAAAAAGCAGTTCTAATTGTAAGTAATTGTACATTAATTGCATTACTATTATTTTTTATTAGTTTCTTTGATCTTGTTTTCTTTGCTATCGCCATATTTTGTTTTTGTAAAAGTTTCTAAAAAAGTTTTCGCTATCCCTTTGTATAAATTTGGTCAATTTATACTCAAAGCAACCGAAAGTTTTTTAATAAATCAAAAGCAAATGGTTTCATTTCTGCTTTTTCTATGTAGGCCAATAAACCAACAAAGCCATTTTCCATTCGTATTTTCGTGGAAGTAGTTCAAGAAGCAGCTCGGTATTGATCTGATTTCGTTTGCATAATAGATACAAATTTGATGTGAATTTGAAATATATCCGTCGCTTCGCTCCACTAAAAACAGACTGGGGTGCCGCGATGCCAAATGGGGAATAAGCAAACGAATAGCGACGAGTTGAGGTGATATTGATGAATTGAATAAACTGCCGGATTAATTTGCCGTGTAATGCCGGCTAAGAATGTCACTACCCCTTTCTACCCACGGGTGTTATAAGAGGCGACTAAGGATATGGGGCTTTTTTAAGTGGCTTCGCTTCACTAAAAACAGACTGGGGTGCTGCGATGCCAAATGGGGAAAAGGGAAACGCAAAGAGACGAGTTGAGTATTGATTGATTGAATTAACTAATATACTTTTAAAACTCTCGTGATTTGTAGATATTATACATAATCTAGCTGTGTAGTGTCGGCTTAAAATAGCACTACCCCATTTCTTCCGGTGGGTGTACGTAAAAGGCGACTAACGGTATTGGTGCTTTCAAGGGATTTTGGGCGATGCGGTTTCAGACACATCACCAAAAACCTTTATTTAAGCATATTTCCCCCACATAACTTTCCAAAAGTGGTTGATTAATTTTTAATTCCTTAGGTCTGGCTACCCCTTCTAGGGATTTATAGCTGTGAGTATATGTATGCATGTATGTATACATAATAATCGGGATTAACCAACGCACTCATTTTTCAAAAGTTAGGCCTTGACCACGGCACCAGTTGGTGTGCCAAAACGTTGGTGTTCAGAGTATTGAATACACTATCACATGCCTAATTACAGTTTTGTGGGTTTCTGCCCGATGTTTTCTTTCACCATTAAATCTATGCCTACCCTAATGAGAGTTACTGGCGGAGGTGATATTATTGATCCACAAAACTAAGTACAAAAGTAGGCTAATAATAGTATAAAACGACAGTGACATAATTTTTTTCGCACTCTTTTGATGCAGATACAGCATACTCGATATTAACATACTTTTTATTTTATTTTACTATCTAACTATAATTACAGACATTAAAAACCAACTATACCCAAACAAATATATCAATAATATAATATAACTTGCTCTATTACTTACTTATACTCACGCCCATTATTCCCATTGGGGTAGACAGAGACTATCGATCACCACGTACGATCTTGACAAACCTCTCTTCCTTCCCTTAAATGCATTTTCCTTCTCATACATGCTCTTTTATTCTTCTCACTTCGGACCCCCGCTTTTATTAGAACATTTTCTATCTGGTCAAGAAACGTTTTACGAGGCCGTCCTCTACTAACATTCCCATCCACATTGGCTCTATATATCTCTTTCGCTACTTTATTTTCATCCATCCTCTCTCTGTGCCCAAACCACCTGAACATTCCTTGCTCTATTGAGATACGTATAGAACCAAACTTACATACTTTGTATTATTTTTAAACTCCACATATTTTAATGTTCTCATGTGTGTCGTAAACTTTTCTCATTTTTCAGAAAATATCACATTTATATTGAACTCACATAAAAACAAAGTTTTTCTTCAAACTTTCACTTTTTGCATAGCTAGTACAAGTGACCTTTTAACTAGATATCGCGTGGTATAAAACAGTCATTCTTACGCACTTACTTAGTATCGCATACTGTCATCTCATTCTTACCAATATCGTGACGATAAAATAGTGCTCGTGCTTGTCCTGCTGGAAAGTAACTATTTCTTTTATTAGTTTTAATTTTGTAACTTATGTAAATTTAATATTAGCGACATTTTTTATACAATTAGTTACAGGTTTCTTTCATATAAATTTAATTGGTTTTCTATGTCTCAAGCCTATTTTCTATGGTAATTATTCCACATTCGGTAGCTACCAAATAAGTACAACCTATTTTTATATATATTATTATATTGCTGTCTAGTGTCGGCTTAGAATAACACTATCCCATTCCTTATTGGGGCTTTTTAAGGGATTTTTGGGCGATGCGGTTGGAGACCCATCACCAACAACCTTTATTTTACCATCTTTTCCCCAAGCAACGTCCAAAAGAAGCTAAGGAATTTCTTATTCCTTAGCTCTGGCTATACCCTTTCTAGGGATTTATAGCCGTGAGTATATGTATGTATGTATTATGGTTGTTTAAGATGTTTCCGGAGAAACCCTTAAAATATTAGAAAATATTATCTTTTATAAAATATTATCTTGTTATAAAATGTTTTCTATTCTATTTTATAATTGCATAAAATAATAAAATGAATGAAAACATATCTTCTCGATTAATGATAGCGATTATAAGGAACAACTCTCATACTAGTTATTTACACAGATATTCGTTCTAATTAAAAATATAAAAAATCACCTCACACTCCAAAACATGGTGAAAATTAATATCAAATGAAAACATTTTAAAAACGTATAATTTTCAAATTCATCACAAAGATTTTAATCTAAAATCTGATTATATGATGGGAACATGAATGGAAATTTAGAATGTGATTAAAAAAACCTAATTAGTCATATGATTAATTCAATCACATTACAAATATGACACATTATAAATTAGTTCTTTTAATTTATTGAATTTGTAAACCAGCTCTTCGTTGTAACATGCCAAAATATTTATCATAACGATAAATATAATTATATACATACATATCTTCACGGCTATAAATCCCTAGAAGGGGTAGCCAGAGCTAAGGAATAAGAAATGCCTCACCTATTTTTGGAAGTTGCATGGGGAAAAGATGGTGAAATAAAGGTTGTTGGTGATGGATCTCCGACCGCATCGCCCAAAGCCCTTAAAAGCCCCAATACCGTTGGGCGCCTCTTACGTACACCCACCGGTAGAAATGGGGTAGTGCTATTCTAAGCCGACAATACACAGCAAATACTACTAAATTATTAATTAAAATATATGTTTATAAAAACACTACTGGATCGTAGTATCGTAGAATACGTCGATAATTTAGTCTAAAAGCACCACATAATCCGGTCAATTTATACATTCAAGGTTACATAAATTCATAAGAAGCTGAAAATTGGCACAATTGTTCAAAACAGGATTATAAATGAAACCTCAAAAGTCCCCATCGTTCCGAGGTGTGCTCAAAATTTTACACGAGGTCAAAGGTCAAAAAAAATAGTTTTTTGCGATTTTAAGCGAATAGGTGAGTTTTTTTGCAAAATCACCCCGGTACAAGATTGTAGATCAAAAAATTCTCTACAAAAAAGATATCAATATTTTTTTTCCTAAAAGCCACCATTTTGAAGATATAACGCGTTGAAAAGTTCGATCATTGGTAATCTTCATACTTTGCACACGTTTCCACGCCACCTATGAGGTAGTGTACTTAGCGCGTTTTATTTTAAGGCTGTAGGCCTATTCCACGGGTCTGCAGTGATTTTATTTGTTTTAAAACTATTGTAAAATATTATTGTACATATCGGTTGGTTAAAATAATGGCGATGTAATTGAAAATTAAATGATTAATATTCCTCGTCTGATTCGTAATTTTCCAAGATTACTGTTTCTTGTTCTTCGTCTTTTTCTTGTTTTTCTTCCTGTTCTTCTTCTTCTTCTTTTTCTTCTATTTCACAGATCAACTGTCCTACTAGCGATTCCTCATTGGTATCATATGAGTCTTCTAGATTAGCTGACTCAACATTAGAGCACGATCGGCCTTGGCAGTTTGTGCATGCCAGGGAACAAAACAGTCCAACTTTTCTGCATCCACATTTAGCGTTACAACCTTTTTTACAGTTGCAAAATATTGAGTTGAGAAGATTCTCAGGTGCTGGTGGAAGTAAAGTTAGAACTGGCTCTAATGTATTGTCGACCGACTTCCATCCCCAGTCTTTAGGGTCCAGCTGATTACCAAGCCACACTTGAACTTGGTAATATACCCGAAATAAATGTTGGTGAGCAGCTACTGAGGTTGGAGGTAAAGAAGCTAGTTGCACTTGCTTTTTTTTACGCGTATTTTTAACAAAAGTTACGTATCGCAACTTATCTAAGCAAGTGGTTTTTTTAGGAGCTCCGTACATAGCGAGAAGAAATTGAATTCCGCTGTTGATAACGTCTGGTTGAGTTGAGTAACTATTTTTAAAAACTTCAGCACATTGAAGTAAGTCATTTTTTTAAACACCTTTAAATTATGTTCATACGTGGCGTACATGTGCAAAGTATGAAGATTACCAATGATCGAACTTTTCAACGAGTTATATCTTCAAAATGGTGGCTTTTAGGAAAAAAAATATTGATATCTTTTTTGTAGAGAATTTTCTGCTCTACAATTGTGTACTAGGGTAATTTTGCGAAAAAACTCACCGTTTCGCTTAAAATCGCAAAAAACTAATTTTTTTGACCTTTGACCTCGTGTAAAAATTTTAGCACACCTCGGAACGATGGGGACTTTTGAGGTTTCATTTATAATCATGTCTTGAACAATTGTGCCAATTTTCAGCTTCTTATGAATTTATGTAACCTTCCTCCTTATTTTAGGCCTAAATTGACCGGACTAACAACAGTTTACAAACGAATGCAACCAAACCTTCGTAAGAACTTCAATATTTATAAGTTTGTTTTTATAAGCACACATTAAAAAAGATTTAACGTGAATCCATTGTATGCCATTAAAATGTAAAGCAGTTTATACTGTATATGTATATGTTAATAGAACTTTGATCGGCCGCTAACGTTGACTGCTGGGGCTCAGCGTGACGATTTATGAGGTATTTTTAAGGTACTTTTCTTATGATGTGGGTTGGGTTCTGTAAACTAAGAAAAAAATCTGTATTAAAAAATCTAACTTTTAACAATTACTAAAAGTTATATATGGATTTATATCCACATTAATAAGTGACGCGAAAAGTTTGGAAACAAATTGTGTTTTGTCAAAGTCCGTGATCTAATTGAAAATGGATTTACGTTGTTTCTCTTAGTTAGTATATATTTTGTTACAATATCTGAAAAAAAATACTAATCGCCTCCAAGAATAAGTGATAGGTTTACAATTACTGAGTAGCACTACCAACTCCCCGGTAAACTTTCCTGCTTATATAAAAAATGAATTTCGTACGTAAATACTTCGTCTGAGCTGGAAACTCCTCAGCCGCATTTAGAAGCTGATAGGGGAGGAGATGGAAGAAATAAAGTATCGTTGGTGATGGGTCTCGAACCACATTGCCCAAAAACCATTTAATAAAGCCTCATAGCCATAGTCGAATCTTACGACACCTGTGGGTAGTAAGGGGTTAGTGACATTCTAAACCCGCACTACACAGCATATTATATTTTGTAATGATCGGAAATGTATTTTGTCAAGATAAAGCTCCCGCCAAGTCGAGCCAAGCAAAGTGCTTCTTTGCATTTAGTATTATTTAAGTAAAATATAATAAAACATCGCCTTAACAGTTTTCCCGCGAAAACCAACACGACTACGCACTATTTGGGCAATCTCGTTTAGTTTATGGTCTCAGTTGACTCAATAAGCGATTTATTAAATTAATTCTTATTTAGAAAGCTTGTTCATTTTATTAATGTTTTTAAAACTAGGTTAAATGCAAAGTTGAAAAGAAAATTATGACATAAAAGACATTTTGTTGATGAATATCATGTGACTTTTTGACATCTGGAGTAAAGAGTATTAGGTTTTGGTCTGGGCAGTGCATTTTCGTGATATTGAGCAGCCCTATCACCGTTTTGAATGAATACACTGTCACATGACTAAATACATCTCAGCCATGTATGTTTCCTCACGAATGTCCTAACATGGATTTTTGGGCGATGCGGTTGGAGACCCATCACCAAAAACCTTTATTTTACCATCTTTTCCCCACTCAACTTACCAAAAGTGGCTGAGGAGTTTCTAATTCCTTAGCTTTGGCTCCCCCTTCTAGGGATTTATAGCCTTGATTATATGTATGTTCCCTAACAATTAACACCCATATTAAATTAACCACACGTCTAAATTTGGAAAATATATATTAATGAAGGCCCGACTAAGGTTTTGAACTCGCGTCTCCTGCACGAGAAGCTTCCTCTCTTTCTTCCTCGTATATTAAAATGTCAGTACTCCTTTCTACCCTATATAGGGTATAGGGCTTATTTATGTGGGTTTTTCACTAAATATACTTTATTTCTACCATCTTGAGACATATCAACTTCCAAACGTGGCTGAGGAGTTTCTAGCCCTGAAGCTTTGCCTACCCCTTTTTGAGATTTCCGGCCGTGGGTATATGAATGTATTAGAAAATTCCCTCATCTTTTAGAACAGGAACTATAAAAATTTTAAGCCCAAACCAGACTTACATCCTGTATCTATTATTAAGTTTTGTTGTTTATTTTTGATGGTGGTTAACCCTTAGGGTAAACATCGTTGGGACACTCAAATTGCGGTCCTATGTATAACATATGACTTTAGGTAACAAAGGGATATAAGCCCAACGAAGAATTTCTAAATATAAAATGTCCTTTGGCAATATTATTAGGTCCAAAAAGCTGAAAGAAAAGTACAATAAATACTAGTAACGGTTGAGTTAAACAAACTTTAGTTATGAAAAGCAGGCAAAATTTATCTGTGATGAATAGGCTAGTAGGCCACTCAACTGATTCGAGAACATACATACATACATATACTCACGGCTATAAATCCCTTAACGGGGTAGCCAGAGCTTTGGAATGAGGAATTCCTTAGCCACTTTTGGAAGTTGATTGGGGAAAAGATGGTAATAATAAATGTTTTTGGTGACGGGTCTCCAACCGCATCGCCCAAAAACCACTTAAAAAACCCCTATACCCTTAGTCGCCTCTTAGGCTGCCTGTCCATTTAAGCGGAGCGATGCGGCGGAGCGGAGAAACTGACAAATATTAGCCAATAGTATTGCACAAAAATTCCGCTCCGCTGCAGTGGACAGGGCAGAGTGTCCTTTTTGTGCATTACTATTGGCTAATATTTGTCCGTTTCTCCGCTCCGCCGCATCGCTCCGCTTAAATGGACAGGCAGCCTTACGATCACCCACGGGTAGAAAGGGGTAGTGTTATTCTAAGCCGACACTACACGGCATTCTATTCTTATTTATATTTATTCGGCACTATTCGAGAAGTCTTTCATAATCCTACAACATTCAGGACTAACATAGGCTACATAACATCACGCTAAATTCATAAGGGGTGAGAGTGACCGGTGACACCTTTGATATTTAAAACATAACACTACCCGTGCGAAACAAATTAAAACCTTAACCAAAATATTTATCATACGGCTAAGCTGTGAAGTGTTGGCTTAGAATAACACTAACCCGTTTCTTCCCGTGGGTGTACGTAAGAGGTGACTATTGGGACTTTTCAATGGATTTTTGGGGGATGCGGTTGGAGACTCATCACCAACAACCTTTATTTTACCATCTTTCCCCACTTAACTTCAAAAAGTGGCTTAGGATTTTTTCATTCTAAAGCTCTGGCTACCCCTTCTAGGGATTTATAGCCGTTAGGACCTATATGTATATTTGCATTTATCACACCACTATCCCACTTTAGCTGGGATGGAACCTATCTGCTCTTTGCCACTGGCTTTATAACAGATCTCTATACTACTGCGCTAACAAGGTAGTTTGTATGCGAAGATGTAGGTAGTATTAAATAATTATGTTTTTTACACATGGCATGACACCCGCTGAGAGCTGATAAATTAAGTTAAGATAAACTTTTGTCTGTGGTTTTATTCGTGTGAATTCTGGAAAAATATTTTTTGGACTGATAAATATATTATTGTCATTTCTGGGATCAAAACTGTTGCTCAGATATTTTGAATCTTACGTTTTTAATATAAGACATTATTCTGATATTATTAACACCTGGTGTTCAGAGTACTCACTTTTTGCTTGGTCAGTCAATACACTGTCGCATGACTAAGTAAAACTCCGCCATGTGAGCTTCCTCACGATTTTATTTCTTCACCGTTAACAATTATGATAAATTAATCACACATATGACTGTATCTATCTGTTTTTTAATTAATATGTAATCAGTGTAGTAGACGTTGAGATTATTTTCTACAAACATACAAACAACTTATTATATATAGATATAGTTTTTAACATGTTAAAAAGCAGTGGTTTCACCAGAATCCCTACGGTGCGATCACAAATAAAATGGCGACGCGAACAGACGAACAAATTGGTATTTTATGACTTACATAGTTGTTTATTGGCCGTTTCTGATTATTTATAAGGCTATGTCGAAAGTATTTGGAGACAAAATACTTAAGTTATGCTAATTTGCATTTTACTACAATTTTAATCGTTTCGCTGTTTAAGAAGGGCTATTCGTCCCACTAATGGTTTTTTTTAATGGATTTTTGGTTATGTGTCCATGTACGCCATATGCCAAGTCTTTAAAGGAGTACGAGTAAATATACTTATATAATACATACATACATACATATTCTCACGCCGTTAGTTCCCATTGGGGTTGGCAGAGACTATCAATCGCCACCTTGTACGATCCTGGCAAACCTCTCTGGCTTCGTTTACATCCATCAATCTTTTCATACATGCTCTTTTATTCTTCATACTGCGGACACCTGCCTTTTTGAGCACATTTTCTATTTGATCCAAATGTGTCCTCCGAGGTCGTCCTCTACTAACATTACCTTCCACATTGGCTCTATATATCTCTTTCACCAATTTACTGTCATCCATCCTCTCTATGTGCCCAAACCATCTCAACATTCCTTTTTCTATCTTTCTTACAATATCATCTTTTACACCACACCTTTCACGAATGATATTTATATAATATTAAATATCTATTAATTAATTAATTCTATAATATTTTATTATATAATCTATATATAAAAGATTTTCGGTAGTTACCTTTAAAAAGTAAATATGTAGGCACATATACATATCAAATGTATTTTGAATTGTTTGAAATAAACTTAGCTTTGAATACGTATATAACTGAACTAAATATTCTTAATTATAAGTGCGAAATGTTAAACTGCAAAATTAACCTTAAAGTTTAATTTGTTTATTTGCTTGAGAACAATATTTATTGTAAAATTTCACAAGAATTTCACCCACAAAATGTATCCTATAGGAGTATTACTACTTAGACTAATTCATTCTGATATAAATAATTTTAAAAGTGATAAAATTCTAAGCATATTTTTCGTGTGGACTAAAATATTTGTTTTATTTTGTTTCAGACTATCAATACCCGGACTTAAATAAGTTGATAGAAGATTATAGAAGGTATGATCTTTTTTCCTCTAGAACCTTATATATCTTTTAGTTTATTTAGTAAAGTTGGTAATGTTAAGTTGCCACTTATCACGTGAGTACACCGTCCAAGCAAAACGTAGGTACTTTGAACACAAGGGCAAGCACGAGCGCTATTTTATCGACACCATAACGGTTAGAATGAGATGGCAGTATACGATACCAAGTAAGTGCGTAAAAGATGGCTGCTTTATCCCACGCGATAACTAGTTTAAACACCGCTCGTACTAGGTGACCATGTAGCGTGATGTGCATTCGTACCTCTGCCAATATACGGTGGGCGTGAACGTTTGAGTTTGAGTTACATATGAACATGTATATATGAACTAAGAAGACCCGACATGTCTTTATTGAAGGACAAAAACCTTCACTTACTTAGAATATAATTCGATAAACTTTTCAAAACTGTCAATTAGTAACTATCAGTAAATTCTTGTTGTACAACTATTTAATTACTCAACTTAACTGAGTCTGTAATTATCAGCCTATATTGGTAGTTATTAGGAAATTTAATCGCTGAAGTTTTGGTATTGATTATGTAATTAATATGGGTTCATGTACATACATACATATAAAAATCTTTAACATCAATTTGCCATATCTTTTGTGATATTTAATACTACTATATATGATTATAATCAAGGGCTTAAAATAAAAAGAAGCCAGTACAGTATTATTGTTCGCTTGCTAATTTCGGAAGTTCCGTAAGAAGAAGATTGTGAAATAAAGGATTGTTGACAATGGATCTCCAGCCATGTCACCCAAAAATCCCTCAAAAGCCTCAATACCCTAAGTCACCTCTTTAGACACCCATAGGTAGAAATGGTTGAGGGCTATTTAGAACCAACGGTGTATTATTGTAATTATTGTTGTTGTATGTTTCTGAATATTAGGTATTACCACGGTATGACCTAATATTAAGAAACACACATAAATTAATGTTTTCAGCGGGATTTAAACCCGTGACCTCTAGACTCAGCTACTCATCTACCGACTACGCCTCACTTATAACTCTCAATTTTTTTATGTAGTTTTGATAATGTTTCGAATTTCAATTTCTGCTAACGTAATATTTGATTCCACGAAAAAGCTGAAAACGAAAATCTGTTTAACATAAATCATAAAATGCTGATTATGTGATGTAGCCCTACCAATGTTAATTAGATTGTAATTATTATTCTCTGTAAGCTAAATAATTTTGTTTTCGTCTCTCAATTTAGAGTTGTGTGGTTTCGGTTTAGTATAGTTTTTTCTTCCTGTGGCGGAAGAAAGTGACTTAGTTTCTACATATATACATACATATACGCACAGATGTAAATCCCTAAAAGGGGTAGCCAGAGCTATGGAATTAGAAATTCCTCAGCCACTTTTGGAAAGTTGTGTGGGGAAAAGATGGTAAAATAAAGGTTGTTGGTGATGGGCTTCCAACCGCATCGCCCGAAAATCCCTTAAAAGCCCCCAATACCGTTAGTCGCCTCTTACGTACACCCACCGGAAGAATGGGGTAGTGCTATTCGAAGCCGACACTACTACGTAGTTTCTATTTTTGTGTTAAGATATTGGGGCTTTTAAAGCGAATTCTTTCCGCTGAAGCTAGAGATCCATCACCAACCATCTTTAATTATATTTTCTTTTCACCACTTAACTTCCAAAATTGGCTCAAGGTTTTTTTAAACTGACGCTCTTTATGGGATTTTGTAGTCATGAATATTTCAAGTTTCTTTGAATTCTTGGCTAAAAATACCACCAAGATACATTTAAATAAACGTCAAAGCCATCGATCATAGATGATAATCGGCGTATGACGCCTTATTGCTTGTGTTCGATATTTCATGAAATATTTCACGCGGGTATCGTCGCTTACAGAAGTGGTTAATGTGTAAGGAATAAGAAGAATGGTTCAGAAAGGATATCAATATTTCTTTAACGACAATAACTTATACACTTTTCAAACTCTCGTGGTTTGTAGACATTGTATACAATCATAACATAAAATAACATAAACGTTCACGCCGAATATCCCCGAAGGGGTTGGCAGAGGTACTAATACTTCTGAACATCACGTGACTTTGTCACCTGGTGTTCAGAGTACCCACGTTTTGCATGGACAGTGTACTCACGTGATAGAGTGCAGGTCTATCGCCGTTTTGTACGAATACACTGTCACATGACTAAGTACAACTCAGCCATGTGGGTTTCCTCACGATGTTTTCCCTCACCGTCAACAACCATGATAAAATAAACCCCACATATGTCTTTAGAAAAGACAAATTGGTGTAGGCCCGAGCCAGGATTTGAACACTAGTTGTTTGCACGATAACCGAGTGTTCTACCCACTGGGCGATCACGGCTGCTACATACTGTACTGTACATAGTATACTGTATACAATCATCGGTATTAATTCTTTGTCAGTCCGTGATAACCAGTAGGTGTGCCGAAACATTGGGCAAACATATCACGTATGTGATTTAAAATCGTATTTACAAAAAAATCCGATATTTATTCCGATTGTTATATATTACAAGGACAATGAATTATATACAGCGTGTTAGTTTGACGGCGATTGTTACTTCAATATTAATTCGTATATTAAAGTTTAATGCTTAATATCCACCATATGAAATAAACAAAAAGATTAAAACCGCTTTAGCAGAAAAACTTACTTTCTCCATCAGATGGAAAATTGTGGTTATCTACACTAGCCTAGCGCACACACTCCTACCCGTATAATGTCTCACCCACACACAGAGAACAGCGGGCGCGTCATGTGACCATCTAGTCTTGCGCACACTTGCTCGTGACCGTATAAACCGCACTATGACAGCAATGCAAAAATTTTTTGAATTTCGCGGCTATGTTATGTTTGATTTTTCTTTGAACTTATCAACGCGCCTAGTGTGGCTGTGGTCTTAGTCGCCTCGTATTTCAATCCAGTATTAAATATGGGGTAGTGTAATTCAAACATTTTCAAGTAAAAAGATTGATGGATGTAAACAAAGCTAGAGAGGTTTGCCAGGATCGTACGAAGTGGCGATCGATAGTCTCTGCCTACCCCAATGGGAACTAATGGCGTGAGAATATGTATGTAAAAAATCTATCTCTATTAATTAACACCGACGATTATAACAAAACTGTCGTCCTAAATAATCAGCTACCGCTATTTTTTTTGTTTTACTTTACGTCTCTGCCTCCCCAATGGGAAGTAACGGCGTGAGTATGTATGTAATGTATGTACTTCATGAGCGTAAGATAATAAAGTTAAAAACAAATAGAGACCCTCGAAACGATGCATTTACGTGGCATAAAATAAAGTGCGCAAGAGATACCTATTCATTCATTAACCGACATCGAAATTGGAGGAGTTCTTGGTGTTTACTAAACTCTCTCGGGGCTAAAGGGCTCTAAACGGGTGTATCTGTACTCTATCACAGTTAACTAAAGAATATGAATAAAAATAACTCACCCCGTTTTGATTGGCAGTGGCAGATCCGGGCTATCACCTTTATTTGCGCAAAACGCAGAACATTTTGAGAATTAACATTATAAAACACCAACACTGAACTTTGCTGATTCGTGTACGCCATATTTACTCAACACAATCACAACACAAGATACTAAAACTGAACTCACACTCCGAAAATTAATGCGAAAAATCAAAGTGACATCCAATCATAAGCGACACAAACACAATGAGCTACAAACAACTACTTAGTACTAATACTGTTCCTTTGATGTAATGCCGACAAGCCCGCCCGACTTGTTGATACATGCAGATTTTGAATTTCGCGGCGATCGATGTTTACGAATTATGAATTTTTCTCTGAAAATACTGCCGCATTCCAACGCAGTATTAACTATGGGGTAGTGTTATTCAAATTTATCATGTCAAATAATAACATGTAAAAAATAAGAAGATATTAGAAGCTAAGTTCGATTGATTACTTTACTGGCCTTGATTTGATTTGGCCGCCGGTTAAAGGTCACGGGGCGGGTCGCAGCTGTCAGCTGAGTTGCCCGCCTTGTCATCGCGTTTCACGCATACATTGAGCGTGTTGGTGTCAATAGTACTACTTTCTTAGTGCAAATTTTAACAAAATTTGAAAAAAAATAAGTGTGTTTTTTTTCAACGAATTCTGCCTCTATACGTGATAATTAATCATACTTTTCAAGGAAAACAGTCATTACAATTACACCCTGTATAATAAATAAAATAATAAAATATAAAAGAATATTTACAAAATAAAATCATTTTTAGATGTTGCTATGTTTTGAGTCTTTGATATTAAGATGATGAAAATTGGAGTACGAAATATTACTTACTTAATTTTCTTCCTAATTTACTTACATACATACATACATATACTCACGGCTATAAATCCCAAGAAGGGGTAGCCAGAGCTAAGGAATTAGAAATTCCTCAGCCACTTTTGGAAATGTAAGTGGGGAAAAGATGGTAAAAATAAAGGTTTTTGGTGATGGGTCTCCAACCGACTCGGCCAAAAATTCCTTAAAAGCCCCAATACCGTACACCCACCGGAAGAAATGGGGTAGTGCTAGTCTAAGCAGACACTACACAGTATACGGTATACATTGAAAAAATATGCCAAGTAACCCTAATGCTAGATTTATACTACTATTACTTTACTATTTAAGCATACATTTTACTAGCAATACTATGCTAGTATTGCTAGTAAAATGTATGCTTAAATAGTAAGGGTTTTGTTTGTAATAGTGAAACATCATCAGTCCTATGCCCTATACAAATACATTTTTTATTTGGTTGTAGCCAAAGTTTTATAAAAATATAGACTTCTCAAAACCATATCAGTATAGTACCCATTTTCGTTTCACAAAATTGTTGTTGACTGTACACCACATATAATATTCAACTCATATCGAGTTAAGAGAGTTTCCCTGTACAGAAAATAAGAATTGATTTGTCTGAGCACCCGTGTTGGGAATATTGGGGAATAAATTACTTGCTTTCAAATTGTTTACCACAGAAATCACTTGGATATGATTTATATACAAACGACATTTGTATTTAGGCAAGGAAAAAACAATGTTTTTGTTATAATTAGGTATATAGCTATATTGCTGTTTATATATTACATACATACATATACTAACGGCTGTAAATGTCGAGAGGGGGTAGCCAGAGCTAAGGAATTAGAAGTTCCTCAGCCACTTTTGGAAAATTGAGTGGAGAAAAGATGGTAACAATAAAGGCTGTTGGTGATGGGTCTCCAACCGCATCGCCCAAAAATCCCTCAAAAGCCCCAATACCGTTAGTCGCCTCTTACGTACACCCACCACCGGAACAAATGGGGTAGTGCTATTACAAGCCTACAATACACAGAAAATATATATTAATATAGCAAATATATAGTTTGTATACTAATTTATTCATATTGCTTTGCTTGAACAAGGTCCAAAGTAATTTTAAATTGCTGTGACTATTTGTAACCTTATAATAGCTATAGAATGCAATAAATAAATTTGAATTCATTTTATAATATTGCTAAAGTTGCCGTTTAGTGTCGACATAGAATGTCACTTCCCCTTTCTACCAACGGGTGTTGCAAGAGGCGACTAAGGTTATGGGGCTCTTTTAAGTGGTTTTTAGGCAATGGGGTTGGAGACCATGACCAAAGATACTTTATTCCTACTATCTTGACCCCTATCAACTTCCAAACGTAACTGAAGAGTTTTCTGCACTGAAGCTCTGGCGACCCCTTTTTAGATTAATGGCCTTATTTGTATGTTATGTATATTTTCACATGAAATGTTTGCAATCCATTTATCAGGTAAAACTGGGTACTCTTAACACTTATTTATACTTACTACTGAAATGGCGATCGATCATTTCTGCCTACCCCAATAGAAACTAAATGCTTGAGTATATGCATGGAATATGTCATTTATATGTATGATAATAAAGTCCTTTATTACTAGCAATATGCTGCCACTTTGAAGCACCCATTACAGAATCATATCGGCTATATCGTGGTAATAATTAATTATTATGCACGTTATATCAAGTCTGGTTTCGATGGACTAATTCGATTATTAATATTTTATACTTCAGGCTTCAACCAAAAAAAACGAACCAAAGCTTGGGAAACTTAAAAGAAAATACATACATATACCCACGGCTTTAAATCCCTAGAAGGGGTGGCCAGAGCTAAGCAACTAGAAATTCCTCAGCCACTTAAAAGCTAACTAATAGTGAATTAAAGACGTAGAATTGTATTTTTTTTATATTTGCTACAAGTTTTTCATGAGAGTTAACAGTTTTTAAATTCTGAAAATCGGTAAAACTCTTTTGGGATTAAACTATGAACTTCCAAATGTGGTTGAGGAGTTTTTAGCTCTGAAGCTCTGGCTTCCCCTTCTTGGGATTTATGGCCGTGAGTATATGTATGTAGATATTAGTCCCTCTATTTATTTCAACACTAGTGGATCGGCTCAGTTTCGCACGGGTAGCGTAGTTTTAAAAATATCTGACGTTTCTTCAATCACAGCTCAAGCGTTATGAAATTAGCGCCTTTATTACAACTTTTAGCACTCCTGTCTGAATATAGTGTGTAACTTTGTGATTTTGAAAGCGGTTTTATGATCGGTTTAGATCAGGATCTCCGAAAATAAGATAATTTTTATGTTTTAGTTAGTGCAACAACTGGCGCCATCTAGTATGAAATGTTTAAATTAGTAAGGATTTGGTTTTGGTCGCGTGCGACTATTATGTTTCAGTACAATGTTGGTGTTTCTATACCGATTTCTATGATTATTTTTTTATTGAGTAGGTAATTATGTTAACTTTTTTAAATAAGGGATGGTTGAGAGTATTATAAACGTAAGAGAAAACAAATATAATCAAAATGCTCCGAATCATTGCTAAGCTATCAGGAGTTACACGTGTTGTTGTAAGTCAACCATAAGAGATAGACATATGCTGATGAGGAACATTTTTTAGACAATTTTATGTAGAATATTTCCGTGATTTCTATGTTACTTTAACCATTAAGGCTGCTCACGCGACGAAAGCTTAAAAAATGGAGTAACTTCTCCCGTTTCCCCAAAATTTTCCAAATTTCCCCTTCACTGCTCTGCTGAAAAGTATACTATAACCTGCCAAGAGTATTAAGAATAATTGTGCCAAGTTTTGTTAAAATTCATCTAGTAGTTTTTGCTTCCATAAGGAACATACAAACTGACAGACAGACAGACAGATAAAAATTTTACTAATTGCATTTTTGGCATCAGTATCGATCCCTAATCACCCCCTGATAATTATTTTGAAAATATATTTAATGTACAGAATTGACCTCTCTACAGATTTATTATAAGTAGATAACAACCGTATCTACATTTATAAACGTTTTATATATAAAAGATGTATGGAACTAACGCCCGATTTCTGAATTGAGAATTCAAGCTGAGAACGACTTAAGTATCGTTTTGTCTCATTCAGTTGTTAAGATTTCAATGCGACAGAACGATACTTAAGTTGTTCTCAGCTGGAATACTCAATTCAGAAATCGGGCGTAAGATAACTCGAAACACAAGTTAAATTAGTCAGTACAAATGTTATAGTAGGTACTTCTACTTATACTAGCTGTATATTGTTTTAGCTATCAAGTTACGCTAAAGTTTGTCTCGGTACAATCCACTTTATCTCAAATATGCTTTGGTTGTGTTTGGTAATGGATTGTCCTAGCACTAAATAATAGAATATTTAGCTATCTACCTTTAGCATACATAATATAAACTAAGAATTTTAGAATTATTTTGTTATAGATCCGGTCTAACAGTAAAGAGTACTTTTCGGGTTTTTTACGTCTGGGTATTTGCGTTTTTTTTTGTAATAGCAAAATCAATAGTTTTTAAAAAGGAAATGTATTCAAATTCTCTTTTATAGAAAATACTTTCATTTATTTTTATGATTGAACCTTTTTCTGAGACATTCAATAAATGATAACAATTGATGTTTAGAACTCTTTAAAACTACTTTATAAAGTACTACTAAAACAGACAGAATACACAAAGTCAAATTATTTTTCTTACAATACTTTCTATGTTATTCCAAAAAGAGTTAGGAGTCAAATTTTCCGCGAAAAAGTCTTAGTTTAAAGCTAATCATATGGTAGGAATAAAGTATTGTTGGTGATGGGTCTCCAAACGCATCGCCCAAAAACTTGCTGAAAAGCCCCTTACCCTTATCTTCCGAGCGACGTTCCAATCAGGTTACAGTCTCCAGCGAACCTCAGAGTCGTAACGCTATTATAAGTACATGGTTTGAGCTGAAACTACTCATATTAGCTAAGATATTAGGTTAATGTATAGTTTTTAAACATAAACTTACTAATATACCTATGCTCACGCCCGTTGTTCCCATCGGGCAGAGATTATAGATCGCCATTTTGTGCGATCCTGACGAATTTCCCTTGCTCCTGTCACATTTATGGAAACAGCAGAGATATACTGTCCAGTACACCCTTCGGTGTACCAACTTATAATTTGTATTTGTGCTTAGCTTGAAAAATATTTACATACCGCGATGTAGGAATATGAGTGAGACGCTGCTATGTGCGTTTGAGTCCGCAGTAGTGTGCGCTCAAACATGACTGCCATACATTCATCTTTCTTCTCATACATGCTATTATTATTTTCACTACAGACTTCCGCAGTCATGATAAATCTAAATCTTAATTAAAGCTCATCAATTTACTCCTACCTCTACCTACCCACAGCACAGTTAATCCGACATGATGTTGTCACAGTAGAAGAGCGAAGTTCCAATCAGGTTACAGTCTCCAGCGAACCTCGGAGTCGTAACGCTATTATGAGTACACGGTTTGAGCTGCAACTACTGATATTAGCTGAAATCTTATGCCCAATACACAATGAGCCCGCCGGCAGCCGACTTTGCCGGCGACACATCCCGGCGGCCTACGGTAAAAGAAATTATGTCTGGCCTATGTATGAAAACTAGACCGCCGACAAAAAGTTGCCGACATATGGGTCAGTGGCTCGGCGGGTTCAGTGTGTATTGTGCTTTAGGTTAATATATAGTTTTTAGACATACTTACTCTTACTTATATACTTACGCTCGTTGTTTCTATTTGGGTAGGCAGGGACTATAAATTAATTTCTACGATCCCGACAAATCTCTCTTACTTCTATCACATTCATCGTTCTTCTCATACTCATCGTTCTTCTCATACATGCTCTATTCTTTTCATTTCGGACTTTCACATTAATTCAAAACAAAGTCTTAATTAAAGCTTATCTATTTTGCCACCCCTACCTACCCCACAGTACAGTTAATCCGACATGATGCAAAGAGCGACGTTCCGAATCAGGTTACAGTCTCCAGCGAACCTCGGAGTCGTAACGTGATTATGAGCTACACGGTTTGAGCTGCAACTACTGATATTAGCTGAAATCTTAAGTTGATATATAGCTTTTAAACATACTTTTGGCTATGAATAGAGGTAGCCAGAATTGACAATTCCTCAGCCACGTTCAGAAGTTATTTGAGGGGAACGGTAGTAAAAGTAAACTATTGTTGGTGATAGGTAATCAGTCAGATTGCCCAACATCCATTTTAAAAGACTCATAACCTAAGTAGCCTCAAACGTCACCCGCGGGAAGAATTGTGAGTGCTATTCTAAACCAACACTACTCAACAATGTTCACCTATTTTAATACAGTATAGACATGCACTTTACCATTCTGCGCAAAACTATTCTCTATTTAAAAACAAACTACCTCCGAAAAACAAACAAAACAAAATACAAAAATCCATATAAGCCTCTATTAAACTGAACGCTCACAAAAGCCAAAACGCAGGGTTCGCAAACATTGGGCTAACATATTCCCGCCAACACAGCCCATGTTGAATGTCGGCCTAATAATGGACAACCATTTGATGTATGACTCTAATTGTTAGCAGCCTGCATTATATAAGGTCCCAGGGTACACTGGATAAATTATTACTTCGGCCTTTGAGTAGGGAGTCATCTATTGATTATGTTGGTGCTATTGAACTGCCATTTATTATACATTCTAGCTCTGGCCCATAATTGATATTACCAAGTTTAATAAGGCTTTCAGAAGTTTGCAGGCTTCTTAATTATTCGTTTTGTGATGGCTATGAAATAATTAGGTCTTGGTTTTTTGAAATTTCGGTAATAGTTTATGGGAAAATTTTAATTGTATGAACGACAAAATTAGGGCGCTTTTGTGAACAGTGACGGTTTTATTCTGGGTTCTGGAGACAGTGATTAAGGTTCAATAATAAAATAAAGATTAAATAAAGTAACTACATATCTTTTATATATGTTTGTGTATATATGTATGATAAAATACCTTTTAATATTAAATATGGTTAAAAAATTTAATTAAATTAATATTTAAACGGAATATTTCTCAAAACCAATTAGAGTAATTACATTAAAGTTAAAATGGCTTGGTGTCACCGGGGCTCTGTGCAATTTTTGCCGGTATACAAAAAAAAACATTTTAGTGGATTTTAAATAATCTGGGTTAGTTTTTTACTGATCACCACAAAATAAACTTTGGAGTATGAAAAAGAAGTACATAAGAATTTAATATTTATAGTGTCTATAATAAGACTTTACAAAACCAAATAATTTTCTTTTAATATTGTAATAAACGGTTTCATAATATATATGTTATAGCTGCGCATCATTGTTATTGCACAAGGTGTTTTACGGTACAGTAGCTTTTTAAAAAATTATTGGACTATGAGGCTGATTATAACTTTTTCTTTACTCAACTTTTTAAAAGGGGATTATATATAATCTAACTCTGGCTACCACTTTTCTCAAAGCACATTCTATTATACAAATATTTTTTAGGCTTCCCATATTCACAAGGTATCGATTCAAATCCAAAATTTAGTCTCAGTTCCCGAAGTCATACGAATAGTTCATTCATTAGGTTCCCAGCGGCGAGGCAATCCATCGAGCTGCCACAAGGCTGGGTTTTGTAATTAGTGTAGTGACATGTATGCGAAAACCTGCACAAAGTATCGTCAGGATCTATCAGGTTGGTACACTGCTTAGCCTGATTTGCAAGTGAAAGATTATCAGTTAACGTTAAAAGAAACTACATACATACATACATACATATACTCACGGCTATGAATCCCTTGACGGGGTAACCAGAGCTAGGGAATTAGAAATTCCTCAGCCACTTTTGGAAGTTGCGTGGGAAAAAGATGGTGAAATAATGGTTTTTGGTGATGAGTCTCCAACCGCATCGCCCAAAAATCCCTTAAAAGCCCCAATAACGTTAGTCGCCTCTTACGTACACCCACCGGAAGAAATGGGGTAGTGTTATTCTATGCCGACACTACACGGCAAACTAGTGCCGAGTAAAGAAGCAAAAACACGTTAAGACGTTAAGACTGACAAATGGAAGGAGTTGTAGGACGAAAAGCCTAAGGCTATAACTTAAAAAAATTAAGTTAGATTTTCCTAAAAATATTATTTCAAAAGAAGAATAAGAAGTAGTTTGAGGTTTGTAATGATAAATCTTTGGGCACTTAGGGATATTAAAAGGTAATTTATTTAGAAGAAATGAGATCCCTCAGTAAAGTGTGTATATTACACACTTTACTGTGTAATATTATTACACACTTACCTTATATTATAAGGTTATGTGATCGGGTGAGGAATTATGTTATTCGTGAAAGGTGTGGTGTAAAAGATGGTATTGTAAGAAAGATAGAAAAAGGAATGTTGTGGTTTGGGCACATAGAGAGGATGGATGACCGTAAATTGGTGAAAGAGATATATAGAGCCAATGTGGAAGGTAATGTTAGTAGAGGACGACCTCGGAGGACACATTTGGATCAAATAGAAAATGTGCTCAAGAAGGCAGGTGTCCGCAGTATGAAGAATAAAAGAGCATGTATGAAAAGTGTTGTCAGTATGAAGAATAAAAGAGCATGTATGAAAATCAGTGCAGAGACCTTTGTATTTAAATGGTCAACTTATGTTGTTATTTAAAAAAAAGTTTTTTATTTTCTATCTTTGCCTTTTTCTATCTTTATCTAATACGTTCTGTATTACATTGTTTTTTTATTATTATTATACATTTTTTCATGTTTTTTTTTCCAATGTTGTTTTTGTCAAGCTTTATTTTTTTCTTTTTATGTTTAACTGTATGTCTCTTGCTTATCTGTGCAGCGAATAAATGTCTCTCTTTCTCTTTCTTCCTAAAAGATTGATGGATGTAAACGAAGCCAGAGAGGTGTGACAGGATCATATGAAGTGGCGATCGATAGTCTCTGCCTACCCCGATGGGAACTAACGGCGTGAGAATATGTATGTACGTATGTTTATTTAGAAATAAGGTTGCTGATAAAAGTAAATCCAAGCAAAAAGTGGGTACTCTGAGTAGGTACCAGGTGAAAATGACACGTGATGTTCAGAAGTATTAGTACCTCTGCCAACACCTTCGAGGATATACGGCGTGAACGTTTGAGTTGAGTTCACGGTTTTCTTAACGACTGATTAGAAGATTTATTATTTTGTAAATATAACAATGTGATAAACGAATAATTCTAAGCTTATTTTATAAGTAGCTTTATTCTAAATTAGGTCTACGGCCCGTTGGTCAAAATTAATTTACCCAACCTTTTTTACGACACCCAAAGGCCCACATTACAGGCATGTGTTCCGAAATAATTATATAAATTATCTTTGCCCGATTAATTAATATGCGGACCGAAGTTTGTTAACATCTGGCGTCTGCTTGTCAACATGGCTACTGTGTTATTTTTCGGTATTAGTCCTTTGGAGCTTTGTTCTAAATATTTATCTTTTCTTTGGTTTGCAAAATTTAATTCTATTGAAGGCAATACCCGCATATGCATGAAAGAAACCACATATATACGGCTATAAATACCATGAAAGGGTAGCCTAAGCTACAGTATTAGAAATTCTTTATTACTTTTGGAACTTGAGTAGGGATAAAATTATCAAATAAGAGATAGGTATCCAGTCAATTCGCTAAACAGTCACAAAAAATATATAAAATCCTAAGCTGTGTATGTAGTAAATATAACTGATATGGGGTTTTCAATGATTGTTGGGCAATGGGTTTTCAGTGACTGGAGACCAATCATCAACGATACTCTAGTTTCAATGCCTTCTCTTCAAATCAACTTCCAAAAGTGATTTAGAAATCTTTATACTGATTTTCTTGCTACCCCTTGTAGGGAACTAAATCCGTGTGTATAAGAATAAGTACATACCATAATTAGTAGCAAATAGCCATGTAGGCCATCTCAAGACTTAGTAAAACTTTATAACGCCTGGACGAATAAAAATAAATTGAGCACGTAAAAGAAAATTACTAAAAGAGTAAGAAGTGAGAGAAGTTTTTAAGGATATACTCATATCTCCATATACTCACGTCCATAAATCCCAAAAAGGGATAGCCAGAGCTTCAGAGATAGAAAATCCTTAGCCACATTTGGAATTTGATAGAGGAGAAAATGCTAGAATACTTTATCGTTGTTGATGATGGTTCTCTAACCGCATCGCCGTAAATTTATTTAAAAAGTACCTAAGTCACCTCTTCTAAAATACCCGTGGGTAGAATTGGGTAGTGATATTATAAACCTGCGCTACACAGCACAAGGATAGTACAAGTAGATAGGCGATCAATAGTATAAACCATCCCATGTAGTAGTCAACCTGATTTTAAGAATGTATGTGAAAATAAATTGGTACAACGGTTATGATTTAATGACATGTGTTCAGCTGGCTCATTAAGCCCTCTTAATAACTTTAGGACATAAATATCAGTAATTATGAAACTATTTGCATTTATATTATAGTTAATTTGTAGGAACGTTATTAAGTAGAACATGGGGCTATTTATATTTATGGGGCAGCTTGTGTCTATTAAAGAAGGTAAATGATAAATTTATTCACAAACAGAACAATGCATATGAATCAAAGGAGCAAGCATTTATAAATGAATGCAGTAGAGATGAGGTCCCTCCGAAAGTGTTGTAAAATCCGTAAATGGAGCAGTATGAAAAAATATATTGCTAAAAAAGTAGGACTAAGTGCTTAGGTGTAAGGATGTTTTAGGCAAATACAGAGGATCTAAACGAGTGAAAGAGATATATACAGCTAATGTGGATCGTAATGTCGGTAAAGGAGACCATGAAGGACAATATAGGGAAGAAAAGATGCTCTCAGAATATGATGTTTTAAGTGTATCTATGATGGATGTGCACAAAGCTTAAGAGGTCAGGATCGTACAAAGTGGCGATTGATAGTCTCGGCATACCCGAATGGGAAATAATGGCGTGAGTATATGTACAAATAACTACATACATACATACATATACTCACGCCATTAATTCCCATTGGGGTAGGCAGAGACTATCGATCGCCACTTCGTACGATCCTGACAAACCACTCTAGCTTCGTTTACATCCATCAATCTTTTCATACATGCTCTTTTATTTTTCATACTTCGGACGCCAGCCTTTTTGAGCACACTCTCAATTTGGTCCAAGTGTGTTCTCCGTGGTCTTCCTCTACTAACATTACCATCCACACTAGCTCTATAGATCCCTTTTACCAATTTTCTATCATCCATCCTCTCTATGTGCCCAAACCATCTCAACATTCCTTTTTCTATCTTTCTTACAATATCATCTTTCACACCACACTTTTCACGAATAACACTATTTCTCACTCGGTCACATAATCTAACATTACAAATTTTTCTGAGGGACCTAATCTCTAATGCATTCACTCTGCTCTCATGCTTCTTCTGCCACACCCAACATTCGCTTCCATACATAAGCGTAGGAACAAGAACAGCATCATGCACAGCCTTTCAGACAAATAACTAGAGTTGAATAAATGGTTGTTGTCAGATATGTTGGGTTCTAAGAGAGTATTTATTTAAGCTTAAGCAGTGGATCAGATTTGGTTTTGTTATTCTATCATTATATTTATGATTTCGCGTTCGATAGAAAAGCTGATTGTTGAAAACGAGATTATTGGTTCGGTTTTCAGACAACCAGGATTTTCCAAGAATCTAATGATTTCTTTTCTATATCCAAATTTTGTTTATAATGAGAGATTTAATGAATTTAACATGAATTCAAGTATTCTCTTGTGTCAAAATAAAATAAATCCCAAAAAAGGTAGCTAGAGATACAGAATTGGAAATTATTGAGTCATATTTGGAAGTTGACTGGGTAAAAGTTTGTAAATATAAGATCATTTTCATAATAAACATAACATAACATAAACGTTCACGCCGAATATCCCCGAAGGGGTTGGCAGAGTTACTTATACTTCTGAACATCACGTGACTTTGTCACCTGGTGTTCAGAGTACCCACGTTTTGCATGGACAGTGTACTCACGTGATAGGGGGCAGGCCTATCGCCGTTTTGTACGAATACACTGTCACATGACTAAGTACAACTCAGCCATGTGGGTTTCCTCACGATGTTTTCCCTCACCGTTAACAACCATGATAAATTAACCACACATATGTCTTTAGAAAAGACAAATTGGTGTAGGCCCGACCCAGGATTTGAACACTAGTCGTTTGCACGATAACCGAGTGTTCTACCCACTGGGCTATCACGGTTATCAAGATCATTTTCAATCGTTCAGAATTGTTTGAAGTGGACCTATTATATATTGCATAGGCTTATTGTCTATTATTTTCTTACATTAAGTTATGCTTTATGGCTTTATCGATTCATCATAAGTTATGACATCATAACTTTATATAAATATTATTTCAATTTACATTCCATAGCCATTCTCAATAAGCTGTGGTACTGTTATCCCGTTACATAATGAATTGCACGTCAAACCCAACTGGCACGGTACTGCTATGAAACAAATTAATATTGTACACTCTCCGCATTTTGATGAAGCGATTTTGGGATGAAATTGGCTGTTCTTATTTATATCTTATTTTTTGTATTCACATATATTAATAATCTGTGTGGGTTCTTGGAAAAGCACTAACTCATTTCTTAACCCGAATTTAGTAAAAGGGCTATAAGGCTTTTTAAGTGATAGTTATGTATGACGACGTCTGTGGCCGAGTGTATTGATTAGGTTACTAGTTTTTCGGATCGGAGGTTGCGGCTTCGATCCCCGCTGTGAGCAACACTTATGTGATGAGCATAAATGATTGTTTCATAGTCTTGAATGTTACTTATATGGTTACATAAACATAAACGTTCACGCCGAATATCCCCGAAGTGTTTGGCAGAGATACTAATACTTCTGAACATCACTTGACTATGTCAACTGGTGTTCAGAGTACCCACGTTTTGCATAGATAGTGTGCTCATGTGATAGGGGGCAGGCCCTTCGCCGTTTAAGTTACCGTTTAGTTCTACTTAGTTTGAAGCTATCTTGGTCTGTGTATAATATGTAAAGCAAAAAAGTTTGTCAATATGGCTGGAGGCCCATCACCAGCTATTGAAACTATAGTTTACAATATTTTATTTAACACACAGAAATGCCTAAAGAATTTCTAATTTTGAAGGTTACGTTTCCTAATTTGTGGTTTACAGCCGTAAATATATGTATGTATGTTTGACTATCAAAAGAAATATTTCTTAACTACGATCTGAAAAGTTAATTTATTGTAATCGGATAAAGCAGAGATTTAGTTAGTATAGTTAAATCCAAACATGGATAAATATTTACATATTGAATAAATAGCCGTACGTGGTCGGCTTAGAAAATCACTTACCCGTTTATTCCGATAGACTTTATTAGTAAGTTAGGTAATGTCTCATGTACATGCACAGCAATATTTCTAACCTAACATGTCCAGCTCTAAGATATAAGCCCGAGGATAAACTGTATTTTTCTATGTTTTGGACAGATGTCATAGATTTAGATACCTAACATGACTATAATCTATAGACCTTACCGTGCTTACAATGCTAAGGTTGTCTAGAGATGACACAGTCAAATTTACTTATATTTAAGTAAACCAGTTTTACATACATACATACATATACTCACGGCTATAAATCCCTAGAAGGGGTAGCCAGATCTAAGGAATTGGAAATTCCTAAGCCACTTTTGGAAAGTTGAGAGGGGAAAAGATGGTGAGATAATGGTTGTTGGTGATGGGTCTCCAACCACATCGCCCAAAAATCCCTGAAAAGCCCCAATACCGTTAGTCGCCTCTTACGTACACCCACCAGAAGAAATGAGGTAGTGCTATTCTAAGCCGACACTACATAGCTAAAGAAAAAAACAGTTTTCTTGTTAATATTCCTTTTTTAATTTGCAGTTAAGAGTATTCTAAGAATAGAATTCTTAATTCTTATACACTTAGGTGGCGGCCAGTCAGCCTAACGAAATGAGAAAACAAACTCTGTCCCTTTTAAAAATTGTACTTACTTACTAATACCTAAGCACAGAGAAGAGGTAATGCTATTCTAAGTAAACCTTAACGTCAAAGCTAGTGTTTTGTATCTCATAAACCAATTTCAAAGGAGTTATTTCGAAAGTATTGTCGTTTGAAATCGCTTCCAATATGTTTATATTGAAATTCTTTGTCAGCGTAGCGAGAACATAGTTGAAGATAAGCGAGCGTATAGTTGTAGGTTTTACTTAGTATTGCAAAAAAAGCTTTAATAATATTTTTTTATATACTGAATAAAAGTTTCTGAAATTCTACTTACGGTTGATAATTTGATAAAGTAATCATTGTACGAGGGGCATGCCAAAAGAAACTAGATACTCAAAAATTATAAAATTTATTCTTTATTACAAGTATCGATCTTTTCAAAGTATTCACCCTGAGCGCGAATACACTTTTCCATACGTCTGAACCAATTGGAAAATACCTGTGACCACTCTTCTTTAGATACCTCAGAAATCTAAAAATTATAGGCAACCAGCGCATCTTCTTTGCTTTCAAACCTCTTCCCCTTTGGTTTTTCTTTGATTTTAGGAAACAAGTAAAAATCACAAGGCGCAAGGGTCAGGGGAATATGGCGGGTGAGGTAGAATTGACACATTTTTCGAGTTGAAAAAGTCTAGTGTTCTGGCAGACGTGTGCGGCGCCGCATTGTCGTGGTGCCAGAGAAGGTGCCGGATTCCTGACTTCGGTCGCTTGTCACACCAAGCTGATATTACTGTTGGAGCACAAACTGTCACATACCATTTAGAGTTCACCGTTTTTTCATTCTTTAGCACAACAGTAGCAATATGACCCGTTTTGCAGAAAAACGAGGCGACCATTTGTTTCTGTGTGCTTCGTGCACGGCGACATTTCGTTGGAGTTCCTAGTTCTCGCTCTAGCTCTACATATGTAATTCGTCGGTTTTCGCGAATAAGTTTTTCGAAGTGCGAAGTGGCGATCAATAGTCTCTGCCTACCCCAATGGGAACTAGAAACTAGATGGCGCTTGCCATGTGAGTTCAGGAGTATTGGTACCTCTGCCAACCCCTTCGGGGATAAAACGGCGTGAACGTTTATGTATGTTTTATGTATAGAATTCATTTTACTTTATTTTGACACAACGATGCCGACGTTCTGTCCTACCGCGGCCTCCCTCGGCATCGTTGTGTCAAAATGAATTCTATACGCATGGTAATAAGATTTAAAATGCTATATCTGTACCGAAATCCTTTGCCATGCCATGCCGGCAGTGAGCGCCGGCCCTTAAGGGATTCTTATTTAGAGCTCGCTTAAATCTTAAGACCGACTGCACAGATAGTAAGCAGACGGAGGTTTACCTAACTACCTCAGCTCAATTAATTTCAATTGCATTTTGCATTGAACTCCTAGTTAGTTTAGTTAGTCCTCATCGACGATATACGGCGTGAACATTTGAAATTAATAAGAGCAAAAGAAATAAAAGAAAAACCAACCACTCACAAAGCATACTACAATATAACGACTACAGCGATTCAGGAAAGGTGTCGACAGCAAATTAATTGGGAACCCAAAATAAACTGTTTCGTTTGCCACATACGGGCAGCTTTAGGTTTGTGTGATATTGAGTTTACAATACAAGGATTTAATTTAATTTATTGTGTACTAAACTAAATACTGCTTATTATAGGCTTTAAATAAAAGTTACTGTGTAGTGTCGGCTTAGAATAGCATTACCCTATTTCTGCCGGTGGGTGTACGTAAGAGGCAACTAACGGTATTGGGGCTTTTAAGAGACTTTTGGGCGATGCGGTTGGAGACCCATCACCAATAACCTTTATTTTACCATCTTTACCCCTATCAGGTTTCCAAAAGTGGCTGAGGAGTTTCTAATTCCCTTAGCTCTACCCCTCTAGGGATCCCTAATCCCTTCTGGGGATTTACAGCCGTGAGTATATGTATGTATGTAAAATAAATTAAACCATTTCTTCTAACGGGTGTCGTAAGAGGAGACTTAGGCTATAGGGCTTTTCCATAGTTTGTTAAGATATGTAGCTGTAGCTGATTAGCTGGGCAAATCCTTCAACATTTCATAAAAAAATCTACTTAAATTTTCACGTTGCTTAGAGTTTTTTGTTCCGTAGATCTGGCTACCCGTTTTTGTGATTTACAGCCGTGTTTATATGTACCTATTTATTTACTACTATGCCTTTACAATCTAAGTTTTTATAGTAATTTCCTACTAAAATTCAAATGTGAACTAATTAATTTCCCGATTCTGAGGCTCTGATCACCCCTTTCACGAATCATAGCACAACGCATCACAAAAATTATATGATCACGATTGTTTCAAAAGAAAACCTACCATTTTATCGTATTTATGTTTATGTTTGGCAGCCATTGTTGTTACGATACCCAACAGGGCCAGCCAATCAGGGGAGGGTTATAAAAGGGATGCTCTCTCGTAAACTGTCGTGAGAGATGAGGAAAAATTGGATTCGGTTCTATAGAGCTGTTTGTAATTTGTTAGGTTATTTTTTGGTGAAAATACAGTTAATGTAATAAAAAATATATTTAACAAAATACATATTCTCACGGCCATGAATCCCAAGAAGGGGTAGGCAGAGCTTAAAAGCTACAAACTCCTCAGCCTCATTTGGAAGATGATAAGGGACAGGTAGGAATAGAAAAGTAGAAATTAAAGTATCGTTGGTGATGGGTCTCCAACCGCATCGCCCAAAAACCACTTAGTCGCCTCTACGACACCCGTGGGCAGAAAGGGGAAGTCATATTCTAAGTAGGCACTACACGGCTGCCATACAGAACATCTAAACAATTTTGTAGATATCGGGAGTATATAATAAGCTATAGAGGAGCCAGAGTAGCTGAATATAACCTACCAACACGTTTACAGATTTTTATCTGTTCTCTATCTTATAAATGGTCTGTCTTTCATCTGCCTGTAACAGATCTATCGATTTTCATATAAGGACTAAACACACAAAACTAAAATAGTGTTAAAAATCCTAGCTCAATACAAATTCCATCAAATAACGTACAATGGTCACGGAACACCAACTATTTCATAGAACCTTATTGTGTTACGAGATAACCAGTGTAGTTGACCTCTCAATCACTGATCCATTGTCTTTGCCGCGGGTCAGGCTGTCTGGTTATAGTCGTGGGAACATTATAGAGCTTGTATCCTCATATTGTGTACGTTTGGCAGATATTGGGATAATTCGAACAATACATTCACGCTTTATAGTGATCGAAGGATGTCGTAGATGTATAAGGGTTTTTCTTATCATTATTTATCACGATATTATCTAATAAGGTCAAGACGTTTGTCAGGCTCGTACAAAGTGGCGATCGATAGACTCTGCTCACCCTGCCTTGTATAGTGTCGGCTTAGAATAACACTAGCCCGCTTCCTGCCGCGAGTGTCTGAATCAAAATCTTTTACATACTAAACTTCTAAAAGTATCCAAAGAATTGTTAATTCTGTACTCTGGCTACCCTTTTTTAGGAATCATAGCCGTGAGTATAGGTCATTCCCTTTGCCCTTGTCCTATCATTGCCAAGTATAACAAGGCGAGTTTAAATTATGATGTAATTTTATTATTAACCCCACGTCATGTACTGATTGTGTATGAATTGTTAATACGGCGTGTTTGACCCAGTATTATTTGCTTTGTACTGAGTGGTATACTGGAATTGAGCTTTATTTTTAAAACTACAGCCGTAATTTTATGGGTTTTTTAATAATTAATTACATTTATACATATATTACATTTATACATATTTGCCGTGTAGTGTCGGCTTAGAATAACACTACCCCATTTCTACCCGTGGGTGATCGTAAGAGGCGACTAAGGGTATAGGGGCTTCTTAAGTGATTTTTGGGCGATGTGGTTGGAGACCCGTCACCAAAAACATTTATTTATTATTTTCCACCTTTTCCCCAATCAACTTCCAAAAGTGGCTGAGGAATTTCTAATTCCAAAGCTCTGGCTACCCCGTTAAGGGATTTATAGCCGTGAGTATATGTATGTATGTATGTATGTATTTATACATATACTCATGCCATTAGTTCCTATTAGGGAGGCAGAGACTATCGATCGTCACTTTGTACGATTCTGACAAACCTCTCTTGCTTCGTTTACATCCATCAATTTTCTCATACATGCTCTTTTATTCTTCATACTTTGGGTGCTTTGTCTTTGAGCACACTCGCTATTTGGTCCAAATGTGTCCTCCAATGTCGCCCTAATTAGTTACATTTATATGCTCACGGCTATAAATACCTAAAAATGTAACGGGTAATTGTTATTTTAAGTCGACACAACATAGCAATTTAAGATTATTCGTGTACGGTATGGCTAGAGAAACATCACTTACCATCATTTATTTTCACAC
Source organism: Bedellia somnulentella (assembly GCA_963576735.1). NCBI lineage: Eukaryota > Metazoa > Arthropoda > Insecta > Lepidoptera > Bedelliidae > Bedellia > Bedellia somnulentella. The sequence goes on along the minus strand of OY755194.1, from coordinate 1,722,122 downwards.
TTTACTTCCTTAAGTGGCTAACAAATATCTTAATGTACAGCTCTGCCTACCCTGTGAAGAATTTACAGTCGTGAGCATTTGTAGGTATGTTTTTTACAATTGAGCAACAAAATATTGTATTGACGCACTTACAGAAAGCAAGCAATTTAAAACCCATTTTATTTGACTTTTCAGTCCCTTAAATGGTTTTTGGTTTTGCAAATGGCATTAGATGTCATCACACGATAAATGTTGGTTCTTTAACAAAAATTACTTGTTCTGCAGATGTAGTTATCTATCTATGTATATATAATATAGTGTTTGTTTGTAATGAAGAGGCTCCGAAACAAATCAAGTGATTTAAAAGTATATATTTTATTAATAGAAACCTACAGTCTATAGGAAAAACATAGGCTGTACAGTGAATCTAAAAAAAACTTAGATCTTCTAATAAGAAACCCTTGCGAATCTGAGGCGGTCTACTTACTTACTTACTTACTTATACTCACGCCCATTATTCCTATTGGGGTAGGCAGAGACTATCGATCGCCACTTTGTACGAGCCTGACAAACGTCGATCTACTTATGTTTTTAAAAGCTGAACTGCCGTCTATTAAAGTGTATTTATTTGTTTTTTTTTTCTGAAAAACATATTTGGTAAAATATTCTTTTATTTGTGATCCATATTAATATTATCCTCGTAACGGCCGTATAGAAATTGTTATGCCTTGTAAGTTCTATCCAATGTATCTCTAATGGAACCAAAAAAATATGTGCTGACTGCCCATTATTAAAATTAATGATATCTTTAACAAGAACTATTCCTATGGCTTTATTTTTTTTAATAGTTACTATTAGTCACAGGAGTTTTGTTTCTCTAGTGATACAACGGGCGTTACGAGGTTATAGTTATAAAAATTCATCATTTTTGTAATTGTAATTATTATTTTATGGTTAAAAGAACTTACCTAAGTGAATTTCTACCAAAATTATATGAAATGTTACATCCGAAGAGATTTAGTAAACCATGTAGTCCGATCCAGGATACACTGCATGGTCACACCGTTCAGAGCGAAAATAACGATTTTTCAACTCATTCCGTTCACCAATCGGTCTCTCGTCCTCCAATCTCGTTCCTATGTTCGGTTCTTCATTTATTTTAGAGGTATCTTAGCTGTGAATTTGCAACTGAAGGGTTAGATAGGTTCACCTTTCTTTGGGTTAGGGTGGGTACTAAATCTCTTCGGATGTAACATTTCATATAATTTTGGTAGAAATTCACTTAGGTAAGTTCTTTTAACCATAAATTATATTTCAATGTTACATCCTCAAGATTTAGTAAACCATGTAGATGTTTAGAGTTCTGGTTGCAAATGATAACATGTATTTGGTTAAATAAATTATTGCAAACAATAAAATTATTACAATTAAAGGTATTGGTGAAAGTCCATTTCCCATTAAATTTCAAAGTATTTAAAAACTGTCATTTACTACTAAAACTAGTATAATACCAAAAGTCAAAATACATATTTTGTTTATCACATATAGGATGATAAAAAATAAAGCTATACCAAACAGGTCGACTAGCCAGTCTATCTACTTGCTTTCTTAAACTACCAATGGGCATCCCTGATCAGTACGCAGCCAAAAAGTGTTTATGTCATTGTAAATGTAAAATGATTAACGAAAATTTCTTTCAAAATAGAAAGATGAATCTTTGTAGCCAAAGTATTTGAAAGAAGAATTAAAATACATGTAGCAACTATATCTTGAGATCTATACAAGAAGATAAGAATGCTTTCTTAAATTTATTTTTAAGAATAATATTTATAAATTACTTATACTCCCGAGATTAAAATACGATTATATTTATATGCTTAGGAATAAGTCCAAACCAAGAGGAAAGGTTTGATTTGAATTTGTCGCCAAACTGTTGTTGGTTGATTAATTTAAGACATTAAACTTATTAATGAGTGCACTCTGTATTTGATACACCATACCTATAGAGGTATAATAGTACTTACTATTGCCAACCATATATACATGTATATATATATGACCATACCATAGTTAACAATATTTTAGACGATTTCAGTAGAAACTGCTTAACTAATTCGACTAGAAAAATAATCAGAACAAGACAGAATTAACAATGCTTTCTTTTTGTTAGACTTTTGGTAATAGACATTATTATAATGTCTTTAAAGTTTATAAGATTTTCTTAAAGATATTTTCTGACTTAATAAATAAATAAAAAAGAGAGAGCCTTTGAATTTGTTAAGGCCAAAAAAAAAAAAAAAAAGTCTGTATTTCTACACCTTTATTTTATATATGTCGAATGTGCAAAAAAGGGAACATTGAGAATTGCAGTTTCAAGGTACAAATGGAATGAAAAAATATTATAAGCATGAAGATCATGTTGCAATCAAGAATATTATTGTATTAAAATTAAATATAACATATGTATAAATATTATACAATATGTTTTGCTTGTGATGTAAATAGGTATATTTATGACTCGCCTTGACAGAATATGTGTTTTAGTTATACATAGGTTTACGAAAATATTGTTTGGTTGCTAAAAGCGGCGATCGACAGTCACTGCACACCCAAACGGGAACCAATGGCGTGAGATATGATTGTATGTATACATACAAAACAAAAAACGATAGCATGCTCTCGATTACTATCCAATTAAATAAAAGTAAATTATTGACGTAAGAAATATAAGGGAATTTCATACCTACCCTGCTACATACCTGCGATATGCTTTTGTATAGTAATATTTCTAAAACCAACTAGATTCAAACCCAATAAAAGGGAACTATATTCAGTTCGTTTTGACCTCGTATGACCATGAAAAGACCATAGACATAAAAATAACCGCCCTTGCATGCGGATCCATAAGCAGTTATAAATACGTTCTGCAAAAGGCGATTCAGATAAAATGTAATGATAAAAGTTTAGTGTAAAAACTTCCAAAGACCAACTGCTTTTTATATATAATTTTTATATTAGAAAATTATTTATTTAAATATGTAGAAATATATGAACAAGTAACAAATTCAAATTTGTATGTTGGCAATTGCAAACACGTAAGTGGTTTTGCGATGGAGAGGTTTCAATTGTGTCAGTTATGCTATTGGAGCCCTGTATTTACTAAATACCAACAGAGACATTCGTAAAGATAAACGGTAAAGGTAATGGTCTAGAAGGAAAACGATAAAATTTATCAAGTTTGTGAAAACTACATTTTTTCGTGTTCTTTACTTTTGGTAAAGGCATACGTACAATTGCTAAATGAAAACGATTCCTTTGAATCTATTGTGTTATTCGAGATGATTCCCTTATGATCTCTGAATGAATTTCTCGGTTTAAGAACTAATCTACAATCTCAATCACACATATATGAATATTTGTATATAATACATATATTTCATTTACAACACATGAATAAAACGTTTCTGGTACGTGGCCCTCAAAAATTTCAAAAATTAGTTGTAATAATGAATTTTATGAAAAAAAATTCTTACACCCTTCCACGACGTCATAATTTACAAAGATATGAATGGATCATCAGCATCATCAGCACCTATGTGCATTGTGACGACACTGAGTGTACCTGTGAGCGTCTAGCAGGTGGCGGCCGGCGGCGGTGGCGGCAGCGGCAGTGACGCGACATGTCCATCACGGTCTTCATCACGGCAGGTACAAGCACAACCGTAGCGAGCGGTCACAGTTGCGGCGGCGGTCTTGTAATGCCATGTGGGCATCATAATTAGACAGCAAGATAGTCCGTCGTCTTTTGTATGTGGGTAATAATGAAAACTATTTTAATTTTCGTTTGTGAGTAATAATGAAAAACATTATCACCATGTGATTATTCAAAATAATGATGTTGATTTATCCATAACAAGGTTATTGGATATGTAACTAAGAGCCAAAAGGCAATCAAAGCTGATATTGTGTTTGTGATTTTTCCAAACTATTATTACGGCAAAGTCAGCACCTCAAGTGAAATTCACTGAGTAGATTATCAGGTACCTGTCGATATACTTACCATCATACTGTTTCATGTTAATCCTGCTGGGATATATAACCCCAATGTTCAGAGAACTCGTCAGTGATGGGAACTATGGTCGTCTCGACCCTTAGGTTCTTCTTGCTTGGGTCCGTCATTCGTACTGGTTCGTATGACACATTATTTTCCGACAACTCAACGTTTTTATAGTAAAAACTTACGGTCGGTGCACACCGTATTATTTAATATACATGTAGTAACTATTTACTGATTGATGATAATGCTGAAATGAATAAAGCTACTTTCTGGGAAGTATCTCGTACAACCACTTTAGGAAAGCGCATGCCAATTGATCTTCTGGATAATATCTCGTATTACCTCTTTAAGAAGATAAAAAAGTTGTCGATGTATAATATTATTCATTGTGATAACGTACGGTAGGTGCACACCGTATTATTTCATATACATGAAGTAACTATGTACTGATTGATGATAATGCTGAAATGAATAAAGCTACTTTCTGGGAAGTATCTCGTACAACCACTTTAGGAAAGCGCATGCCAATTGATCTTCTGGATAATAACTCGTATTACCTCTTTAAGAAGATTAAAAAGTTGTCGATGTATAATATTATTCATTGTGATAACGTACGGTAGGTGCACACCGTATTATTTCATATACATGAAGTAACTATGTACTGAATGACGATAATGCTGAAATGAATAAAGATACTTTCTGGTAAGTATCTCGTACAACCACTTTAGGAAGGCGCATGCCAATTGATCTTCTGGATAACAACTCGTATTACCTCTTTAAGAAGATTTAAAAGTTGTCGATGTATAATATTATTCATTGTGACAACGTACGGTAGGTGCACATTGTATTATTTAATATACATGTAGTAACTATGTACTGATTGATGATAATGCTGAAATGAATAAAGCTACTTTCTGGGAAGTAGGTATCTCGTACAAAAGAAAAGTATTTAAAAAAAAAACCTTTTCGTATAACGCCTTATCACATTTTGAAATTTTAGTAGTTGGTTATACATATTAATCATGTCACCTTTTGTGGGATATCTTGTAAAACCAGTTCAAGAAAATACATTATGAAAATCAATGTTCTGGTTAATATTCCTTATTATCTCTTTAAGAAAATTTTAATATTGAACATCTTTACTGTTTTTATGATTCATGACACTTTCTACGCTGTATCGCGTAGGTAAAACCACTTTAGATATACATTACCTCAATCTTCTGGGTAATATTACATTACTTATTATCACTTTAATAAGACTAAAAAGTGGGTCATTGATAAAGTTAATTAGAATTATGTCACTTTCTGCGCAGTATCGCACCATCACTTAAAAAAGTGGATTGAAGAAAAAACTGTATAAGTATAATAACTCATTAAGGGGCTTAACACGTTCACTGTCCCCATACTATAGTTTAGAATGACCCGGTAAGTCCAAAATAGGTCGAATGCAATCTATAATTTACACTATTGTAGTAGTTCAATCATAGTAGTATTTTTATAACCAGCCATTGTTTTCCACGATTTTTCCAGTGTTTTTCTTGTGACCCACCAAGTGGGTCACGGACTTATAACCATAAAAATCTGTGACCCAATCAGGGTCACGGACTGGTGAGTAAAGATGTAATATCTAACTTTTGAGGGTAGATTATAAATTTACGAAGGTAGATAGACAGTACAGGTGATAATACGGCTGTGTTGTTGTTGTGCGGAATTAGTATCTTATTTGCTAAAATATACCACGACAAGATGTCTTTTTTGTCCGGTGAAGATATTCGACGAATACTCGAAAATAGTGACGTCGATAGTGAGGTACCTGTAAAAAAGGCTATTGCTACTTTTGCTTCGAACAATCCCATAAATAATTGTGTTATTATTCGTATTTATATATAAGTTTTTTTTTTTATTTGAGTAAAAATAAAAAATTAACCAAGCTAGTTTAGATTTTTGTTTTATTGCCCCAAAAAAATAAAAAAACCTAGATTGTTTTTAATGTATTGTATGTGTTTTTTTCCGTTCATACGTCCACAGTTAATACAGATCTCTATTGACAAGTTCAAGCTGAAAAACGATGTATCAAGTTGTATGTGACCAATGACCCAAAAGGGGAGTCACGAACTTGTCACTATAAATTGTCGTGACCCACCAGATGGGTCATGGGACAGTGAACGTGTTAAGAACATAAAATGATTATTTTACTCACCGCCATTTTTGCCGCCAACTATCAAAAATGAATTTACATATATAGTATTTCGGAGGTAGGTCCTTGTCAATTCATATATTATACACTGGCATTTTCTAGCTGAAAAGCTGAAACTGTATGATTGTAACAATTTCTATTTTACGGAGACGAGACGTGTTTCCAATGCAGCACACCTAAAAAGAATGAAGAACCGAACATAGGAACGAGATTGGAGGACGAGAGACCGATTGGTGAACGGAATGAGTTGAAAAATCGTTATTTTCGCTCTGAACGGTGTGACCATGCAGTGTATCCTGGATCGGACTACATGGTTTACTAAATCTTGAGGATGTAACATTGAAATATAATTTACAGGTAAGCAATATTGAGTATCTGCATGGAGTAAGCAGAGAGGTAAGAATAAAAATGTATGTTGCATTTTATAAGTTTAACAGTATCTGTTATGTAGTATTGGCTTAGAACAGCACTAACCCATTTGTTGTCACGGGTGACATAAGTCGGGTCCAAAAGTATGGAGAGTTTAGTGGGGAAGAGATGGTAAAATATAGGTTGTTGGTGATGGGGCTCCAAGCGCACACCCAAAAATCGCTTAAAAGCCCCAATACCTTTAGTCGCCGCTTACGTACACCCATCGGAAGAAATGAGGTAGCGCTATTCTAGGCTGACACAACACAGTAAAGACAGACAAATGCTTAATGAAAAAATATATATTAAAGGACATAGAATAAGGGTCCGATATGCTTGGTGGCAATAGCGATTTACTGAATACGGCCATAATTTGCTGAACAGCCATTTGCTTTTCGTATCATTATTATTATTAATTCCATGTATTAAACCTACACGTAATAAAGCCTGTATAAATAGGTTGTTATATTGTATATCTCAGTCTCAATATAAATAGTCATAAGGTAGAATTCGATTTGATATGTTTTTTTTTCTGAGGAAAAGATTGTAAAATAAATGTTGTTTGTTTGATATAAAACATGGGTCAAATTGTGATTTGTATGTAGAACTAATACTAGCAGTGAAGTGCGGCTTAGAATAGCACTAAACCATTTCTTAATGCAAGTGTCTTACCAGGCAACTTAAGGTATTGGGGATTATTACTGACATCATTGACAATAAAAAAATAAAAAATAAATTTATTTTAAAGTAAAAAGATATGCTACCTTGATTTAACTAAAGAACAACTTGATAAACTTGAACGCCTCCAAAACTTTTGCATTAGGTTTATTTTTGGATTGAGGAAATATGGTCATGTATCTATATATCGCTCTCAACTTAAATGGCTTCCTATTCGTCTCCGCCGGAATGCACATACACTTTCTCTCCTTTACTCTATTTTGTTCAATCCTGCCACCCCTTTCTATATAAAAGAACGTTTTCAATTTCTCTCCTCTTCCCACGATCTTAATCTACGTTCTGAACATAATCTTCTATTAGGTATTCCCTCCTATTCAACCAATTCTTATGGCTCCTCCTTCACTGTGCAGGCTGTTCAATTGTGGAACGCACTTCCGGTAGAGATTCGTCAGGCTAAATCCCAATCTGTTTTCAAGGATATGGTTAAAAAAGCACTACCTCACTGAAACGCTATAATACTGTTGCAAATTAAATTATACATATTAAGAATATAAATAAAAATATATATCATAATATTTATATAAATTATCTATACATATAATAAATCTGTAGAAAAGTCATTTTTGTACATTGAAGAAATTGTAAAAAAACATAGCCAGCGTGTGAACAGATAAGTAACAGAACCCATTTCCATCTTTTTTTCAATTTTTGTCTGTTTGTCTGTTTATATGTTTGTTTGTGCGCACATCACGTAAAATCTACGAATTCAATGCCAAAAATGTTTATATACAAAAATTAAACGTAACTTGAGGTATAACTTAGTTTTTGTTTCATCGAAATCGGTTCACTCTATCAAAAGATATGATTAATTTTGTGAGTTCAAGAAGAAAAATATTACGTTACGCAATTCAGTATAGTACTTGCAACGACATCTTAAGTCTAAATATAGAACTAATGTTGATAGTTGGAATCCAAAGTCCGATAGATGGCGTTGTGCAAATGACCCAAAATGCATATCAAATTAAAGCTGAAAATGTTTGCTTTTTATGTTAATATTAATACACAAGATGCATTTACAATGCCGAGGGCAGAGATGGCGGCGGCGGCTGCGTTCCGTCGTTGTGTCAGTCGGTCGGTCCAAATAGCACGACAGTGGCGGCGAGTGGCGGGGGTGGGCTCATGTTGAGGTGCGCGACCCAAACGGGCAGACACGTGAGGGCAGACAACGTTGATGGTTGTGTCGAATTATGAAATTTTCAGTGCGGCGCGGCGCGGCGCTTCGTTTCAAGTTTACAATTGATTTTTAAAATTTAATTTATGTGATTCATTTTAAATAATAATTTTGTACAAAGAAACCTTGAATAGGTAAAAAATAGGTAGTTAAGTTTCGGTTGTTTGTGTGTTTGAGGCGAAAAGGCTCCTCAAGTACATAATTTGCGTGAATGAAATTTGGCAGAATGCAAGATAATGATCCAAATACTTTACATCCCGGAAAAAAATGATCAATAAATTATTCACTGCTGATTGAACTAAGAGTACCGGAAAAAACGCCTATAATTTTGTAATAAGCAAATTTAACAGTACGAAGTCTGTCGGGTCAGCTAGTAAGTATTAATTTATTGTATCATATGTATTTATATGTTTGTTAATAGTTGATTATTTTATAACTAGATATAACTATGACTGGATTGTTGTATTGTTTGTGTAGATTAACGCATAGTTATCAGTTTCACCATGTTGTTGTACATCTATCTCACATGACTTTAATTTATTGACCTCTCCATTCAAAGGTTGTCTGAAAGAGATCGCTTTTAGTGATAAGACCGCCAATTGTACTTTTGTTATTTATTTCTGTGTATTTGTAAATGTTTCTCCATATTTGATGTGCAATGAAGAGTTTTCTATTCTATTCTATAAATTTTTGCTTTTTGAACGTCAAATTTCAACTCAATACTAAGTTTACTTCGGATTCGGAAGGTGTTTTGTTGAGAGAAGAATCCGTAAGAAACTCTTCAACACACATCTTTTTTACGTCCATTACAATTTTAATGTTAGCCCGGAAACATCCTGCACAGAGCCCTGATGACACCAAGCCATTTCATCATTATTATAATCAATTAACATTATAACAGGCTTTCGAACTAAGATTTCTTTTGACAATTTGAAATTTAAAAATCCTCAGGTATTTTATTAAACATTTTTACGCATAACCCCATGAAAGATGTATTTACTTTTGACAATCTGTATTTGGTACTGCAATCTTGTTGTTGTGTCTCAGATTTCGAATATGTCTGTCACATTTTTTTACAAAAGAGACGTGATTTTTTCTTACATACATAATATTTTCATGAATATATTAACATGGCAGCGTCATTATATTTATGGTTTTAAACAATTCTCTCAGGGAATCTCGTGGTCTCAAATTATAAATAGCTCATATTGCTCTCTTTCGGAGAATAACCCAACCTAAGTGGCTAAGTTATTTCATGAGGAGTAGTTAAAGCTTCTTAAATTACTATTCATATACGAACATACATTATTATAAGGTACAAAGTCACGATCTATAGTCCCTGACTTGACTACCCTAATCGGAACTATTGACGTACGAATATGAACGTATGTATTGCAATGTAAAATATGTATAAAATACATATATAGCAACGAATTCATCATTGTAAAGGCTTTACGAGAATAATACATTACAAGAACCTTAAATGGTTGTTGTAGCTTACCCCGCGGTTGTCGGCTAACCACAGTTGAGAAGGGTTTTGTTATAAACGAGCAGACATACGAAATGATTCTTTATTTGACGAATGTATTTAGGAAATGTTTCCTGCATACTTTTTCCGTATATCAAGAAAGAGAAAGAAAGAGAGACATTTATTCGCTGTACAGAACATGGAAAAATAACATCAATAGAGAAAAAAAACAACACATTATTCAATTGTCAAAGCTAGAAAACAAAAGTAAACAAGAAAAAAACATACAAATATAATATTTAGAAGGCAAGGCCTCTGCATAGCGAAACGGTGCTGCCTCAGCATTACGTTGTGAGCTTTGAAAGCTCACAACACTGATTTTCAGTCAGCACCGACTCAAGTGACATTGCGAGCATTACACCATACGGAACAGATTATTGGACATACACACAAATTGTCGGCTTAGATGTCACATGAGGCATGAGGCGAAGGCGACTAAGGGTATTGGTTGGGTAAAGGTATGTTATTTTTGGGCGATGCGGCTGGTGACTCGTCACCAATATTACTTTATTTCTACCATCTATTAACTTCTAAATGTGGCTGAGGAGGTTTTAGTCGAACAATTTACTGTTGAATATGATCAGAGCCTTGTACTAAATTACTACAAATAGTAATATTATCCATACATAAACGAACGAAGGAGAATTTCTTTAGCTCCTGTAGGAAGCTAAACAGATATTTTTAAAAAATAAAGGTTGTTGATGAATGGTCTCAAACAACATCCCTAAACAATCACTTAATAAGCCCTAAAACCCTCTGTCGCTTCATACTATACACGCGGGAAGAAATAGATTTGTTCTTTCAGAATCTTTAAACAGGTTATTACCAATATACGATGAACCACCTTAAATTATGATTATGGCTGTGTAGTGTAGGCTAAAAATAGCACTACCCTATTCTTTCCTATGAGAGGTGACTAAGGGTATCGGGTCTTTTTAAGCGATGTTGAGCGACTCGGTTGGAGACCCATGACCATAAACATTTATTTTACAATATTTTCCCCAATTCACTTTCAAAAATGGCTGAAGTAATTTCTGATTCTTTTCAGGGATTTATAGCCGTGAGTATATGTATGTATGTAAATTATGATATCGATTTTTTCGTAAGCTCTCGACAAATTACACAGTGTAAAACTCGGCACACTGCCGCTTTGTTAATGTTAACCCTATCCCGACCGCAATAATTTGACCGCTATTTGATGGCTTTTACGAGATTGAACATTATTGTTACACCGACGCAGGGTTAGCAGTAAAATGAGTTTTATTAATACAGTATCGCAATATTGTATGGGTTTGGTGAAAGATTTTGGTGTAATAAAGTTTGTTAATATATTTTGTTTTGAATACTCGTGACAATATGAGGGAATGGTTTCAATTAGAAATAAGCCTTACTAAGCTAAGTTTACTATTTTAGATGTGCAACTTAGTTTAAAATTCTATACTTTAAACCAATTATCATATATTTCGAATGTTTTTATCATGAAAACCTCATGTGGAGGTCGTTACTAATAAATAAAGGATAAATAAACCCGCGACCTCCGGGTACCCGGAGACACCGTATACGGGGGCGTACACCCGGAGGTCACGGGTTTAATCCCCGCCGGTGTCAAAATTTTTCTTTCCTTTATTTATCCTTTATTTACAAGTTTCATAATTTAGAGTTTAATAAATAATATTTCGCTCATGTCAAGATAAAAGGGGATTAGCTATTAGGACCCCGTGTTAGGAGGTTTTTATCATCGCTGTGGTACAGCACACTGAACAAGCAAAACGTGGGTACTCTGAAACCAGGTGACAGGTCACGTGATGTTCAGAAATATTAGTACTGCTGCCACCCCTTCGGGGATATATGCCGTAAATGTTTGAGTTTGAATATAAATCATTAAAACCAATTGGGTAGTATCATACTAAGGTGACACTACCCAGCCCTTTTTGTAACTGAACACTTCGTGTAATAAATTCAATTTCATCTTACTAATTGCGTCATTATGTAAATTCCAACTAAAACTGCCGAGTGACAACCCTAACAAAGTTACATGACATCGCGTGATCATCTAGATACAAATCTTATTTTTATTAGGGTAAGGTATAAATTTGCTTGTAATAGTGTCGCTAATCTGCATAAACCTTTTGAATTGAGAATTCGATTCGGGAATTTATGTTCTTCATATATTAGCCGTTTTTCTTAAAGGATTTTTATTGGAGGTGATATAGAGAAATGATGCTTTTCAAACAAATATTTGTATGGAAGTTGTAAATGAGATGACTCAATTTAATAGCGTTGGTAGTTTAGTGGGAAAGGATAAGTCTTTTGAAGGAGATATGCTAGTCGTTTTGCACGATAACCGGTGTTCTACCCATTGAGCTATCATGGCTATAAATTTACGTTTTAATTAATATAACATAAATTAGGTGTATCGTGTGCATAGATCTAAATTATTCTTTGTCAAACGGTCGTCATAGTGTCATATTTTACGTCGGTACAGAGAAAATAAGTTTATTTCTATTTAGCGCTTGCTATGAGATGTGCTATCTCGCCTACATTTCAAATGTATTTGTGGTGTGTTGTTCGGATATATTTCTAGTGGTGTGCGTAGATCTGCCGCAATCCGTGCCACTCGTAAGCGCCAGTTTCCTTGTAAATAACCTATCTAACGTTTTTAGTACATCTATGCCTGCCCCCTATCACGTGAGTACCCTGTCCACGCAAAACGTGGGTACTTTGAACACCAGGTGAAAAAGTCACGTGATGTTCAGAAGTATTAGTACCTCTGCCAACCCCTTCAGGGATATTCGGCGTGAACGTTTATGTTTTTGTTATATCTCGTAATATACTAAAAAAGTAGTCAGAACTTGGTACTCAACAATAAGACACGCCCACAAGAGTAATGTTCAGAAGAGTAGAAGGTGTTTAAATAACTGAATAGTAAATGAGTTTAAAACCGCATTATAATCCAGTAATCCTTTAGGCAGCCCCTACCTAACAACCACGTCAGCGGAGTAAAGCTAATAGATATATTAATTTAATTAGCCGTGTAGCGTCGCGTCGTGGACGTGGCTTAGAATAACACTACCCCATTTCTACCCGTGGGTGATCGTAAGTGGCGACTAAGGGTATAGGGGCTTATTAAGTGATTTTTGGGCGATGTGGTTGGAGACCCGTCACCAAAAACATTTATTACTAGTGGATCGTCCCAGCCTCGCACGGGTAGCGTTGTTTTTTTAAATATCTGAGGTTTCTCTCTTCAGTCCCTGCTTAAGCATTGTGAAATTCAGCGCAATGTTTTTAATTTATTTAATTTATAGCACTCCCTAAACAGAGTAGTTTGGTGATTTTGAATGCGCTTTAATGAACGGTTCAGTATTTCCATTAAATAGCAAATTTTGGAATAAAACGCTATGAAGTATTTATAACAATCTGAAAAATAAATCATTACGTGATGTAGGATGCAACTACTGGCGCCATCTAGTATGTTATATATAAATTAGTAAAGATTTGGTTGTGGTCACGGGCGCGCTGGCTTATTTTATGTATAATTTCGGTGTTTGTCTACCGATTTCTATGATTCTTTTTTTATTGAATAGGTAATAATGTTAACTTTTTTAAATTAGGGATGAGTGCGAGGTTTACAAACGCAAGAGTAAACAAATATAATCAGAATGTTCCGAACTGCTAAGCTATCAGGAATTACACGTGTTATTGTGAGTCAACCGTAAAAGATAGGCATAAACTGTTGAGGATTTTTTTTTAGATAATTTTATGCAGAATTTTTCCGTCATACATGATTTCTATGTAAGTTTAACCATTAAGGCTGCACACGCGACGGAAGCTTAAAAAATGGAGTAACTTCTCCCGTTTTCCCAAAATTTCCCAAAATTCCCCTTTACTACTCTGCTGGAAAGTATACAAAAACCTGCGCAGGAGTATGAAGAATAATTGTACCAAGTTTCGTTAGAATCCGTCGAGTAGTTTTTGTTTCCATAAGGAACATACAAACCGACAGACAGACAGACAGACAGACAGACAGACAGACAAAAATTTTACAGATCGCATTTTTGGCATCAGTATCGATCCCTAATCGTCACCTGATAGTTATTTTGAAAATATATTTCATGTACAGAATTGACCTCTCTACAGATTTATTATAAGTATAGATATAGATTACCATCTTTTTCCCAATCATTTTTCATTCCAAAGCTCTGGCTACCCCGTTAAGGGATTTATAGCCGTGAGTATATGTATGTATGTATGAATATATTAATTCACACATGCATCAATACTTGATGTCGCTGTGTAGCGGTTGTCGGCTTAGAAAAGCACAAGCCCATTTTTTGGCGCGAGCGTATTATGAAACGATTTAGAGTATGTTGGCTTTTTAAATGGTTTTTGGGCGATGCGGCTGGAGATCACCAATCATCCTCTATTCCCCATCGTTCGCCATTAAAGTTCCTAAGTGTCTTTCTGTTCTGAAAATTTAGCTTCCATTTTATAAGATTTATAGTCGTGAGTATATGTATGTTGTTATTCATTTCTAAGTACAACAATAAAATCTACATTCATTTTAATCCCCAAATTCAATGGTATTTATCACTTCCGCCATAACTTTGGGATTAACGAGAGATTGAAGATATAGTTATCAGCACATTAGATCTGTTATATTATATAGTTAGGTGCTATCAAAGTGAGTAGAGCCAGAAAATCTATGCGTAGGCGTTTCCGATAAGTGTGTGTTATCACCTTAAGATCTTTATTTTAAAATAAACGTACGTTGGTTAAAGGAGGTATGTTTGACTTTGTATTTCACTAGTGGGCCGCTCCCGCTTTGCACGGGTGGTGTTATTTTTCAAACATCTAGGTTCTCTGCAAACAAGCATAATTAAAGTTAACGTTTAGTTGTAAAAAATACATGCTACATACATACATACTCACGGCCATAAATCCCAAAAAAGAGGTAGCCAGAGCTTCAGAGCTAGAAACTCCTCAGCCACATTTGGAAGTTGATAGAAGAAAAAGGTAAAAATAAAGTATCGTTGGTGATCGATCCCCAACCGCATCGCCCAAAAACCACCTAAAAAGCCCCATACTCTTAGTCGCCTCTTACGACACCCGTGGGTAGGAAGGGGTAGTGACAATCTAAGCCAGCAGTACACGTCATTTCTTTATCATCTTCAAAAATCTTAAATACCCAATTACATACATACTCGTACATATGCTCACGGCTATAAATCCCTAGAAGGGGTAGCCAGAGCTAAGGAATTGGAAATTCCTCAGCCACGTTTGGAAATTTCAGTGGGGAAAAGATGGTAAAATAAAGGTTTTTGGTGATGGGTCTCCAACCACATCGCCCAAAAATCCCTTAAAAGCTCCAAATCCGTTAGTCGCCTCTTACGTACACCCACCGGAAGAAATGGGGTAGTGTTATTCTATGCCGACACTACACAGCAAATACCCAATTGACAGCCAAAAACCCTTTAAAGAGACAAACCGTTAAACAGCTCATTCTACTGCCCTTCTCAAAACGAGTAATATGTTTTACAAACACTCAAAGACTATCTGTAGAGGTGACAATTGGATAACTACTTAGTAATTTGCGAGTGTTAGCTTTTGGCGTGGGTTTTGAGTATGGTGTTTGTAAACTGTGATACTTACTTGCCTACTTACTGATAGGATAGCTGTGATCCCTAAAAGAGGTAGTAAAGTAGTAGTAAGCTGTGTAGTGTCGACTTAGAATAGCACTACCCCATTCCTTCCGGTGGGTGTACGTAAGAGGCGACTAACGGTAATGGGTGTTTTGAAGGGATTTTGGGCGATGCGGTTGGAGACCCATCACCAAGAACCTTTATTCCACCATCTATATTCCCTGTCTGTCTTCCATCTATTCCCCGTGCAACTTCCACAAGTGGCTGAGGAATTTCTAATTCCTTAGCTCTGGCTAGCCCTTTCTAGGGATTTATAGCCGTGAGTATATGTATGTATGTAAAGTAGTAGTACAACACATATGACTTTAGAAAACACTAATTGGTGTAAGCCAGATCCGGGATTCGAACCCTCATCGACTGCACGATAAGCAGTGTTATACCCACTGAGCTATCGCAGTTGATAATTGGATAGTTAAGATTTTTAAGTGTAGAAAGAAATGGGAATTTTCAAATGATATTATTGGGATATATATATTATATTAATTAAGAAACGACGTGATAGCTCAATGGGTAGAACACCGGTTATCGTGCAAGCGACTAGTGTTCACATCCCGGGTCGGGCCTACACCAATTTGTCTTTTATAAAGACATATGTGTGGTTAATTTATCATTGTTGTTAACGGTGAGGGAAAACATCGTGAGGAAACCCACATGGCTGAGTTGTACTTAGTCATGTGTGTGTATTCGTACAAAACGGCGATAGGCCTGCCCCCTATCACGTGAGTACACTGTCCATGCAAAACGTGGGTACTCTGAACACCAGGTGACAAAGTCACGTGATGTTCAGAAGTATTAGTACCTCTGCCAATCCCTTCGGGGATATTCGGCGTGAACGTTTATTATTTATGATTATGATTATGATAATTAAGAAACTATCAAAACAAACGGTCATCCAGCGAATCAAAACTCGACCACTATTTCCTTGATCATTTAAGTAAAGTTTTAATAGAACAATAGAGATGTAATATCCAGACAAACAATATAAGTATATTCCAAATTTGACCACAGACTGGTGTCTCAGAAGTTTAAATTTGTCAGAAACCTTTGGAAGTTGAGACGGGGAAAGATTGTGAATTAAATGTTGTTGGTGATGGGTCTCCAACTGCATCGCCCAACGATGACTTTAAAAGCCCCAACAGTCTAAGTCGCCTTCTACAAACACCCCAGGGGAGAAATGGGATAGTGCTATTCTAAACCGAGACTATACAGCAAAATGAAAGTGTATAAGCATGTTGCATACACATGAATATGCATTTTTCATTGAATCAATTTATTTTAAATGCATAATTTAATATTAAAATAAGCTTACTGCATGTTAACTAAATGTGCAAAATTTTTTACTCATCTATCTGCGCAATTATATTTTCAGGATTTCCCAAGTGTAGGCTCATTCATTAATAAATAGGTATATTTCAATACATCGTCAAGTCATTATTGAATTTTATGTTCGATTTCAATTTTAATCAACGTAATCTACAGAAAATAAAGAGACAAGAATTTGTTGAAGTGTTGACATTTGCTCCCAATCCTAAACAAATACGCATTATTTATCCAAAGTCAATAATACCTTTGTTTGCCGAAAAAAATGTTGTACACTTTGTATAACATCTGTTTCTTCCTTTAATTAAATCATCAATATGTTCCATTTGTGTCAATACTGAATATTGTAATACCTCGTTTGTAATAGAGCGGCATGGTATAGGTAACTGTAAAATATAATTACTTGTACACTGCCGCAGCTTTGCTCGGGTAGTGTTATATTGAAAACTTCTGCCGTGTGGTGTCGGCTTAGAATAGCACTACCCCATTTCTTTCGGTGGGTGTACGTAAGAGGCGACTAACGGTATTGGGGCTATAAGGGATTTTTGGGCGATGCGGTTGGAGACCCATCACCAAAAACCTTTATTTTACCATCTTTTCCCCACTCAACTTTCCGAAAGTGGCTGAGGAATTTCTAATTCCTTAGCTCTGGCTACCCCTTTTAGGGATTTATAGCCGTGAGTATATGTATGTATGTATGTGTGTTCTAACGATTCAATGTTTACCCCTTCTGCAATTTAGCGTGATTATATATATCCTTTGTAACTTCAGAAGATTGTAGGGTACTATTTTTTTTATTGTTTACTTGGAATAAAAGCATTAAAGACAAACCATAATAAAAATATGAAAACAGAGAAATCTATGGTTAGCCTACTTCTTCATGAAAAATACGATTGCTTAATGAAAGTTACAGCAAACCAACATGTATACATTCATATACCACTATTATTTATTTGCAAACTTTTATGATAGAGTATAATAATAATTTCTACGTTTTACCACCATTATTTTCCATTTATATATATAAACTTTATAGAATTTCTATTAAAAATTCGAAAATTGAACGTTAAATAAAGTTCAATAAAATTCAGTAGAAATACATAACGAAAGAGTTCAATTTAATTTGTTCAAAACTTATGAATATCTGTCAAATATTAATTTAAAATGAAGCTATTAATATTAATTGACTACACGATTATTTTGCGCTAACAAGAAAAAACCGTAATAATTTTAATCAAATTGTATAATGAATTTTGACATTTTGAATTAAATCTGAATGACTTATTCACATTCTTTGCAAATTTTATTACCAAAACGATGTAAATATTTGTATTCCGTTAATGAACATTTTCGATTATAGGATTCGGAAAATAATCAAGTTTTATATTTGTGATTTACAAATTGGTTGCTAAACTGAGTATACGCATAAAACATTAATAATATCTTGCTATTATATTATAATAATAGACCCATCACCAACAACCTTTATTTTACCATCTTTTCCCCACTCAACTTTCCAAAAGTGGCTGAGGAATTTCTAATTCCTTAGCTCTGGCTACCCCTTCTAGGGATTTACTGCCGTGAGTGTATGTATGTTGTGTAGAGTAGGTTTACAATAACACTTTCTCTTCTCAACGAACAAGGGTGCATCCTTGTTGTTTGTTTGTCTAATCTATTATATCATAATTAACGTGTATGTGTGGTATGTCTTAAAAAATATATTAATCATAATATGTTGTTTTGTTATGATGCGCAATAATCGTAACAATATGTTATACTATATATTCAATTTAACTAATGATAAAGACACTAATAAAAATAATAAAATTTCTAAAATTACGAGTGTTAATTTATCTATCTATTTGAAAATAGGTGTACCCAGGGGCCACCTATAGCCTCAACCTTTGCAATGACTTATTTGCGTGCCAAAATGTTGCAACATTGAATACTCATAGTTGGACATATTCGTGAATTTGTGGTATTCAAATATCTGTATTGCTGTTGCGCCTTGTAAAATATATAAATAAATAAACTTTGTGCTAACCCTTTCTTTTTAAATATAATATAATATTTCAAAATACACAAACCGTTAAATAGTAACTACATGGCTAAAATAATAAACTTTAATAAATGAGTTATCTACTAACAGACTCATGAGCAAAAGCACCCATGATGGCCGCCGCATTGCCTCGCTGGATCGCCACCGAGAGTCTTTGACTCAAGAAAGCACCAGCACGAGCATCATGGCCATGTTCGCGGAGCCTCCTGCCAATGTCCCTTATGAAGGTAATGGCCTCGGAACCCCAAACACCAGATGTCTCAAACGCCACCGGGACGTACAAGTAATTAGCTTTAAAGAGCTTATTCCATTTGTCTGAATGAAGACGTCTGAAAGTCACAGAATCTGAATTCAGACTAGTGGAATAACGTTCAGAACTAGGCTTCTGAAAAGTAGACAAATTGTGTAGTGGAATAACAAGCGTCGCGGCAGTAACTTCGAAGGACGTCTGAATTCAGAAACGACAAAGTGTAATGGAATAAGCTATTAAGGGGCTCGTACTTCGCGTGCTTAAGCCTTGAAGCTGACTCTGCAGCAGCACCTGCTTGTCTTATGCTAACCGGTGTACCGATGGTTCAATTGTGAAACGCCCCACCAGCTCTAGTAGCATGAGGCTTGTGAGAGCGCGTATGTCACATGAGAAGTGAGAAACTGACAGATTGCTCATACAAGATCTGTCAGTATCTTAAATGAGATACTCGCTCTCACACGACTCATGCTACGGGACAGGTACGTACGTACGTAGGTAGCTAGCCAAGTATTTTGCCCTCAAAGGAGATCAAACCCGATTATAAGCCATTTAACATTTAAAAGTGTCGTCAAAAGTACTTAATAAGTAAAACACACTTAAAACCACATTGAAATACACGTGCATTTCCTGTTCCAGATTCCCTATAGAGCTATCACAAAATATGTATGTGGTCTGAAATGTAACAAATACCATTCGAGTCAATAACTGTAGTAAAGAGGAGTTCACATTAGTAGGAAACGCCTCCGAAACTTTACCGGGTTATGTTCAAACGAGCGGTAGAAAATTTTTTGATTGAGAATTTGTCGATTCTTAAGTCTTAAATGTCT
Organism: Bedellia somnulentella; assembly: GCA_963576735.1. Lineage (NCBI taxonomy): Eukaryota > Metazoa > Arthropoda > Insecta > Lepidoptera > Bedelliidae > Bedellia > Bedellia somnulentella. The sequence continues at coordinate 1,701,889 of OY755194.1, read as the reverse complement.
TTGAGGTAGGTAGATATTATAAATAACCAGTATGTCAAATCGATCCCACACATACAGTCATACATATTCATAGTATTTTTGTTTAGGATACACCCACTTTTTTAAAGGTGATTGAAGAATAGCTTGTGATTTGTGATAGATAATTTACTCCAAATAGTAATATTTTCCATCCGTTAAATTATGATGTATTTAAATTAACTCTTATTGAATTAAGTAAAAGTACACATAGTTAATTTAAAGAGTACCTATATAGAGCCATCACAAAATATGTATGTGGTCCGAAATGTAACAAATACCATTCGAGTCAATAACTGTAGTAAAGAGGAGTTCACATTAGTAGGAAACGCCTCCGAAACTTTACCGGGTTATGTTCAAACGAGCGGTAGAAAATTTTTTGATTGAGAATTTGTCGATTCTTAAGTCTTAAATGTCTTTGAGGTAGGTAGATATTATAAATAACCAGTATGTCAAATCGATCCCACACATACAGTCATACATATTCATAGTATTTTTTGTTTAGGATACACCCACTTTTTTAAAGGTGATTGAAGAATAGCTTGTGATTTGTGATAGATAATTTACTCCAAATAGTAATATTTTCCATCCGTTAAATTATGATGTATTTAAATTAAGTCTTATTGAATTAAGTAAAAGTACACATAGTTAATTTAAAGAGTACCTATATAGAGCCATCACAAAATATGTATGTGGTCCGAAATGTAACAAATACATTCGAGTCAATAACTAAACTAACGTAACGACAAAACGATAGAGTAAAGAGGAGTTCACATTAGTTGGAATAGCGTCCGGAACTTTACCGGGTATAATGTTCAAACGAGCGGTTATAAATGGTACGATTTGATTGAGAATTGACAGAGTTAAGTACCATATTAATAATGCTACTATATTATATATTACTGAATTTTACTTTGTTTCTACCATCTTGTCCCCTATCATTTTCCAAATTTGGCGGAAGATATTCTAGCTCTGGAACTCTGGCTACCTCTTTTTGGGATTTAAGGCCGTGAGTATACGTATGAATGTATGTTTTTTTTATTCTACTCGTTATTTAAGACTCCCACCTTTTTTAAAACTGATATGAAGAATTAAAATTAATACAAATATATTTTTTTGGAAATTTAATCGCGTGTGTATAGGTTTTTAAAAGCCGACGTTTTAAAAAAAATTCAGATATCTTCACGGGAAGATTAAGGCGTTTTTTGTAATTTTACAGTACTATAAAATTATTAATGCTAACTATCTTCACAAAATTTTAAGTAACATTTGCGTTTAATATTTGCTAGATACAATAAGAGCCAATGTTATCGTCGCCCAAAAATCACTTACATAGTCACAAGACTCCAAGTCTGTAGAAAGGGGTTAGTGTTATTCGGTGCGAACACTACACTATTAAAATGAAAAAAATGCGTTACAGTTTTTACCATATATAAGAGTTGATTTTCTTTTTAGCGGGGAACTCTACAGACATATAAAAATGCGTTTTTCTGCCGTCCGGCCCGTGTGAACGTACCGTAGTATAACCAACCACTCTTAACGAATCGAAGTAAGAATGTCAAATGTTGACTTTGAATAGTACAATATACGGCCTTAGTTTCGTGTTTGTGTTTACCTTCCATACGGTTTAGTACGTGTTAGAAATGGTGAGTTTGTACTAAGTAGTAATCACATATAGCATGTCAATCTTGGTCTATTTTGGATATGCAGACAATCGCCTTGTAGTGCCGGCTTAGAATGTCACTACCCTTTTCTACCCACGGGTGTCGTAAGAGGCGACTTAGGGTATGAGGTTTTTTAAATGGTTTTTGTGCGATGCGGTTGGAGACACATCACCAACAACCATTTATTTCTGACATCTTGTCCCCTATCAACTTCTAAATGTGACTGAGGAGTTTCTAGCTTTAAAGTTCTGGCTACCCCTTTTTGAGATTTATGGGCGTTGGGATGTATGTATGTAGAGAGTCAAAGTTATGCGTACCATTGTACGAGGGGCATGCCAATAGAAGTTAGATACTCTTTTCTCATTTAATTGGCACCGGCAAGCTATACACCATCTTATAGCCTGGTTTTTTATTGACATATTTGAATATAGAACACACTTCTTTTATTTTATTTTTTATTTGAATGAGCATCATTTTTCCGAGAATCTGGCGGGAACTCACTTGCAACAATGGAGCTCAGTCGACGTGATTTTCGCGCTATGATTTATTATGACTTTAAAAAAGGTTTAAAGCCTCAAGAATGTTTTGAACTTTTGGCTTCTACTTTTGGTGAGTCTGCTTGTTCCCGAGCAGCAGTATTCAATTGGTTTGCTGAATTTAAAAGAGGACGGGGATGTCTAGAAGATGAAGCGAAGACAGGACGGCCGCCAATCGCGGTCACGCTAGAAAACGTTCTTGCAGTCGAAAAACCTATTCACGAAAACCGATGAATTACATATGTAGAGCTAGAGCGAGAACTAGGAATCGGATCAGCAGCAATGCAAACCATAATTCACGAACACCTTTCTCTCCGTAAACGTTGTTCGAGATGGGTGCCGCACAAACTTACCGATGAGCGGAAAGACCGTTGGGTGGATTGGTGCCCATTCATGATAGATAAATTTAACGGAGGCGAGAGAAAAAACGTATTCATGGTGACGAAACATGGCTATATAACTATGATCCCGAATCAAAGCGACAGTCGACTGTATGGTGCTTTGAAGACGAGCCAACTCCAACGAAATGTCGCCGTGCACAAAGCACACAGAAACAAATGGTCGCCTCGTTTTTTTGCAAAACGGGTCATATTGCTACTGTTGTGCTGGAGAATGAAAGAACGGTGAACTTTGAATGGTATGTGACAGTTTGTGCTGCAACAATAATATCAGCTTGGTGTGACAAGCAACCGAAATCAGGAATCCGGCACCTTCTCTGGCACCACGACATTGCGGCGCAGCACACGTCTGCCAGAACACTAGACTTTTCCAACTCGAAAAATGTGTCAATTCTCCCTCACCCACCATATTTGCCTGACCTAGTGCCTTGTGATTTTTACTTGTCTCCTAAAAATCAAAGAAAAACTAAAGGGCGAGAGGTTTGAAAACAAAGAAGATGCGCTGGTTGCCTATAATTTCGAGATTTCTGAGGTATCTAAAGAAGAGTGGTCACAGGTATTTTCCAATTGGTTCAGACGTATGGAAAAGTGTATACATGCTCAGGGTAAATACTTTGAAAAGATCGATATGTGTAATAAAGAAAAAAAAATAGAATTTTTGAGTATCTAGAGTATCTTTTGGCATGCCCCTCGTATACGTATTCTATAGTATTCAATGATTCAAAGAATTCTTCACCCACCTATCGAAATCTGTGGTGATCCAAAGGCTGGCATATATTTTGCCCTAAAAGTTGACATTGCCATCCAAACTACAGGCAGTATTTTTTGGGCGATTTAAATGTTTCGTACATTAATTAATTGTTTTTTTGTATATTTATGAAATTAATGTCAGGGATGCAAGGGAGGATCACCAGTACCTAACAAAGTGGCGATTTATAGTCTCTGCCTACTCCAATCAGCATTAATGGCATACGAGCACGAGTATCTTTTATTTCATTTAGAAAATCCTTTGATTCGAATAAATAACTATATTTTATGTTCCTTTCCAAGGTCATTTATAAGATAAGCATATAGCTAAAGAGCAAGGTTGAGTTTACTATGAAACTCAAACTTTCTATTCAAAGCAAAAAAGCTTAATAAAATTCAACCCGACCAAATGGAATAGGTCGTTTACCCTTTAAGTAATAAAACCATAAAACTAAGATAGGATTACATCTCTATTTGGTCAGCTTATCTTTAAACCACACTGCGGTTGGCAAAGATTATATTATCATCATAAAACAGAAAGGTTACGGAGAATAATTCTCAATTTTGCATATTACTGTCATAGTTTAACGTTTTATTTACTTTAAAATAGAATTTTAGAAGAAATTTTAAATACATGCATACATATACTCACGGCTATAAATCCCTAGAAGGGGTAGCCAGAGGTAAGGAGTTAGACATTCCTCAGCCACATTTGAAAAGTAGAGTGAGGAAAAGATGGTAAAATAAAAGCTGTTGGTGATGGGTCTCCAACCGCATCGCCCAAAAATCCCTTAAAAGCCCCAATACCGTTAGTCGCCTCTTACGTACACCCACCGGAAGAAATGGGGTAGTGTTATTCTAAGCCGACACTACACAGCAAATGTTAAATAAGATTATAATATAGGCTAAGTTCCAATAGAAACAAATATTTATCAATATATTACTTTTCTATTATTGAGCTAGAAACTCCTTGGCCACATTTGGTAGTTTATAGGGGAAAAGATGGTAGAAATAAAGTATCATTGGTGTATATGTGATGGGTCTACAGCCGAATCGCCCAAAAACCACTTAATAGCCCCATACCCTTAGACGCCTTGTAAGCCGCTCGCGGGGAGAAACGTGGTAGTAATATTCCAAGCTGATACAACATACATACATATACTCACGGCTATAAATCCCTAGAAGGGGTAGCCAGAGCTAAGGAATTAGAAATTCCTCAGCCACGTTTGGAAAGTTGAGTGTGGAAAAGATGGTAAAATAAAGGTTGTTGGTGATGGGTCTCCAACCGCATCGCCCAAAAATCGCTTAAAAGCCCCAATACCGTTAGTCGCCTCTTACGTACACCCACCGGAAGAAATCGGGTAGTGCTATTCTAAGCCGGCACTACACAGCAAATACAACACAGCTTAATAAAAGCACCAGGACTTAAATAATCTCAGTAAGTATATTTTTTAACTTATCAATAAACGTTATGATCCGATGCAAGTAAATTAATATCACATATTATATTAGGGTACTGCATCCCATGCTGGGGAGGGTCTTCCAAAACAAACATGTTAGTGTTAGAGAGAGCTCAACGCTCAGTTTTAAAGGTCATGTTAAAAAAACCAAAAAGATTCCCGACTACTGAGCTCTACAAAGAATGCCAGGTACTGTCTGTACGTCGACTTTTTATTTACAGAGCATGTCTGCTGCAACATCGTATAACTCTCAACTCTCCAGACTACATCAAACTTCTACAAAAAACATAATAATAATATAATAATATATAATAACACGCGATTTTCACAAAGATTTCCGACGTTTCTCCATCCTTTTTTGTACAACCAGATCATTAAAACCTGTGACATAAAATGCGCAACAATTCAAGAAACAAAAAAATTGATAAAAACGTGGCTCCTCAAGTTAACTTATGAAGAATCCGAGGAGTTATTAAACATACCCAGATAATCATAAATTATGTCGTACATATACGTATTTATGAGAATAGTTATTTATTTATTTACTATTATTTTATGTTTTATTATTATTTATGTATTATTTACTCTACCCAAAACTATCTTTTGCGTAAGTATCTAATTATACTATATATAAATATTATCTATATTATATTATGCTATATATTATACAACTATTTTACTATATTTGACACTGCTGTGTAGTGCCGGCTTAGAATAGCACTACCCCATCTCTTCCCGTGGGTGTCGTAGAAGTCGACTAAGGGACTAGGGCTTTTCCATCTTCGCTCTTACACCAATCCAAGGTCTGCCGCGCCGAGGGATGCATGGCCAGGGGTGAGCCTGGTCGCTAGCGTGCCGCCGTCCCGGAGCTTGGTGCACTCCGGGTACTAAATAACCTTACCTAGTCAAGCGGGGCTCTGGCTAGGTGGACAGTTTACTTCCCTTGCTTCTCGTGGGTCCAATATGTGTTCAAATTTTAGTAAACACGGAGGCGGCGATGTAGCTCGCCACTCATCACGCCATGGTTGCTCACGGGGCGAAAAGTGGGCTAAAGAGACCCGCTTCAGTACGATGAATGTATGTGGAGGAATGTTTGAAAAATTAGATGAAGTATGTATGATTATGAATGAAAGAAAACTGGATTTTCTTTGTGTAAATGAGACGAAGCGTAAGGGAAAGGAAGTTTCACAACTTGGCAACATTACAGCAATCTGGTCTGGAGTCGCTGACAGTGACCGAGCTTGCCAAGGAGTGGGACTTCTGATATCTGAAAGGATGGCTCAGTGTATGAAAGATTACGAATGTGTGAGTCCAAGGCTCCTGTGGATTAAGGTGAAATTGGGACTAGTCCGGATGCGCATAATTTGCGTATACGCTCCGGACATGTCTAAATCCCTATCCGAGAGGGAGGAGTTTTGGAATCTGTTAGACGATGTTGTGAATGGGTGTGATCAGAATGAGAGACTTGTAATGTTAGGAGATTTTAATGGCTGGGTTGGTGTGTCACGCAACGGTTGCGAAAGAGTTTTAGGAAAGTTTGGTGATCAAAGGGTAAATGAGAATGGTGAGAAATTGATTGAGGTATGTTTGGAGAGGAATCTTTGTGTTACAAACACGTTGTTTAAGCACAAAGATATCCATATGTATACAAGACAGAGGGGAAGCGAGAGAAGTATGATTGATTTTGTGATAGTTGATGAAAGGCTGAGAGCAAAAGTTGTTGACACCAGGGTCTATAGGGGCACGAACGTTGGCACAGATCACTTTCTCGTTATATCACGATTAAGGGGTCTGTGCACGCGTTGGCGTCACAGGCCTAAAGTGTCAACAACGGATTTTGCGAGAATAAAAGTAGAAAAACTGCAAGAAGATGAAAATATCAGAGATGAATACTTGAGGAAATTGGATGATAGACTAAGTTGCGTGGAGATGAGGGATGAAATGGAAATAGAAGAAGTATGGGATGTGCTCAAATCGACGATGGTTGAATGTGCGACGGAAGTATGTGGAGTGTGTAAAAGGTCAAATAGACCACCAACAAGTTGGTGGGATAAAGTTGTGAAAGAGGCGGTTGGAGATAAGAAGAAAGCGTGGTTAGATTTACTAGCGATTAAAGCTAGTAAACGGATGGATGCGAGTGTAACTGACGATGTAGTGCAGAAAAGTGAAGATGAATATAAGAGAGTTAAGAATGAGGTAAAGAAAAAAATAGAAAAGAAAAAGCGGGATTTGCAAGAGTGGTGTGAGAGGAAACTTTCTGATAATTTCCGGAATAACCAAAAGTTATTCTGGAAGTATATCCGGAAAGAAAAGGGAGTTTCCCAAAACACGAGAGTGAGTGTAATAAGAGATGAACAGGGTGAATTGGCGACGGATGAAAGTAGCATGAAACGGGTATGGAAGAATTATTTTGAGGGACTGTTTGAGAAAGAGGATGCATCCATTTCTTCGCCAATCGACAGTAATGTTGATTGGAACGGGGAGATGGGTGAATTTAGTGACAGCGAGATTAGTATGGAAGAAATAATGAAAGCAATGAAAAGTATGAAATTAGGGAAGGCGGCAGGGTATGATAGGATTACTATCGAAATGCTGAGGGCTGGTAAAGGGTTGGTGGCTTCTTGGTTGTACTTCCTTTTCCAAAAATGCTGGTCGAGTGGCAAAGTTCCACGAGACTGGTGCAAGGCGGTGATTGTGCCTCTATATAAAGGAAAGGGGTCACACCAAGAGGCTAAAAACTACCGCGGCATCAGCTTACTCAGCATTGTTGGTAAATTGTATGCTAAGGTACTGATTGAAAGAGTGATGAATGAAACTGATGAGAAAATATGGGATGTGCAAGCGGGATTTAGGAAAGGAATGGGATGTATGGATCAAATCATTTCACCATTTAACGATACTTTTTAATAAATGTATAGATATAGGAGAATTTCCAGACTGTATGAAGTTAAGTAGGCTCATCCCACTACATAAATCAGGAGATAGTCAGGACTTTACCAACTATAGGCCTATTTCTATTTTACCAGTTCTCAGTAAGGTTTTCGAGAAAATCATGTCCAACCAAATGCTTTCATATTTCAATAAAAATAATATATTCCATGACGAGCAATATGGTTTTACTAAAGGTAGGTCTACTGTAGATGCAGGAGTGTCACTAATGAAACATATTTTTAATTCATGGGAAAACTCCCGGGATGCGTTAGGTATATTTTGTGACCTCACAAAAGCTTTTGATTGTGTAAAAAAGGAAATAGCGTTGACTAAACTTAAATATTACGGTTTTGACGAGCAAGCACTGAAATTAATGGCATCATATCTTGATAAAAGAACTTTAAAGGTAGATATTAATGGAACCACGTCGAAAGGATCGGAAATAGAGATGGGCGTTCCTCAAGGTTCTATACTTGGCCCATTACTGTTTCTGATTTATATTAATGATTTACCATTTATGGTACAAAAGTATTCTGAGATAGTTATGTTTGCAGATGACACATCTTTAATATTTAATGTAGCGAGATCCTCTACATCTCTTGACGACGTAAATAAAGCTATCTCACTGGTATTGCATTGGTTTACTGTAAATAACCTGGTTCTGAATGCCAAAAAAACTAAATGTATTAAATTTACTTTACCGAATGTTAGGCAAGTTGACGCCAATATTGTTATTGACAGTGAAAAAGTAGAATTAGTGAAAGAGACAAAATTCCTAGGGATAATAATCGATTCTAAGTTGCAATGGGGACCCCATATACTAACACTTTCTAAAAGGCTGAGCTCAGCAGCGTATGCCGTGCGTAAGATTAGAGAAATAGCAGACATAGAAACAGCTCGCATTGTTTATTTCAGTTATTTTCATAGTATTATGTCGTACGGTATTTTATTATGGGGTAAAGCGGCTGATGTTCATAAAGTTTTTGTCTTACAAAAGCGAGCTATCCGATCTATTTACATGTTAAGGTCGAGGTATTCGTTGCGCGAAAAATTTAAAGATATTGGCATTTTAACTGTCCCTTGCCAATACATATTTGAGAATTTAATGTATGCCAAAAAGAATATAGGCCAATTTAGTAAAGTTAGTGATAGGCATACTGTTAACACTCGGAATAAGGAGAAACTTAACGTACCGAAGTGGAGACTTAATAAAGTAAGTAACTCCTTTATGGGACTATCCCTGAAAATGTTCAATAAACTTCCTTCTGACATATTGGAATTGCCTGTGGCATCTTTTAAAAAGGCAATTAAAGCCATGCTTTTAAAGAAATCTTACTACAGTGTTCAAGATTTTTTAAACGACAAGGACCCAACGCGCACATGACCATGTCCGTAAAGCTATAAATCTTCCCTCGTTATTCCTAGGAATAATTGTCTGGTGAGGATTTTTCTTCTCACGTTATGTGATTGGTTTTTGTGATGGACAATTTATTTTAATTATGTCAAACTAGCGTTTGGTTTGGTCGCATAGAAAATCTTTTGTAAAGTAAAAACATGTTTATAAACTGAAATTGTACAAACCATATTTTGAAAAAATGAAAAAATGTGAATGTAAAGAGTTTCTTTGTTGCTTCTTCTCTTTACGAACACCTTCCGAAGAGCAACGGATTAACGATTAATTTAAAACTTTGACGTTCAAAAAATGTTAGTATTTAACTTTATTTTGAAAAATAAACTTTTTGACTTTTTTGACTTTTTTTAATCTTCTCTCTAAGGAGCATCACCGAAAAGTTCTTAGCTAAGAACCAAAAGGTGTATTGCTCCTTCATTGATTTAGAGAAGGCGTATGATAGGGTGGTAAGAAAGTGTTTATGGGAGGTGTTATCCAAGTTCGGTTTGGGGAGTCAACTTATACGTGCATTGGTATCACTTTATGAGGATTCTAGTGCATGTGTAAGAGTAAACGGGGAAAACACTGACTGGTTCGGAATCTCCAGGGGTGTCCGACAGGGATGTGTAGCTTCTCCGTGGCTCTTCAATTTGTTCATGGATGACTGTTTGACAGAGTTGCGTGAAAGTGATTATGGACTAAGGATGGGTGGATTCATCATTAAATGCCTCTTGTATGCTGACGATCAAGTGCTACTTGCATCATCGGCAGAAGAGTTGCAAGAGATGATGAATATTGCATGTGAGTCTTTTGTAAGAAAGGGAATGAGGGTGAATGTGGATAAGACCAAAACGATGGTTTTTGAGAGACAGGAAGATGTGACAGAATGCGTGATTGCGATTGATGGTAAGGATGTGGAACAGGTGAAGGAGTTTGTATATCTGGGAAGTTTGTTTACAAGGGATGGAAAATGTGATGAAGACATTGAAAGAAGAGTGAAAAAGGGTAATGCGGTAAATGGAGCAATGAATAGCCTAATGATCAGTCAAACGGTGTCTGAAAAGGCCCGAATGGCTGTGCATGATGCTGTTCTTGTTCCTACGCTTATGTATGGAAGCGAATGTTGGGTGTGGCAGAAGAAGCATGAAAGCAGAGTGAATGCAGTAGAAATGAGGTCCCTCAGAAAAGTTTGTAATGTTAGGTTATGTGATCGTGTGAGGAACGATGTGATTCGTGAAAGGTGTGGTGTAAAAGATGATATTGTAAGTAAGATAGAAAAAGGAATGTTGAGATGGTTTGGGCACATCGAGAGGATGGATGATAGGAAATTGGTAAAAGGTATCTATAGAGCTAATGTGGAAGGTAATGTTAGTAGAGGACGGCCACGAAAGACTCACTTGGACCAAATTGAAAGTGTGCTCAAAAAGGCAGGCGTCCGAAGTATGAAGAATAAAAGAGCATGTATGAAAAGACTGATGGATGTAAACGAAGCTAGAGAGGTTTGTCAGGATCGTGCGAAGTGGCGATCAATAGTCTCTGCCTACCCCAATGGGAACTAATGGCGTGAGTATATGTATGTATGTATGTATGTTGACACTTTCCTAGATATTAGATTGAATGATTGTAACTATTTTGTTCTGCTTAAGCCTTTAACAAATCAACACAGCATTGATCAACACAGTGTTGATTTTGTATTTTAGATTAGATTTAAAATTTTCTTTTTATTTACTACGCCACCTGCGAAACCCTGTTTACGCTTTAATGTAACATGCCTACCATGTCCCCCACGATACAGGCTATGCCTAGTGTAGGGGACAACGACCTCTCCAATTGTAAAATTTCGTCACCTAATTACCAAATATCACTTAAGGTACCTTTGTAATGCAAACTGTTGTTATTTTGGTTATTGCTGGTGTAAAAATAAATATTTTTCATTTTTTCATTTTTTTCAAAGTATCAAGTAAAATATAAAACAAAAAAAACCGTAAATGTTGTGAATAGACATTACAAATTTATTCTGAACAGTTGCTTTATTATGTTAATTATCCTATCTTTAAGCAGTCTAGACATCGTAGGTTCAATGGAAATAATAGCTTCTAATTGAGTCCCGGTTTTCAGAAAGACAAATTATTTTCTTTATTTTTAGATGTTTTCTAAACTTTTATATCTAATTATTTTAATAAAAAACTTTGACAAGTTAAAATACTTCTAATACTATTTTTCATAATTGTATTCTTACATTTATTTTAACATCTAATCTCGTCATTAGGTCAATGGGACCGATATTTCGTAGCCATTTCGTAGGATCCTGGCAAACCTCTCGAACTTCATTCATATTCATCATCAAAATCAATATTTTCATTCATGCTTTCTAATCCTTCACACTACGGACACTTGTCCTTATGAGTACATTCTCACAGTAAACATACGCACATATAACATAAAAAAAAACTAGTCAAATCACGCGGTTTGACTAGGCGAAACCATTTTTTAAGACTCTATTCAAAACACATACGTACGACACAAAACACTCGCAAATCTGTCACTTCTGCATCGTATTAGCATAGATAATCTATGCCTCAGCTCGCGCGCTCTCGTGTCAAATTAAATAAATCTTGACGAGACGAGAGTTGAAACAATATTTGTGTTTGCTCTGCTCACCCTGCACCGTCGTAGTTTCGTGTTAACGTAGTCTATTTCAACAACTGTTTTTGACAAACTACGCTACTAATTTACTTGAAATATTTGCATAAATATGAAGTTGTCGGTTAGTTTGGATTGTTTGCTTCAAGGTAAATCTCAGTAGCATAGTTAGATAAATACATAACGTATGGGTACAAAGCTCAAAAAGGGGTAGCTAGAAGTTTAGGGTAAGAATTTCCTTCGCCATTTTTTGAAGTCTAGTGGAGAAAATATTTAGGATTGTTGGGGATGGGTGTTCAGCCACTTCACCCAAAATCACTTAAATAGCTCCATAACTCAATGCCACCTGTAAAACGAAATGTATTAGTGATGCCGTGTAGGCTTGGAATCACTACCCCTTTCTACCAACGGGTGCCGTAAGAGGTGATTAAGGGTATGGGGTTTTTTATGAGGTTTTTGGGCGATGCGGTTGGAGACCCATCACCAACAACACTTATCAGAAACAAAATTCAAAGCAGCAGTTAAAAGAAATCTTAGTTCGAAAGCCTATTACAATGTCAATGATTACATTAATGATGAAGTGGCTTGGTGTCATCAGGGCTCTGTGCAGGATGTTTCCGGGCTAACACCAAAATTGTAAACATAACATAACATAACATAACATAAACGTTCACGCCGTTTATCGCCGAAGGGGTTGGCAGAGGTACCAATACTTCTGAACTCACATGGCAGCGCCATCTAGTGTCCAGAGAAGGTACCCACGTTTTGCTCGGACAGTGTATTCACGTGATAGGGGGCAGGCCTATCGCCGTTTTGTACGAACACACTGTCACATGACTAAGTACAACTTAGTTATGTGGGTTTCCTCACGATGTTTTCCCTCACCGTTAGCAACCATGATAAATTAACCACACATATGACTTTAGAAAAAACAAATTGGTGTAGGCCCGTCCCAGGATTGGAACTCACGCCCTTCTGTTTTTCGGGCAGGTGTTCTATCCACTGGACTATCATGTCGCTTATTGTATTGGATGTAAAAAAAGATGTGTGTTGACGAGTTTCTTACGGGTTCTTCTCTCAACAAAATACCTTCCGAATCCGAAGTAAACTTAGTATTAAGTTAAAATTTGACGTTCAAAAAACAAAGATTTATCTTTTTATTTTGAAACTAGTGGATCGTCCCAGCTTCGCACGGGTAGCGTTGTTTTTTTAAATATCTGAGGTTTCTTTCTTCAGTCACTGATCAAGCATTGTGAAATTCAGCGCAATGTTTTCAATTTATTAAATTTATAGCACTCCCTAAACAGTGTAGTTTGGTGATTTTGAATGCGCTTTAATGAACGGTTCAGTATTTCCGTTTAATAGCAAATTTTGGAATAAACCGCTATGAAGTATTTATAAATAACAATCTAAAAAATAATTCATTACGTGATGTAGGATGCAACTACTGGCGCCATCTAGTATGTTATATGTAAATTAGTAACGATTCGGTTTTGGTCACGGGCGCGATGGCTTATTCTATGTATAATTTCGGTGTTTCTCTACCGATTTCTATGATTCTTTTTTTATTGAATAGGTAATAATGTTACCTTTTTTAAATTAGGGATGAATGAGAGGTTTACAAACGTAAGAGTAAACAAATATAATCAGAATGTTCCAAACTGCTAAGCTATCAGGAATTACACGTGTTATTGTGAGTCAACCGTAAAAGATAGACATAAACTGTTGAGATTTTTTTTAGATAATCTTATAAAAAATATTTCCGTCATACATGATTTCTATGTAAGTTTAACCATTAAGGCTGCACACGCGACGGAAGCTTAAAAAATGTAGCAACTTCTCCCGTTTTCCCAAAATTTCCCAAAATTCCCCTTTACTACTCTGCTGGAAAGTATACAAAAACCTGCCCAGGAGTGTGGAGAATAATTGTACCAAGTTTGGTTAAAATCCGTCGAGTAGTTTTTTGTTTCCATAAGGAACATACAAACCGACAGACAGACAGACAGACAAAAATTTTACTGATTGCATTTTTGGCATCAGTATCGATCCCTTATCACCACCTGATAGTTATTTTGAAAATATATTTTATGTACAGAATTGACCTCTCTACAGATTTATTATAAGTATAGACAATGATTATTTTATTTATTTTACTTCATTTCTTCCATCTTTTCCCCTATCAACTAGTAGCTACCAACTGTGGCTGATGAGTTTCTAGCTTTAAATCTCTGGCTATCCCGTTTTGGGATTTACAGAAGTGAGTATATGTATTGAATGTACATATGAATTAATGTTATTTAACACAGGTTAGCGGAAAAATACAGTCACAGCTTCCTTTAAAACCTTGGAAGAAGGCAGGATAGTGTTATTTTAGACTAACACTACGATGAATCCACCTACTCGTATTTGTATACTATATCTAGGTGCAACCGTGATAGCCCAGTGGGTAGAACACTCGGTTATCGTGCAAACGACTAGTGTTCAAATCCTGGGTCGGGCCTACACCAATTTGTCTTTTCTAAAGACATATGTGTGGTTAATTTATCATGGTTGTTAACGGTGAGGGAAAACATCGTGAGGAAACCCACATGGCTGAGTTGTACTTAGTCATGTGACAGTGTATTCGTACAAAACGGCGATAGGCCTGCCCCCTATCACGTGAGTACACTGTCCAAGCAAAACGTGGGTACTCTGAACACCAGGTGACAAAGTCACGTGATGTTCAGAAGTATTAGTACCTCTGCCAACCCCTTCGAGGATATTCGGCGTGAACGTTTATGTTTATGTTATGTTATATGTATGTTATCTAGGTACTGTTTTTACATTACACCAAAGCTACTTACCGTAAACCAAAAATAAACCAATAATAATACATTCAACGAATCCCCTTATCGTTTCTTCCCAAAAATCCTCAAGCGAAATAGGACAAAAATATTCAGCACAAATAAACGTAGATGAAAGTAAAATGCGTAACCTCGGAAATAGGGAAAGAGGAAATATGAGTGAGAAACTCGTGAAGGTGTCTTATAGAAATAAATCGCCCAAATCCTAATTACGTATATCGTAGGATTCGTACGCAGCTGAGCGGAATCGAAAACCAATATTATTAAGTGGAAGACTTGGTTGGAAATATAATGTTATTGTTATCAAAGACTATTGTTGAGATTGTTGTGTTATACCAATAGATTCTTCTTTAAAATGTTTTCCCCACTCATTAATTATTAGGAAACCCACATGGCTAAGTTTTGCTTAGTCATGTGAAAGTGTATTCGTACAAAACGGCGATAGGCCTGCCCTCTATCGCGCGAGTACACTGTCGATGCAAAACGTGGGTACTCTGAACACCAGGCGACGATTATCACGTGATGTTCAGAAGTATTAGTACTCCCCTAGTATTCCTCACTAAATTTTTAAAGGTATTTTGCTGTGTAGTGTCGGCTTAGAATAACACTACCCCATTTCTTCCGGTGGGTGTACGTAAGAGGCGACTTACGGTATTGGGGCTTTTAAGGGATTTTTGGGCGATGTGGTTGGAAACCCATTACCAACAACCTTTATTTCACTATCTTTTCCCGAAGCAACTTCAAAAAAGTGGCTGAGGAACTTCAAGTTCCTTAGCTCTGGCTACCCCTTCTAGGTATTTATAGCCGTGAGTATATGTATGTATTTATGTATGTATGTGATTGAGAGTTTTTCTGAAGTCTGGCTTCATGTGTGTTTGAGTTATGTGCCATTTTGAAAATGGATTTTTGTAGTGCATGTGCTCAGCTGCGAGTACATATTTGATAGATAACTGTCAATTGAAGGTGTACTTTTGTGACATGTGTATATTCTAATGTATTTAGAAGGTAAACTTGAATATGAAAGTGCGCCATACGAAGATTTTGCAAACTGGGTCATAAGTTTTCAGTGAGTCTTTACAGGCATCGATATAAATATGGGTTACCTGAAATATATGACATTAGATATTAAAAGTCGGTTTATGGGTTACTTGAGTTGTATAGCTAATTACTGCATAAGTGAGTCACATTATGCCAACGGAGACAAATATACGTAAAAGTTTAAATTGCTTCTTAGATTCCTTGGACGCACATCACACAAAAATAAACAAAATTTTACAATACAGCAGAAATAAAGCTACTGTGCGTAAAATGTTATTATTATGCTAATTCCTTGGTAAAGTGTAAATTAAAAAGGGAGCTCAAAAATATTTTTGCGATATTTCTACGGGAACGCTAATAAAGTAGATATTTCTACATAGCTTATCTACTTACTGGACGTATGATTATGAAACTTAAATGTCTACTTAAATACTAAAAAAAATAATGTCTACGCTGATGATGTCGCCGTTGCCGTGTAGTGCCGGCTTAGAATGTCACTACCCCTTTCAACCCACGGGTGTTGTAAGAGGCCACTTATGGTATGGGGTTTTTTAAGTGGTTTATGGTCGTAGCGATTGGAAACCCATCACTAATATCAATCTTCTCCCCTATCAACTTTCAATTGTAGCTGAGGAGTTGCTTGCTCTAAAGCTCTGGCTACCCCTTTTTGGCCGTGTATATTTATGATGTCTCATGTGAAAGCTACTTTATATAAAAATATTTATTTCGCATCGAAAGTATTCCCCTTAACAGTCTCTCGGCGAAGATCTAGTAAATACTATCTCTTATAATAATACATAGTTCGCGCCACAGATCTGTATTTGAATAGATAACGCAAGTGTCATTTCTTGTATAGAAACCAAGCGTGCCATTATTTTTCCACCTACTGTGACGTCACATGAGCAATTTAGTGAATGGAACTCCCCGTCAGCGCGTAAACGATTCAATCGATTATATTCGAGTGCATCGACAGACGAATGATAAATTGACAGAAGGATGATAAATCTAGAATTATACCTGTTTTTTAATAACGCTATTTTCTCATGGTCTCATTTTTATTCTGAGCAACTCTTCCTACATTATTTTCCTCCACCACTACATCTTCTCGGAGAACAACGATCTAAATCAGTGAGTTAATGAGTTAGTTAGTCAGTGAGTAGTTCAGTAGCCTTTATTATTATAATAACTTGTCCTTATTGATAACCTACCTAATTAACTAGTTTTAATAATTTGTTCTCGGAAAGTTACGAAATGATTTAAAAAAAACCCCGAGAAGAAATTTTATCTACAAAAAGGAAAGCCAGTAGAAGGCGCTATGACAAAATATAATACAACCCAGAACTAATTCGGATTTGAAAAAAAAAAAACAAATAAAATAACTTGTAGAGAAGGAAAAATAATCAAGTATTTTTTTTTCGTTGTCTGGTTTTCTCCAGGCTGTATCTCATAAACAGTAATAACTAGGAAGCTGAAATTTTCACAATTGACGTATTTCTGTTGCCACTACAACAACAAATACAAGTAAAAAAAGGATTTTAAGAGGGGCCCCTTACAATAAACGTGTTTTTTCCGTAATTTTTTGCTCAATATTAAAACGTTAATAAGTAGATACTTAAAAATTTCAGAGTATATTTACTTGTATATCACCTTTCAAAATAAATATAACAGTAAAGTAAATAGCAAAGGGGCTCCCATACAAAAACGTTATTTCCTATTATAGATGATAGTACGGAACTCTTCGTTTGTTCAATATTGGAAATTAAAAAAAAAAACAAAGTAGTGTAACAAACTCTTCAACATTTGTTGAATATGTAGAATTATCAGAAGCAGTAACAGAATTAAATTTTCTCATTTGTGTAATGAATGATGTCTTTACTAAGGTTTGTAAACCAGTTAAAATCCATGAAGATAATTCAGCAGCTGTAGCTATTTCTAAGTATGGAAACTTTACAAAGAATTCTAAGCACATTGAAGTTCACTATCATTTTGTAAATTAAAATGTTTAGCAAGGAAGTATACAAAATAGAGTCAGAAAATAAAATTGCAGATATATTTACAAAACCTGTGAGAAATTTTAAATTCACTAACTTAAAAATGCTAAAATTTAAAGGAGTATAGTTCCCTAATTGATTATAATTATTGTAGTACTTAAGAAGCTTTGACCTTATGTAAGGAGGCGTGTCCGTGTATATATGTACATTTATATTGGCAACACTGAGTGAAGGAAGGAAGTAAATAAAGACTGACATATACCACACGTTAAGAATTGTAGCTTAGAGAAAAACTTGTAACTAAAATTAAACTGTTCTTTTATTAAATAAAAACAAAGTTAAAACAAGAGTATTCCAATTAATTATTTAACAGAAACAATGTAGTAATAAAAATATTTTAGATACATGGAACATCCATTGCGAATATTATCATTTCTCTGTTCCCAAACTCGATTAGAATTAGAATCGAATACAACTATCTGTGTAGGTACAACACATTTTGCTTAAAATGACAGAAATATGACAATAGCTACCGTACCATGTAGCTGATTGACAGGTGAAAATATCGTTCATTTTGATGTTCATTGCGTGTTTTAATAGACTAGCCATACTAGATAGCTTTGTAACTAAAAGCGGCAATGTATTATAAATTAAGCGATACACACTCGTTTAAAAGTTTTTCAGTGTAAAACCACAACGAACACGAAATAATTGATTTTGCAATAAAAACCACATAATCTAATAATAAAGTGACCAACCGATGAAAGGAAATCTTTCTATGAATTAGTCCCGCTTTATTTAGATAGTTTTTGCAACTCAATACGGCACAATTAAGCATTTTTTATACCTAGCTTGACATCTGTCACCGAGAACGTTCGAGCACGGACTCAATCAAATGGCGATAAACTAAGATAATTTTACTCAGTTTTTACACGCGAAGTACATGCACTTGCGGCATCTATTCAAATACATGTCTGTAGTTCGCGCCAAAATATGAACACTTGTTTACTTGTAAGCTATTTGTATTATATAGATTTTTTTATATTTTTGCACAAAGTATAACTCATGAAAATTTGGAAGTATCACATATTCTCACAACAATAAATACCAAAAAGGGGCAGCCAGAGCTTCAGAGCTAGAAATTCCTTAGCCACATTTGGAAGTTGATAGGGGAGAAGATGGTAGAAATAAAGTGTCATTTGTGATGGGTCTCCAACTACATCGCCCAATAAAATAAAAAAGAAAAACAAAAACTTCAAATAAAATTAAAAACTAAACAGAAAAAAAAACAAATATATTTCAAACTAAGAACCTCCTTTTTTTCGAGTCGGTTAAAAAACTTAAACCTTGTCCTGAATGTAATAACATAAACTGATAACTCTTTGTCTAATAATAACTAAGAACCTTCAAACTTACATACATACTTATAGGTGAAACTCAGAAACTCCTTTTTTGAGACGGTTAGATCACTAAAACCTTCTCCTGAATGTAACAAGTACTTTTCTGAAAACCGCATCCAAATAGCTTAAGCGAAACGCGAGATAATCGCCGACCAACATACATAAATGCAGGTCAAACACAGAACCTCCTTTCTTTTAGAGTCGGTTAAATCACTTAACCCATCTTCTAAATATACCGAATACTTTTCTGAAAACCGCATCCAATTAGCTTAAGATAAACGTGAGATAATCGCGGACCAACAGACATACATACAGGTCAAACACAGAACCTCCTTTCTTTATTTGGTCGGTTAAAGCACTAAAACCTTCTCCTAAATGTAACGAATACTTTTCTGAAAACCGCATCCGAATAGCTTAAGCCAAACGCGAGATAATCGCGGACAATTATACATACATACATACAAACAATCGAACTGAGAACCTCATTTTTTGAAGCCGGTTAATCATTTTTTGAAGCCGGTTAAAAATCCCTTATAAGCCCCTAAACCGTTAGTCGCCTCTTACATACACCCGCAGGGAGAAATGGGGTAGTGCTATTCTAAGCCGACACTACACAGTCTGGGACAGCACACTGTTGGAATTTATAGCTTTGATGTATGTGTGTAAAATGTAAGTGAGACCTATATCATGATTGTACTCCACTGACATTACCATCCGCATTGGCTCAAAGCCTTCTTTGTTCACAAAGCTTGTTGCAGTCCATTGTCACTGTCACACTATTTCTCAACCTATCACATTACCAAAATCTGCATTCTGCGGTCTCTTATTACTATATTAACTCCTCTTTGAAAAGGACTCGATACAAGAATAAATGAAAGTCACTGAATCTATAATTTTGTCTGTATTAAATCCGAAAAACTTTGTACACTTATAGTTCTATGTCTGTTACTGTTTTCAGCGTAAAGAGTAAGTATCAACATTATAATAAGACGAGATAAGGCATATATCCGATACAACATAACATTCCAATGGGAATAATGAGCGTGAGTATTTGTAAGTATTTGTTCTAATATTGCTAAACCAATCATTCAATAAAATTATATTCCATTCATTCACACTCACATTCATTTTACACTCCTCTACACCAGCTTTTTTACTTCTAAGCAATATTCGCAAAAAACGCAAAGCTGAGCCTAAAATACAGCACTCAGCGCTATAAAAGCGACGAAGAAGTCGTGTAGAGGTCGTATAACAGTCGAGTAGAGCTTAATTGAGAACGACCATCAGCCGTCAACGGCCTAACAATGACACGTAACGAAGCGTACCTTCTTGTGGGGGTTGGTGTGAATGTAGACTTTTAGCGGTTGTGAAAATAGATATTACATAGATATTACAAATACGTTTATGTGCAAAGTATGTAGCTGTGTAGTGTCGACTTAGAAAAACATCAAACTATTTTATCCTGCAGGTGTTGTAAGAGAAGACTTGTGGCTGGAGACTCATCACCAAACTATATTACTTTACAATCGTGTCTCCAAATAACTTTTTAAAATCACTAAATGTTTTTGATTCCGAAGCTCTAGGTACACCTTTTTGAGATTTATAGCCGTTTGTATAGGTTCAGAATTATAAAAATCATAGAAGAGTTTTTCAACGCAAAGAGTGTATAACTTAAATCACTAGTTCCTTATTTTGTACCAACATTTTGGAGCAATGTAATGATGGTTTCAGCGAATACATCTTAAATGTGCGAAAAAACTAATTTAGGTCATTTTCCTTGAAAAAAAAGGTTGTAACCGTTTTTTGCTTTAACTAACTTAATTTATTTTACTTATATTCATCTAACGAATTCGTTTTGTTACGATAATTGCAATTATCTTACTATTACTACGGGATTACTTTCAATATGGGTAGGTAGATATATAAATTAACAATGTCTTTCCTAACTTTGAAGAATGAGAAGCGACGGGGTGGAAAAGTGAATGTGGTCAGTGATTGGTTTTTAAATATGTAAAATAAGTTGTACAACCATGAATCCTATAGCTGCCTTGTATTACACTTTTGTAAAAAGATACAGTAGTATTTTTCTAAACAGACACTACCGTGCAAATATATGAAGATGTAAAAATGGGTATTGATTTTTTAAGAAAAATACCTTAAATTTGATATGTAGTCTGCATACGTACTCGTACATACATATACTACATACATATACTCACGGCTATAAATCCCATAACTGGGTAACCAGAACTTTGGAATGAGAAATTCCTCAGCCACTTTTGGAAGTTGATTGGGGAAAAGATGGTAATAATTAATGTTTTTGGTGACGGGTCATGGTAGGAAATGGGGTATTGCTATTCAAAACCGATATATTCTTTCGCTACCGCTCCTGAACATAGAGTTAACAATATAAACATACAAAATTGTCAGTTTAGCAGTTACTAACGAGCTGTTTGCTGCGTAATGTTTATTTAGTTCTGGTTTTAAACTGACTTTAATAAAAGTGTGTTTATGTTTGTTGTACGTGCGATGGATGTATGTGCATATGCGCACCGTTATGAGTTCATTATTTGGTTTTATAAAAAAATATATCATATCATACAAGAATTATTCAAATGTACAAAAAAAACTAAAAGCTCTAACCTATTTTTTCACAAAGTTGTCGTAAAAGGGACAAAGAGAATTTAGCATTCCTAAGTGATATGGTTAGAAAACTATCATAAAACATGCTTTATTCTGTGTTTAATTCTGTTGAGAATCACCCTACCCTCTACGGAATGTTTAGTCGTGAGTAAATTGTAAATATATGTATCATAATGTAGAGAACGGGCTATGTTTTATTGCTAACAACAGATGCATCGTGTATGTGTGTTTTCTAAATCATTTAACACGTTTCGTTACGATATAAAAACGAAGCGTAATGTACATTACAAGATTCGAAGAAATAAGAACATCTTTTTATCCACACACACACACACACACATGGGGTATGGGGCTTTTAGATTATTATTTGGGCGATGCGGTTGGAGTCCCATCACCAACGATACTATTATTACTACCATCATCGTTGGATACTTTTTTGGGATTTATGGCCGTGAGTATAGTAGGTATGTATGTACTAAACTATTACTAGTTTTATAGAATACGCTTGCTTATAAACAGAAACGGTTAATTCAGCCTTGTGAGTGTGCATATACCCAACTCTATTTAATATTGACGCCATGAATCTCCGAATATGGTTGGCAGATATAAGACGAATATTTCTAAACATCACGTGTCATTTTACGTCACCCGGTGTTCAGAGTACTCGTGTTTTGCTTGTACAGTCGCCATCAGATATATCGGAGCGGCCGAGGTACTCAAATATTTCTAAGCAGCAATAAATTTCAATAAATTCTTTACGGTAAATATGATTAATAAAATCTGAGCATCCAATTCGCCACAAATATATGAGCAGTGGGTTTTCAATGAAATCTGAACACACAAGGAGACAATAATATCTGAAAGCACAACTCGTCAAAGTTATCTGCTCAGACAGGGTGATCATAAATATCTGAACATTTAGGGAAAATATACCTTAAAGCACTAGGCATACAGTTTAAATGTAATTAGTACAGATGTAATGAATTTTCCTTTTACAAAATGAGTAGGTATACAAAATATAAATATACGAAAAGCAACTTTACAGACTAGTTACAAGAGACACATTTGAATAAAATATTTGGCAATTTACAAAAACGGTACACATAACTGTCACTGCATGTATTTATCAAATATTCACAGATTTATTATGCTACACTTATGTATATAGATGGGCAATACAAAGATGATAGGCGAAACCAAAATAAGTACAACGGTGTGTGTAAATGAGTGTATGTGCGTGACATTAGTATAGCGGATTCCATAATAGCCCTATTAAAATTGATAAAAACTCACATATTTGTAATTGTAATATTATGATGACAGAAGATATTTTTTATTATGTATTTGCATTGAAAACTTTGGTTTAAGATCTATAATAAAGCATATATACTGGTAATTATTACAGTCTCAATTTGGACATAAATGGCAAAAAAGAATATGTATTTTATTTAGATTTTGTGCTGTTAAATATTAATAACTTTATCAAAAAATCACCAAAATTAAGACTTAAGACCAGAATTAACAAAAATAAGTCATTTTTTGTGTTCTATGCCAAAACAGTTTGTAGGCTGTTATCGTGTCCGTGAGAGGTCCTGGCTTTGTTGACGTTTATGTTATGACGTTTGTCACTTACTGCCAAACTGTGTGCTTCTATATCTATGGTAATATTAAAGCCGCCAAATTAAAATAGGTACGAATGCTTTGCAATATTTCATCCACTATTGTGTCAGTCACCATGGCCTATCTGTTAAGTAATTAGAAATCATAAATATAAACCGTTGCGTCCAGGTTCAAATCCTCCCTTGTGTTTATTTTTTGTATTTTATTAGGAATTTCTGATATATTTTTTTATTTATTAACTTTTAGATTTATTGATATATTTAAATATAAAGAATAATAGAGAAAACTGCAGGAAAAAGTATAATTTTGTAAACGCTAGTTTATCTTTTAATTTTATTAAAGCTGCATTTATATTTATGCTACCCTGGTACTTACTTACTTACAATGTAAGAATGACAATGTAAAAAATGTAAAAAATGGCATACAATGTTTCAAAATTTCTAAGTTATTTTACCTCTTGATGTTTTTGTATCGCAGAAAATTATACAACTACAAACCCATTCAAAAAATAGTTGGTCAGTGGAGAACGATTTGGTAATTTTTTTTCTAATAACATATTAACCGTACAACTAGATGTACCGCCCAGCAGAAAACTCTTTTTAGTTTTGACATTGATAAAACCAAATGGTGGTTGTGTAGAAAATGTATTCCAGCGTAGTAAGTTAAAGAGTTTTAAACTGTATGCCTAGTGATTTAAGGTATATTTTCCCTAAATGTTCATATATTTATGATCACTCTGTCTGAGCAGATAACTTTGACGAGTTGTGCTTTCAGATATTATTGTCTCCTTGTGTGTTCAGATTTCATTGAAAACCCACTGCTCATATATTTGTGGCGATTTGGATGTTCAGATTTTATTGATCTTATTTATCGTAAAGAATTAATTGAAATTTATTGCTGCTCTGAATTATTTGAGTACCTCGGCCGCTGCGATATATCTGATGGTGACTGTACAAAATATAAATATGCGAAAAGCAACTTTACAGTCTTGTTGACAGATTTGAATTCAATATTTGGCAATTCACAAAAACGTCAACATAACTGTCATTGCATATTATGCACTGCATTTATTTATCAAATATTCACAGATTTATTATGCTATACTTACGTATATAGATTGGCAATACAAATACGACAAGCGAGATTTAAAAAAAGTACAACGGTGTTCGTGAATGAGTGTGTGTGCGTGACATTAGTATGGCGAATCCCATACTAGCCCTATTAAAATTGAAAAAAAATCACGTATTTCTTATTTTTGCCAAATTGTAAACTTTACAGTAATTGTAGTATTATGATGACAGAAGATATTTTTTATCATATATTTGCATTGAAAACTTTGGTTTAAGATCTATAATAAAGCATATAGACTTGTAATCATACAGTCTTAATTTGGACATAAATAACTAAAAATTTTATGTTTGCCAAAGAATATGTATTCAATTTAGATTCTGTGCTATTAAATATTAAAAACTTTATCAAAAAATCACCAAGGTTAAGACATTGATTCCTTGGCTCTGGCTACCCCTTCTAGGGAATTATAACCGTGAGTATATGTATGTATGTATGTTAAGACTTAAATACCAGAATTAACGAATTCGACAATTATTTATTCGTAAATAATTCAATTATTATCTTTCATGTTTTATGCCAAAATCGTTTCAGGCTGGTATCGTGTTCGTGAGAGGTCCTGCCTTTGTTGACGTTTATGCTATGACGTTTGTCACTTACTGTCAATCTATGTGCTTCTATATCTATGATAATATAAAAGCTGCCAAATTAAAATAGGTACGAATGTTTTGCAATATTACATCCACAATTGCGTTGGTCACCATGGCCTAGCAGTTAAGTAATTAGTAATCATAATTATAATCCGTTGCGTCAGGGTTCAAATCCTAACTTGTGTTTATTTTTTGTATTTTAACAAGAATTCATGTTTTTTTTTTATTTTTTTATTTTTAATTATTAAGCCTTTAAATTTATTGTCCTCATTTAATATGCCGTGTAGTGTTGGCTTAGAATAGCACTTCCCCATTTCTTCCGGTGGGTGTACGTAAGAGGCGACTAACGGTATTGGGGCTTTTAATTGATTTTTTGGCGATGCGGTTGGAGACCCATCACCAACAACCTTATATTACCATCTTTTCCCCACTAAAAAATCCAAAAGTGGCTGAGGAATTCTATTCTGGCTACCCCTTCTAGGGATCTATAGCCGTGAGTATATGTATGTATGTCATTTAATATATATATATATCGTTATATATATATATTTATGAATACGTATGGTACGTTAAAGAAGACAGCAGGAAAAAGCATAAAAACTAGTTTATCCTTATATTTTATTAAAACTGCATTTATATTTATGCTACCCTGGTACATACAATGTAAATAAAAAATGGAATACATGGTTTCAAAAGTTCTAAGTTATTTTAGCTCTTGGTGTTTTTATACCGGTGAAAAATTATTACGTACAACTAGTTGTACGGATTAGTTGGTCAGTGGAGAATACCTCCCTGCAGAAAACTTCTATTAGTTTTGACATTGATAAAACCAAATGGTGGTTGTGTAGAAAATGTATTCCAGCGTAGTTAGTTAAAGAATTTAAAACTGTATGCCTAGTGCTATAAGGTACATTTTCCCTAAATGTTCAGATATTTATGATCACCCTGTCTGAGCAGATAACTTTGACGAGTTGTGCTTTCAGATATTATTATCTCTTTGAGTGTTCAGATATAATTGAAAAGCCACTGCTCATATATTTGTGGCGAATTGGATGTTCAGATCTTATTGACCTTATTTACCGTAAAGAATTTATTGAAATTTATTGCTGCTCAGATATATTTGAGTACCTCGGCCGTTCCGATATATCTGATGGCGACTGTACAGTGTTTTCAAGCCGTTTTGGACGAATACACTGTCACATGACTTAATATAACCTAGCCATGTGCGTTTCGCGATGTTTTCCTGCACATTATCAGAGACCAAATTAATACCCAATACTCAGTTTAAGGCAAAAACACCGAAGTAACATAGTATAATCCTCAAGTGTAGTCTATTCTTCAATACTCATACATTGTAGCAATTCACTTAAAATTCCTCGCTCATACTTATCAACAATTCCGAATCATTAAGCTAATTAAAGACCTGTAATGAATATTAAACTCCCGGACCAAGAATGAATTGATTTAAATATCTTCTACAGTATAAATGAATGTCTGATTACTACTAACTAATCAAGACATCTAATGTTATAAGGGTAGTAGGAGACGAAAAACTTTATGCAAAATATATTATAAACACTTAACGTTAATCCCAAAAAAAATTAGCTTAAAAAATTAGAAATTACTCAGCCGCTTTTGGAAGTTGAGTGGAAAAAAGATAGTAAAATTAAGGATGGTAGTGTGCTCAAAAATTTCTTTAAAAAGACCAGCATTCAAAACCACTAATCAATACAAATCAATTGTAACAAATTCATTCGCATAATTGAAAAGCAAGTTTCATCAAATTGCGTACTGAACAAACGGTGCAATTGAAATTCCCTTTCTTCCCTTTTCTAATGAGGGTTATTAATATATTAATCCGCTTTTCCGATAATTAGTTCGACCCTTATCTTGGAACAGATGTGCCCTTTGTCTGCGAAGACATTTTGAACGAGACTTTGAAATATTAGTGATTTATTACACCTACATATTGTTTTTTAGTTGGCGAGTTCGGTTAAATTTTCAGATGATCTTTTCTTTGGGGTAATGAGGTTAATTTTTCTTGTATGCGTTTCAATTGAAGAAATAAAATTTATTTGTGTACAAAGTTGGTTTGCAGACCATATTTTAACATGATATTGTTGTGAGACGTTTTAGTTTTTTTAGTACTTTTGCTAAATTGATAGCATCATATTGTTAGGAATAAAAGAGCATGTGTATTGAAATATAGACGAGGCTCGAGACGTTTGCTAGGATGTTACAAAGTGGCAATCCATAGTCTTTGCCCATCTTGATGGGAACTTAGGACGTAAGTAAATGTATGTGTGTATTAGCTTTAAATATTGCTATTTGAAATGTTATATTTCAAAGCCTTTCTGGATGTATTTACATGTTGCATTACACCATCATTGTATTTTTTTTCGACTAGTGATAATATTACTTTCCTCTCTCGCACGTTGGAAAATCTGAGTGTTTGTATCATACATTCCTAAATGTACGCACGGCGCTAAATCCCGGAAACGGGTTGGCCCAGCGACCATCGCTGGGTTTCGGAATGAGAAATTCCTCAGCCACTTCTGGAAGTTGAGTGGGGAAAAGATAGCAATAATAAATTGTTTTTGGGTAACCACATCGCCCAAAAATAACTTAAAAACCCCCATATCCTTAGTCGCCTCTTACGATCACCTACGGGTAGAATACCCTATCTATGCCCATTGAATACGTAATATGTTTAACTTCTAAATATGAAAGATGAAAAACAAACAAATTAAATCGAACTCAAAAAGTTATCCCGCCAAAACGCCAACTGTAAATTTTTGTTTCTAAATATGATTCAGTCAACATCACCTCACTTTTATGCCAAAACTGAAGTTTCGTCTCGCGATAATTAATCAAGTCGACCACAGTTTTATCTGAATCAAGTTATGGATTACTTTCAATTTAAAACTTTGTAGGAAAGTATTTTGTTTAGGTAGCTATATTTTTTTATCTTTTAGGCACAATAAGACTAAGAAGAAATTTTTCAAACGCAATTTTTGTTCCAAATGAGTTTTATTCTCATACTACAGACACAGTTCTTACGAAACCAATGTGAAGGAATGAGTTTGTATAATTGTAAGCCAACACTACACAGCTGTTAATTTATATGATACAAAATACATTAAAATATAATATATTAAAAAAAGCTATGCCCAAATCTTATAATAATTCCTTAAAAATTACCTATCAAGGAGTTACAATACAAGAGATTTAAAAAACACCTAGGTACCCATTATAAGTGATAGGTACAAAACCTCTTTGTTTACGCAATTTGTTTAGGATTTGAAAATGGAACGCCGCCGCCACGATACGAGAGCGTTGATGAGAATAATTAGCACCGTTACTCAACTCACAACGAAGTGATAAAAAATAGAATAGAGAAATCATTATTTATTTTATTGTGCTTACACACTTATATTTTTTTAAATTTACATTTAAGAGTTTAATCAACTTATTATTCAGCTAATATTTCAAGTGTCAAATCTCCGATTTTCAGCAATAACGATTATAATTTTTGGTTATCAAGACCTATGAAGTAATCATTATTTTGTTGTTGTAGCAGAAACAGAGTCATGTCTATCGCCGTTTTGTAAGAATAAACTAAGAAACTTGTCACATGCATGACTAAATAGTTAAAACTCTGCTGTGAGTATTTCCTTATGATGGTTTTCCTAACCGTTAACATGATGTGTGTGTCTCACCTTATAAATTGACCAAACCAGTGACCAAAACAGGGTGAAAAAGATAAATTGTTGTATAAATCCACACGACACGACTCTGTCTAGAAGTTGTGGTGTTCCCATTGAGCTATAAAGGTTACGATATGAGTAAAACTAAATGTAAAAAAATCAATATGTAACACTATAATAAAAAAATATATTTAATGAGATATCTACAATTTCCCACATCAGAAATAATGTTCCTCTTTGTTTAAAAATGTTCCGGGTGAAAGTAAATTTCGGGAACATTAGGGAAGTTGAGAATTTTAAAAGTAATTAGTGAAAAGGGTCAAGACCAAGAGACTTCTTGTTTCCGAAAATATTATTTAATTTGTCCGTAATTGTTTTAACCGCTTTTTCAAGTGGGCTCTTTGTTTTGGCGGGAAAATAAACAGTTGGTAAATATATTTTTTTATTTAATTGTGTACTCTGAGTAACTAAGAAATGCTGCCTAAAATAGCCAATGAGGCTATCATAATAGAGCAATTTACAAAACATTATCATAAATTCATAAGAATGTTTTGTAAAAGGTGCAGTGTGAAAAATGATATTGTAAAAAAGATAGAAAATGGAATGCCTAGATCGGATGGAAGAAAGTAAATTGGTGAAAAATATAATATAAAGAGCTAATTTGGTAGGTAGTGTCAGTAGAAGATGTCCTTGAAAGACATATTTAGTTCAAATAAAGAATCTGCGCAAAAAGTCAAACGTTCGTAGCTTGAACAGTAAAAGAGCATACATGTATAAAAAGATTGATAAATGTAGTAGAAGCTAGAGAGGTTTGCCAGGATCGTACAACGTGGCAATCGGTACTCTCTGACTACCATACATATATACATTCAAATACTCACGCTATTAGTTCCCATTGGGGTAGGCATTAGCATTGAATATTATCATCATGTAGTCCTGTTATCCTTCATCAGGGACATAGGGCCCGAAGAAGAGATCTCCACTTTTCTCGATTTTGTGCGGCAGCTTCCAGGTCCTTCCAGCTAAGTTCAGTTATGCAGCCTCTTTTTCAACTGAGCGCCTTGAGATGGTACAGGGGCGACCCGGCCTTCTTTTGCCAAACGCTTGCCACTTTAACCCTTGTTTGGATAGACGAGTGTCTGGTCTTCTCAGTATATGTCCAATCCAACGCCATTTCCTCATAAGGATCTCCTTGTCGATGGGCTTTAGTTCAGTCAACTCCCACAGCCTTACGTTAGTGATTGTTCGCGGCCAGAAGATTCCCAGAATTGAATATACTAGTTTGATATTTAAATTACAATTTATTGAGTTAAAAACGAATTTTTAAAACATATTTTATTGGTTTCAGGAACAGGAGTTCGAAAATTCATCGAAATTTAATGGTATGTATGATATTAACACTATTTTATGGTCACTTTTAACGGATTTTCATCAAAAAATATGAGAAATGAACTCAAATGTATGGGTTGTCTATTAGCTGTTTATTATTGTGATGGGTATTACCTATATTGGAAAATAGATTAAGTATTTAAATTCTAAGCTAAAATAACAAAAAAATAAAATTTAGAATATTAAAAGAATACATTTCTGTCAAAACGCTGCCTTCCAGTAGTGAATCGTTCTCAATTCAAAACTTTCCTCTCTCAAAAGTTCATCATATGAACTGTCAAAAGTGTGTTTTCCTGCTCTCAAACTCCGAGCAATACGGAAGCGGAAATCAGTGCACCTTGGTCCGAAATTGGGTCACGTAAAAAGTAGAGGTGAACAGCTTCTAACTCAACAAAGAGGTGTTAAGTACTACCCGCCCTCGGTCATTAGCGCTCAGTGTCGCAGAGGCCACGCAACTGGCTGAATTGAGCGAAAAAGAAAAAGTTTATGTCACTTATGTTTCGCGCGCGCAAATATTTTGAATATGTCAGAGACAGAATATGCGAATCCGTTTGGCGCATCTTAAAAGATAATCTTGGCCTATACGTACATCAATAAACACGCACGTATAATCCCTTATTATGCGATCTTATCCCCGTTGGACTTATATGTATAGTTAAAGATAAAAATGTTACCACAAACTACTACATACATTATAATCATGAATTGTACTTATGCATAATTTAAAAACCTCTTTCATAAAAGTTTAACAATAATATTTTCGAAAATGGATCTGTTTTGTGTGCTTTTATAGCACAAAAAATACATACAAGGGAATTATAACCTCCTCTGCAATATCTGTATCGTTCAAAATGTAAATAGAAAAACAGCTTATGAAAAACAGACATCCTTTAACCAAAGATAACCTTTAAAATAGAGATATTTAAAGTATATTCACCTCTACCATTCATGTACCCTGCTAGGTTAATCTATCTATTCATAGCTGAAATCAGATTCCATATGCATTTTATCAGAAATTTACTGGCCACATATAAGCTTAGCGTTTCTTCTCTGAAATCGCATAAAAGGAACAGGATTTTCTGCAACGAAAGAACTGCTTTTGCTATTTAAAAGTTTATACGAGCAACGCTTGAATGTTGCTTTGAATTCGCAAAATAATACGGTTTCTAAATGGTAAGGGTGAGGTTTAAATATATATTTACGCTGTCTATAAATAAATGGATACAAACATATAACACAGATAAACTTAGCAAAAAAGGCAGTGCAAATCAAATGTAGTTGATAGCTGTGTAGTGTCGGCTTAGAATAGCACTACCCCATTTCTACCGGGTGGGTGTACGTAAGAGGCGACTAACGGTATTGGGGCTTTACCTTTATTCTTCCACCTTTTCCCCATTCAACTTCCAAAAGTGGCTGAGGAATTTCTATTTTCTCAGTTCTGGCTACCTCTTTTAGGGATTTATAGCCGTGAGTATATGTATGTATGTTGATAGGATGGTAGTGATATATTTTTTTTAAATGCTTCCCTATATAAAACTAACTACGATTTAATATAACAACTGTAATAGCCAACACTGCTTATCATGTTGGAGACGTGTGGTTATATCTGAGTCAGGCCTATACCAATGTGTCTTTTCTTAAGTTATATATCTGGTTAATTTATCATGTTTATTATCCGTGAGTGAAAATATCATTAGAAAACTTAGGAATGTGACAATGTATTTGCACAAAACAGCGATAAATCTACCCTCTATCACCTGCTGCATCACTATTCAATTTTAATTTTTTTAATTTTCTTCACATTTCGCACTATCTAAGTGGCTTTATTATGTATGCTATCCTTCATACTTACATACTTAAAATCACGTTCATTAAGGTCCATAGTGCAATGGGGACATTGAGATAGGCAGAGACTATCGATCGGCATTTTGACTTGACAAACCTCTCTTGCTTCCCTTACCTACTTTCATTATTCTTCTCAATCATGCTCTTTTATTCTTCTCATCCGCCTTCATAAAAACATTTTCTGTCTGGTCTAGAAACGATTTATGGGGTCGTCCTTTACTAACAAAATTATCCACATCGGCGCGCCGCGTATATCTTTTTCGCTATTTTATTTTCATCCAACCTCTATATTATCATACGTGTACTACCATAGCCTATATTCACTCTATTGAGTTACTCATATGTTATTTAAATTAAAATAGTTATTATGTGAGCTTTCAAAATACTCAGTGCAAGTAGAATAGTCCATTTTAACGTATTACTCACTAACTAGAGAAAGTTCCGAGAATAGCTTTTACTCAATAAAACCAATATTTATCATATCCATATCTTTTATACTTATAATGAGTTTCAAAGGAAATTTATTGGTATAATACATTAAAACCTGCTTACATCACTTTTAATTTTTAATCAGTTTTAAAATATATTTTTTTATATAACCGTGATAGCCTCGGTTATCGTGCAAACGACTAGTGTTCAAATCCTGGATCGGGCCTACACCAATTTGTCTTTTCTAAAGACATATGTGTGGTTAATTTATCATGGTTGTTAACGGTGAGGGAAAACATCGTGAGGAAACCCACATGGCTGAGTTGTACTTAGTCATGTGACAGTGTATTCGTACAAAACGGCGATAGGCCTGCCCCCTATCACGTGAGTACACTGTCCATGCAAAACGTGGGTACTCTGAACACCAGGTGACAAAGTCACGTGATGTTCAGAAGTATTAGTACCTCTGCCAACCCCTTCGGGGATATTCGGCGTGAACGTTTATGTTATGTTATATGTTATATATTATTGCTGAGGCCTAATGTTCAGAGTCCTGTTAGTTGAGTTTGGTCGCGGGTTCAATTCTTTTTTGGGCAACAGTTAACCATAAATAATGTTTGCTTTTTGTCTTTAGTGTTATTTATATAACATTGTGTGATCATTGAGTTTTTTTATTTTAAAGTTTAAATCGCTGTTATACTCAATTTTGAACCTAATAATTGATCAGTGTGCGAAGTCAAATTTTATTTAATTTGGTAATGTATCGGAACTACAATAAAGGTATCATATACTACAGTAGACAAATATTCCATTTTTCATTAAAAACATATATGGAAGCAACAACCCTTTTAACCATAAGAACATTTTTGACATCCTATCACACATCTTGGGTCAACATTGAATGTACATAAGAAATATAACTCTCATTTTCCTAAGTCGGTTAACAAATAATCATAGGTGAATAATCCATGACACAACAAACACACAGATGCTATGACAAATAGAAATACAAAACGCCTTTCCATTAAATATACATCTACCCGTATCAGTATTAAGATAATGTTGTCAATACAACAATATTTATTGTCAAACCTAATTATTGAAGTGGGCTTAGGACCACATTCTTCGGTCGAGGTAGTTTGATAAAAAAACTTATATGGAGCAGTAAAAGTTTGACTGTTTTATATCGTGGGATAAGAATATAAAAACTTCTGCCTTATAATGCATGAAGAATACGTCTCGGAGCTCTGGCTACCTTCATTTTGGGAATGACAGTCGTGCATTTATGTTTGTTTTTTGTATCATTCTAATAACGAGCTCTAGCTTTGGTTAAAACATTTAGTATCTTCGTTTAAAACGTCCCAAACGGTCGTCCATAATTATCTGTATTTACATTATGTTTGTTTTATACTTTAGCTACTGTATCTTTATTCATCTGCAATAATATAACAATTAATAATAACAATCATAAATATATGGACATATAATTAATATCGTGATAGCCCAGTGGGTAGAACACTCGGTTCACGTGCAAACGACTAGTGTTCAAATCCTGGGTCGGGCCTACAACAATTTGTCTTTTATAAAGACGTATGTGTGGTTAATTTATCATGGTTGTTTACGGTGAGGGAAAACATCGTGAGGAAACCCACATGGCTGAGTTGTACTTAGTCATGTGACAGTGTATTCGTACAAAACGGCGATAGGCTTGCCCCCTATAACGTGAGTACACTGTCCATGCAAAACGTGGGTACTCTGAACACCAGGTGACAAAGTCACGTGATGTTCAGAAGTATTAGTACCTCTGCCAACCCCTTCGGGGATATTCGGCGTGAACGTTTATGCTTATTCTTATAATTAATATCATAAAAACACGTATAAATTGTTATCCAAGACCCAGACTCTTTAATTTATACTCATCACATAAATGTTGCCCTCAGCGGGAACAGAACCCGCAACCTCCGGACCGAGAAGCTAGTCACCTACCCACTCGGCCACGGACGTCATCAAGTTCAACATTCATTTTTCATACCTATAACATCATATTTCAACCATAATTATGAACAACTCACAAAATTTCTTCCACTTGAATAAACTTACATTAAATAAACTTTAGAACTATCATTTCATAGTACAAGAAAGATAGTAAAATATTATTATAGTAAGCCGCTTTTCACTAGCGTAAAATATTTATATAAATTCACACGAACGTGCAGTCTGCTCAAATTACATAGAGAAATAATACTCTTAATTTAGTTGGATGGGTTACATAAGGGTTGTTCTGGTTTGGAATAGCTCTACCTCATTTATAGTAAGTAGAAAACCTGCCTATACTCACACGCCTATGACCCCAAACAGAGGTAAAAAGACATACGCTCCAAAAATTCCTCAGCCTCTTAAGTAAGTTGAGGAAATTATAGAAAAGCATTACCAACTACACTTAAACAGTGGATGTCTTGTGGTACAGCCACGTAAGGAGATGACATAGTGTCATTCTTTGCCAATATGACAGAAAGAAACGTGATCACTAATAAAAAGAAAAATTCTCTGAAAATATATTGCTATAAAAAATAATTAGAAGCTCTAACTATCTCTTTAAGAAATGTAGTCGTGATAAATAAAAATAGAATGTAGTACTTTTATATAAGAATATATATACAGTACACTAAATCGCAATTTATGGTACAAAATATGGTATTGTACCTTTTTCATCTGCCTTCCGAACGTGCACCGAATAATGTGTAAATCAGGTTTTATGTTGTCGTAGTATAAACTATTTGTATTTGTTGATAATGTCTAGTTTGTAAGTACAGATATCACAATACAAAAAATCAAGTTAAAATCAGTTTTTTATTCTTTAAAAGTAAAATTACTACAATTTTTTAGCGTCAAAAGTTTCAACTTGAGTAACTCTACCGTTGTGTTAAAAGATGCTTGTAAAGAGAAAAACCAAAAAGACAATACAAGAACCTAAACGTTTCACTTTGCTAGTTATTTTTAACATGTTATCTAACATTCACAGTTAAAACATTGTAGTAAAAATAAGTATCGTCCATTTATCTTGATTTCGAAATGTACAAACTCAATTTGACTACAACGAAATAATTGTCTTCGTATTCAAAATAGGGTATTCGAATACGATTTTATCGATGCTATCGAGTTGAAATCTTGTACGAGACCTTAACAAGGTCAGTAATAAAGGTTTCAAACACGAAAATCTAATTTCGAGATAACATAGACCTTAGACCCTTAAGATGGGGTCTTGAGACCTCTGTTCTTGAATTTTGAGAGCTGAATTGTTTCCACGTCATTAATCAATTGATTGAAATGTGCTTGATTTGATTTTGCCCTTTCAATGTCTTGTTGTAATTTAAATGGGCGTATTATTTCTATTCCCAATTACAATTTGTTAGTTTTATTTGGTTAGTTTGAATTGATGTAAGCCTAAAACAGTATTAACTAACCTTTTTTCGTAGGTGTCTTCGAGCCACTAAGATGATTTTGCTTATGTGATATGCGCAAACCCAAAGAATTTTAGTAAATAAAGATAATAATTAATAGTATAATGATAAATAATAAAATTCACATAATTATACATACATACATTTTAATGCGTCATACGTATCCTAACGATCCCAAAAAGAAATAAAAGTCCATCTCTAAAGAACCTCTATGACAATGTGAATGAAATAATACAAAGCTATTAATATCCAAATAAAAACTTTAAAAATATTACCCAAAATGAAATACTTAAAAAAATGCAGTGGAGAAAACAAAGCCACCAATGTTTCTAAAATTGTCTGGTATACACTGAGTAGCCATTTTCGGGAAATACTTATTCAGAGCATAACCAGTAACATAAGCTCACCTGATTCATGTTTTAATCTCCGGGCAAAGGATGACTACTACAAACTTCATTTTGAAAAAAAATAAATCGCTTTGTAAAGTCTGATTTTTAATTCGAGTCAGTAAAATGACAGGTGGTGGTTTTTGTATGTATCAGTGACAGTTAGTGACAGTTGCACCTGTCATTTTACTGACTCGAATTAAAAATCAGACTATAGAGCTTTGGCTTGAGATAAATATTTTTAAGCATGAAGTTTTTAACTCGCTTATATTAGCTTCACATGTATGTATGTATGTGTTTGTAGGACTTCTTTTAACTCAATTTTGACCTACTTTAAATGGATCAATTTAACTCAAAATATTTGCACTTGTCAAGAATCAGGGACAATATAACTATTTCATAGGTTTATCGCAGTATCCTGACTGGGGGCGCTAGGATTCAGGTTGATTCAGTACTAACAGTGAAAAATATAGTTTAAAAACTAAACAACACGCTTTTGAAGCACTTCTAACTAAAAAGTGAAAAATAATAATATAAGCTGAAATTGTAAGTCACTTGATAGACGAAAAATATAACACAGATCGTCCCACGCTTCCTCATAACAATACTACAAATCACCCAAAAATCACTTAAAAAGCCCCAATTACCTTAGCCGCCTTTTACTACCACGGAAAGAAATGTGGTAATGCTATTTTAAGCCGAAACTAGACTGCCATTTTGCCAAGATTACGGTAAAAACAGACTTTCCGACAAATTATGTCCGAATTTCACAGTAAACCCGCCGTCTACATTTTATCCGTAGCATATTTATCTCACCACCTTTTGTTTAAGGCTCTATTGTTACGATCCGAAGGCTTATCCTCGGGGAGCTCACTCAACATACCCTTACTTGAAGAATTACAATTTGCCTTTTTATTTATTAACTCTTTCGTTACGGTTGAGGCTGATGTGGAATTATTAAATAGATAATAGATACGTTGGAAAGCCCCATAAATAATATCGTTTTGTTGGAGTGATGCAATATTTTATTAAGGCATTAAAATAATGTTACATACATACATATACTCACGACCATAAATCCCAAAAAGGGGTAACCAGAGGTTCAGAGCTAGAAACTCCTCAGCTACATTTGGAAGTTAATAGGGGACAAGATGGTAGAAATAAATTATCTTTGGTGATGGGTCTCCAACCGAATCGTCCAAAAACCACCTAAAAAGCCCCATACATATTCCCCTCTTACGACAAACGTGGTTAGAAATGGGTAGTGAAATTCCAAGATGGCACTACACGGCATAATATTGTTTTATTGAAATTATATTTGATCTTGGGCAGAGGAACTTATACTTTTTAACTTTACGACTTATTATTTTGATTATTGTCAGTAAATAGTTTTTCCTAGAAAGGGTATCCACATGATAGGAGGTTAGCTTAAGGCTGCTTCTGTCACTATTTTTCTTTTTTTTACTTATTTTTGACCCTTTATAAAACATCTAGTGGTTTTACAACCAAAACATTTACTTACAATTTTTTCCAGTCAACTTCCAAAAGTAGCTGAGGAATATCATATTCCGAAGTTCTGGCTACCCCTTCTTGGGATCTATAGCTGTGAGTATGTAAAGATTCACACTGAGAGCATTAACCATATAAATGAATTCTCTCAGCGGAAATTGAACCCGCTACCTCCGAACCTAGAAGCTAGTCACCTATCAACTAGGCCTCTGGTTGGTAGGCCAATGTATAATTAAATAATTTAGTTAATTTATCGTCCTAGTATTTCATACAAATCATAAGTCTACTAAATAATGGTTGGAAACGCTAGATTCCTGTAACAACGTTCATACATAACACACAAAAGACTCAATTTGTAAGAGTATTCAACAAAGATAGCGCTCGCTTATTGAAATAGTGTTTTAATCAGGTGAAAGGGTAGACAGAGTTCTATTCATCATTGTTCAGGTGATATAATAGGCTCCATTACCACTTCCTTGGAATTTCATTAAGGCTTCTGTGAGCCGTTCGCTGGGGTAGTACGGGAGTCGGATACTCGTTTGGTTTAAATATTTGAAAACCTTTTTTCAGAAAATACGTATGTTTTTTACTAGATACTCATGTCAAAAGAATTCGTAAAGGAATCGCCAGAGTTTAAGAATAAGAAAATCCTCAGTCACCTTTGGAAGTTGAGAGAGAAAATGATGGTGAGGACCCATCTTCAAACTATTCACAATTTTTTGAATTTTCTAAAACCCTTGCCTAGCAAAGATGCCTTTTTTATATCCAAGGGAAGTATAGGGAAGATGCTATTCTAACTTAACACTACTGTTACTTATTAGTATGTACTGCGGTTATATTTATTAGCAATTGTTTCAAACCCCTACACCCTACAGTAATGTTCTGCCAAAAAAACTGGGTAACTCATTTTACTTCTAACAAAAAATACTTCCTCATTTAATCTCACACATTTTTCGTAAGCCAGCTCCCGGCCTGCTTCTGTTAAAAACGACCTAACAATGATTTAGGTGATATCTAAATTACGCCATTGTTACAGAATGAGTTATGATCTACTCCGGGGAGTTTGAGCACTGAAAATATGTGAAAAACCATGCGAGGTTTTTTTTGAAACTAGGAATATGGGAAATATGATATAATACATGCAATAATATGCTTGGACCTAGGTTTAAGTTTTTTT
Source organism: Bedellia somnulentella (assembly GCA_963576735.1). Lineage (NCBI taxonomy): Eukaryota > Metazoa > Arthropoda > Insecta > Lepidoptera > Bedelliidae > Bedellia > Bedellia somnulentella. Next base: position 1,662,949 of record OY755194.1, on the reverse strand, counting down.
AATTGAATTTTTTTGTCTTAAAAATTTGATTGCAGGCTATAACAGACATACATATATACATTCACACCTTAAGTCTCCAATGGGGTAGGTAGGGTCTATCGATATAACCTCTCGAACTGCGTCTTCTAGTCTAGGTAATCTTTTCTTGTTAGGCCTTTTATTCTTCACGAGCGATAACTTTTTAACATTATAATGTTTTTTTTTTAACATAAAAATATTCAACTTCAGCGTGGATTTTTAAAAAATAATAGAGGATGGCGTATAGCATAATGAATCTATGAGGATGGCTGATAAATAAGACGGTGACTAAAAAGTGTTTACTTGGAGAGCGTAAAATCGGTTTAAGTATTTAAAATTAATAATTATTAACTAAGTATTTGGCATTACACAAAAAAAAAATTCGTAGAACCTCGGAGAAGAAGAAAAGAGCATGTATGAGAAGATTGATGAATGTGAACGAAGCTAGAGAGGTTTGCCAGGTACGTACAAAGTGACGATTGATATTCTTGCCCTACCCCAATGAGAACCAATGGCGTGAGTATATTATAGTTATATTCGCAATACAGAAATCCGAATAGTAACAAATGTACTGGTAAAATATCAAGTAATTTAATTTATCCTAATTCCGCAACGTAACAAAAGCCTCCTCACAATTAATTAGGAAACTGAAACTTTCTATAGAGGCTGATTAATTTATTTAAGTGCTGCTTGGAAGAAGGGAAACACGGAAAATACGTTTAAAAATGAGCTAGTCATATATAAGTTAAGGTCGTTTTATTTTTTATTAAGGATATTGTGATAACAGGTACAGGTAAAATAACATTGATAAAAAATGTTATCAGTATCGTATACGTAAGCGTTTGTTCTTATAAGAAAGTATTTTGCTAAAATTGAAAATTAGAGCTATCATCTCAATCTTAAAAATATCTAATAAACAAATTCAGGCATATTTATGCAACAGAAATAAACATTTAGAAGAAGAAGAAGAAGAAGAAAAAACGTTTATTTGCTGTCAGTCGCACATGAACATGTAAATATTTTTACAAAATAAATAAAGGTAAAAAAAAGAAAAAAAAACATTTAACAATAAAAACAGTGTTCATCTCACATAATGCGCGAAAACAACAAAATGGCGTCTGACTCAGCGTTGTCGTTGTGAGTTTTACCTCACAACACTGATTTTCAGTCAGCGCCAGACTTGTAGTGACATACGGACCTTACATAAATTTAAATCACTACAGCCAATTTATTGTAAAACATAACAAAAAAAAACAATATTAAAAAAAATATTATTAAAAATTGATCAGTGCTAAAATGTGCTGATTACATAAATACATACACAAATATAATAAGTGATAAATATAAAAGTATAAAAATAAGATATTTTAGTACTTACATACTGAATAAGAATACAAATCATATATAGCAAATCAATAATAACTTAAATAACAAATACGTTCGTTATATATCTGTACACAAAAATACAACTTATAATATGAATTAGTAGGTATATTTATACTTAATACATGTATACTATACAATTAAAATAATTAATGAAAAGAAAACAACATAAACTACTTACAATAACAGTTGCAGGAAATAGATTGTTTAAATTAAATAATACATATTTAAAAATAATATGAATATTATTAATGCATATAGAAAATAGACAGGACAGGAACGGACATTTAGAGAGGCGGATTTTGTTGAGCAAGTAGGTATACTTTTAGCTTACGCTTAAAGGTACCTTTACTTGACACTTCACGGATTGGGGGAGGGAGATCATTCCAACATTTGGACGCTGCAAATTTAAAAGAGCCTCGAAATGCCGCTGTTCTGTGTTTCGGCAGGATTGCTCTTGTTTTGTACTGATATTTCATGGATGACCATTTTATTTTATTATACAAATATGCTGGTGATTCCAGTCTGACAACACCAAACATCATTGTCGCAAGGTGTAGCCATCTACGAGCCTGCATATTAAGTAGTTTTGCATCGTTCAAATGTGGAGTGATGTGGGAACGTGGTGGGACATGAAAGCAATAACGTGCACATGCGTTTTGCACACGCTGTATCAGCCTCTGTGTACGACCAAGTATGCAACTGCCATAAACCACATCACCGTAGTTTAACCTTGACAATATCAGCGATTCGCAAAGGTGAACACGCAAATCCACACTCAGATAATCACGAATATTGTAAAGTACTTTGAGACGGTAAAAACAATTGCTAACCACAGCCTGGATGTGGTTTTCGAACTTAAGTTCCCCATCCATCAACAGACCAAGGTTTCGCGCTTCTTCCACCCTCTCCAGTGGTTGGCCCCTAACAGTTACATCCTTGTTCGCGAGAGCTCCCAACGTATTACGTATTTGCGATTTGGTTCCAAGTACCATGAACTTTGACTTATCAGGATTTAAAATAAGGCAATTTTTCTTGGACCAGGAAACAATTTGATCCAAATCTGCGTTTAGTTTGTCAGCAGTGAGGGCACCATTTGTCGGTATACCAGAAATGTATAATTGCAAGTCATCGGCGTACATATGGTATTTACAGTTTTCTATATTCTGAACTAGGTCTGCAATATATAGTATGAACAGTAAGGGGCCCAAAATTGAACCTTGTGGTACACCTCTTTCTAGTTCACTAACCGATGAAGTGTGAGATATACCATCTCTACTACGTATCTCGACAAACTGTGCTCTCCCCGTCAGATAACTATTAAACCATTGGATCACTGATACATCAAATCCGTAATACGACAACTTGGATAGCAGCAAAGGCTTGCACAAGCAATCGAAAGCTCTGGAGAAATCCAACAGTGCCAATATTGTATTCTTTCCGTTTTCTAAATCATGGAGTATATTATCAATAACATCAAGGAGGGCTGTCGCTGTTGAATGTCCCTTGCGGAATCCTGATTGGTATACGGGCAAAATGTTGTTGTTCTCCAGATATTTCGTAAGCTGATCGCATACCACCCTCTCTACTATCTTCGATGCACATGGAAGAATACTTATTGCTCGAAGGTCGGAAACTAAGACGGGATTTGGTTTTTTGGGTAATGGTGCAATTCTAGCAATTTTCCATACAGAAGGGAATTTGCTTGTTGCAATGCTTCTATTAACAATGCATGTCAGTACGTCAAGAGTAGTCGGAAAAGTAAGTAAAAGCATATCAATGTCAATTTCGTCGATACCCTTTGCTTTAGTTTTGATCCCAGTCACCACTTTAGCAACTTGATCCAGTGTAACTGTGTTAAGAGTAAAGGTAGCAGGTCCATGTCGGTTAAATTCAAAGTATGTCAAGTCTGAAATGCTTACATCATTACTACCGGGAACTTGACCAAAGTAACGATTTATGTCATCCGGGTCATTGAAGTGTGCAGGTAATTCTATATTCCGTTTGTTTGGAAGAACAGTTCGTTTGAGATTCTTCCAAAGTGTTCGCGAGTCATCCACACTACTATTGATGACATGTTCATAAAATGCTTTTTTTTCGTTATGGACTGCTGTGATAACTTGATGCTTAAGGTCTTTGTAGTATTGTATGCTTGATTCTGTTTTATCTTTTTTTGCCTTAAGATGCGCTTCGTTTCGGAGATGCATCATCAATCTAACATTGTAAGTTAGCCATGGTTTTGGCGCGTCTTTGACCACAACTGTTTTCACCGGTGCATGTTTGTCAAATAATCGGATGACGCAATCATTGAAAGCTGTAAGCATGTCGTCAACGTCTTCATATATTTTAATTATGTCCCAGTCTGTGTTTTCAACATCCTTATTAAAGTCATCTATATTTATGTCAGTGAAAGGTCTGTAAGTTATCGTCCTTGGTATGAGTCTAGGTTTCTTTATGTCAAGTTGCACTGTAATAAAAGCATGACGACCCAGATCAGGAATGTGGTGTGTATTTACATGACGGACAGGGACGTCAGTACATATCAAGTCAATAGTCGTTTCGCTATGGTCTGTAAAATGAGTCGGTTCCATAACCACCTGAGTCAAATTTACCGATGTAAGAAAGTCAGATAAACATCGATAGTACCGGTCATTTGTGTCACAAAAATTAATGTTAAAGTCGCCTAATACTACTAGTTTGTCATAGTTCTTACAAGATGAGATAGTCTCAGTAATGGCGTCAAAGAAAATGTCAGCATCCTGCCACGGCGGACGATATGCAGTGCCGATTAGAAATCTAATACCGTTTATGCACAGGCGAATCCACATTTGTTCTACAGTCGGAGAGTGTGGATGGGTATACATACGGGCATTTAAACCCTCACGCAAATAGAACGCCACTCCACCCCCCCTCGTGCGGCCACTAGAAGCCTGTCTCGGTATATGTCTAAGTCGGTAGCCCGGCACCACCGGGGCTAAGTTCTCCTGTCCTGTGCGTAGCCAAGTCTCATTAATCGCAATAATGTCGGGTGTCAAGTCAAGTATAACAGAAATAAGTTCGTCATGTCCCGTATTCAGTGATCCTGCGTTAAACAATGCTAACTGCAGATGCTTAATACGAGTCATCGAAATACAGTCCTATGTAAATAACACCTCATATATATGTCTATAGGACAAAAAAAAAATAGCTATAGGTATAAGTAAATGACACATACTGTATACAAATATTGCATGAAAATATAAATAAGATATTATAATTATATTTTTTAAATAATTTAATTATTGGACAAAACATAAATATAAATACATGTAAATCATAAAATATAAATACGTTATCATAATCATTCAAATTGCTTAAATATATGGATATTAGGTAAATTAAAATATGATAAGTAAGTACTGAAAAAGTTGAAATATATACGTGTATATGTAAATAATGTAAGGAAAATATTGATATATTACACAAATCCGTAATAAATTTATATAATAGATAAAATACACTAATATACAACATATAATTAGTATTATCATTACATACCATTTGATACGCATGAATAAATTGCACTGTTATAAAATCGTAAAACCTAAACCAGTAAACAACTTTAAAAATACATGTTACGCATATTTGAGTTGAGTATTTGGTAAAGAGAGAACTATAAAAAATATACTTAAGTAGAGTGTAGTTAACTATCAACTTCGAAACTAAACTGATTATGTAAGTTTTAGGAACAAAATCAGAATAAAGTAATATAAAATAGGACACCAAGCAGAAATACAAAAAGAAATTATACATAAGATCAGAAACAATTAAAAAAATAATAAAGACCAAGCAGAGACACACAAAAATTAAAATATTTTTTTTTCCGACTGTTTTTACAATTATATTATAAATTACGTGCCAAACATCAAAATAGTCAAACAACATTTTGACCAAAAATATGTTCAATGTCTTCCTCACGACGTATTTTGGAAACTGACGCCCCATCCTTTTGGCGGACGCACACTCGACCGTCCCGCGTCCAAACATATCGCCAGCCAGATGCGCGAGCTCGCTCTCGGGTTTTATTGAATAACGACCGGTTGAGTCGGGTCAACCGCTCGTTGACATAAAACTTGGTTGCCGATCCACTGAGTCCCATGTCGGCGGTGGTGCCGGGCGGACACCCGCGCCGCGCGCAGCAGCTCGTCCCGCGTCGCGCGCCGCGCCAGCCGCACCACGATCGGCCGCACACCGCCGTCACGCGGCGCTCCCATCCGTTCCGCGCTCACCACGTCCCTGTCGTCTATGGTGACCCCGAGCTTAGTGCCCACCAGAGTGACGAGGTGAATAGTGTTCTCACCCTTGTTCTCTGGCAAGTTAGACAATTGGATGTCGTTGCATAGTGCATCCTGGTCCCTGTCTTGAAGCTGGAGTTGTAGTTTTTCTACAGCTTCTTCTAGAAATTTCGTGCCACCCGTCCTGGTACTTTCAGCAAGTTGGCGTTCCATGTCATCAACCCGTTTATCGATTCTATCCAACCTATCTGTAGCAGTTGCAATTGCTTCGCGAAAGACATAGAACTCAGTGCGGAATGTCACGAGTTCGTCTCGTAGTGACCGAATCTCGTTCCTAAACACACTAAATTCAGCTGACGAAGACCACTGTTCTGATGAACGTCCATGATCATCTTCCCCTATCTCGGCTACTAAAGAAGTTGTGGCGACTCGTTGCTGCTCCGTCATAATCCCTTTAACTGGGGTGTCGGCCTTATTGTCCCGCGGCATTGAACGGGTACATTCCGGGCACAACCAATTAGTCGGGGCCGTCTGCTTCGGGTGAATACCAACACACGCGCGATGATAATAAAGTTCGCATTTGCTACAAACAGCGCCATCTGTACGCACTTGTGTCAACTTCTGGCATCCTGCACACATCGGCATTGTAAATAGTTATCGATTGTTCAATTATTTAATCAATGACTGAGTTTAGTAGTTTTGTAACGTGCGGAGAGATGGAGCTACTAAACAAAATTTTTAATAATTTATACTGTGGGTGTATAAAAAAACAATGCAACATTTACTAATTTTACCAAATTATTTAAAGACATAGAAAACCAAAAAAACACGAGATACTGTCTCACAAACAATAGTTAAGGCGAGTTGAAACACAACGAACGCAACACTTCACTTTACGGTACTAGGTTTGTAACATTAACAATAATAAAAGATTTAAACTGCTGCAGCGTAAACGTATAACTTTAAGTTCGTGACGTCACTCCGTCATTTATTATCTTCGTTTATAAGTAAACCTAAATATTTCCCTATTAATTTGTAAATCAACTGTTTTGTCTATGATTTCATGATTTCAAAAGCTTGAGTGCCTCGGAAATTTGACTTTTAAATTGGTCTACAAAATATCCCTAATATTACTACCGATAGTCATCCTTAAAACACGTCAAATAAGAGTCAAGAGAATTATAAAACTTTATCAAACAAAACTCCCGGTACTTACTGCAAAAGATAAAAAAATAATGTTTGACATTTACAACATCACATTTAAATAATTCTGACATAAATACAGCCATCCCTTTCTCTCTCGAACAAAGACATATACATCTATTCCTTTCACGCGGCGCTGTCGATAAGTTGAAGTCATTTCGTCCCAAATGCTTTTTTAAGTAATGCTTTTGATAGTGTATCCTTTTTTCGGGAATTTTTAATGTAGAGATAGGGACGAATATTATGTTGTCTAAAGAATGTCTAATCAGCATAAAATATAGTATTCTAAATATTATTTTATGTTTTCTCTCTACAGCTTAGTAATGTTTTCAATGAGGGGCACCAGCTTCTTTGGTTTTATGTATTTAGCTTAATGCGGGTTGGCAGATATTATAAAATACTGTTGAAAATAGCTTACTTACTTACTACCTAATTAACTTACTCACGGCCATGAATGCCAAAAAGGGGTAGCCAGAGCTTTAAAGCCAGAAACTCCTCAGCCACATTTGGGAGAAAGCCACAAGATAGTAGAAATTAAGTATAGTTGGTGATGCGTCGCAAATCGCCCAAATAACACTTATAAAACCTCCATACCCTCGCCTCTTACGACACTCGTGAGTAGAAAGGGGTAGTGACGTTGTACGCCGGCACTACACAGCATCATAACCAAGATCTTAACCGTTTAGCGTACAGGTGATCATCGGGTGATCAACCTACAGTATCACAACCAAGAAAGGCGGATTCACTCACTCACTAAATCTTAATATATTATGCAAAACTTGAAGTGCAATTATAATAGTTTTTGAAAATAGTGTACGAAGGTGTTCCTTCCCTCATAATGGATCCGCCACAGCAAAAATACTTTGATGGATATTATTCAACCATATCTTTCCATGGGCGTCCTACAAGGCGACTTGGGGATCATCAAACAACCTTATTTTAAAATATCAAACTTATCAGAAAGGATTGAACCAATTTTAATGTTAATGTTCTTATTTTGCATACACCTTCGGTAGTTCTGTGTTTTTTAGTATATTATACCTATTATAAAAGTGGCGGACTGACAGCTCTACCAACCTCTTTTAATAAAATATAGTTTATTTATTTATTTATTCATTTGGCACACAAACAGTATTATGACATTTATGACATAGCATTAGTATACAAAATTTAAAAAAATAATATATATTCGGACATAAAACCAAAAAACTATGTACGCAGCATGATATTAAATAATAAGTTGAGATGACAACTTAAGAAATATATTAGTATAGTTTTTTTTTAGTATTATTATTATTTATTAGGCATGCCCCCTATCACGTGAGTACACTGTCTAAGCAAAACGTGGGTACCTTCTCTGGAAACTAGATGGCGCTTGCCATGTGAGTTCAGGAGTATTGGTACCTCTGCCAACCCCTTCGGGGATAAACGGCGTGAACGTTTATGTTATGTTATATTATTCACTAGTGGATTGGCCCAGCTTCGCACGGGTAGCGTAGTTTTAAAAATATCTGAGGTTTCTTCAATCACTGCTCAACCTTTGTGAAATTTAGCGCAACTTATAGCACTCCTGAATAGTGAAGCTTTGTGATTGTGAAAGCGCTTTAATGAAAGGTTCAGTATCTCCGAAAATAATCCCATGCAAACAAACAAACAGAGTTACAAATTTTGCATACATCATACATATACTCACGGCTATCTTTTCCCCGAGCAACCATTACTAAAAAAATAATCCATATAGCACGATTCAGTATACACGTGCGACGACAGGACGCGATGGCTTATTTCATGTATAAGTTTGGTGTTTCTATACCGATTTCTATGATTATTTTTTTATTGAAAAGGTAATAATGTAAACTTTTTAAAATGAGAGATGAATGAGAGAACTATAAACGTAAGAGTAAACAAATTTAATCAGAATGCTCCGAACTGGTAAGCTATCAGGACTTACACGTGTTATTGTGAGTCAACCATAAAAGATAGACATATGCTGTTCAAGGATATTTTTTAGACACTTTTATGTAAAATATTTCCGTCATACATGATTTCTATGTAACTTTAACCATTAAGGCTGCACATGCGACGGAAGCTTAAAAAATAGAGTAACTTTCCCCGTTTTCCCAAAGTTTCCCAAAATTCCCCTTCACTACTCTGCTGGAAAGTATACAAAAACCTGCCCAGGAGTATGAAGAATAATTCTACCAAGTTTCGTTAAAATCCGTCGAGTAGTTTTTGTTTCCATAAGGAACATACAAACCGACAGACAGACAGACAGACAGACAGACAGACAGACAGACGGACAGACAGACAGACAGACAGACAAAAATTTTACTGATTTCATTTTTGGCATCAGTATCGATCACTGATCACCCCCTGATAGTTATTTTGAAAATATATTTAATATACAGAATTGACCTCTCTACAGATTTATTATAAGTATAGATTAATTTATGAGTAAAGGTAAGAACTTCTCTATATCGTTTGTGCAATAAATGTATCACAACACAAATATCACACCCATACCAAACAATATTTGTAAATCGAAATTGAAACAAACATAGTTTGTCACAAAACAAAGTTAACCCTTTCTTGCCAGCAGGTAGTCTGGGAGACCCCACTCAACACTTTATCAGCGCTGTCCAAACATTTTTATATGTTAACCCTACACCTGCCCCGATTTACTTTTTGTTGTCTTTTTGCTTTGTTATGTTAAGGTTAGGCTTAGAAAGGTTTTTTAATGTAATATTTCGTAGTGAAACAAAATAAATGTATGTTTTGACTTTTTTGTTTCAATTCATATTTTAAAGTCTTAGCTTTTATTTTAATCCCAAGTCGGGGCTACATCAATGAGGTTTTTTTACGCCATAATTGTTACAAAATAGTGGCTAAATTTTAATGCGTCTGGGCTGGCCAGTTCGCCAGTATTTAACCCGATCGCTAGGCCATACTAACAATTGGCCTAGACCTCGCTTTTAAAACATACCTATTTAATATTTTAAATCAATTAAAGACATCAAACTTAACAACATTGCCTATGGAATGCTTATCTAAAATATTGTAATTTTCAAGATAACTAATACATAAAGTGTCGCTGCCTAGATCAAACTGAGAAAGTATAGTGAGGTTCTTAGCGTCAGGCAAAGTTGTTTAGCTTGATGTCTTTTGTCAATTTAAAATATAATATGTTTTAAAAACGAGATCGAGGCCATTTCTCGAGATCCCAGACGCGAAACGGAATCCTGGTCGACTCAGGAAGCAATGGAGTGACGAACTGAGGAACCACAAAAGCAACTGGTGGGGGGTAGCCCAGGGTCGTAAAGAGGAGAAGAGAGGTTTCTGCTGAGCAGTGGGATGATAAAAAAAGCATTAATAACTTATTCCTTACTTACTTATACTCACGCCCATTATTCCCATTGGGGTAGGCAGAGACTATCAATCGCCACTTAGTACGATCTTGACAAACCTCTCCTGCTTTCCTTACATTCATTATTCTTCTCATACATGCTCTTTTATTCTTCTCACTTCGGACCCCCGCCTTTAATTGATAATTTAATAACCATTATTATCAGTAGTAAGTCAGTCCTACACTCTATGCGGGAATTTATCACAAAAATATCTCCAAAAGTTGGCGGGTTCAGAATTATAAGTAGTACATCTGCCATCCCTTTAGAAGGATTAGGGTAAACAACAGACTTTATTTTAGTATCATTTAAGTTGAATGATTGTCGGGTGGGTTGTCTTGATCTTAGTAAAACTCTTGAGTTTACCCTCCAGAATTGGAGGCTAATGTTAGACCGGCTCATATTCGTAAATTAAACGTATTTTTCCAATCTCTTATTTTATCATTTTTTCTCACTCAACTTCCGAAAGTGGTAGAGGAATTAAAAAATCTAACGCTCTACATACCTCTTTTTAGGATTTATAGGTGTTATGTTATGTACGAGTATTTGTATGTATTTAAAAATGAGAAGAAAAAAGTAAAGTTATGCTATTAACTTTTATTTAACGTTTACGTATCTGCCCTGAGGTTATTTATAAAACAAATGATGCACACTTGGTCTAAGAATTCAAATTTATATGTCTACCCTTACCGAGCAAAAAGCATTAATTAAAACGTAAATTTTTCATTCTTGTTAAACAAAAACTGTTGAATAATTATGGTAAAAAAAGGACAACTGTGTGTAAACAGGGTGTTCCAACAAGGGTTAAAGAAAGAAAATAATTAACTAAAAGACACACACACACACACACACATACTCACGGCTATAAATCCCTAGAAGGGGTAGCGAGAGCTAAGGAACCAGAAATTCCTCAGCCACTTTTGGAAGTTGCGTGGGGAAAAGATGGTAAAATAAAGGTTGTTGGTGATGGGTCTCCAACCGCATCGCCCAAAAATCCCTTAAAAGCCCCAATACCGTTAGTCGCCTCTTACGTCCACCCACCGGAAGAAATGGGGTAGTGCTATTCTAAGCCGACACTACACAGCAACTAACTAAAAGACATATTAATTTTATTATGATTACGCTATTGATTCCCATTGGGGTAGAATGTACCTCATGGTATGAAAAACGGTAGATTACCTTTTTCATTTACGATATTCAACATCAATACACTAAGTACGAGATTTGTGAAAAGCACCTTTTTAGATTCAAATAGTTATGTGCGCTAAACCTGAATCGCAACTTTATACCTATCCTAAAATCATATACAGCCACATTTGGAAGTTGATAAGGGAGAATGTGGTAGAAATAAAGAACCATTGGTAATGAGTCTCTAACCGCAGCGCCCAAAAACCACTTAAAAAAAGCCTCATACCCTTAGTCGCCTCTTACGACACCCGTGGGTCGAATCGAGTAGTGGCATTCTAAGTACGGTACTACACGGCAATACCATACATACATACATACATACATATACTCACGGCTATAAATCCCTAGAAGGGGTAGCCAGAGCCAAGGAATAAGAAATTTCTCAGCCACTTTTGGAAACTTGTGTGGGGAAAAGATGGTAAAATAAAGGTTATTGGTGATGGGTCTTCAACCGCATCGTCCAAAAAATCCCTTAAAAGCCCCCAATACCGTTAGTCGCCTCTTACATACACCCACTGGAAGAAATGGGGTAGTGCTATTCTAAGCCGGCACTACACAGCATTACACAATACCATGCACATAATTCGTCTGACAGTAGGTCGCCTAATTAGACACCCCCTGACTTTAAAGCCCAAGCGTGTTTCTAGCTTAAGAGTTTCTTTGGTGGACAACCCTATCGTTTTTAACACAACTAATGCATTTTTTACACTTGTACCAATATAAGTGGCTACATGTGAGGGCCGACTGATTAATTTGTATCGACTCATGTTAATTAGTTCTTTTCTTATGTTATTTATTGCTGTTTGGTAGTTTTTTCAATAGACAGATGAAATACTCTAGTTATAGTTACGCCCAGTGTTATAAAGTTAATTTTGGGCATATTAAGAACATATTGCTACAGAAAGTAGTCTTAATTAAAATGATACAGCAATTAAATAGTAATTTAATATTTTTTTGTAACATACTCCGTGGTCTTGTGATGTCGTTCGGAGGATTCTGAATCCTGGGACCACAGGTTCAATCCTATTTAAACTCGAACTACTTTATTATTTGCAAATATAGGCAATTAAGATACTAAAATTCTTCATATTGTAGAACTAACTATTATTACTATGAGAATAAATAAAAACCAGAATTGTTTCAAAAGTCCATTTTATTTCCATTTTCGTTGATCATTTATATGCATGGTTTTATTTTATTTCTTTATTCCAATTTATTTATTACATTGTGCGATAAACTTGGCAAGAAAATAAGGTTGTTTGTTATAAAAAATCAAGTCTGGTATTCATCCTGATTAAGACATAACATCACCATTAGTTCCCAGTGGGATAGGCAGAAGCTATTTTATTGCTAAGAAACCCTATTATGTTTAACAGCAGTTTAACTTCTAATTCCGATTCATTTTCATTTAAATACATAGAAATTTCACAAATATTTTAAAATTGGATATATACTTTACTATACAATAGTTAAAAACATACAAAATCGAAAATTGTATATAAATTTTGGATAAATGTTTTCAACCTTCTTAAAATCTGTATGGGTGGGATTACTAACAACAAAAATATGCCGTTCTACTTCTCTTCTAAAATCCTTCTATCAGGTAGTTGAATATTTCACTGGATAATCCTTAAAAGCAACTTAGTAATTTTATACCCATTAAAAGATGTCTGCTATGTAATATTGTGTTAATCTTACTATGGAATTAGTAATTTAATGTACATATTTTCTTCTTTTAAACAATCGAACTAAAGTGACTCAATATTTGTTTAGTAAACAGCAAAGATTTTAATGAATATATTTACTGTAAATCGTAACAACATCATTTTAAACAACCATAATCATTAGGATTTCTCTTATACATGTACATAAATATACCTACTCACGCCATTATTTCCCACGGGTGTAGGCAGAGACTATTGATCGCCACTTTGTACCATCCTGGCAAACCTCTCTAGCTTCGTTTACATTCATCAATCTTTGCATACATGCTTCTTTGAAATTGAAGCAATTACACTTTTTTTATATAAGGAAATATACGAGCTTACAGAGAGGATGGATGATGGTAAAGTAAAGATGGAAAAGCAATTTATAGAGCCAATGTGGAAGGAAATATTAGTAGAGGTCGTTCTCGGAGGACATATTTGGATCAAATAGCGAGTGTACTCAAAAACGCAGGCGTACGAAGTATGAAGAATAAAAGAGCATGAATGAAAATAGTTAGCCGTGTAGTGTCGGCTTAGAATATCACTACCCCATTTCTTCCGGTGGGTGTACGTAAGAGGCGACTAACGGTATTAGGGCTTTTAAAGGATTTTTGGGCGATGCGGTTGGAGACCCATTACCAACAACCTTTATATTACCATCTTTTCCCCACTTAAATTTCCAAAAGTGGCTGAGGAATTTTTAATTCCTAAGCTCTGGCTACCCATTTTAGGGATCTATAGCTGTGAGTATATGTATGTATGTATGAATGAAAATATTGATGAACGGGAACGAAACTCGAGAGATTTGCCAGGATCCTACAAAGTGGCGATGGAGAGTCTTTGCCTACACTAATGGTCTCATGTAATACCTACTTAAGGAAGAAATAACATTGACCCTAAATATACCAACAACTACAGTCACTTTAAAAGACTTTCCATTTTAAAATAGCCGTTTGCAGCCCATTTTATTTTCATAGTACCTCTTTATTATGTGTTTTAAATTGTCTTGACAATGATTTTATCTTCACCGAAGTTCAATTTTCTTTGGACAACATTCGGGATATGGTTTAGTTTTATCACCCATCCGGAAATATCCTGCCTCTATATCGACGTCACATCTGAAATGAAAGATAAAGTTTATTGATAAAACTATTAGTAATTTTTATTATTGCCGTTAATTGGTACACGGGGACTACGGTGGTTAGGAAATCATAAAAAACAATCTATTATTTGACCTGCTTTTACATTCACAATTTTTAAGAGGCTGTTTTTTCTTTATTGTTTAACTTTCACTACTCCTTTATAGTTTTTAAACCAAAAGTATAGATAAGATATAAGTAGGTAAGTAACTTAATCTGTAGTAACTAAGTAGGAAGTAGCTATGTAGTGTCGGCTTAGAATAACACTCCCCCATTTCTTCCGGTGGGTGTACGTAAGAGGCGACTAACGGTATTGGGGCTTTTAAGGGATTTTTGGGCGATGCGGTTGGAGACCCCTCACCAACAAACTTTATTTTGCCGTCTTTTCCCCACTCAACTTTCCAAAATTGGCTGAGGATTTTCTAGTTCCTTAGCTCTGGCTACCCCATCTAGGGATTTATAGCCGTAGCCAAAAAATAAGCATTGCCGTCCAAAGGGGCAATACAGCCAGCCTCTTGGTAACCCTACCCCCTAGAGGCGGTAATTTTGAATTTATATAAAATTTTAGAAATTTTAATTATTATTGTTTATTTCTATCTTCTGTATAAATATTTTAATATGTTCCAAAAATGTTTATCTATTCTTCAGTGTTTTACATAAAGCTCACTCATATGATGAAGTCAGTGAAAAATTGTATAATTGTGCGATTTGCAAGAAAGAATATATTGAAAAACCGTTTGAAGTTTTAGTTTGTAAATCAATCCATACATAAAAGCTGGTAATGTATATAAAAATAAAAACTTACTCTGTTTTCTCAATATAAACTTCGTAATCATTATGTCCTAAATCACCATCCTTAGCTCCGGTATATAATGAAGATCTTTTCAGTCGGTTTCCAGACTCTCTTGTTAATCTATCCAAGTTTATTCTTTTCTTGACTGGGTATATATCTTTACCTTCAAATATTGTAGGGAATTTCATTCTAGTTTGTAGTAAAGGAGAAATAGGAGGAAAGATCCTTGGATAAGTTGAAGTAAATATCGGTGGATATGTTGAATGCGCCATTGCTTCCGTAGAATATTTCGGATATAACAAACGAGTAACAAATAAACTTTTCCCGTATTTATCAGCTGAATCTGTTAGATGGCCTGTAGAACGAGATTTGTAGTTTTCAGTAGGCTCAATCGTTTTATAAGGTATTGAATTTCTTGAAGATTCAGAAGGAGGACGCATTATTGATGGGTTTATTCCATAAGGTTCTGAATTCGCTGGATAAAGAGTAACATCATTGGGCTCATAAAGTAGAATCGTTTGAGCTAAATCGAACACATTTAACTTGGAATTTTTGACTCTATTATTTACATCAAAGTGAGAGATTGAATTGTCATATGGTTGATCAATGTATGAATTGAAAATATAAGCATAAGGCATTGGATAAAAAGGTTGTACATCTGTTACATGTATATTTTTTGTAACACGGCTAGGCCATGGTGGACTAAAATAAGCGTCTTTACATTTTTTGGTGTAAATTGGTCGGGGCAAAATATATTTATCTTGTTCCCAGAAATGTGACGGTTGATTGCTATTCAATTCCTGTTGAGAACACGGCCCTAATGGTACATAGGCGACTTCTACTGGCAATTGGACAGTCGCTGTTGGCTCTATTTCTACATTCGCTGGATTATTCAAAAGATTAAACATTTGCTTTTCATGCGCTTTAATAGGGTAACCGTTAGATTCTTCTGATTCTTTGAGTTCATTCTCAAATTGTTTGTTTGAAACATCTTTGTACATCTCTTTGAGTATATTGTAAATGTCAACTACAGTTTCTATGTCTCTAACTGTTACAGTTCTAAGTATTTTTATTAGAGATCTTATTTCGTCTTCAGTTAAAAACCTGTCGTAATCATCTTCATTTTGCATCAGTTTGTCATGCAACATCTTCATTTGTTCTATCTGATACTGAGTTAGTATATATTTCTTTTTCTCTTCATCCACTGTTGAAATTGTTTCATTAGTGTTATTGCTTGTAGGTTTTTGAATAGTTAAATTTTCTACGGTCATGTTTACGGGGGGTTTTTGACTAGACATTTCAAAAGTGCCACTAAATGGGTCGTAATCGTCTGTAGTTATATCAATATTTCCTTTGATATTTTTTCTTCTTATTTTGCAAGTGTATTTACCGCAAAATGTTGTAGATGCCCATGTGCTATCTATTTTATGCAGTATTCCGGTGTCGGGATCTTTGCAGAGTAGTTCTGAAATGAGAAGGTTTAATTATCAGAGCCCTTTTATACATATTATATTTATCAAGCTAAATTGTGGAAAAACTCAGTTTTAAAAAGAGGGAGTGCAGGTTATTCTAAAAAAAAAACTAGTTGCGGGATACCGTGATAGGATGCGAAGAAACTTTGTTTAACTTTTATTTAAGTGTGCGGGGTTTATGGTGTGCACCTTCCTACCAATACTCACGGCTGATTCCTCCAAAAGGGTTAGTCAGTTCTTCAGAATTGCGAATTAATTAGCAGGTATTGGAAGTTGCGAGGGGAAAAAATTATAAAACATAGAATAGTTGGTGATTTAAATCTTTTTGTTCATGAAAACCTCATGTGGGGATTATTACTAATAAATAAGGTATAAATAAAGGAAAAAAAAAATTCGCCTGTGTCGAAATTTTTCTTTCCTTTATTTATTCTTTATTTATTAGTTGGTGATGTTTCTTGAGCCGCTCACCAATCGCTGAAAAACCCCTAACACTCTTAGTCATCTCGTATGACACTCACGGAAAGAAATGGGATAGTGATATTCTAAGCTGACAGTACGCAGCTGCTAGGGAATCACTGTCAGAAGTTAGTTAGTGTTTCACCTAATAGAGGTAAGGGCGCTATCGCCGTTCAGTACGAATTCAGTGTCACATGACTAAATAGAACTTATTCATGGGGGATTTCTTCATGATGTTTTCCCTCACCGTTAACAAACATGTTAAATCAACCACACATATCCCTTTCAAAAAGATCCATTGGCGTAGGCCCGACTTAGAAGGATATAGGAGGCTGACATGATTTTATAATTCAATTTAATGGAATTTCGACCCAGACAGCAAAATGAAATGTCGGCTGTGTAGTGTCGGCTAAAAATAACACTACCCCATTTCTTCCGGTGGGTGGACGTAAGAGGCAACTAACGGTATTGGGGTTTTGAAGGGATTTTTGTGCGATGCGGTTGAAGACCCGTCACCAACAACCTTTATTTTACCATCTTCTCCCCGCCCAACTTTCAAAAGTTGCGGAGGAATTTCTGATTCCTTAGCTCTGGCTACCCCTTCTAGGGATTTATAGCCGTGAGCATATGTATGTACAGCAAAACGAACTAATCGAAATTTGTATCTCACTTTTTTCTTCAGGCCTATAACGCGTAAAAGATATATTTGTTAAACGAGCGTTCGAAAATTTAGTAATAAAAGAATTCATTGTTTACACTGACTCTTAACGGGATCAAAATATGCGCTAAAATATGTTCGCTTCGTAAATATTAGTATACGATGTTATGAATCATGTTCATTAGTTGAAATCCGTCTACTTTGGTTTTGGCATTATCGTAATGGTAGCGATGTATTGGTCTTGTTTGATTTAGAATATTATTTCTTAATTTTTTGCAGAGTGATTTGAATAAAAAAAGACCGATTGAGGTAGTATTCATTATTTAGAAACACAAAACTGCACACATTTTTTTTTATTAAAAAATTGCATATTTGTATTCTGAATCGACTATATATCGTTAATAATAAAGTTGACCTTTACACAATTTTGACCCCAGTACACCTTAATTTTTATATAAATAAGTAAACACCTTTTTGAAAACGCGATACTTGGTTGTAAATCTAAACTTTCCTGTCACATTTTATTCAGAGTACCTAGATTTTGCTAGAAGCTCATGTTCATATGATAAAGGGCCAGTATCATATCATACCCTCTTTGCAGAAATAATATTGGTGAAGATTTATAATTGGCACACGAATATTTATGTACTAATTTATAAGTTATGTTTTGCTTTTAATATTCTTAAAAAAAAAAAAAAACACTTGACTTGCTTTGTACAATTCAAGGGTTTGGGTTTTTGAAAATTTAAAGGGTATAGTGATTTATAAGTCGTTATTGAGCGATGCGGTTGGAGACCCATTATCAATGATACTTTATTTCTACCATCTTGTCCCCTATCAACTTCCAAATGTGGCTGAGGAATTCCTAGCCCTAAAGCTCTGGCTACAACTTTTTGTGATTTATGGCCTTAAGTATATTGATGTATTTAAAGGGAGAGTCTCATACCCGCTTCGTACCTAATACCTAATAGGAATAGGAATTCCTAGCCCTAAAGCTCTGGCTACAACTTTTTGTGATTTATGGCCTTAAGTATATTGATGTATGTAAAGGGAGAGTCTCATACCCGCTTCGTACGAATAATATGTCACTTGACTTTCTTTGGAAAATTCAGGGGTTTGGGTTTTCTCAAAATATGTTTACCCTCATTTTAACGGCTATCTCACAAACTTTATTCTATGAGCCAGCTTTTACATCGGACAACAGCAACGTCGTTGGCTCAGTGGAAAAGGGAACTGCCTGAGATAAAAGAGGGCGTTTTGTATCGAATTATGGATAGGAGTTTTAAAAATTCGTCTTTTCCATAGTTCTTCATCAAAGTTTTTAACGCTGAGGCAAAAATCGTGAAGAAACCATCATTTTTGTGTTTAATTTAATCGTGCAACAGTGTATTAGTTTAGTACTATCTAGTTCAACAAATCGGGGAAATTTAAACGACACAAAAATGTAGCGCGAAGTCCAGAAGTTCAGAAGATCTTACTTACTTATACATTTAAAAGGTAGCCCAAATTTCAGAATCAGAAATATGTGAGCCAATTTTTCACCCCTTCGGAGAAATACCGCGTTAATTATGACTCTCTGACCCATCATGCAAATAAATGTCGTTGTTTTATCTATATTGTAAAGTGACATTTCATTTTTAATTTCCAAAGATTATTTACTGACATTCCATTATGAAAACAAAACACGATAAACAAAAAAACATCAACATCGTGTATCACAAACCAACATCAATGTCAAAACATGTTTCAGTACTTGGTTATGTGTTATTTTTTAAAGTTTTATAACAATACTGTATCTTTTTATTATTTAGATATCAAGTTATTATTATTTTATAATACTCTTTTTAGGTATTCTGTTGAAATTATTTTAATATCGCCAATTTATCAAAATTATGGATCCCGTAATTATACACATAACTAAAGCAATCTTATTTTCTACTCATCACAAACGATTTTTGCATCCATTTTATTTCTCTATCGATCGTTTCACGCTCTCGCACATTCAGCTCATACGGAACATGATTATTTTATGTGCGTGCAGGCGGATTCCATTGATTCATAAGTTAGTCGCTATTATATTAATATGATGAGTAACTCTTACTTAGAATCAGGTTGTAAATAACAATATTTTCTTATTTATATTTATAAATAAATGACTTCGCATCAAAACTTACCCTCACTTCGAATATCGCCGTGCACAAACAAAAACAAAAACGACACTAAGCCCACAAAAACTGATACCGCCATTTTGAATCTGTGTTTTTTTTTTCAATTTCACCGCCTCATGACACCTGCGAGACACAGCCAAAGACTGAATGCGTTATGTCAGGTGTTGTTTCGTTTGTTTTTAAGATTGTTGTTATTATTTTGCGCTGTATTGATGACATTTTTCCAATACTTTGTGGTTCTCAAACTGTTTGCTGTAAAAAAATGCCTTAGCCCAGATTTGTTGATATATAAAAGCTTTGAGTACAATTTATAAAACAATAAATTGTACATATATACAAAACATACTGATTTATGACGTTGAGTGGATAAATGGTTGTAAAATAAAGAAAGTTTGGTGCTGGGATCACCCAACAATCTCTTAAACTTACATAATCAAAAATTCATGTTTTTTTATTTAGTTTATTACTATATGTACTAGTTTTTTACTAACTTAATGAAAGTTTTGTTAAGTTTAAAATGTTGACTAATAATATTTTTTCAAATTGTACAGCTAGGTAAAAATATTGGAGTACATACATATACTCACGGCTATAAATCCCTTGAAGGGGTAGCCAGAGCCAGGGAATTAGGAATTCCTCAGCCACAGTAAAAATAAAAGTTGTTTGGTGACGGGTCTCCAACCGCATCACTCAAAAATCCCTTGAAAGCCCTAATTCTGTTAGTCGCCTCTTACAAACACCCACCGGAAGAAATGGGGTAGTGTTATTCTAAGCCGAAACTACACAGCTATTGGAGTAATGGGTTCAAATATTTAATCAGACCCATATTTTGCTTTTAAATCTGTTATTTTGATTTATCCAGATTACTAACGTTGGGGTCAACCATCCAGTGCAACTATCTATGATTCCGATACTTTCACTATTTATCGTGGTTGTTAACGGTGAGGGAAAAAATCGTGAGGAAACCCACATGGCTGAGTTTTACTTAGTCATGTGACAGTGTTTTCGTACAAAACGGCGATAGGCCGGCCCCTTATCACGTGAGTACACTGTCCAAGCAAAACGTGGGTACTCTGAACACCAGATGACAAATTCACGTGATGTTCAGTACCTCTGCCAACCCGTTCGGGGATGTTCGGTCGGTGAACGTTTGAGTTTCAGTTTACTTTCACTATTTTGACATATATAAATTATGTTTAGAAAATCAAGAATGTTTGCTGAACCAAAAAAAAAATACCTTACCGCAACTCTGGTTTATAAACATCTACTGAATGTAGGATCCATCCATAAATAAAACTATCCGTCGGTTTACTACAACCTTAATAAACGAACCAAGCCCCGTGAGAGGACTTTGACTCTTTTAATCATCCTACAAGTGACCTCTATAAAAGCGTTGAGGAATGGAAAATTGATGTTTCAAAGCTCTATTGAAAAACTCCACTCTCGTGAAAACTACGCGTAAACTTACAAAAAAAGCAAGAGGAAATACAAAACAGACCGCTTTTCCCGTATCACTAAGCATCTCGTCCCAAGTTGAACTTTAGCAAATTTTTCCACCTCGAGCAAAACGTCTCCCTTGTGTAGAACTTTGCGGGGGCGAACTTGGGCGAACTTACTTCAGCCAAGTTCACGACAAAAGAATCAAAATGTCCGCTCCGATGCTCACAACTTTAACGCGAGTCGCGCAATAAATCACAAAATAAATCTTATTTCGAACGATACGTGTTTACATGTCTGGGATTTGAATATTTGAGAATTTATCAAGCTTTTGATCTCTCTAGGGAGGGCTGTGATTAAATTTGTTAGCAGTAATGTAATAGTTTCTTTGGTTGAGTTAACTTGGCGGAATAATTATGACAGAGTGAAACGCGTTTATTTTGAAGAACTGAAACCAATTATTATTATCGGGGCTTTTTATTGGATTTTTGGGCGATGCGGTTGGAGACCCATCACCGAAAACCTTTATTTTACCGCCTTTTCCCCACTCAACTTCCAAAAGTGGCTGAGGAATTTATAATTCCTTGGCTCTGGCTACCCCTTCTAGGGAATTATAGCCGTGAGTATATGTATGTATCTATGTATGAAACCAATTAAAATAATGTTTCTGTTTTTGAAATAAGTGTATTTATTTGAAAACAAGTTTATTTGAATAATGTGCATACATACATATACTCACAGCCATAAATCCCAAGAAGGGGTAGCCAGAGCTTTATAGCTAGTAACTCCTCAGCCACAATTGAAAATTGATAGGGGAGAAGATGGTATAAATAGACTATTGTTGGTGATGGTACTTCAACCGCATCGCCCATAAACCACTTTAAAAAACCTCATATCCTTAGTCGCCTCTTACGACACCCGTGGGTAGAAAGGGTAATGACATTCTAAACCGGCACAACACGGCACGGAAGTATGTATGCTCAAATTTAGACTTATTTAGCATGATTTGTGTTTACATATCTGTAATTTGAATATGTGAGAATTTCTCAAGTTATAAATCTCTTGAGGGAATACTGTTATTGAGTTTGTTAGCAGTAACGTAATAGTCGATGTCAAAGATATTACCTCCTTCCCTTTGGCCCTGTATGTGTTACGGGACGATTTTGGATTATATCGTAAGCCAAATTATATTCTTTAAGCAAGGGATTCGGTTGATACTTTTATAATTATTGAAAACAAACGGAGTTTACCACAATAATATTATTTAACATCACTTATGTCATATTTCGTGAAAAATCAAAAATTAAATATGGTTTCCTTTCCATAAAACATCAAATTATTTTTAATATCATATGGTTTAGTGTGCTTGTTGAAAGTTAAGAAAATATTTTCTTTGTATGTATATTGGGTTTCAGGTCAATGCCTCCATGTAGTTACTTCAATCAAATATATCACGTAATTTATATTTATTGAAGCAAACTTGAGAACCGCTGGCAATCATCATATTTTCGTATTTTCAATGCTTACTCGATTTGCCATTGTGACTTGGTTTAGTATTACGCTGACCTACGGCAGCCTGATTAGATATTTATATTGTTATATTATGCCATTCATAAATATGTTTACTGTAAACTCGATATAAACTTTGCTGTGTAGATTGCTTCGAATAGTACTATCACATTACTATTTAATTTCTATTTTAATTTCCCACGGGTATCGTCAGTTTTGAGATTACTAACCATTCCTTATTTTACTATATTTTCCCCCTACTACTAAACGACTAAGGGTGTGGGGCTTTAAGGTAAGGTAAGGTAAGGACTTTTTGGGTGGTGCAGCAGCAGACCTATCACCAAAAACATTTATTTAACCATTTTTTCCCTAACTTAACTTCCAAAAGTGGCTGAAGAAAATTTTTGTTCTGAAGCTCTGGCTATCCCTTTTAGAGATTTATAGCCGGGAGTATATGTATGTATATGATGTATGTATGTGTTTTCCCCCCTCAACTTCCAAAAGTAGCGGAGGAATTTGTAATTCGGGATCTCTGACTACCCTTTTTGGGATTTATAGCCGTTAGTATATGTACACATATATACATATTCTCTCACCATTTCTATGTTGTACGATCCCACGAGACATCTCGAGCTTTATTAACAATTATCAATAATTTCATACATACCATTTTATTCCGCATTCTTCGGACACCTGTCTTTTTTGAACACATTCTCTATTTATTCTAAATGTGCCTTCCGTGGTCGTCTTGTGCTGATATTACCAAGAACAATAGCTGTATAAATGTATGTTTTATTAGAATCTCTGTGTAGTGTCAGCTTAAAAAAGCACTTCTGCATTTCTTCCCGTGTGTGATCTTAAGAGGCGACTTCGGGAATTGGGGCTTTTTAATTGATTTTTTTCGGTATTCGTCTGGAATTAATTGCTGAAGAATTTCTCTTTCTGAAGCTCTTTTTAGAGATTTACAGCCGTGAGTATGTAAATGTATAAAACGTAATCTCGCTCCCTGCGTTTTCTCTGTTCAAGTGCCACGCATACAAAAGGTAATTAGGTCAAACATGTAACTTGACGTGTAAAAATTTACAGATATACGAAACCTAAAAACAAATTGATACTTTATTGCAAGTAAATTATGTGTTGCAAATTGATCGCTTAAATTGGTAAGTTTTTTTTATCAAAAAATAAATTTATAGATTACCAAGATAGCTCAGTGGTTAGAACAAGCGCTTATCATGCAGAGAGGGGTCAATTCGATCCTCGAGTCGGGACTACAGTAATGTCTTTTCTAAAGTCATATGTGTGGTTAATTTATCTTGATTTTTAACGGTGAGGGAACACTTCGTGAGGGAACCAACATGGCGGGTACTTAGTCATGTGACATTGTATTCGTTCAAAACGGCGGCGGTAGGCCAGTCCCCTATCACGTGAGTACACTGTCCAAGCAAAACATGGATTCACTAAATACCAGGTAACAATGTCACGCGATATTCAGAAGTATTAGTACTTCTACCAAACCCTTCGGGCATTTATTAAGTTTGAGTTTGAGTATAGTTATGTAGGTTTTAAAAATGGGCGTTTTTCTATTAAACTTTACGAAGACGAAACAGGTGGCAGAGGTACTAAGTCGTTTAAACATCACGTGATGAGTCCTTATTTGATATTTACAGTCTAACCTTGTTCGTCGGGACAGTCTCGCGTGATACACAGTGATTTCGCAGTTTTTTACGAATTGTCTATCACATTTAAATAATATGGAGTTTTTTGCAATGTTTTTTGTCATATGCCGTGTAGTGCCGGCTTAGAATGTCGCTATCCCTTTCTACCCACGGGCGTCGTAAGAGGCGACTAAGGGTATTGGGGCTTTTTATTGGATTTTTGGGCGATGCGGTTGGAGACCCATCACCAAAAACCTTTATTTTACCGCCTTTTCCCCACTGAACTTCCAAAAGTGGCTGAGGAATTTATAATTCCATGGCTCTGGCTACCCCTTCTAGGGAATTATGGCCGTGAGTATATGTGTATGTGTTTTTTTGTCGTAATCGTAATCCTTGATCAAGCACAATAACATTAGACTAAGAAAACAGATCAGTTATGTGAAACAATGAGATGATGCCAATTTAAAGTTATTTTTTTTGTTGTGATATCTCAGTATTTTATATGCATAAACTCACGACCACAAATCTTAAAAAGGGGAAGCCAGTGCTTTAGAGCTAGTAACTCCTCAGCTACATTTAGGAGTTGATAAAGACATCATGGTAGAAATGATGTATCATTGGTGAAGGGTCTCCAACCGCATCGCCAAAATCCACTTCATAAAAACACATACCCTTAGTCATCTCTTACGACACCCGTGGGTAGAAAGGGGTACTAACATTTGAAGCCAGCACTACAAGGCATAATAATCAGTATTTTAATCTTAAGATAACTAACTGTTGAGCTTATAACTATCGGCCAATTGGAATTGATTGACTTTGATTGAAAACAAATTAATTAATTGAAGATTGGTTTTATAAGTGAGTTTACTAAATTTTCACCAACTGTCAATCAAAGGTTGACTTTTAAACATTTGTGTTAGTTTTAACATACATACATACATAAACTCATGCCATTAATTCCCATTGGGGTAGGCAGAGACTATCGATCGCCACTTCGTACGATCCTGGCAAACCTCTGTAGCTTCGTTTACATGTATCAATCTTTTCAAACATGCTCTTTTATTATTTTTGTTGGTTTTCAATTGCACTTATATGCTAAGGTTGACTTCAAAGTGAGACAAACGGCTGTTTCACTTATTATTTTAGCTAATCGTCTAATCCAATGACTTTAGAAAAATAGTTTGAGGCCGGGCCTAAGTGTGTCTGGCGGTGCCCTTAGAAAATTTAAAATAAAATAATGATAACATTTATATACTCTACAGTTAACATATAAAAAATACTTAACACAAATAGTTCACATACACATCGATTACGTTCAAGAACGACAAACTATAAATAAATAAAAATTAAATGAAAGTAAAATCCACATGTAACAGGATTAGAACTTCCAACTTCGAACGCCGTCCCTTTCAACTTATTTTCCATTCTTCATCTAGATAAGTGAGAATTGTTACATTAAATATAAAATGATATTAATTTTCCTATAATTGGTTCTCACTATTTTGTTTTTTTTTATGGCGGCTAATCGAAACGGCTCAAGGTATCATTACTGGTTAATCCGAACCAGCGGGCGACCGTGTATGCGTGCCTTAAATGTGTAATTTGACGCAGCAGGATATAAATCGCTTAAGGAGAAGTGATTTTCTCGATAAAGGATACGCATTGTATGTAGCTTAGGATATCAGAAGAAAGGCGTTGCTAGTTTAGGAACATTAATGTAGGCTGTGTAGAGTCGGCATGGAATAGCACTATCCCATTTCATCTCGTGGGTGTTCTTAGGAGGCGGCAAGGATATTGGGGCTTTTTAAGTGAATTTTGGGTGATGCGGTTGGAAAACCATCACCAAAAAAGTGGCGGAAGAATTTCTTATTCCGAAGCTCTGGCTACCTTGTGTGTAATGTATACAAAAAAAGTAAAATATTAAATAACTTTGTTTATTATTAAACCACGAAACAAACACATTAGCCTATTTATTGATTGGCACTCTGTGTAGTGTCTTAGAATAATACAAACCCATATCTTCCCGCGGGTTGCGTAAAAGGTGAATTCAGGATTTTTGTGTTTGAAAAGAGATTTTGCAAACATGTTTTATTTCACACTCTTTCTCTTAAAAGGGCAAATGCGGGCTTTGCCCAACTGAGAGTCAAATGTCCTTTTCCGTCGAGTAAAGATCTCCCTCTTCGAATCCGTGGTGAAATCCGTTTTGCACT
Organism: Bedellia somnulentella; assembly: GCA_963576735.1. Lineage (NCBI taxonomy): Eukaryota > Metazoa > Arthropoda > Insecta > Lepidoptera > Bedelliidae > Bedellia > Bedellia somnulentella. Next base: position 1,636,279 of record OY755194.1, on the reverse strand, counting down.
TTGGCTGAGAAACGTGGAGAGTGACAAAGACGAATAAGCTCCAAGTTTCGTCAACAAGTCCCTGAGGTCGATCCTTCGCATTTACTGGCCAATGACAATCCGGAACGTGGACCTGTGGAACCGATAATGCCAGCAGAATTCAGTTGTGACTGACATCGCACTGAGAAAATGGAGGTGGATGGGGCACACACTTCGAAGAGGCAAACGCCAGCAACGCTTTCGAGTGCAAACCACCAGAACGGGTCGCAAGCCCGTGGCCGTCCCGTACACAATTGGTGCCGGAGCGTGGAGAACGAGCTGCGAGCGGCGGGACTGAGCTGGAATGCGGCCAGGGAAGTCGCGGCAGACAGGAAGGCGTCGCGGGAGCTTGTACAGGCCCTGTGCACTAGTAGGGTGCCATAGGATGACAACAACTCTTTCTCTTCTCAACTTTCCAAAAAGGCTGAGAAAATAATAATTACTTTTATTTAGTTCTAATTTCCATCAATGTTTCGGAACCGCAATAAATGATAATAAAAAAGCGCTTGACCTTATACAGGCTGTGAATATTACTAATGATATGTTGAATCGAGTATGAAATGTTATTAAAACGTGTGAAATGAATTATCATCACATGTCACTTTCACGTTTCATTGTTGGGCGTTACATTATGGTCGTAAAAATATATATAAAATGATTTTCAGGTTGCACGTTCTCACAGAATTTTCCTATATTTGCCAAAAGATTTTTTATTAAACTTGTATTACAGATGAAGTTAAGTTTTTTTACGTTGTTTACGTTGTGGGCTGGCAGAGGTACTTCTGATATTCAGAGTACCCATTTGCTTGGGTAGTGCACTTACATGATAGGATATATATCTTCTTATGACTAAGCACAACATAGTCGATTGGCTTTTCTTACGATGTGCTCCCTCAGCGTTAATAACCATAATATATTTAAACCAAAGCGTGACTTTTGACAGGACAAATTTGCGAAGACCTTTCTCAGGATTTGGACCTAGGCCGGTTATTTTTTTATAGCGAATACATACTCGTATTTTATTATTTTATAATACGGATAAAATAAGGAGTATTTTCGTTCGCAAAATGTATCTGAGTTTTAAAGTAATTATTTGGCAAGACAGGTATCCGAAGTGTTAATATAGAACGGCTGATCCTCCTAAAAACTGTCTACACCAATGAAAATTAATAGTTTGAGTATATAACTGATTCATAAAAACAGATATTGTACGAGTCAACAATTTAATTAATACGTTGCAATACTAGAATTATAACTAAATACATCATGCGCTTGAATCTTAGCGATAACATAGCAATAAGAATTTACAAATATTAATCCGTACTAGAGATTAAGTTCTCCCACGCGATGCGCCAATCAGTTAAGTTTGCATCGTATTTACGGTTGTAATTGATATCAGGAGAAGATATCCAAACAACGTAGGCTGCTCAAATGATTAATGGGAAAAGATGTTATAAGCTCAGCTTTAGATGCAAACCCAACATTTATTTTTAATTTGTATGTATTTTACATACATACATACATATACTCACGGTTATTATTCCCAAAAAGGGGTATCCAGAACTTCAGAGCTAGGAACTCCTCAGCCACATTTGGGAGCTGATAGGGGATAGTAGAAATAGAGGATCGTTGCTGATGGGTCTCCAACCGCATCGCCCATAAACCATTTACAAAAGCCCCATACCCTAAGTCGCCTTTTCTCTTACGACTCTTGTGGGTATAAAAGGGTAGTGACATTCTAAGCCAACAGTACACGGCATTTGTAACTTCGTATATCCTTAACATTTTATTAGTTGTTGACGTAAAGAATATTGGCCGTGTAGTGTCGGCTTAGAATAACACTACCCCATTTTTACCCGTGGGTGATCGTAAGAGGCGACTAAGGGTATAAGGGCTTTTTAAGTGATTTTTGGGCGATGCGGTTGGAGACCCGTCACTAAAAACATTTATTCTTACCATCTTTTTCCCAATCAACTTCCAAAAGTGGCTGAGGAATTTCTCATTCCGAAGCTCTGGCTACCCGTTAAGGGATATTTAGCCGTGAATATATGTATGTATGTATGTATGTATGTAAAGAATACCACCAGAACTAAACTGGTAAACTCTTCGATTCACTGTCAAGCTTTTGGAAACTTTGGCAGCTATAGCTTTACAGCATTTACCTATCTATCTATCATCCTGATTCTCGGTTAACATACATACATACTATACTCTCGCCATCATTCCCATTGTGGTAGGCAGAGACTATCGATCGCCACTTTGTACGATCCTGACAAACCTCTCTAGCTCATATCTATCAAGCTTTTTATGCATGCTCTTTTATTATTCATTTAATCGCGTAAAATAAAGATAGTGCCATTCTTTAGCTTGTTTTGGTAGAGAAGGTGTAAAAACGTGATCGTTAATATACCTGACCTCACCTAATAAATTACGTAGTAACCACTCCACACACCAAACGATTAAATAGCTTCGGGTGCCGTACTTCCTTTTAACTTTTTATAGAGATATAGATAGGCTTGTGTTATTTAAAGCTACATACATATGTATACTCTCAGCTATGAATCTCTAGAAGGGGTAGTTAGAGCTTAAGTACAAAGAATTCATCGGCTACTTATGGATGCTGAGTGGGGAAAATAAAGTACAATAAAGGTTATTGATGATGAGTATCCAACTCAACAATCACTTAAAAGCCCCTACCTTAAGTCATCTCATACGCCTCCCGAGGAAGAATAGGATAGTGCTTTTCAAAGCCGACACTATACAAGGATAGATAGATTAGCTATATTTCTTTATGTTTTTTATATATGAAGCGACATGATAGTCCAGTGGGTAGAACACCCGCCCGAAAATAGAAGGGCGTGAGTTCCAATCCTGGGACGGGCCTACACCAATTTGTCTTTTCTAAAGTCATATGTGTGGTTAATTTATCATGATTGCTAACGGTGAGGGAAAACATCGTGAGGAAACCCACATGGCTGAGTTGTACTTAGTCATGTGACAGTGTATTCGTACAAAACGGCGATAGGCCTGCCCCCTATCACGTGAGTACACTGTCTAAGCAAAACGTTAAAAATTGTAAATACATAAGATGGGGCCAGTTTGTATTGTATTGTATTTTATTGATTTACCAATCTTGTTATTTACTGACATTTAAATTGTTGTTATGATTGTATTGTATTTTTTTAATTCAACAACTTTATTGAATTATTCTTACTACAGAATAAGTCAAATATTTATATAGGTGTATTTATTGATTTAATTATTAATTTAAGTTAGTTTTAAGATTTTAAATAATCAGTTAATTTAATTTTATAATAATGTTAGCAATGTTTTGAATTATTTCGATTTCCAAAATGAATGATGTGATTAGCCTATTATTGGTGTATTTAGTTGATATGTTTCCTTTAAATTTAAGTATTTACTAAGATTGTGTACTATTTTCACTGTTGGCAATCCGTAATAAATAAATAAAAAACAATAATAAAAAAAAACGTGGGTACCCTCTCTGGAAACTAGATGGCGCTTGCCATGAGAGTTCAGGAGTATTGGTACCTCTGCCAACCCCTTCGGGGATAAACGGCGTGAACGTTTACGTTACGTTTTTAAATATATTTTTTAGCGTTGTTATTATATAAAGTATGTATATTACATGTATTTTTAAGGCTCTATTTCACAAAAGGCCACTTTTGCACATATAATACGATAATAGCATTCCGTGTCCCACACAATAAAGAAGCGGAATGAGTCGGCACGCGAATAGTGAATCAACTCGAAGGCTTTGAAGGAATTGGGTTGTTTTGTACTATATTGTTCTTTTCAGGCTATTGTTGGTAATATACGATTAGCGAGGCTTTTGTGCTCTTATGTAAGCATTGTCTTTCGGTTTAGGAACTTTTCTACTATTGCTCGTAACTCGTAGAGTTCGTATACCTGTTTATATTTACGCTAATAATTCCCATTGCGGTTGGCAGTTTCTTTTGAATAACACTTGTTACCGTCCTGGCAAACTATTTTGCTAACCATAAATCTATATGAAAGCAGCGATAGCTATATAATTAAAATCACCAAAGCAATTTTGGAAGAAGATCGGGGAAAACATTGGCAAATAAAGAATAGTTGGTAATGGGTCTAGAGCCACATAGAACACATTTGTAAAGCTCCAAAACCTTGAGACGCCTTTGACAACACCCATGGGAATAAATAGTTAAATGCTTCTGAGCCGAAACTTTACAGCTTTAACAAGAACAACTTAAATGAAATTTGTATGCATACTTCTTACGTGATTCCATCTATACAAACTCCTTTCATTAAAAGTTGAAAAGCCATTCAGACTTCGAATTTGGAACGAAAGAATTCGACTAATTTGGAAAGGAATATATTGCTTTATCTCTTACTAATCGATAGAGTGTGAAAGAGACAGTAATAGTTCCCAATAAGTATGCAAATGGGTCATCTATTTTAATTAGGTGAGAAAATTGGTCGTGCGTTTGATCTATGTTCTGTTTGTAGATGTGTGAAATTTTAGAAGTGTCAACATTTTATTATATCTTAAGGTGCTTTATAACTGATTATAATAATAATTGCCTTTGTAACTTGAGATATATATCCTCTTTGTAAACTCGATTAGTCTAATTTTAAATATATATATTATTTTATTATAAATTAAAAATATGAAATTCTACAGGTCTGGCTGTCCCTTTTTGTGATTTATAGCTGAGAGTATAAGATGTATTTATGAACGAACACATTTGCAGCGGAACTTTTGATGTACTTATGTTAAAATCATCCAATATACTTTTTAAACTTTCAGTCACCGTTTATACCACCACTTGGAGATGCATTTACTAGGAAAATATTATCATATAGGCAATCTGAACAATCATCATAACCTTTATTACTAGGTTGGCATGGGACCGTCGGATGCCAACAAAAAAAGCGAAGCGAACAATTGCCTGATTCTCAGATATTACTTATCGTTGAACGATTTATTCTACCAATATCTCAACACGCGTTGCTATGCAATTTGTTATGATTCTTTGAATATACTTGTTGGTTAACCTAAACGCGTGATTGATTCTACACAAAACTGCAAAGGAGTTTATGCAATACTAGTGGATCGGCCCCGCTTCGCACGGGTAGCGTAGTTTTAAAAATATCGGAGGTTTCTTCAATCACTGCTCAAGCGTTATGAAATTAGCGCCTTTATTACAACTTACAGCAATCATGTCTGAATATAGCGTTACTTTGTGATTCTGAAAGCGCTTTTTTAAACGGTTCAGATCAATATCTCCGAAATTAAGCTATTTTTTTGGTTTTAAGTGACGCAACTACTGGCGCCATCTAGTACGTAATATGTAAATTATTTATTTATTTATTTTTATTTGGAACATCAACAGCGACATAAGCAATAATACACGGTTAATAATAGAAATCAAGTAAGGCCAATAACAGATGTTCACAGATGTACAGAAAACATATCTAACAATAATCTTGTTTTTACGTTACATTTGATTTTCAACACATGTTTCTTTTTTTTTTATATAGCAAGTAACTTTAACAAATACATACAATTTTAAGAGGAAATAAAATAGATATTAACAACAATATTTAAAGCAAAATTGTTTTCATCCACGATATCTCAAGGGCGTGTGTATGTGCATGTGTGTGTATATGTGTGCGTGTGTGTGTGTGTGTGTGTGTGTGTGTGTGTAAAACAAATAAAATCTGTGACATAAATAAAGGCATATAAGAATGTATGTGTAATTAATTATACTCATAATATAATATGTATTTTAAGAATTAAAAAGTACATCCATTACAGCTTTCCTGAATGCGCAATTAGTAAGGATTTTGTTTTGATCGCGAGCGACTATTATGTTCGGACTATTAATTTTGGTGTTTCTGTACCGATATCTATGATTCTTTTTTTAAAAGTAGGTTATAATGTTAAGTTTTTAAATAAGGGTGATTGAGAGTATTATAAACGTAAGAGAAAACAAATATAATCAGAATGCGCCGAACTGCTAAGATATCAGGAGTTACACGTGTTGTTGTAAGTCAACGATATAGATAGACATATGCTGTTGAGAAACATTTTTTAGACAAGTTTATGTAGAATATTTCCGTCATACGTGATTTCTATGTAACTTTAACCATTAAGTCTGCACACGCGACGGAAGCTTAAAAAATTGAGTAACTTCTCCCGTTTTCCCAAAATTTCCCAAAATTCCCCTTCAATACTCTGCTGAAAAGTATACTATAAACAATAATTGCGCCAATAGTATGAACAATAATTGCGCCAGGAGTATGAACAATAATTGCGCCAAGTTTCGTTAAAATCCGTCGAGTAGTTTTTGTTTCCATTAGGAACATTCAAACCGACAGACAAAAATTTTACTGATTGCATTTTTGGCATCAGTATCGATCCCTAATCACCCCCTGATAGTTATTTTGAAAATATATTCCATGTACAGAATTGACCTTTCCACAGATTTATTATAATAAGTATAGATGAAAAAAATCTATTTTCACGCGCTGGCATTGTTTACGTTATTTTTCCATTGATTAACATTGTAAATTATTAATGGTGATTATTCCTCCGTGGTACATCCGATTTTTATCAAAAATAACATAAACCATCTAGACAACCACATTGACCATCGTGCAAAATTTCAGGGTTCTGAGTTGAGCCGTTATTCTAGGTATCAATCGATTCTTTTTTGCTAGAATTGTAGGTTTGTCAAAACGCATTTGGTGGTTTGGTTTATCGAAGGTGTGTTCACACTAAGCAGATCTTCCAGGACGCCTATTCTTCATATTAGCAATATGTCCTTTTACGCGAGTAGCTACACTACGCTTTGTTTGACCGATGTATGAAAGACCACACTAACAGTCTAGTTTACATAAAATTACAAAAATATCCGAAAATCAATAGTTGTTTTAATTATAATGTGCAATTGTGAAAATCTGAGAAAATAATTTGTAAATATTATGTTTTAAGGTGCGCAATAAAGAGTTTTTTATTCTATTATAAATATCAACATAATCTATAGGTGACATTAATTAAATTTTGACATACATTCTTGTGACTTGAAATCAACAGGAACATCACAATCTATTTTTTCTCAGCTCTATGGTAAGCTCATTACTCCTTTGAAATTTAATTGGTAGATGGTTCAAAGATATCGATCTATACATAAATATGTAATTGTCTGTCTCTGTGTAAACTAATTTATATATTGGAGCCCTCATACGTTCGTTAACTCAATAAATTATGAGCTCTTGTTAAGGAATATTGTAGTAGTTATTTATGTTAGTAATCTTTTTTTTATTGTCACGGTCGTTGATCAAGTCAGAAGTAAAGACGAAGAAATGGTTGGTACTACAGAAAAACAAGCTTTACTATATTAAAATACGACGATTTGGAATTCCTTTGAAGTCCAAGAACTTTTATTTTACAATATTCTCCTTACATAACTTCCAAAAAGGCTGAGGAATATCGTATTCTGAAGCTCTGGCTACCCCTTTTAGGGATTTAGAGTCGTTAGTATATGTATGTGTGTACTTACCAAGCATTTTAAGTTAAATGCACCGTTTTACATATAAAACATACAAAACAGTATTCAGATTTATTATTTATAAAACGCATGTATAAAACGTGTTTGACTTTTTCACGCCACCATCATTGTGTCGGTGAGCTTAAACGGAAACGGAAGTTACGAGTCAAGGCGGCTTCCGGTCCCGACATCCTCGTTACTTCCGGCCGCCATATTGCTATGCATTTTGGCGGCAAAACCGCGTTCCGCGAATTTGTGTGCTTTGTATTTGTGTTGTAATGGAAGTTGACGAAATATTTAACTTTGTTATAGCTGAATTAATATCTCCGTGGTGTAGTTGTAGAGCGCTTGGCTAACAATTTGAAGGTTTCGGGTTTGTTTCAATGGAGTTAAATCTTTAAATTTATTTTTTTCCAGTTTGGTAAGATGTTTCAGGTTTGAATCTTCTAATTATTTGAAAGTTAAGGATGATTTTGATGTTCAGTAAACATTCATGCACAATACAAGAATGAGACTCAGAACCTAGTTACTGTATAATTTGTGTATAGTTGTATTTAATTGAATCATGTCAGTACCATTTTAATTATATACATCTAAGATCATATTCTGCTCGAGACGTTTGTCAGAATCGTACAAAGAAGAAGAAGAATTGAGAAAGTATAGTGAGGTTCTTAGCCTCAGCTGAAATAAAAAAAATGCATCATGTGATTTGACCATATGTTTCTTTATTTTTATTTTAGCTTAGTCTAAGAAACTCACTATACTTTCTCAGTTTGGTCTAGGTACGACCCTTTTTATGTATTAATTAATTTGAAAATTACAATAATTCAGATAAGCATTCCATAGGCAAAGTTGTTTAGTTTGATGTCTTTTATCAATTTAAAAGATAAAAAGGGTATGTTAAAAAACGAGGTCTAGGCCAATTGTACCGTAAGCTCGTAAGTTAAAATAAAATAAAGCTATACGATACTTTAGAATTGTGAAAGAGAAATGTTTTAGATCACGAAATTTAAGTCAAAAGAACAAGCGTTCTATCACTACTGTAGCACACGCAAGATGCATGGATTTTGCTCTGACAGCACTAATATATTCGATCACTGCCCACCCCATTCAGCGTTGTGTTATATTAGCATATTTTTCTTCTGAGGGTATTCATCTTCTAAAAGAAAAATATTGTATGAAATCGATTTATGGTTTCAAAGTCTATATTTTACTTCTAACATATATTATCTCTTTGAATTAATTAACTTTTGTCTTACAGGTATACGGCCCGCCAGTTTATAAACGTAGTGAGTACAATTAGTAAATGCAGATGCATGAATAAGCATTTTACTATCATAATGGTGGCAAAACGTTGAGAAAATCAATCAATTTCTTCACTGCTTAATACTCACTAATATAAATCCCTAAAACGGGTAGCCAGAGCTGCAGAATTAATAATTTGTCAGCAACTTTTCGAAGTTGAACGGAGGTGACATTCATTTTCGATGTAGGGTACTGGGGATTTTTAAGTGATTCTTCAGCGATGTGGCTATACTACACTAACTTAAAAATTACAAATATTAACCCTGCCTACCCTATTTTAGGATTTACAGCACTAATAAATAAGTATACATATATCTGTATTGGTATTTCTGCCATTCCCGTGTGAAATGTGACTCGAAACCTGTGATAACAAGCCTATCGATTATCATGTTAAATGGTTCATGTTACATCTTGAATAATAGCCGTTTTGGTACTTGAGTAACTATTTGCTAATCTGTGTTTGGGAGTGAGTTCACTTTGAAATTAAATAGATGTTTGGGTTTGTGTTTTATAACGTTGTTACTTACATACACTCACGGCTTAATAACTCTAGAAAGGGCAGCCAGAGCTTTAGAGTACGGAATTCCTCGGCCACTTTTAGATCTTGAGTGAGGAAAAGATTGTAAATTAAGGTTATTGGTGATGGGTCCTCCAACTGCATCATCCAAAAACGACTTTAAAAGCCCCAAAACCCTTAGCCGACACTCACGACATCCACATGTAGCAATGGGGTAGTGTTATCCAAGCCGACACTACACAGAACTTTCAGATCTTGTTCTATAGTATTAGGTGATGTAGGGTCAGAAACACACTTCTTTGACTCTGTGGGAGTCATGTTAGAGCGCACACTACTGCGGACTCACTCGCACATAGCAGCGTCTCACTCATGTTCCTACATCGCGGAGTGTAAATGTTTTTCGAGTTAAGCATAGATACAAATTATAAGTTAGTACTTAGTACACAGCAGGGTGTATTGGCCAGTATATCTTTGCTGTTTCCACAACTCTTTCTATCGCTTGGTAAATAGGTTGTCTAAATCAAATTCGAACATTCACGTCGTAAATCCCTGAAGGCGTGGCAGAGGTACTAGTGCTTCTGAAAATGCCGCAACATTGACGTCTCCTGGTGGATATATTATATTAAGTTAGGGCCGAATGAGCTAACATTGGTTAATTTTCACCAAAAATACATACATACATGTACTCACGGCTATAAATCCCTAGAAAAGGTAGCCAGAGCTAAGGAACTAAAAGTTCCTCAGCCACTTTTGGAAAGTTGAGTGGGGAAAAGATGTTGGTGATGGATCGTCAACCGCATCGCCCAAAAATCCCTTAAAAGCCCCAATACCGTTAGTCTCTTATGTACACCCACCGGCAGAAATGGGGTAGTGTTATTCCAAGTCGACACTTCACAGCAAACCAAAAATAGATTATCATATTGGCAATTAAATTCTTATAGCAAACAATGCAATTAAATTATCTTTTAAAATTTATGTGAATCCCATCGTAGTGCTTGTAAACGTATTCATACATAACGATATACTCGCATTCATCGTCTTGTTCTACTTCAATTTCGTCTGTGTATTGTAATGTATGTGTATTTAAAAACTAAACAAGGAATTTGCCTTGTAATGCCGGCTAAGAATGTCACTACCAAACACTACCCTTTGGTATCAGTATAATAAAGATTATAGGGCCTTTTAAAGTGGTTTTTGGGCGATGCGGTTGGAGACTCATCACCAGACTACTACCCTTTTTTGAGATTTATGGCAGTGAGTATATGTATGTATGAATTTAATTTAGAAAAGACAGATTGATGTAAGCCCTTAGGTTGTAGAATCATGAGCTAACAATAAAATTGTCCTTACAAAACATACATATACATACATATACTCACGGCTATAAATCCCTAGAAGGGGTAGCCAGAGCTAAGGAATTAAAAATACCTCCGCCACTTTTAGAAAGTTGAGTGGGGAAAAGATAGCAAAATAAAGGTTGTTGGTGATGGGTCTCCAACCGCATCGCCCAATGTTCCCTTAAAAGCCCCAATACCGTTAGTCGCCTCTTACGTACACCCACCGGAAGAAATGGGGTAGCGCTATTCTAAGCCGGCACTACACAGCTTTGTCCTTTTGTCCTTTAAAACTATACTCGTAAACTTTAAAATTTATACCAATCCCATCATCACGCGATAAAACTAAACAAGGAAAGTGTTTTATTAACTTAATGAGCAATGACTATCGCCCGATTTCTGAAATGACTATTCAAGCTGAGAACGACTTAAGTATCGTTTTGTCTTATTCAGTTGTTAAGATTTCAACGCGACAGATACTTAAGTTGTTCTCAGCTGGAATACTCAATTCAGAAATCGGGCGATAGTGTCATAAATACATTCATACATATATACACGCAATCTGTTCCCATTAAAGGGGCAAGGCAAAAAATATCGATCGCCATTTTGTGCGATCCTGGCAAATCTTTCTAGTTCAATTATCCATCAATCGTTTCATATATGCTCTTTTATTCTTTATTTTCACACACATATTTATTTAATTTTAAAGTTATTGAACAAAGGCCTCACGATATGAACCTAGAGGTCATTTCAAATATACATAATAGCTTCATCAGAAGTATCGCAACTAACGAAGCTATAGAATAAGCTTTCAAGTTCTGATCTTTACCAAAGCGTTTCTTCAACCAAATGTTAACAATACTAATTTCCAATAAATATCTGGCACGGTGTAGGTAAAAATAATAATTAATAAGAATGGCTTATTTCAAAGTAAAAAGGTAATGTTTTGTTTGTTGAAAGTCAATGTTACCTTAATATTATGTTAATATCTTCTTCTACTTGACCGTTCTAAACATATGACAATGTACTCGTATTCATACAAAGCGGCGATAGACCTGCCCCTATCACGTAAGTACACTGTTCAAGCAAAATGTGGGTATTCCGAACACCAGGTGACAATGTCACGTGATGTTCAGAGGTATTAGTACCTTTGCTACCCCTTCGGGGTATACCGTTATAGTAACAACCATCATTTATTTTTCATGCACTTCCCTCCAAAGCAATGAATCATCTTACTCTAAAACTAAAAAAAGTATCAGGGATCGAACCTGCGACAGCCGCTAGTTCTATAATATAAAATATTTCAAAGGTGCTGTGTAGTGTCAGCTTAGAATAGTACTACCCCATTTCTTTCGGTGGGTGTTCGTAAGAGGCGACTTACAGTAATGGGGCTTTTAAGGGATTTTTGGGTGATGCGGTTGGCGAACTATCGCCGGCAACCTTTATTGCACCATCTCTTCCCCACGCAACTTCCAAAAGTACTAAGGATTTTTTTATTCCCTAACTCGTGTGTATATATATGTATGTGTTGTATGTATTAGATTGATGATATAATTTTAGTACATCGAATACATACATATACTCACGTACATAACTCCCTAGAAGGGATAGCCAGAGCTACAGAATATGAAATACCTCACCCACTTTTGGAACTTAGGGGGGAAAATATTGTTTAAATAAGGGTTATTGGTGATAGTTCTCCGACCACATCGCCCAAAAACTATTCTAAAGCCCCAAAACCCTTATTCGCCTTTTACCATAGATATATATATAATTCATAGATTGGCAGTAAGTGCCGAACGTCATAGCATAAACGTAAACAAAGGCAGGACCTCTAATGATAAGGACCTACAACAGTTTTGGCATCAAACATGAAAGAAAATAATTGTCTTATTTAAGTTGATTCTGCTATTTAAGGCTTAACTTTGGTGTTTTTTTGATAAAGTTATTCATATTTAATAGCACATAATCTAAATCAAATCCATATTCTTTCTCATATACAAAATAAGACTGTAATAATAACCAGTCTATATGCTTTATTACAGATCTAAAACCAAAGTTTACAATGGAAATATATGATATAAAATATCTTACAATTACTGTAGAGTTTTCAAATTGGCGAAACTAACAAATACGTGATTTTTTATCAATTTTAATAGGGCTATTATGGAATCGGCCGTACTAATGTCACGCACACACACTCATTTATGCAAACCGTTGTCCTTTTTTTTTGTCACGTATGTCGTCTTTGTATTGCCTATCTATATATGTAAGTATAGCATACTAAATCTATGCCTCTTACGAACACCCATGGGTAGAAATGGGATAGTGCTATTCTAAGCCGACACCACACGACAATTAAATTAATGTAAACGTAGTAAGCAGAAACGTAATTTAGATATATCCCCTCATGCCTTTTCATAATCTATTACCTAACTATACTCACGGTTACAAATCCCATTAAGAAGAAAACACAGATTACAAATCAAATTTCCTCTAACGATTTTGGACTTTGAATGGGGAAATATGTTGTCAAATAAAGAATAGTCGGAGATGGGTCTCCACTGTAGCCACATCAACAAACAATTGAAATATTACATACATACATACTGTGCCGTTCCTTGGTCTTGGGTTTTGATGAAGTGAATAAAGCGCAACTTCTTAATGAACGACTTTAATGAAAAAATTACAATATATATGATTTTACAAAAAGATGTTGTTTGCTAAGCGCGTAATCGTCGAATGCAAAAATGGTGTCGCCGTCTATCCTTCTCGCGCTCTCCTCTGATTGGTCGCTCGGTACATCTTCTCATTTGTCTCGTCTGTGATTCGCGATTATTAACTTTTGTGTCGCAACATACCCCCGGCCTTGGAAGGAGTGGCTTCCAATGGGAATAGTGGACAAATTTTGGAAAACGCTCGTCGTATTACTCCTTTCTGCGTGCGGATGTCCGCTACTCTGGCTATCCCGTCTTTTCCCGGATGCACAGTGACTATTCTGCCGAGATGCCAATTCAACGGGGGAGAATTGTCTTCTTTGATGATAACAAGCATGTCGGGTTGCAGATGATAGTTGCTTTGTTTCCATTTAGGTCGACCTTGCATCTCCGAGATGTACTCCTTGCTCCATCTTGACCAAAAATTGTAGCGTATGTGTTCTATGCGCTTGTAACGTGAAAGCAAATTGATGTTGGCTGAGGCGATATTCTGCTCTGTGTATGTAGGTGCAGTCAGTGGCCGACCTACCAGGAAATGGCCAGGACTCAAGGGAAGAAGGTCATTAGGATCTTGTGATAATGGTGAAAGGGGACGGGAATTAAGGATAGCTTCGATCTGTGCTAAAACGGTACTTAATTCCTCGAAGGTAAGGTGAGCATTGCCCGTCATACGAAGCAAGTGATGTTTGCACGATTTCACGCCAGCCTCCCATTCGCCTCCGAAGTGTGCTGCATATACAGGGATGAAGCTAAATTCAATTTTATTGCTATGTGCGTATTCTAAAATATCTGACGAACAATTTTTCAAAAAAGACTCGAATTCATTTCTAGCACCTACAAAATTTTTGCCATTGTCCGAATATATTTTATTAGGCTTGCCACGCCTCGAAATAAACCTTTTTAGTGAAAGAATGTAAGCTTCGGAGGACAGATCGGTAACTAATTCCAAGTGAATAGCGCGCGTTGTAAAACATATAAAGAGGCAAATATATGCCTTACTAGTTTTGGCTCCTCTTCCTTTACGATTGAGTATGAGCACCGGACCCGCATAGTCTACACCGCAATTGTAAAATGGAAACGCAGCAGTAATCCTTTCTTCAGGCAGATTACCCATGATGATGGGCGATGCCACCTTCCCACGGTTCCTTGTACATTTAACGCATTCGCCTACGATCCTACGCGATAGCTCCCTGCCTCTTATTGGCCACCAGCGTTCGCGTAAACTATATAACATAGCTTGTGGTCCCGCATGCTCTAACAGACTATGCTCATATCGAACAAGAAGCACGGTGAAATGATCCTTATGAGATAATAAAATCGGATGCTTCTTATCATAAAGAAACCTACTGCTATTACCTAATCGCCCACCTACACGTATGACGTCATTTTCATCTATAAATAAATTATATCTAGATAAAGGGTGCTTGTTTCCTAAAACACCATTGGCGCTTAATATTTTATACTGTTCAGAAAACGTATTTAATTGACTAAACCTAGCTAAAACTAATTCTGACCTTAATAGTTCACTAACAGATAGATCCCCAGTACATCGATTATTTTTATTGCGTACATTATGAATAAAGCGAAGTAAGTACGCGCACGCGCGTATTAAACGATTAAATTGCGAATATCGGTAAAATGGATAAAAGGATACTGTATCTAGAGAACTAATATTACATGATTGCTTATTATAAAACGTATGTGACTTCATAGGTTTTAACTCTGGTAGTTCATCTCGTGTTGTCTCCGGCGGTGCCGGGCGAGCAAATGTCGCGTCATGAAGAAACGTCGGCCCGTGCCACCATAAATCGCACGAAACCAATGAGTTAAGAGCCATACCACGCGAAACTAGGTCAGCTGGATTATTATGTCCCGAGACGTGATACCATGGTATATCGGTAGTGAGATCATGAATATTGACCACTCGATTTTGGACAAAAGTTTGTAACAGTTTAGGTTCAGTGTGTAACCATCCTAATACAATCGTGGAATCACACCAAAAATATACGGACTGAAAATTAAAATTAATTGAATCTTTTATCTTGCGATACAACTTTGCACCTAGCTCAGCCGCGCACAATTCCAAACGAGGGATGCTAACAGGTTTTAAGGGTGCAACCTTGCCCTTCGCGTACAGTAGCCTTACGGATATTACTGACTCATTGTCTACGGCACGAATATATGCGCACGCGCCGTAAGTAGTCTGTGAGGCGTCAGTAAAAATATGAAGTTCCATATTAGCCGCCGCCATCGCGCAATCGATCACGTGACGCGGCACGCGTAGCTCGCTGAGAAATTTCAAATTATTTACAAAATTAGTCCAAGTCTTAAATACATCTCGTGGCACCGGATCGTCCCAACTTAAATGAGCCAACCATAATTGTTGAAGCATAATTTTTGCAATCATAATAGTGGGACTTAGTAATCCTAGAGGGTCAAATATTTGAGACACGGACGATAATATAAAGCGCTTAGTTATCTTACTGTTATTACCACTTTCACTTACTATTTGTGTGTTGAAATATAGCTCATCGCTGGAATTGTACCAATTTAATCCTAAAGTTTTGTTTTGACTATTTTCTGATAGTGACAGTGATTTAGAAAAGTCTAATGGTACCTGCGCCATATCGCATTGAAAATTAAATGACCACTTGGTAAGTGGAAAACACCCGCTAAGTAAAACAGAAGACACGTTTTGACATAATTGTAACAGCTGACCCTTATCATCACTACCGCTTATGTAATCGTCGACATACATATCCTCCATGATTGACCTACTAACGTCTTTGTCGTCACACTCGGAGGCGAGTTGTTTAAGGCACCGCACACTAAGAAACGGCGCTGATGCGGTCCCGTATGTTACGGTGTTAAGCTGATATACCTCAAGGGGTTGTGACTGTTCCTCGCGCCAAACAATAAGCTGGAGCTGGCGCTGATTAGGGTTCACAAGCACCTGTCTATACATTTTGGATATATCACCACATGCTATGTACTTATACATTCTAAAGCGTAAAAGAATTGAAATTAGGTCACCTTGTATCGGTGGCCCTACAATTTGAAGGTCGTTTAATGACCTACCGGACGTGGAAGCTGCGCTAGCATCAAAAACTACTCGCAACTTAGTAGTTGTGCTATGTTCTCGAAGAACGCCATGATGTGGCATGAAATAATGTGGCGACGGATAATTATCTACTCGAGACATATGTCCTAAATCTATATATTCGCGCATGAAATCCGAATATAATTTTTTAAACGTTTTATCGCTATATAAACGTTTTTCTAATGCGTAAAATCGACGTTCGGCCTGGTCTCGCGTGTCTCCTAAAGCTCCTGTTGGCAATTTCAAGGGAATCGTAACAACAAAACGTCCATCGCTATTGCGTTTCGTTTGTTCTAAGAAAAGTCTTTCGCATTCCCTCTCAGCCTCTGTGCGAATATCAGGTAGCTTAATAGGCTCCTCCAGTTCCCAAAATCGTCGTAATTGTGAATCAACGGACTGGGCAAAATTACATTGGATAACGCTATCCCTATGCGCTTTCTTATAGATAGAACCTGAAATTATCCAACCTAACCTTGTGTCCTGTAAGAAAGGTCCGGCTTGCGTGCGTATCCTACCTTCCTTCAGCAGATCCCAAAATACATCGGCACCTAATAAAATGTCAACGCGATTGGGTTCGAAGAACGAAGGATCTGCTAATAAACATTCACTTGGAATGTCAAACTGATGGCGAGTTAAGGATACAGTTGGCAGAGATGAGGTTATGTTCGGCAATACTATACAATTTAATGTTTTACTGTAAGTATCGTAACGCGACCGAATTACGACATCACAATTAAGCGTTGTTTGAGTGACAATACCCCCTACTCCCTGAATTGCATGAGTGGACTGTATATATGGTAGATGTAATAATTCGCATAATTGTTTGCTAATCAAGCATCGTTGACTTCCACTGTCAAGCAGTGCGCGAGCTACGTGATATGTGTTGTCTCGATCAGCTATTTCAACGAGCGCTGTTGATAATAAAATAGTATGAGGTTGTGCATAGTTATGTGTATGGTCATTTACATTGTTAACTACGAGCGCTTCAGAATCAGAGTGCGTAGTGTCCGCGCATGACTCATGCACACCTGCGTTTTGTTGATCTACTAATGAGAGAGATAACGTCGGACCGGTTGCGGCAGTGGCATCGTCTTTTTTATGCAACAAGGAATTATGTTTACTATTACAATATCTGCAAGGTCCAAATCGACAGTCTTCTATTGAATGACCTGTTCGTAAACAATTGTCACAGAGTTTGTTATCGCGCACTATTTTATATTTCTCATCTAAAGGCAAATCGAGAAACTTTTGGCACGAATAAAGTGGATGATTAATTTTACAAACATAACACTGCTTAAATGAGGCTATACGGCGCGTCTTACTGCTCACCGATACATTGCAATGTACCTTGCTGTTAATAGGCGAAAAGCTAGGTTTAGTGGTCGTACTAGCCGCTTTACTATGGGAAAGTGATAACGTATCCAACATATCAGCGCGCGATTTCAAAAAGGATAATAAATCATCTACTTTTACTTTATATTGGGGATCTTTCTGTTTATATATTATAGTTTTGTATTGTTCCCACTCTCGCTCCGTAGTATCGTCGAGTTTAGAAACAATTAAATAAATAATTAAAGTATCCCAGTGTTCTGTAGGCTCACCCAATGACTTTAGCGCTCGGATGTTTTTTAATATTGTGTCAATTAACCTATTCAGTAAAGCGGACGACTCTTTTGTTAATTTAGGTACTGTAAATAATGCTTTAATGTGATTATGTATTAACAAATTATTGTTGTTGTAGCGATTCTGAAGCAGTTCTACCGCAATTATGTAATTATTAGAAGAAAATTCCAACTGATCTATTACTAATGCTGCACTGCCTTTTAAGGATGATTTTAAATAGTGGTATTTTTGAATATTGGACAGTTGACTATTATTATGAATTAATGAAAGGAAGGTGTCTCTAAATTCGAGCCAGTGTTCACACGAACCATCAAAGGAAGGAAGCGTTATGGCAGGGAGTTTTATGAATTCTAACTTTGAATTGTTACCGGTACAGACTTCCGCGCTACTACTAAGGCTACCTAAAATACATTCGGTGTTAGCAATTGCACTATAAAAAACATTTTCAAACTGTTCGCGTTGTTCCAACTGTTCTTCAATGTCTTTGTCCGACACTAACATATCAATTTGTTTTTGAATAACATCGAATTCCTCATATAAACTACGAGCTGTTTGAATACGTAGTTTTAAGTCTGAATGTTCTATTTGCGATAACTGCTTACTTCTCTCAAACGTATTTAAAATGGAAGAAAATCTGCTTAATCTACCTTTGACTATTCCCCGCTTTCTAACTAAATCTCGATACAAATTTGTACTATCGTTGCCCTCAAATTTAGACGGAGACTTAGACCTATCCCTTTTACCTTCATCACTGTCGGCCATTAAAGGCATTTTGATATAATGGGTAAAAAACGTCTACTTACAGTTTTGAAGCCAAAGGATAATGACAGGAAAAATAAGCACAGGAATGGTAGGCCGATATGAAAGCACAACACAGATCAATCCAGCAATGAATCAGGTGTAATGATGCGACGAATCCCGAAAGTTCTGGAATGTTCTGATGGCGTCTTAGTCTTTCAGTAGGCCAAACTATTTCCTCTTCTTTAGCCAGTCTTGAAAGTGATAGTCTTTTGAAGTCGATCCTTGTGCGTTTACCCAAGATTATTGGCGTGTTGAACAGCATAAGCGCCTATGGTTGCGTGTTATCCCATGTAGGCGCCACGTGTATAGGATGGCTGGTTAGTGTCCGGCGAAGAAGGACCATATGTGCCGTTCCTTGGTCTTGGGTTTTGATGAAGTGAATAAAGCGCAACTTCTTAATGAACGACTTTAATGAAAAAATTACAAGATATATGATTTTACAAAAAGATGTTGTTTGCTAAGCGCGTAATCGTCGAATGCAAAAATGGTGTCGCCGTCTATCCTTCTCGCGCTCTCCTCTGATTGGTCGCTCGGTACATCTTCTCATTTGTCTCGTCTGTGATTCGCGATTATTAACTTTTGTGTCGCAACACATACATATACTCACGGCTATAAATCCCTAGAAGGGGTAGCCAGAGCTAACGAATTAGAAATTCCTCAGCCACTTTTGGAAGTTGCGTGGGGAAAAGATGGTAAAATAAAGGTTGTTGGTGATGGGTCTCCAACCGCATCGCCCAAAAAGCCCCAATACCGTTAGTCGCCTCTTACGTACACCCACCGGAAGGAAAGGGGTAGTGCTATTCTAAGCCGACGTTACACAGCAAATATAAATATATATTGAAATATTGTATGAAATAAAAAAAAATAACGAACATAACTATACTCATAGCTATAAATCCCTATAAGGGATAGCCAGAGATATTAGAAATAGTGGTTTTTAGTTAGTCGGCTCTTTGAACACCCACGGGAAGAAGTGGAATATTGCTATTCTAAGCCTAAACTACATTATTACTAAGTGGTAAGACTGCTTGTACATACATACATACATATACTCCCTAGGAGGGGTAGCCAGAGCTAACGAATTAGAAATTCCTCAGCCACTTTTGGAAGTTGCGTGGGGAAAAGATGGTAAAATAAAGGTTGTTGGTGATGGGTCTCCAACCGAATCGCCTAAAAATCCCTTAAAAGCCCCAATACCGTTAGTCGCCTCTTACGTACACCCACCGGAACAAATGGGGTAGTGCTATTCAAAGCCGACACTACACGCTTGTACTTCTATTTAATAATATTTTATCTGTCATATGTATTAATTTTGATACGCCATAAAGAGGTTCCTATTCCATTCTTCTATTCTACACGGCTATAAAATAATTAAATAAAATCTTCAAAGGTGTTTTCTTAGTATAACTGTGTAGGTTGTGTAATTATCAGATTCTCAGAAGAATCTTTTACTTAAATGCATTATTTAACAACCTAGGGAATGCATTCATATCAGTTTCCATTATAACGAGCATCATAAAGTTAGTGGAACACAGTATCATGTACTAGGTATTCTTAGATTGGAAGACTTTTTTTTAAAAGCAGTATTGCCGTGTAGTGCCGGCTTAGGATCTCACTACCCCATTCTACCTATGGGTGTCGTAAGAGGTGACTAATAGTTTGGTGGGGCTGTTATAAGTGATTTTGGGTGATGCGGTTAGAGACCCATCACCAACGATACTTTATTTCTACCATCTTGACCCCTATCAACTTCCAAATGTATCTGAGGAGCTTCTAGTTTTAAGGCCCTGACCCTATTTTGGGATTGATAGCCGTAAGTATATCTATGTATTTATTTTTAATCGATTACGTTAAATGAAAGTTAAGGTGTATTAAAAGGCTTTATAAATGTATGTCACAATTTATTTTCAATACAATGTTATAATTATAACTTTCAGAGTAAGAACTGTGTAGGGAAGATTTTTTTTCAGGTTATTTTGTCAATGACCAATAGTTTAAATGTGTCTTTTTCCTCACAGATATTTGAAAAACTGAAATTATTCAAATATACTTCCTGTTTAAAAAAACAGCAAGGATTTTTCAGTCCAATTAGAAATTCCTCAGCCATTTTTGGAAATAACTTTCCAAAAAGTGGGGAAAAGATGGTAAAACAAAGGTTTCTGGTGATGGGTCTCCAACCGCATCGCCCAAAACTCCCTTAAAAGCCCCAATACCGTTAGTCGCCTCTTACGTACACCCACCGGAAAAAATGGGGTAATGCTATTCTAAGCCGGCACTACACGGCCAATATATCAAATATATCAGTATATCAAATAACTTTTAACCAGAAATCGAGTATAACATAATTGCATAGATATTTCAAATCATTTATGGGCATTTTTACTAAAAGGTGCACCCATTTGAAAATTTGCGAATTTAAAAAAATAAGTTTTTTTTTGTTGTTTAAGGTTTTTAGAATGTTCTTTAAAGTATGATGTACTGGAAATCATATTTGATTTCCGATAATTACATTGTTTAATTACTAAAAAACATTAATGAAATGGACAGTACGTTGAAATTGTGATCAGTTTGGTGACTCTTTGAAACGGGTGTATGTCGAAAACAAAATGGTAATTGAGTTAAATTTTGCTTTATATGTATTCCAAATAAGTCAATATATTATATTTGAATGCTTAACAATGTAGAAATAAAATGAATTTTCTAAAATTTTCATTTTACTTTCGGTTTGGTGACAAGTCATGCCATTGTGCTCATAATTTTCTGGTTTATGTTAACTTAGAAACCGGTTATTAAAATTATAATTTGTTATTACTTAATATTAAGCCAATTAAAAAAATATAAAAAATAAATACTAAGCAGAATACTAAAAATAAAACAACTTTATTATAATTTGGGACAGTCACCAAACTGACATACCTAAAATCCTAAAGCTTAGGTTACATGTATGCAAAATTTGTTGAAATAAAACTCAGATTTTTTTTATTTGTATGTAGTTTAATTCTTGAATATTTAAACGTAAACATGAAATGACAGTTAAGTTACTTAAAACAAAGCATAGTAACCATTAGCGCAAATTAGCTCTATAATTATATAAAATTATAAAAAAGAGTTTAAACCATAAGGTAACTTCAAAAGTTATTTATCGCCCAAAGTTGGCCTTTAAAACTAAGAAATATAAAATCTTGAAAAGGGCTAGGCCACTTTTATTTCTAGTTTGTACCATGGAAATCGGACAACACCCAGACACAAAACAACAAACATCATTGTTCATCACACAATTATTTGTCCTGGATGGGAAGGAAACTCACCGCCTCTGACTCTGCAGTAATAAATAGATGAAAGTTTATTTCATGTAGTCCTAGCCTTATGCGTCAGTTTGGTGACTTTGGTAGTCCAGCCTGTAGGTGACGACTTATAATGTCACCAAACTGACCGTCACACATATCCAGGCGAAATTAAATAAAAATGGATTATACCTAAATAAATTGTTATTTTTCAGCATTGTAAAGCTAAAAGTTTATCGTAATAACGTATAAATAGATTTAAAATAGTTAAAGATTATAATAAAAGCATTGAAGAAGAAAAAGAGGCTCCAAACCTGACTCGGAAACTTGTGGACAACCGTTGATAGCAGTAAAACACTCCCTCCTCGTCACGAAATTTCGGCAAACTGACAGACTTCAAAATGGAAGCTTGATCCTTTGTAGGTAGTGTTGCCATTTTTAATAAACAAAACAGATTTGGTTGAAAAAATATATCCATTCAGACCGTCACTATACTGACATGTCCGGTCGGCTGCAGATTTAGACATTATTTTCAAACCAATTTTACGAGTGTTATTAAAAAGTTTTAAATGACCAGTTTGATTCAGTTGGACTATCCATATAATTTCCTTCATATTTAAGTAAACTTTCCATAGTGTGTAATATAAAATATTGCCGTAAATTTCAATTACCCGAAGATGGTAAGCACTGGGACAGGCTAAAAATATCTCCTTTCAGTATTTTGAATTAACATTATTTAATCAACTAAACTTATTTTCACAACGACTGTTCATTAAATACAAGTCTAATATATTTAAATCTAATTTGAGAAATTTTAAAAAATATATGTATATATATGAGTTTAATAATACAACTTCAAAAACGTGGGACACCCTAAAAAGGAGGGGGGCACTTTTTAGTGAAAATGCCCTTATCTAGATTAGGCTCAGAACTCCAAAACAGTTTGATATTTTTAATACAAATATCTCGGTTTATCAACAAACGTACGAAACTAGTTAAAGAAGTAAAATGTCTTGGCAAACTACGCTAGTCTATGTTCGCGACAACGTTATTGTATTGGCGCGAAGCCAGCGACTCTCTGGCGCCATCTATTATGGAGTGACTGCACTACGTTAGACGCCATCTTGTTACGTATGTCAGATTAAATTTTGATTGCATTTGAAATGGTTTTTGACTTCAAAATTACTTGGAATGTCTTTGAATATAACTGCATCATAGTATAGTTTAAGGATTTCATGTCATTGAAACGAAATGACTGCAGTTTATAGATAGGATAACGTCTTAAAATTCGATGTGTGTCGGCTGCATGCCCGAGAAGACGACACGTTCCACGAGCAAGAGGACACGATGATGGGCCGATGCGATGAATTAAGGTTGCAGCTGCTATATGACAGACAATTTACTAGAGGGTGCAGTATTTTTACATCCATAAAAATAATTACTACAAAACGACTTCTTTTTAATATATGCATATACATTTATAAACTCTACACATAACAGAATACCTCTTTGTCTGTTAGTTCCGGCATATTTCTGAAATGGCTGGACCGATTTCGAAGGGATTCTTACGAGCAGATAGATAATGTAATTAGGAGTAAGTTAGGGTTTTTAAATTATCTTAATACTTATTTAATTGGGAAGTCCGCTAGTATTTTGATAAAACTCACCGACAAAGACTGTGCTAAAGTTGCAAGTAGTAGTACGCCATGTACATAAAATATATACATATTTACATTAATACAGTACTTACGTCTCAAGTATGACATCATAAATTTAAAGTGGTAAGTATATTCCGTTTTCTCTTTATTCTATTTAGAATAAATGAAGCAGTATAAGTTTGAAGTTACTGCTGGAACTTAAAATGTCGTCCTAATTAATATTGAAGGGAGTATTAATTAACTAGCAGCGCATTTCACGTTACCAAGTTAAAAGTATTACTAAATTACTAAGAGCGCTTAGTCCATTCTTTTACCGCTCTATCCAATTAGTCGTTTGAGAGTATTAACAAAAAGAACTCGGATAATTGCACGGGAATCGATTCAATCCCGTTTTACGGCAGCATAGAATCATATCCAGAGTCGATTAATAAAATATAAAGGGAAAAAAACTTTGGATTTTGTATTTGGATTTTTTTGAAATTTTGTGTTTGAATAAAATTAATTCTAAAGGACTAATTTAATATCAAGTGTCCATTGTTATTTTGTATATCTATATCGATATTTGGAACTTTGCTATGGAAAACCTAGCAAAGTTACCGTTATTTCTAAAAATAATTTACTAAACCGAATTGAATCGTCTTTCAACACACACAAATAAGGAAGGAGGCGTCCTCGGTAATTACATTACTTGTTATTACAGCGGCACAAGTGATATCTCATTTAAAAAAAATGGCGGCAACTTTTTTATTAATCTTTATGAATTTTTTTTATCAGTTATTCTAGTTACTTCTATACATAGGTCTCGAAATTATTTCTGTATTTAACTAAAACAAAACTCACATCCATCAATCATGAAACTTTCAGTTACTAAATGATATACTCCAGAAAAATAACTTGACAATAGTTTGAAAATCAAAGCACCGTATTTCAACAAAAGCCTTCTCTCACAATAGATGCCAACATGCCAATACTGACAGTGACACAGCCCACCTTCTCAGAAAACTCAGCTTTGTTAGGAAACAGACGCTTACTAGACAACATTCAATAACAAGAATTGGTTACTTCCAAACTGTGGAAAAAGTTTGTATTATATTCACCATTGAGACTTGTATTGTTACCAGAATTCTATGCATAATAATATTATATGCATTTTATTCTTACTTAGTTATAATCAGGACTTTTATTTTCATTGGGGTAGGCCGAAACTATCGATTGTCACTTTATACGATCCTAACTAGCCTCTCCAGTTTCGCTTACATCCATCAATCTTCTTATACGTGCTCTTTTAATCTTCTTGAATTGAACGCCTGCCTTTTGAGCACACTCTCTATTTGGTCCAAATGCGTCCTCCGAGGTCGTCCTCTACTAACATTAGCTTTATAAATCTCTGTTACCAGTTTACTATCATCCATCTTAACATTCCTTTTTCTATATTCTTTCACACCGCACCTTCCACGAAAGACGCTATTACGCAATCGATCGCATAACCTAACATGGCAAACTTTTCTCAGGGACCTCATCTGTACTGCGTTCACTTTACTTTCATAATTCTTATAAAACGGATAACGTGCTAATTTAATTAATTATCGTTCTACTGATAATTTCCCTTCCTTTTAATACGTACAAACTTAGCCATGTGTGTTTCCTTACGATGTTTTCCGCTAAAAATTGTGATAAATTAACCACACGTATGACTTTACAAAAAATAAATTGGTGTAAGATTTTTCGTTCATGAAAACCTTATATGGGGATTATTACTAATAAATAAAGGAAAGAAAAAATTCACACCAGCGGAGATCGAATCCACGACCTCCGGGTATACGCCCCCGTCGCTCTTCCAATTGAGCTGCAGTGTCGAAGTAGCTACTATTACGTCTTTCCTTTGTTTCTTTTACACCTTTTAAGTAGTCAAAGCGTTCCCTACGTGTCGAAATTTTTCTTTCCTTTTTTATTTATTAGTAAATTGATGTAGGCACGACCCAGAATTTCTACTTACGCCTGTTTGTTTTGACGGGCAGGTTTTCTACCCATTGGACTATCATGGTCACCCTTCTTTTTCTCTGTTACATACATATATACAGAGAAAGACTATTGATCACCACTTTGTACAATTCTAGCAAACCTCTTAAGCTTCGTTCACGTCCCTCAATCTTTTAATACATGCTCTTTTGTTCTTAAGACTTCAGACCCCCGCCTTTTTGAGAACACTTTCTATTTGTTCTTAATGTGTCCTCCGTGGTCATCCTCTACTAACATTACCTTCCACTTTACCTCTATAGATCTCTTTGACCAATTAACTGTCATACGTCCCCATCTCTAAATCCTCTCTTTATTCTAAATTGAGTGAAGTAAGATAGATTTGCCCGAATGGTACAAAATAGATCCGAAGTAAACTTTAAGCATTAAGTTGGAATTTGACTTTCAAAAAACAAAGATTTATCTTTTTACTTTGAAATAAATGATTATTTTATTTTATTTTTATTTTTAGAGATATAAGTAAATGGCGGCAAAAGTATAGGCAAAGGACTATCCCTATTGGAAAAGATGGAGTAAGAATAATCACTTATCAGATGTGAGTAAGGAAATATCAAATTGCTTTCTAAATAGGAATAACCCTAAAGCCTGGGGCTACTTTTAAGGCTCATATTTCGGTTAACGTTCTTTCATTTCGTATATCTTTTAGATTTATCGACTCAATTCTTTATTGGGTATGAAATAAATGCTTCCGATATTGTGGATTTCTAAATCGTATTTGTGTTACTGAAAAACGTGTTCTTACTTTATATAATTCTGAACGCTGTTTAGTAGGAAGCCGTCTAGTATTACTGTAGGTTCCTTGTGAGTTGCATACAAGGCTTCTTAGGGTGTTAAAGCATTTTCAAACAGGAAGGAAGAAAATATTTATTTATTGCTAGGAACAGAAAATTTATAGTTACAGTCACATACATTTAGAAAATCACGAATAAAATACATTACAGCGAAAATAGACATTTTAAAGGTTATTGATTCTCCTTTGGAGCAGGCAGAGACATTAAGTATGGACTTTGTACGATTTGGATCAAGCTCTGGCGTCCCTCTCTCTCACCATTTTTTATACCTATACGTCTTTCAAAAGGGTTTTCTCTTTTTCCCCTGCGTCCTCTCGGATTCTCTCTTATACTCTGGCTACCGCTTCGTGGAATGAACTTTCATTATACTCATCCGTGTTGTTGCATATGAAACACAAAAACAAAATGGTAGCAAAAGCCAGGTGAGTTCAGAACAAACGGGCGAATCGTAAAATCTCGTGAATATTTTATGAAAGGAAAAATCAATGTCGGCTTCACGACATGACGTTTGACTCACGAACGGAACCTCTTTTATTTTTATTGCGACCCGGATTATAACCATTGCCCTTTTTAGAAGAAACCTTCGATAGAAATATATCGTTTTTATCAATATTTAAGTGTGTGGAAGTTTGGGAGATGTACAAGTATCGCTTACATGGATCTATAAACCATATTGAACTAAAATAAATTATAACGTTGACGTTATATCCCCGAAGGCGTGGCAATGTTACTAATACGTGTGAACATCGCATGATATTAATGTCACTTGATCACTCAAAACTTAAACGTTCACGTCGCATATCCCCGAAGGGGTTGGCAGAGGTACTAACACTTCTGAACATCACGTGACGCTGTCACCAGGTGTTCAGAGTACCCACGGTTTGCATGGACAGTGTACTCACACAATACGGGGCAGGGCTGTTGTCGTTTTGTACGGTTTTGCGACTGAGGGTATTAGTGCATTTACAGTGTATGTAGGATGAAGTAGCTAGAGACCCTATCACTAATAAATATAAATGGTAACCGTTTGCTAACTCAATTTCAGAAAGTGGCTGATGTATTTGTTATTCTGAACTCTTTGTTTCTTTTTTTGGATTTATAGTATGTGTATAAGGAGATAGATATTAGAATATGTATAAGGATGTTTAAAGGAGTCGAGATCTCCTTGTTCCAGTTTTGAAATTCCTTTTCCAGTATTGTATCATTATCAAAACCGTGATAGCTCAATGGTTAAGAACTTGAGTTCGTCATGACGACGGACGTGGGTTTAAATCTTTGGTCGGGCCTATACCGATTTGACATTTCTACAGAAATAATAGTGGTTAATTTACCATGATTGTTAACGATGAGGGAAAACATCGAGAGGAAACCAACATGGCTGAGTTGTACTTAGTCATGTGACAGTGTATTCGTACAAAACGGCAATAGGTCTACCCCCTATCACCAAGTACACTGTCCAAGCAAAACGTGGGTACTCTAATCACCAGGTGACAATGTCCGTGATGTTAAGAAGTATTAGTACCTCTGCCAACGTCTTCGAGAATAAAATAGAATAGAATAACTCTTTATTGCACATCAAACATTAATTTACGAAAGAAATTATAATATAGTTTAAAGTGAGGTACAATTGGCGGTCTTATCGTTAAAATATACGGCATGAACGTTTCAGTTTTTGAGTGTTATCATGAATCCCATTGCTTTTTATTCTGCATATTGCTAAAAGTAACTAACAAATCATTGATAATAAAATAAAACGTAAAAGTGTACGCTTGTGTGTTTAAATAATGTGAAAACCTTGTTAAACTTAAAAGCTTATTATTATTATCTATAAATAACTAAGCACTCAATATCGTTGAAGAGCAAAATAAATATAAAATGAGAAGCATTTGAGGGCAATAAAACGAAAGTGTTTATCGATAATAGTGTTGTACTAATGACGCGGGTATCGTTTTATTTTTATCGGTATTTTATCGATAGCAGTTATCATAACGTATCAATCTATACAAGTAGGTACATTAAGTTGAGTGTGTATTCGTTATTCTTATTATATAATAGAAGAAGTATAAAATTATGAAATAATTTAGTGGCTATGGCTCAGTCCTTAATTAGTTCTATTCTAAGCCAACATCACATGGTATTATCTTTTAAATGAATTTCCCTTTTCTATTTACTTTTGCTGAATAAATCTCTTTTTATTTATATTCTATTGGTACTTATTTTAGTATTAGTACTTAGTTACTGGTATTTATTTCTAGTTACTACTGCTGTGAACACATACACACATATAGTGTGTATCAATTAGAAAAAATTACTTTGTAAACAATGAAACGTCAATGACCTATTAGTATTTTAGTGTTGTTACCAATACTATTGACGGCGACGCAAAAATCGAATACGCTACTAAGAATAAGTTAATTTTTTGATCCAATTTTATAGTATACTTGTAAGTTATAATTGTATAGTCACGGGTATATCCCAAAAAGGGGTAGCTCGAGGGTCAATTTTGAAAGTTAAGTTGGAAAAATATCGTTTAATGAATTATGAATAGTAATATGCCGTGTAGCGTCGGATTAGAATAACACTACCCCATTACTACCCGTGGGTGATCGTAAGAGACGACTAAGGGTATAGGGGCTTTTGAATTGATTTTGGGCGATGTGGTTGGAGACCCGTCACCAAGAACATTTATTTAAACCATCTTCTCCCCAATCAACTTCCAAAAGTGGCTGAAGAATTTCTCATTCCAAAGTTCTGGCTACCACGTTAAGAGATTTATAGCCGTGAGTATATGTATGTATGTATGTATGAATAGTAATGTATTTCCAAATTTTGGTATTAAGTCAGTAATTAATTAAGTTATTATTACTTAGTATATTTTCTTTCACTATTTGTTTCTAATTTTTCTGTTTTCTTATTAACATTTATTTACAAATAAAGAGTACTGCATATTTTATTAAACATAATATAAAAACATAAATAACCGTGATAGCCCAGTGGGTAGAACACTCGGTTATCGTGCAAACGACAAGTGTTCAAATCCTGGGTCGGGCCTACCCACATAGGTAGCTGAGTTGTACTTAGTCATGTGACAGTGTATTCGTACAAAACGGCGATAGGCCTGCCCCCTATCACGTGAGTACACTGTCCATGCAAAACGTGGGAACTCTGAACACCAAGTGACAAAGTCACGTGATGTTCAGAAGTATTAGTACCTCTGCCAACTCCTTCGGGGATATTCGGCGTGAACGTTTATGTATATATGTAAAAACATAAAAGATGTAAGCCTGATTTATCTCTGCCTCAAATTATTATTTAAAGTATACTCCGACTAAGCCATCAAGGTTTTTAAGCAAATAAAAAAGATATATTTTTCTTCCTAGACAGACTTAGGGATATAAAAGCTTCAATTATATAATAAGCACTTAGTAATAAGCCCTCAATCAAAAACGAAGCTCCTTCAAAGGCCTTTGATACTTCAAAAAGTTTAGGTAATATTCACAGAATTTTATGAAAAAACTGATTTTTATACATATTTTATATTATCTGATGTGTTTCAATGAGTGTACTTGAAACCTAATTGCTAATTATACATAAGTAGGCATCTTTTCAAAGTTATAATACCCACGTCTTTTTGAAGAAACACTACTCAAAGTAGAGGACGACTTCGCGGGACACATTTGGACCAGATAGCGAGTGTGCTCAAAAAGTCGGGCGTCGGACGTATGAAGAATAAAAGAGCATGTATGAGAAGATTGATGGATGTAAACAAAGCTAGAGAGGTTTTTAGGATCGTAAAAAGTGGCGATCGATAGTCTCCGCCTACCCCAATGGGAACTATTGGCGTGAGAATATGTTTTGTTATTTAAAAAAAATGCTTATACTCATGCCATGATTTCTCATTGGGATGGCAAAGTCTTTTAAATTGCCACTGCTTCGCTCATATGACTCTTCCAGCCCATTTATATATTCTATTCAAATATCATAAATAAAATTAATAGAACCAAATTACCAATATTAAAATTTGGTTCTATTAATTACAATTATTGTAGTGTAGTGTCGGCTTAGAATAAAACTACCCCATTTCTACCCGTAGGTGATCCTAAGAGGCGACTAAGGGTATAGGGGCTTTTTAAGTGATTTTTGGGCGATGTGGTTGGAGACCCGTCACCAAAAACATTTATTATTACCTTCTTTTCCCCAATCAACTTCCAAAAGTGGCTGAGGAATTTCTCATTCCAAAGCTCTGGCTACCCCGTTAAGGGATTTATAGCCGTGAAATTTATTGCCGTTTCGCCAGTAAAATCCTACAACTTGCAATAAATCCCAAAAATGTGTCAGCTGAGCTTCAGAATTAAAAATCCTAAGCCAATTAATAAGGTCAGTGAGAAAAATATTGCAAATTAAAAAACCGTTAGTGATGGATCTCCAGCCACAACACACTTAAAACATTAAGTCACCTCATACTGAAGTCATCCACGTAAACGTTCTAACTCAATTCTACAAATTGCCGTGTAGTGTCGGTTTAGAATAGCACTACCCCATTTCTTTCGGTGGGTGTACGTAAGAGGCGACTAACGGTATGGGGCTATTAAAGGATTTTTGGGCGATGCGGTTGGAGACCCATCACCAACAGCCTTTATTTTTACTATCTTTTCCCCACTCAAATTTCCAAAAGTGGCTGAGGAATTTCTAATTCTTTAGCTCTGGCTACCCCTTCCTGGGATTTATAGCCGTGAGTATATGTATGTATGTACTACAAATTAAAAGGCTAAAATTAGGTTCTCACAAACCAAACTGAAAGCCTACAACGCAAAATTTGAAATACGAAACGAAAACCAATCCTTTGTGGCAACCCGTATTGCGACAATGAAAAGCCCAGTACTTCGACTGACATTATCAAATATTCAAATAGTATGATAAGACCACAGAGCTACAAATACCCGAACAATATAGAATGGAGAGGGCACGTAAATTGGGAACGTAATAAAATATTTTGCACAGGCAACATTGTCGATAAATTTGGCGGCATAATCCAACGAGTTTTGTACCCGATGTGTGTTTGAGTTGAGTTTTTTGAGGAAATATTTTGGAAATGTAATCATTTAATTTAACTTTATATTAATTAATATAAAGTTAAATTAAATAATTGATAGGCCAACAATTGATAGAACAAGTGATAGGCCTGCCCCCTATCACGTGAGTACACTGTCCATGCAAAACGTGGCTACTCTGAACACCAGGTGACAAAGTCACGTGATTTGGCGTGAACGTTTATGTTATGTTATGTTATGTAATTAATATATTAATTGCTGTGTAGTGTCGGCTTAGAATAGCATTACCCCATTTCTTCCGGTGGGTGTACGTAAGAGGCGACTAACGGTTTTGGGGCTTTTGAGGGATTTTTGGGCGATGCGGTTGGAGACCCATCACCAACAACCTTTATTTCACCATCTTTTCTCCACACAACTTCCAAAAGTGGCTGAGGAATTTCTGATTCCTTAGCTCTGGCTACCCTTTCTAAGGATTTATAGCCGTGAGTATATGTATGTATGTATGTATAATTAATTAATATACGCAACGCTATGAATCCCAAAAAGGGTAAGACCTGCAGAATTAGAAATTCTTTTTACACTTTTCGAAGCTGAGTAGGGATAATAGAATAAAACAAATTAGAATATTTATTAGAATAGCGCTAACCCACGAGTGTCGTTAGAGGTGCCCTCGGGAATTGAGGCTTTTAAGTGATAGTTTGGCGATACGGTTGAAGAACCATCACCAACAACCTTTATTTTGCGATCTTTTCCTTACTCAAAGTAAAAAAAAACAGAGTAATTTGTAATTCTGAAGCTCTAGCTACCTCTTTTTCATAGTTATAGCCGTGAGTATATGTAGGTATATATTTAATTACTTTGTGAGTGAACCTCCGAGAATTGATAATAATCGATAAAACATTTTTGTTTTAACATTGATCCTGCAAGGTTATTCAACTCTTCTTTACAAGTAAAACCACCTTGTTTTATCCTAAGATCGTATTCCATAAAAGTTTTGACATTGATCCCGAATAAAATAGACCAATTAGTATTCTAAAATAAATTTAACCAAAACGTATATTTTCGTACATCGACACTAGAAAGGCTACAAACTGAAATAGGCTTCACCTACTTCGGGCCCATTGCATTTTGTATGGAGCTACCCCAATCGATGCGACTAAAGCTCTATGTATTAAAGCTTATTTCGTAGCTGTATTTAGTTTGCTCCGGATTTACATTCGGTTTATAGAACTTTGAAAGCTCATACAAGATTGATGAATGTGAGCTTTGAATGAAAGCTCGAAGGGTTTGTCAAGATCATACTAACTAGCGATCGATAGATTTTACCTACCCCGATAGGAATTTATGACTTTATTTTATGTATGTATGTTTCTTTGCCGTGTAGTGCCGGCTTAGAATGTCGCTACCCCTTTCTACCCACGGGTGTCGTAAGAGGCGACTAAGGGTATCGGGGCTTTTTATTGGATTTTTGGGCGATGCGGTTGGAGACCCATCACCAAAAACCTTTATTTTACCGCCTTTTCCCCACTCAACTTCCAAAAGTGGCTGAGGAATTTATAATTCCTTGGCTCTGGCTACCCCTTCTAGGGAATAATAGCCGTGAGTATATGTATGTATGTATGTATAAATAAAACATATTTTTTGTTTTTTATGTACATTTTTTTTATATACAAGAAACCAGTTAAACCTGCCTTCTTTCTTTCTTAAAAGAAATAAAAAAATATGTAATTATATTTTTATGGTTTTGACGACGTCTGTGGCCGAGTGGGTAGGTAAAACTACGAGAAACTTCTAGGTCTAGGGGTTGCAGGTTCAAATCCCGTAAAGAGTAAATTGTATGTAATGAGTATAAATTATTGTTTGATGATTTTTGTTATTTATAAGGGTATTTTATTTTATGTTATTTCGTTGTGCTTGTCTTTTTATATTTATAATATAGATATGAGCATATGAAGATTTTTCAGATAAATTCTGTAATTATTTTTGATATTTTAAATTGATTTAAAGCTGTAAGGGAAATCTTCCAAACGAAATAAAATAAAATAAAGTTGCACTTAGTTTCAGGCTAACTCGACTTAAAAGTCCGTCCGTATATATTTATTTAAACTTTAAAACAAACTAAAAAGCACAAATGATAGAAATATGAAAACGAATGAATAAATACCACACCATCACATTTATAATACGTAACACTCACGAAAATATTCTCATTTCAAATCAGTAACGCTATTAGTCAACAAATTCAGAAGTTCAATAAATCAGTCACAAATCAGAAACGACATCAATAAAATAAGCCAAACCCGTTTCAACCCGAGCTGTTTTTAATGCAGTAATCTGTGCCCAAACATATCTCGGGGCAATAAATGTACGCGAGGAGAACTGACGTACACCCCATTTGTTTTCTTACAAATTCAAAAAGAAATTTCTGGAATGGAATTGAAGATTTTGAATGTGGAACGATTCGCCTTTTTTCTGTTATCTTTTATGGTTCCAGTTTATTTTTCCAGCCAGCGACTATAATTTTTCTTTGGATAAGTTTATTGTTGTGATAACTTTTAGAAGTTAGGTTAGTGGAGTGATGTTATGTCGTTAAAAGTAATTGAGGGCAGTTGCGTTTTTTTACTGCATGTAAAATAGATATACTTACATCTGTTGTTATCTTAACAATATACATACATACATACTCACTGTTTTAAATCCCAAAAAGGGGTAGGCAAAGCTTCAGAACTAGTAACTGTTCAGCCTCATTTGGAAGTTCATAGGGTACAAGATGGTAAAAATAAAGTATCGTTGGTGATGGGGCTCTAACCGCATCGCCCAAAAACCACTTAAAAGTAGTGAGTAGAAAGTGGTAGTAGCATTCTAAGCCGGTACATCATGATTTTCTTTTATAACAGTAAGTTTTCCGCCATTTTCTATCGCAAACATTTTATATACCCCACTTAATCTATACACAACTAACACATGTTTAGTGGCGACTTTACATATCAGAGGCCATTTTCTTATAAATATTGTGGAAAAAAACATTATTTTTAGCATGGGTGTGCACTTATCATATTTGACCTGTAATTGAGAAATGACCTGTAATTAACAGTCCTATCATTTATTGCGTTTTTCCAGTAGAAAGAGCGTCAAAAATTACACATAAATGCATTAGTAACATTTTTTTTGTAAAAAACGCATTTACTACATTTTACCAGTAAGCAGACGAATTATACTCACGACTATAAATCCCTTGAAGGGGTAGCCAGAGCTAGGGAATTATAAATTACACAGTCACTTTTGGAAGTTGCGTGGGGAAAAGATGGTGAAATAAATGTTGTTGGTGATGGTTCTCCAACCGCATCGCCCAAAAATCCCTTAAAAGCCCTAATACCGTTAGTCATACAGATCTGTGGTTAGTCACCTCTTACGTACACCCACCGGAAGAAATGTGGTAGTGCTATTCTAAGCTGACACTAATTAGAAAACTATACTTCACTGTCAGCGTTTAGTGCACTTTATTGTGTACTGATAGCTATAGCTACAAACTTATAATATAAGCATTTCAGAACGATGTCGAGTTGCAAACCCCCGAACAGTCGCGTGCAAGGATGATGGTAGCACTGTCTTAGACCAGTGTGTTGTACAATAGATGTTCGTAATCGTTCGTAAACAGCCGTGATAGCCCAGTGGGTAGAAC
Source organism: Bedellia somnulentella (assembly GCA_963576735.1). Lineage (NCBI taxonomy): Eukaryota > Metazoa > Arthropoda > Insecta > Lepidoptera > Bedelliidae > Bedellia > Bedellia somnulentella. Next base: position 1,600,805 of record OY755194.1, on the reverse strand, counting down.
ATTCGGTTAACGTGCAAGCGACTAGTGTTCAAATCCCGGGTCGGGGCCTACACCAATTTGTCTTTTCTAAAGACATATGTGTGGTTAATTTATCATGGTTGTTAACGGTGAGGGAAAACATCGTGAGGAAACCCACATGGCTGAGTTGTACTTAGTCATGTGACAGTGTATTCGTACAAAACGGCGATAGGCCTGCCCCCTATCACGTGAGTACACTGTCCATGCAAAACGTGGGTACTCTGAACACCAGGTGACAAAGTCACGTGATGTTCAGAAGTATTAGTACCTCTGCCAACCCCTTCGGGGATATGCGGCGTGAACGTTTATGCTATTATGCATGCTATGCTTTCCTAACTCCGCTAACCACCATCTTGTGAAACAAAGCTGACACAAGAAAATACAATAGAATTTATTTATTTGTGTTAAGAACTCGTTTCAAATCCTCTGGGCGAAGCTTCTAGATCGTGTTAGTTGCCGCAAGATAAATTAGTGCTGTGCCGCCAGTTGGCTTTGATATCGATGGATCGTAAATGTGGGCTTCTTCAGTTTTATGGACAAGAATGTATCGGCGGTAATTATATGCGTCGGTTGCAATTGTGTTGTGTTCTTAGAAAGTTTTTATTCTGTGTTGTGCGAACTGACTAAGGGCACGGATTTCTAAAGTGATTTAGTTGGAAAAATCACAATCATTTACCATATATTCCTTGAAGGGATAGGAAGAACGTCAGAATAAGAAATTCCCCTTCTTCTTCCCCCAAAAATTTTAACAACGACTGATCCTGTACTTCACTTATCCATCGGCTTCCTGCAATTTTTACCAAATCGTCGGTCCATCTCGTGGGAGGCATACCGTCTCTGGACCTTTACACTGTGATCCGAAGCTCTTAGTTTGTATTTGGTCATTCGACCGTTTGATTAATGTACAGTGAACTGCAGACATTCAATCCATTTTTTATTGTAGTATTATTGCTAATATTAAGTTTGCCGTGTAGTAGAGAATACAAATGAACTTCTTCCCTTGGGTGTTAGTAAGGGGTAATTAAGGATGTTGGGAATTTAATATTGATTTTTGGGCGATGCGCTTGCAGAACATTATTAACAATTTTTATTTTACATATTTTCTAACCTTAAACTCTGTTTACCCCTTGTAGAGATTTACAGATTGTATGTATGTAACGCCTATGCTATTCTCTTTGCATCCCAAGTGAAGTAAACGCTCAAATCAAATAAAGCAATCGATGAAATATGCACTACACACTCTAAATGCAACATTCAGTGACTATCGAATTCAAGTGTTCTCGAAATCGATTATCGATACCTGCCCAACCCTATTTACAATCCTTTCTAACTGCTCCCAAAGAATACTTCTACTTCGCCAAATTCTGCTCGAAACTTCGTGAAGGATCAACTTGGCTGCAACTTCTTGATACATTATTTAAAACGATATACTCGTAACACCTAAGTAGTAAGAGTCAAAATAGTTTGGCAAGATTAAGTGGCTCGAGTGTTTGTTTGTTTAATGCTTATTAGAGTGCAAAAGTCGGGACAAGTGAAAATGTTTGAGACTAAAAGGGTTGATAAAAACTATTTGTAGCCTTGTTTGTTGGGTGTTAAGAGCTAAGACTTTAGGTGGGCTGGGTTCTTTACATGGTAATATTATTAAATATTTGAATTATTTCGTTACATATATTCACGGCCATAAACCCCAACAAAGGGTAGCCAGAGCTTCAGAGCTAGAAACTTCTCAGCCACATTTGGAAATTGATAGGGGAGAAATAAAGTATTGTTCATGACGGGTTTCCAACCGCATCGCCTAAAAACCATTTAATAAATCCACTTACGACACCCGTGGGTAGACAGGAGTAGTGACATGTTGAGCTGTCAATAAACAGCACTTATTATTATATAAAATAGGGATTTATAAACAGTGTGCTACGAATAAGGCACTAACTGAAAATCAGTGAATCAATCAATCACAAAAGTAAGGTAAAGCTCATAACGAAATGTTAAGCCGAACATTATGAAATGTTACTTAATATACCATTATGATATCATAATTTATTGTATTATGTATTCATTATACATTACATATTTATAATTACATAATTCTCCTTTATCCTTATTGATATAAAATACTATTACTTATAAAATAGTTTTATATAATCTTATCTTGTCTTCTATACTTATAATAAATCTGTAGAGAGGTCAATTCTGTACATGAAATATATTTTCAAAATAACTATCAGGTGGTGATTAGGGATCGATACTGATGCCAAAAATGCAATCAGTAAAATTTTTGTCTGTCTGTCTGTCTGTCTGTCTGTCTGTCTGTCTGTCTGTCTGTCGGTTTGTATGTTCCTTATGGAAACAAAAACTACTCGACGGATTTTAACGAAACTTGGTACAATTATTCTTCATACTCCTGCGCAGGTTTTTGTATACTTTTCAGCAGAGTACTAAAGGGGAATTTTGGGAAATTTTGGGAAAACGGGAGAAGTTACTCCATTTTTTAAGCTTCCGTCGCGTGTGCAGCCTTAATGGTTAAACTTACATAGAAATCATTTATGACGGAAATAATCTTCGCAAAGTTATCTAAAAAAAATACTCAACAGTTTATGTCTATCTTTTACGGTTGACTCACAATAACACGTGTAATTCCTGATAGCTTAGCAGTTCGGACCATTCTGATTATATTTATTTACTCTTACGTTTGTAAACCTCTCTTTCATCCCTAATTTAAAAAAGGTAACATTATTACCTATTCAATAAAAAAAGAATCATAGAAATCGGTAGACAAACACCGAAATTATACATAAAATAAGCCATCGCGCCCGTGACCAAAACCAAATCTTTACTAATTTACATATAACATACTAGATGGCGCCAGTAGTTGCATCCTATATAACGTGATGATTTATTTTTTAGATTGTTATAAATACTTCATAGCGTTTTATTCCAAAATTTGCTATTAAACGGAAATACTGAACCGTTCATTAAAGCGCATTCAAAATCACCAAACTACACTGTTTAAGGAGTGCTATAAATTTAATAAATTGAAAATATTGCGCTGAATTTCACAATGCTTGAGCAGTGACTGAAGAAAGAAACCTCAGATTTTTAAAAAAACAACGCTACCCGTGCGAAGCTGGGACGATCCACTAGTATATAATATATGTATTATATTTCATATACATACATAATTCCATTTAAATACTTAATTACAGGTAGTGCGTCATGCTACCCACTTATTCTTTGTCACCATGTTCGATCCTTCAGGAACTATGTATGGATTGTATGGATGGTAATAGTAATAAAATATCTGACTCCAGGATATATTGCGTGTATTGATTAATAATTACACCGTGGCCGAAATAATGTTAACATTAACAAGAATCGTACGCAAGTGACAAAGAATAAGTGGGTAGCATGACGCACTACCCTCTAACGTTTTATAATAATTTCCGAGAACTAGTGATGTGCCAGAACAGCTGGCACGATTTTATTGTTTACTTTAAAACGGCTCCCACAACACAGGAGATTTACCTAGCGTGGGGCCACAGTCAAATTATTTCGTCTCTATTATAAGGAATAAATCATAATAGATTAAGTTTGAAATGTAAAAGACGATCACCAACGGCGGTACAAATATTTTTTTTCATTTATTTCATTCTTTATATCACATTTATTATGATCCCATAAATAAGGCAAAAAATGCGAGTTAATATGCTCCCGATATAAAACCAGCCGAATTTACAAGAAAAAAATATACATATGGGATGCGAAGCAGATTATTGGATTTGTAAAATCTTATTCAATTTTATTAATGATCGTTTGTAATTGTTTCAGATGCTTTAAAATGAGAAGATATTCGCAAAACACTTGACATGATGGAGATTTGGAGAAAGTGTCTGCTATTAGCTGTTACTACTCAATTGGTAAGTTTTAATTAACTTGAATACTTTAATTAAGTACCTACTTAAAATTAGAGAAATCTAACGCCCGATTTCTGGATTGAGTATTCCAGCTGAGAACACCTTAAGTATCGTTCTGTCGCATTGAAATCTTAACAACTGAATGAGACAAAAGATACTTAAGTCGTTCTCAGCTTGAAAACTCAATTCAGAAATCGGGCATAAGAATTACAATACCATGATCAGTTGAATTGTGTGATTAAAGAGTAAGTTACTTACTAATACTCACACCCGTTGTTCCTATTGGGTTAGGCAGAGACTATAGATCGCCACATTATACGATCCTGACAAATTTCTCTCGCTTCTGTCACATTCATCATTCTTCTCATTCATGCTCTTTTATACTTTTTACTCCAGACTTTCGCCTTCGTGAGAAAGTTAAAGAGTTAGTTTTGAATAATACTTACTGGATAGCATTCGATACAGTTTTACTTTAATTGAAATATACTATTCATGCATACATATACTCACGGCTATAAATACCTAAAAGGGGTAGCCAGAGTATCAGAATACGAAATTCCTCAGCCACTTTTGGAAGTTCAGGACGTTGCGTTATCTCTCGTCTTGCTCACCCTGATCATGTGCTTTATAACGGTTTCTAAAACTTAGATGTTTCGTTCAGTATTATTTATTATAATCATCTTATGATATTGAACAGTATAAAAAAATATTTATCGGATTTCCGTTAAGTTACGTGAATCACTGCATACCCATCCATTTAATTCACAAACATAAAAAATAAATTTACATATAAATTATGGTATGTTTAAAACCCTAACAGCTTTAAACCCAAGTTTTACGAACAAAAAACAAAGGTTAAGTCCGAGTTGTATTTTAGGTAGTTACTTACTGCTCTTCTTCAATTAATTGGTGGTTTTCGCTGTTAGCCGCAATGTCTTAATTATCACTGTTGCTGTGTAGCAAAGGTCCGACCCAAATCCACAAAACTATATTCATACTGCCCGTTAGATCAAATCACAGAGGACTTAACTAAATAGGGTGGAATGGAAATAAACTGAAACATTTAAAGATATTGACATTCTTTGTTTCTTCTTTACTTAGCTAAGTTCTCTATAGATCAAATAAAGAAGATGCCACAATGGCAGTCGTCTTCAATGACAAGGCGAAAGTTGAAAAGGGACGTATGAAAACATACAATGTTGACAGTCTTTACCCAGCCTAATAAGAACAAATGGTGAGAAAAAAATGTATGTGCATTAAATAGTATTTGATGCTATTGTGGAGGAAAAGGGAAGATCTTCCATCAGGCGATGGTGTGCCTGGAGACCGCGGTCCATTTGTATTAAGTTGAAACTTCTATACATGCTAATTTGTATGGTGAGTCTTGATGACGATTATTGCTCTATCAGCGTTTCTATGCAGTGCGCGTCATAGTACTGAAATCGTGTCCCTACAAACTTATTTATAATATAAGCATTTCAGAACGGTGTCGAGTTGCAAACCCCCGAACAGTCGCGTGCAAGGATGATGGTAGCACTGTCTTAGACCAGTGTGTTGTACAATAGATGTTCGTAATCGCTGCTTGCCACGCTCGCGTTGTGGTGCAAGTCATAGGCGATTAATATAAAAGATGGGTTGGTATTGGGGGAATAGATGTGTTATTTAGTCTAATAAATGTCGTGAAATATAACTGATAGTGGCTTTTACATACATACATACATACATACATATACTCACGGCTATATATTCCTTGAAGGGGTAGCCAGAGCCAAGGAATTAGACACTCCTCAGCCACTTTTGGAAAGTTGAGTGGGGAAAAGATGGTAAAATAAAGTTTGTTGGTGATGGGTCTCCAACCGTATCGCCCAAAAATCCCTTAAAAGCCCCATTACCATTAGTCGCCTCTTACTTACACCCACCGGAAGAAATGGGGTAGTGCTATTCTAAGCCGACACTACACAGCTACTTAAGTTTCTTTTAGTAAGCATATATAAAAGTTGTGGTATGTATGTGCCTTTAAAATTATTGGATACCATACCATGGCAGAGTGAAGGGGGCGAATACCCGGATGTCGTGGTTTCAAATCCCGCTGGTGCCAAAATTTTTTATTTCCTTAATTAATTAGTAATAATCTCCACATGAGGCTTTCATGCAAAAAAGCTTAATTATCATAGGCGATAAATTGCGATAAATGTAAGAGATACATTGGTTTTGGAGGGTAAATGTTTTATCAAACGCAAAATGATGACGATAAAAACCTATGCATCGTGCAATTTATCGTCTTTGGATTTGAATGACATTTATTTGTTCTTTTAGCACTTAAATGAAAACGTACGCTTTAAAATAAAATCTGAACTCACCGAAACAAAGGCTAAAATCCAGTCCTACAACAACATTAATATGTACTACGGGAATAAAACGATAAAATTTTGGTTTAGTATAAAATTCTTAGTAAAACTGCTTATCGAAAAAAGTTTCAAATATAGGTCTGGTTACATAAGCATCAAAATAGCTTATAATTTTAATCAACAGAAGCACGACTTTTTTTTTGTTGTACTTCTCCTAAGACGACCTGCTGTAAGACTTACGGATTTGAACCTGCCCTTTTTAGTGAATAACAAATATGCTTTGAATAAATAGACACGTCATTTAATAAGAAACACATTGACTCCGCAATTATTGCTTCAAAACGCTATCACCTTACAAATAAAGCCATATACCAACTGTAATCTTAAGCCGCATATCATAACTCTTATGACAAAGCAGCAGAGTTCATATTACTCTGTCCCAACAGATAACATAAATTCACTCAGATATTAGATAACAAGGGCTGTTTGTGTTACTGTTCCAAGATATGTGCGTAGAATCGCAATATTTATTGTTATGAAGTAGCGTCGAAATAATATTTTATTGGTATTTGTATCGAAGAATGGAATTATGCTTTTTATTGTTGTGAAAAGAAACAAACAATTTTACGACTGTTTTGGTGATATTTAAAATAACATAACATAACATAAACGTTCACGCCGAATATCCCCGAAGGGGTTGGCAGAGGTACTAATACTTCTGATCATTACGTGACTTTGTCACCTGGTGTTCAGAGTACCCACGTTTTGCATGGGCAGTGTACTCACGTGATAGGGGGCAGGCCTATCGCCGTTTTGTACGAATACGCTGTCACATAACTAAGTACAACTCAGACATGTGGGTTTCCTCACGATGTTTTCCCTCACCGTTAACAACCATGATAAATTAACCACACATATGTCTTTAAAAAAGACAAATTGGTGTAGGCCCGACCCAGGATTTGAACACTAGTCGTTTGCACGATAACCGAGTGTTCTACCCACTGGGCTATCACGGTTGCTTTATTTTTATTTATTTTAAAAGAAATTAATTTATTTAAAATTTATATTTAAATTTTAGTTTATTTAAAAGAAATTAATATATATTTTTCATAGAGTTTAACAAATAATGTTAAAAGTATAAAATACACGCAGAAAACTTAACTAAATAGACCGGAAACTAAAAGTAGTACAAAAACTGCTAAAAAATCCGCTAAAAAGTAATTCGGTATGCAAAGTTTTACAAAAGTGGTGCTGATTACGAAACCATTTCGAGATATTATGTTTTTAAAACATATTTTCTTGAAATTAAATCAAACAAAGCTAAGATGACCGTTATTTTAGCAAAAAACTGTAGCAGTATTTGACCTTCAGCGTTATGTCAAAGACATTCGTTCTTGCAGTTTATTAATACAATATCGAAAATCATAGGTTTGTTTAGTATAATATCGTAATAATTTCATTTGGGATCACACATTCGTGAAATATTTTGTAATTAGCAACATTTTTACTAAACATTTCGCTTTATTTGCATGTCGCTACGTGATATTTTCGATCGATGAAGTCATTAAGTACAAAAGTTGAACAATCTTTAAAAAATCATAACTTTGTAATTACTCATTTTAAATGAAAAATATTTAAATCAATTTTTTTATTTTCGTGTTTTCTATCGAATAAAAATATTTAATAAATACCAAAAAAACTTTGCTTACCGAATTGTCAAATTAAGTTGTCCCTACACCCTGATTGCTTGATTCAATGTTCTGATTTTTGTTGGTTTTGCTTAGCTTAAGTCAGTGGAAGTCATGTGGAAATGCACTGAATTATTAACGGATATTGACAATCTTCGTTTAGTGAATTTCTTAATGAAAAGACATTGCCAGCTTAAGCAATTTATTTCTAGATATTTCATCACTTGAATTGAAATAGACTACTTTATATAACAGATGGGAATCCGGAACAAGAAGACTAAAAGAGTAATAATACATTCTAGGTTTATAATTATAACTGCTGTATTGCTGTGTAGTGGCGGCTTAGAATAAAACTACCCCATTTCTACCCGTGGGTGATCGTAAGAGGCGACTAAGGGTATAGGGGCTTTTTAAGTGATTTTTGGGCGATGTGGTTGGAGACCTGTCACCAAAAACATTTATTATTACCATCTTTTCCCCAATCAACTTCCAAAAGTGGCTGAGGAATTTCTCACGCCAAAGCTCTGGCTACGCCGTTAAGGGATTTATAGCCGTGAGTATATGTATGTTTGTATGTATATTTATAAAGACAACGGCTAGCCGTTTTGCCTAGGTGACTAAGCTTCTGGTCCGGATATCGCGGGTTCCAATCCTGCTGAGGGCAACATTTATATGATGAATATGCTATTTGTGATGTTATTTATATGTAATTGCTGTGTAGTGTCGGCTTAGAATAGCACTACCCCATGTCTTCCGGTGGGTGTACGTAAGAGGCGACTAACGGTATTGGGGCTTTTTAGGGATTTTTGGGCGATGCGGTTGGAGACCCATCACCAACAACCTTTATTTTTACTATCTTTTCCCCACTCAACTTCCAAAAGTGGCTGAGGAATGTATAATTCCTTAGCTCTGGTTACCCCTTCTAGGGAAATATAGCCGTGAGTATATGTATGTATGTATGTATTAAAATCGACTCACTTACATCCCTCATTCTGCATAAAATTTTGAACGACTAATTAAAAACGAAGCGAACACGACTCAAATAAAAACGCGCGTTACGGTACGGGCAACTTTTAATTAACTGGCAAACACATTTTTCTGATTTCAAACAATAAGGTAAACTTTTACATCCACTACTGTAAAGTGGAATGTTATGCATGACATGGGTTGCATTTCCAATCGATGTTAATTCTAGTTATAGTCGTCATAGTCGTTATATATAGTCTAGTTATAGTAATTATATCATTTATTGTGTCGCTTAGGTACTTGCCTGTATAAGTAAGTGTATTATTGAATAGCTATTTCGGAGCTTGTGTGAATAATTGAAACATTTATTATTTAGCTATCTAAGTTATTAGTTCGCTATAGATTTTTTTACGGTATTTATATTTTAGTTTCATAAACAAAGACTTATATCGTAGAATGGAATCAATAACAACTCGTAGGATGGCTGCTGAACAAAAGTATGAAAAACTCAAAAGAGAATTTAGTGACGAAAACTGTATCACTATTCGTAATTTAAAATCAAAAAATAGTACTCTCGTTGAGAAAGTGGAGTTACTTCGGCAATCTTATGATATGTGTCAATCAGAGCTGGAAAAACAACAGCTAATAATTAAATCTCATGAAGATCAGTGCGCTAAACATGAAATAGCCGTAGAGCGAATTTATATCCTTAATGAGCAATTGGCAGGAAACACGCTCAATTATCAGAGTTTCATAGACTTAAAGATATAAATGAAGACTCTCACGCACTTTCTTTATGCGCAGAACTTGAAGTGGAGTCAATATCTTCTTTGAATTCTATCGCGAATCAAAAATCATTAAGTCATAGGCAAATAAAGAAATATAAATTAGTTAATAAACGCATATATAGCTCAACGAAAAATCTGATAAATATTAAAAATAGTATTAGAAACATTAATAAAACCTACAAAAAAATAAATTTCATTCAAAAAATCGATAGTTTAAATAGCCAACTAAAAAATATGATTGCTAGTCAGGAAGAGGTAAAAAAAAGGTATATGAATATAAGTAACCTAATAGAAAAAGAGACGGATTGTCATAAATTGTCTGGAAAATCTTGTAACTTTATGTCTCCGCCGTTACAATCAGACAAAGAACAATCCATCCCTACCACTACCACCCCGGTTCGCAAAACTATAATATTTTCCGATGGTATGGGATTACGTTTCGGAGAAATATTAAATGATCACATACATCAGACAGTAACAAACTATTGTTATACTGGTGCTCCCTTTAATTATATTATTGATAAAGTTACTTTGGGTGAATATGACGAGTATACTACAATTGTTATATTATTCGGTAGTAGTATAGGGTAAAATCTAAAAATATTGAAGAAAGGCATTAGCCAGCTTTTAGAGATACAAAAGAAATATAAATGTAAGTTTATATTTTGTACCTTACCATATATATATAATTATATGAGTAAGCATAATAATGATATTCATATGTTTTGTACCTTACCATATATATATAATTATATGAGTAAGCATAATAATGATATTCATATGTTGAATAATTTTATATTTAATATGACCAGCCGTCAAAGCGACGTTTTCTTTACTCTGGACGTGAATAAGTTCATACCTTATTCAAGACAACGATCGGGTACTATATACATACCCTTAAATAAAAAACGTACCATTGCTAAATTATTAGCATATCATATATCGAACCCTCCCTTATTTAATATAAGGGAAAACTTACTTACAATATGTGATGGTGGAAACCATAATTTAAACTTTTAAGTGAGACAATAGAAGAGCCTCCTGTCATCCTTAAGCCGTCACCTTCAATTAATACTAACATTGTAAACAAGGAAGGAGGTTCTTCTGGCAAAATATTTAAAAACCGTGCTTTACAAGGAGACCCACAATTTAAATTAGTATTTCAAAATACTCAGGGGTTTTCTTGTAAAGAATTAGAAATTGAATTGTTTTTAGAAAGATATCAAATTGATTGTTTCTGTGTCTCAGAACACTGGCTTAAGAATTGCGAGCTCATATTTGGTTTTCAAAATTACAACTTAGCTAGTAGCTACTGCCGCAATTCTAAAGCCTGTGGTGGCTCCGCTATATTTATAAAAAATAGTATTAAATGTAAAATCGTGAGGATATTGTAAAACTGAGCGTTGAGCAAGTCGTGGAGATATCCTGCATAGAGTTACTAAACTACTTTATAGTAAGCGTATATCGAGCCCCCTATAGTCAAAATTATGAAAGATTTGAAAGTGTAATGGAAGATGTATTAACTAAAATTTTCAAGAGTAAAAAACAATTAATTATTTGTGGAGACTTCAATATAGATCTCTTAAAAGATAGTACTCAGAAAACACGGTTGATGAGTTTATTCCAATCGTTTAATTTAGAAAATTTATTCTTGGAACCTACTAGAACCAAAACATGTTTAGATAATGTATTTACAAATGCTGAATTCATAAGTAAATCTGTAATAAATAAACTAAAATCTGATCACAGTGGTCTTTTTGTAAACTTTCCACATAAGGCACCAGACCGAAAAATTATAGTTAAAAAAAGGAGTATCACTGCTTTCAAAGTTGAAAAATATATAAACTTAATCAGTTATAAGCTCTCCACTTCTTCAATAAATAAAAATCCAAATAATAGTTATAATACTTTCTTTAAAGTACTGATAGACGAATTTAATAAAATATTTACTATTAAAGATGTAACTATATGTAATAAATTTAAATTTAGTGAGTGGGCAACACTAGGCATATATAAATCTAGAGAAATACTATTTGATTTATACGATCAAAAAGCGTTCTCACATAATGATGAATTTATAGAATATGTAAAAAAATACTCAAAAATGTTTAATAAAGTTTGTAAGGAGGCTAAAGCAAGATACTTGAGCCAACGTATTAAAACATCTGATAATAAAGTAAAAACCGTTTGGAACATTATCAACACTCAAACTGGCAAAAGCAAATCATGTGATCAGGACTTTTGTATTCGGTCTGATCGAGGTTTGACTACTTCAAATGATGTAATTGCTTGTATTTTTGAAAAATATTTTGCTGATATACCTTTTAAGACCACTGAACACTTAAATTCATCTGCTACGTTAGCTCAAGAGCTGTTGCAACAAAACGTTGCAATTTGTAAATCTATATTTAATTTTAAAGTTGTCAGTCCCGAAGATATCATTAAAGTGTTTAAATCACTGAAATTGAAAAATTCTGAGGATATCTGGGGTATGTCAGTAAAAGTATGCCATAATCTTATTGTAATAATAGCTCCTTATTTAGCGAAAATATTTAATGAATGTATAAGTAATGGTATCTTCCCAGATCTCATGAAACATAGTAAAATTGTACCTTTACTAAAATCTGGAGGTGATAAAAATAATCCTGAAGGTTATAGGCCTATATCTATACTACCGGTTATGAGTAAAATATTTGAAAAACTTATGCTTAATCAACTGCTCTTGCATTTTAGTTCCAACAATTTGTTTCACCCTAAACAATTTGGTTTCACGAAAGGCCGCTCTACCACTGACGCAGGCGTTGCCCTAATTAAACATATTTTTGGTTCGTGGGAACTTAAGAATGATGCAATCGGTTTGTTCTGCGATCTTACAAAGGCTTTTGATTGTGCAGATCATAATATTTTATTCATAAAATTGGGACATTATGGCATCGAAGGTGACGCACTTAAATTAATAAAGTCCTACTTCTCAGATCGAGTACAAAAAGTGCAAATCGATAAAATAAAATCATCTGGAACTCATGTAAAAATGGGTGTTCCACAGGGATCTATATTAGGCCCATTTTTGTTTCTAGTATATATTAATGATTTGCCGTTCATGGTCGAGAAAAGGTCTGAAATAGTATTATTTGCTGATGATACTTCTTTAATTTTTGACGTTAAAAGGAATTCGGAAAATATTGACGATGTAAATAATGCAGTTTCCCAAATTCAAACATGGTCAAAAAAACCAAATGTATTAAATTTGCATTACCAAATGTTAAAAGTGTTGATAATGAAATTACATTAAATAATGAAAAATTACCATTTACGGATAGCGCAGTTTTCTTAGGTATACATCTGGACTCAAAGCTCCAATGGGGACCCCACAATAGCGCGCTAGCTGGCAGGCTAAGCAGTGCTGCCTATGCCGTTAGAAAGATAAGACATTTAACTGATGTACAGACCGCTCGTTTAGTTTACTATAGTTATTTTCATAGCATCATGTCTTATGGCATTTTACTCTGGGGCAGAGCTGCTGATGTTGGGTCAATATTCATTTTACAGAAAAGAGCAATAAGAGCTATTTATAATTTAGGTTCACGAGATTCCCTTAGAGAATTATTTAAAACCATAAATATAATGACACTGCCATGTCAATATATTTATGAAAACATCATGTATGTGAGAAAAAATTTGAAAGCATTTTCCAAAAACTGTGACAGACATACTAGAAGTCTTAGAGATAATAATAAAATTTCAATTCAAAAGTACAGATTGTCAAAAATAAATACATCTTTTATGGGGTTATGCGTAAAATTTTATAATAAAATACCTGATGACATTTTGAATCTAACAGAAAAGAAATTCAAAGTAATTATAAAACGCAGTCTTCATTTAAAAGCTTATTACAGTTTAAATGATTATATGATAGATGAAACTGCTTGGTGTCACCAGGGCTCTATTCAGGATATTTCCAGACATACACCAATATTGTAATTTGACTAAGAAAAGATGTGTGTTGCTGAGTTTCTTACGGGTTCTTCTCGCAACAATACACCTTCCGAATCCGAAGTAGAGTCAGTAGAGTAAGATTTAACTTATACGTAAGTTTGTGACGTTCAAAAAATAGAGAACAATTCTTTTTATTTTGAAATAAATATTTTTTATCTTTATCTTTTATCTTTTAAGAGCTGGAGATTGTACGTACACACATATATTCATGGTTATAAATCTCTAGAAGTGACAGCTAGAACTTCAGTATAAGAAGGCATTTATTATCATAATTTGTAATTTATTACCAGAAGACTAACGAGTGATTTCTGAATTGAGTATTCGTTCTGTCGCATTAAAATCTTGACAACTGAATGAGACAAAACGATACTTAAGTCGTTCTCAGCTTGAATACTCAATTCAGATATCGGGCGTAAGCAGGATACATATAGTTCAAATAGAGAATGTGCTTAAAAAGGCAAGCATCCAAAGTGTGAAGAATACAAGGACATGTATGAAAAGAAAGATGAATGTAAACGAAACTGGAAAGGTGTGCCAGATCGTACAAAGTTGCGACCGATAGTTTCTGCCTACTCCAATACGAACTATTGGCTTAAAATATGTATTTCCCACCCTTTCGGGGATAAATTCGTGATTATTACGACCATAACGACTTATCAAAGCATGTTAAGCAAGCCACATATGTTGCTGTGTAGTGTCGGTGTAGAATAACACTACCCCATTTCTACCCGTGGGTGATCGTAAGAGGCGACTAAGATGTAGAGGCTTTTCAAGTGATTTTTGGGCAATGTGGTTGGAGACCCGTCACCAAAAGCATTTATCATTACAATCTTTTCAACACTCTACCTCCAAAAGTGGCTGAGGAACCCTCATTCCAAAGCTCTGGCTACCCCGTTTAGGGAATTATAGCCGTTAGTATATGTATGTATGTTGTAGCTCCAATGGAATTGATCGTCAAAGTCAAACAGACCATTGCCTATAAAATGGTTCCGAGAAGATTGCTCTGTGTCAATATAATATTTATTGCTAACCTTATTTACTGTATCGGAGGGATTCCAACTGTTTTATATAACGGGTTTTTCTGATTTGGTTGTTTTACATTAAATTTTATGCGTAGCTTAGATTATGGTCCTTCGTTTGAACTAGCTTCTGTAGCATGAGACGTGTGAGATCGAGTATGTCGCGTGAGCAGTGAGAAAATGACAGATTATTCATACATCAACTTGTATTTTAGCGACCCAATGCTACTTTCATAAGAAACTTTAATTAATTTCCCACTTCTATTAAATGCAAACATACTTTTATAAAAGCTCCTAATCACAATTTTATTTATCTAAAGGGTTAACTCCTAGTTAAATTATTCTGAAAAAGCTGGGATTCAATGCTATGGCTTGAATGCTCTCAGTTTTTTTATTGAATACCCTCACAATGGGTATGAGGTTCAGTCAATCTGGATCTTAACCATCAGTGAGTGAAAGTCATTATTTTCAATACTCATAAAAACTTATACTATACAAATATAAAAGGTGAGCCAGCGTTATTTCTTTATTGAAACATATTGTATTGTATAATGATTGTATACTACTTTTCATATTGGTAACGCCTACATGTTTATTTACAGAATTTGTTAACATAAAACTTTGCCTTCAGCTGCGTCACAGGCGTCAAAAGACGTCGAATTTGATAGATTGCGTTTCTTTTGCCTATCACTTCGAAAAGCGGAACACACAAAAATAATTTTGCACTAATGATGTTCATTTATATGGAAAAATAAACATATTAAGTCGTAACCGAGTGATATAGGTACTCAATTCACTATTTATCAAATCGTCTTCCCTGAATCACCTTTAATAAAATCATTTGACCTAAATATACAATATACATTTTTTTAAAGCACATCATATTTATAGCATTTTAAAGACATATTGTTCTTGCATAGCCGTTTGGGGCCTTATCACGCCAAACAATCTTTTCAAGACAACCGTTGAATAGAAAGGTCAGAAAATGACTGCATATTTAAAATAAAATGTTCCAATTTGAAGAATAACCCGGTTTACAAATATAATACGATAAATATAGATACTCTTGGCAACCAGACTCAATAGAGAAAGGGTTAGGACGGCTTTATGCATAATAGAAAATCTACTTTTGTCATTTGAAAGAGATTTGGAATAAATGGAAATGTGTTCGGAAGATTCTCATAAAAATATCAAGGTATAATAATAATTTTGATCGGAAATGTAAGACTACGGAGATGAGTTTCTTTTATTTTGTTTTCATTTTATGACTTGTAAGGTGAGGAGGTAAGGAAGGGTGATCAATGTAATCATATAAGGTCTAATGTTTTAGCTTGTTTTAGATTCCCATTGAAGAAATATCCAGAGGTCACGATCCAGAGGTCTCACGTTTACTCCTTCGAGTGTAAAACCACTAATTTGATCATAAATCGGATGAAACATCTGTTTTTCGTTTGCCACTTTAAGCCGTCTCGTTCCCGGCTACTATCCGTAAGAGATGCTCATGTCTGCCAGCCCGCACTAGACAAACGTGCTAGATTATAGTTTTGCTTTTGAACTAATTGCCTTGCGACCGATGCGACTTGAATTTGACTTAATGAGCACACACATGAATATTTATACTCATGGCTATAAATTTCAAAAAGTTGTAGTCCGAGTTAGATAAATAGAAATTTCTCAAGCCCTGTAAAAAGTTGAGTGGCAAATAGCAAAGAGTGGCTCTTTCACCAATTAACTTTTATCCATCCGCCTTAGTTGACTTGTTGTGGGAACGCGTGTTTACGATGTATGGTTGTATTGTGAATGTTACAATGAGAGGTTTTCTTTTTGAGAAATAAAAAAACAACTTAGTTTCCTCAAGCTCTGTAGATGGCGTTGATGTAACTACGTTACTTACTTCAATTTTTACTTCGTGGCCTCAATCGTGTTGCCACAATAATTTCGCCAATGTCAAATTTAAAAACATGTGTCACATCACCATAGAGTAACTTTTTGGCGAGTAAAAACAACAAAAAGAATGTTAAATATAAATACCGTCTTTGTTAATTTACTTTTAAGCTATCTTGGCTTAAACTCATATTTATTTAGGCTTTCAAATCAAAACGTTTTTAAGTACGTTACGTTTTACGATATCATTACATCCAAGTGTGAAAAACGGTGTGACGTTCCGTTCCTACCAGTGACAAAGCAAGTCTGGCGCCATCTATCCTAAGAACAGGGAAGAAGAAAAAAAGAAAAAAAGGAAATCCTCTCATTATTTTATTAAAATAGTTTCAATCAAAACGTTGCATGCAACTAAATATTCATATATTGAAAAAACTTCACTTACCTGAAATGAAATCCATACTAAAATGGTTGTTCTAGAAAAAATATAAAACTTTGAATAAAGCAAACATAGGCATTGTGTACGTTCAACTAGGGTTACCATCTACACCAGGATTTAGTAGAAATAGCTAGGACGATAAAAAGGGTATTTTAAATTTGACTTGTAGTGCCTACCCCTTAAAATATCACTACCCCTTTCTACCTACAGGTGCCGTAAGAGGCGACTAAGGGTTTAGGGCTTTTTGAGTGGTTTTTGGACGATGAGGTCGGAGACCCATCACCATACTTTATTTGTATCATCTAGTCCCCAATCAAATTTCGAAGATGGCTGAAGAGCGAGAAGGCGGTACATATATTATTTATTTCACGGATGTGGACTTATTCTGCTTTTCGAAACAGCGCTGCAAGAAAATGTTCTTACTTATTTTAAAAAGTCTTTAATGTGGGTGTATATTATTAATTACTATAATTATTGTTTAAATTTATCTGAAGAATGTTGTGTATTTACTTTTGTTTATTTATGTTCGTTGTGGTTGTTATCCTTTTTCATATTTTATTTCTGTTTTTCTTGGTGTATTTCTGTAATGATAACTTTTTTGTATTGATTGTTTTTGTTACCTATCTGTGAGAAAAGTTAAGGAGATACCAATATTTATTTATTTATGTTCTATATGTTCTTATTGCCGTGTAGTGCCGGCTTAAAATGTCGCTACCCCTTTCTACCCACGGGTGTCTTAAGAGGCGACTAAGGGTATTGGGGCTTTTTATTAAATTTTTGGGCGATGCGGTTGGAGACCCATCACCAAAAACCTTTATTTTTACCATCTTTTCCCCATTCAACTTCCAAAAGTGGCTGAGGAATTTATAATTCCTTAGCTCTGGCTATCTCTTCAAGGGAAATATAGCCGTGAGTATATGTATGTATGTATGTATGTTGTTATTTGATATTCTTTTTGTTATTTCTGTTTTTTCTTCTTAATAAATAAAAATAAATAAAGAGTACTAGCTCTGAACTCTGGCTACCCCTTTTTGGAATTTATGGCCGTAAGTATATGTATGAATATTAAAAAATGCTACGGAAGAATAACTTGGCAGCTTAAAAATCAAGATTTCTGCTCAAATCGATCAAGAACAATGCCAGACATACCAAAATAAGGATACGTCCTAGGATAACAGGCAGGTGACAACCCTACAGGTCAAACCTATGCCGGCAAATTTTACCGTGCGCGAAAAACTGACCGAAATGACGCCGAATTCTGACCGAATATCGTTCGACACACATCAGCCGACACTGGCCGACACCTTCTAATTGAACCGGCCAAATGTTTTGTGAAAGTTAGATGAAAAGCTAGCACCAAAATGCCGATATATTTCATGTGGAAATTCGGTGACTTTGTTTCAAAAACATCGCCCGAGTAAATGGAATTTTGGTTAAATTTACCACTTTGCAAAAACTTTTTTGTGAATTGTAAGTATCACATTACATTTTTCAATGAAGTCCGGATCATATACTTTTTGTGTGAATACATATCAATTATAATTTTATCTTGTTAAATAAAATCCATTAGAAAGCCTCAATACCGCAAGGGTAGTGTTATTCTAAGCCGACACTAGACATTACAAATGAAGTGGTTCTTTACTGAGAGTCTCACCGAGACGTAAAAAAAACTGTACTCATAAAATGAATAATGAGTGATGCATGTCATAATATTAGTGAAAAGAAGTTAGTCAGAGCAGTACACAATGGAAGTTGACTATCTCTCTCTTCTGCCCTAGTACCATAAGGCTTGTAAGAGCGAGGTTTTCACATAAGAAGTGCGAAAATGACAGACTTTTCATGAATGATCTTACAGTTATTCATTTCTCACTTGAGATGCGGACTCTCACACAAGCCTCATGCTACGGGGGCCAGCGTGTTTGTAATTATTATAATTACAACGCAAATGGGGATCAATATTTAGATCCTGATACAATAGAAGTGAATGAAGTTGGTAAACAGTGCCGGCTTAGAATGTAACTACCCGTTTCTACCCTAGAAAGGGGTTCTACCCACGGATGTAGTAATGGGCGATGCGATTGGAGACCCATCACCAACGATACTTTATTTGTACCATTTTGTCCCCTATCAACTTCCAAATGTGGCTAAGGAGTTTTTAGCTCTGAAGCTCTGGCTACCCCTTTTTGGGATTTATGGCCGTAAGTATATGTATGTATGTATGTAAATGTTTTTAGCAATATGATTAAATATTCCACGTTTTACGATCATAAATGCATTTGTAATGAGGAAGCCATCAAATGTTTATGTCCGTATTGGTGATATTAACTTTATTAAGTGTTCATACAATGTACAAGTGATAAATATATTATAAACATGAATACATATACTCGCAGCTATAAATCCCTAAAAAGGGTAGCCAGAACCGCGGAATTAGAAATTCATGTTGGTGACTAAGTACAACTCAGTCATGTGGGTTTCCTCACGATGTTTTCCCTCACCGTTAACAACCATGATAAATTAACCACACATATGTCTTTAGAAAAGATAAATTGGTGTAGGCCCGACCCGGGATTTGAACACTAGTCGCTTGCACGTTAACCGGCGTTCTACCCATTGAGCTATCACGTCGTGTTTACGTTACCATATTTTAAATCTAAAAACAGAAACCAAGAACTAATAAAAACAGTTAAATTGCACTGTGATAGCCCAGTGGGTAGAACACTCGGTTATCGTGCAAACGACTAGTGTTCAAATCCTGGGTCGGGCCTACACCAATTTGTCTTTTCTAAAGACATATGGGTATGGGGCTTTTTAACTGGTTTTTAGGCGATATGGTCTAAAATCTTTTCCTCACGCGGCGACCCCGTTTAGGGAATATATATATGTATGTATATGTTATTAGCAAGTGATAGGCTAACATAATATCATAATTGAAACAACTTTTGATTTTCGGATATTTTAATCGCGTATTATTACATTATTTTTAAAGCCCGACGTTTCGAAAACTTTTCAGTTATCATGGTCACGGGAAGACTGAGGTGTTATTTGTCATTATACAGTACTATAAAATTATTAATACTAACTACCTTCACAAAATTTTAAGTTACATTTGCGTTTAATATTTGCTATGTACAAAAAGAGCTAATGTTATCTGGAGTCTTGCTAGTGTTCTTCCCTCGCTTGGTTGTGCTAATGATCGGGTTCCAAGCAGGTGGTAATTGCCAACCATCATCTCTATTGAAGTTTGGATGTTTCTTTATTTCAATAGACTCGCGTATCATTCTACCTGTTTGGAATTTCAATCAATTAATAATAATAATAATAGAATCAATTACCACCTGCTTGGAACCCGATCATTAGCACAACCAAGCGAGGGAAGAACACTAGCAAGACTCCAGATAACATTAGCTCTTTTTGTACATAGCAAATATTAAACGCAAATGTAACTTAAAATTTTGTGAAGGTAGTTAGTATTAATAATTTTATAGTACTGTATAATGACAAATAACACCTCAGTCTTCCCGTGACCATGATAACTGAAAAGTTTTCGAAACGTCGGGCTTTAAAAATAATGTAATAATACGCGATTAAAATATCCGAAAATCAAAAGTTGTTTCAATTATAATGTGCAATCGTGAAAATCTTAGAAAATACTATAACATAATATCAAGTTAGATCCGTCACTGGATTAATATCCAAAATATCTTAAACTTAAACCCAACTTTTTAACCCATCCACTAATGAGTTTGTAAAATTAAACCCGTTAAAAAGCTCTTCACAATCGCAATATCATAGTTTCCGTGTATATCCAAACTTTCAGGAAAGTTCAAAAAGCTCCCCAAACTATATTTGAAAGCTGCACCTCTACTCGCGACCGTTATACAGAATAACGATGTTTTGTTATAAACTGTTATTGCATTCAAAAATGGCTGCAACTATTTTGGTGAAACTTGAAGCTCTTAAGCTTACATAATACTGTTGTGATGAGATGGACTAAGTTGACTGTTGTTTTATATACTCACGGCTATAAATCCCTTAACGGGGTAGCCAGAGCTTTGGAATAAGAAATTCCTCAGCCACTTTTGGAAGTTGATTGGGGAAAAGATGGTGATAATAAATGTTTTTGGTGAAGGGTCTCTAACCACATCGCCCAAAAATCACTTAAAAAGCCCCTATACCCTTAGTCGCCTCTCACGATCACCCACAGGTAAAAATGGGGTAGTGTTATTCTAATCCGGCACTACACGGCAATTCTGACTAAAACCCTAACGAACGAATTCCCGCAGTAAAAATCAGCCCACGCCGCCGTATCAAATAATAAAATTTAATAATCTTAAATAGAATCAGCATTCGGAAGATATCGCATCCCTCTCGGGTGGTGTAAAGAAAATTGAATATCCGAGCAGAAGGCACAATTTGGTTCGGCATAATTATATCTTCCTAACTATGTGTACGTGAGATTGCCAATAGTAGTGTGGACGTGCCCGTACTTTGTGCTGCGTTTGTTTTACTAGTATATTTGTTTGCCAGTTGTACGTTCGGTCGAAGTTTTTTAGTATTGATAGTTAAAGAATTTTATTATTTGATGTACTTATATAAATAAATATAAGAGTATCTCAAGGTATAACACAACCATATTGGACTCTAAATTGATTTTGCTACAACACAATAAGCCATTTTCGCATTTTATTTATAAAAGTGTGAGATGTTTTGGCTTCTTTAAATGGCGGCGGAATATCGTTCCAGAATTTAGATGCTGCTAGTTTAAAGCAGCCCTTCGTCTTGGTAAGGTTGTGTTTTGGTAATAGAGGAACATTACGACGTTGCCGATTTGAAAAACAAAGTTTATGAAATAAATATTCAGGCACTCCTCTTTTAATCACTTAAAGATTTCAAAAATTTAAGATTTCTCGTGTTTCTTCTATTTGATATGTTTTTTTCGAGCAAATATGGTGTAATGTGTTTTCTTCTGGGAATGTCATAGCAGTAGCGCATACAAGCATTTTGAACCCGTTGTACCTATTTTGTTTTCAGTTTGTTTCTGAATGCAAGGACCATAAACAATGTCACAATAGCCAAGTTGCGACATAACTAAACTCTCACATAACTGAAGTCGGATGCTAGGACTGATGTAAGATCTAATTTTATATAAGCAACTGAGGGCAGAGAAACTTTTGGTAATTTTTAAATCTATCTGCTTATGAAAGTTCAGGTTTTCATCTATGTAGAAACCAAGGATCACACTTTTGAAATTTTGGAACACAATTTTGAAAAGGGACCTTAGTACCATCAACTATTATGGACGGATTAAGCTCCTTGATTTTGCTTACTTGACTGGCCGTATCACAAATAAATAGCCACGGTTTTATGTGGGTTAATGGTGAGATGATGCTTTCTTGACCAGTCTACTATGGATTCAATGTTATATTCAACTTGTTTACACCGCATGTAAAACCTTCCCTATTTGTAGGTATCTTTGCATAGATCTGGGTGTCACCGGCGGACAGGTGGTATTCACAATGTTGAATTACCTTAGTTATACTGGCCGTATAAATAGAAAAGAGGGTCGGATCAAGAATGGATTACCTTAGTTATACTGGCCGTATAAATAGAAAAGAGGGTCGGACCAAGAATGGATCCCTGGACTACTACTACTGATATAGGAAGCGGGCTAGAATATTTTACAATACCACTTGAATCCACTGTTTTGACTACTCGTATAACTACTTGCACAAGCCACTTCAACGAAGTAAAGGCAGCTAGTAGCCAGCTATTTTCATCACGTGCTCTCACCGATGCGCTGAGTCCAGATTTCCCCGACGGACCGACTGGACAGGTTTTATTGATAATTTATATTGAATGATTTAGAAAGGTTACCTATAAAAGTTGCAAGCCTAAATATATGTTGAAACCTAACCGAGTTTCATCAGGTACTGCTGAGTTAGTGGGTTTACTTATATAATGTTATGACATGACTGAAAATCTGTGTAGTTGGTTACAATAAAATGCTGAGTCAGATGGTCATTTAGTGTAGACGCTCGTAAATTGAGAAGTGAGTTTTGGTTCTTTTTTGATAAATAGCTTATATTTTTTATATACTATAATAGTATAGTATAGTATAGTATATTATACTATAATAGTATAATAGCATATCGAACCATAAAAGCAATAATTGTATATTTGCTTTTATGGGTCGATATGCTGGCATCCATACACTTACACTATAAGATCTCATTGAGGTAAACCAGGAATATCGAACACCTTTTGTGAGATCCTGGCAACCCACATCGAGGGAAATGGTTTTTGGTGTCAAAACTTTAAAAATGTGTTCCTCAAAGTCAATTTTTGTCCCAACTGAGAAGGTTGAGTCTAACCTGACCAAGGGCGGATTGGCAGACTAAAGCGCAACACACACTAAACCCGCCGGACTGCCGACATTGCCCGGCGACATTACCCGGCGGCGGCCTGTGTTGAAAGTGTTATGTCTAACCAGGGGCTGGAAACTTCCTTACATCCTCACTTTGTGATTTTTAACAGCGCCTCTATTGCAGTTCCACCTGAACTTATTAAAAAAGCGCGCCGTAATTTGCTTATTCATCAATAGATGGCACTGTTGGTAATTCCTACATCGCGGTATGATTTCTTCTTTATTAGAGTATATAAACGTAAAATTTTACGAAATATTGTCATAAGGGAAATTACGAAAAACGGCACGGAATCGTGTCTACTTCTTCGACATGTTTTGTTTTTTTTGTTGTTAATATTATATATTCTTAGCCATACAGACAGTACATCGATATTAAGGCGCAATATAATATACTTATAGATATATATATATAGGTGATTAAATTGTAGCAGAAGTTCGGGTGGAATGCCTCGAGATGGCGATAAGTTTGCATTATAAACTAGGTGACATTAAAATCCAGCAAGTTGGCTCTCTATATCCAGTGTATTACTTTACTCTATGTGTCTAACCTATGTATTTATACTAGACCGCGACAAAAAGTTGACTACATGTCGGCGGCCCGGCGGGCTCAGTGTGTATTGCGCTTAACAACGACTACCATGATAGTAGCCGCGACTGACAGCTCTATGTTTAATCCGGAACGGTCTTAAGTTTCGGATGACTTGATAGACAATCAGAGCAATATGATATAAAAACATAACATAACATAAACGTTCACGCCGAATATCCCCGAAGGGGTTGGCAGAGGTATTAATACTTCTGAACTGGTGTTCAGAGTACCCACGTTTTGCATGGACAGTGTACTCACGTGATAGGGGGCAGGCCTATCGCCGTTTTGTACGAATACACTGCCACATGACTAAGTACAACTCAGCCATGTGGGTTTCCTCACGATGTTTTCCCTCACCGTTAACAACCATGATAAATTAACCACACATATGTCTTTAGAAAAGACAAATTGGTGTAGGCCCGACCCAGGATTTGAACACTAGTCGTTTGCACGATAACCGAGTGTTCTACCCACTGGGCTATCACGGCAGTTGATATGAAAAATATTATATTTTTAATAATAATAAAAAATATGAAGTAAATATGCTCAGGTCATTTCATAAAACAATCAAAGAACTAGCAAAAAAACTGAATAAACTTGATGTGTATTTTAAAATAACCTGTGCATATTCCACGTCATTCATCAATATATAGCCTTAATAAAATATACGGTTAATTTCTCCCAGCGTTGCCACAAGGTTACTTTTGTAACCTCTCAGGTGATTTTTGAACTGCAAAGGTAACTTTAAGGTTACTCTGATGAAAAGGTTACTTTTGGTCTTTTACATTATTTTCAGAATTTTTAGAATTGACTTTTTTTTAAACCTACGTGAAACGGAACGCTCGTTTTATATTTTGTCATGTTGGCAAGCTTTACCTATTGGTAAAGCTTGCCAACATGACAAAATTTACGGATAAATATTTTTTTCGTTTGGTACATTGGTTGGTTGGTAGTACATATTTGAAGTATTTTGTCATAATTTAGTTAGTAACTAAATTATGACAAACAAACAACAACAACAAACTAATAGTTACATTAATCTGTGTTGTTGTCTCTTAAACTTTAGTGAGAGAAAGTTTAGTGTTCGTTGTTTTGTGTTTTGTGATTATTAATTATAAAACAACATAATTTCCAACTGGATATTTACTTGGAAGATTGGTAAGTGTATTTAAAAATTACTGAGCATGTTTTTGTGTGCGTGCTGTTTCACTTTTTATTAAATTTTCTCTAATAAGTTTATATGGACTAATACATAATTAACTATGGATTTCAATCTGATCAAAATGTGTGTGTATGTATGTATGTATGTATTGTGTGTTAACACCATTAATGTTTTGTTTTTTTAAAAACTTAGTTTTATTTTGACCATAAAATAATAAGCAGGTACAAGTCAGCTAGGAATATATATGAAGTTCTGAGATTAAACCAATGACCTGGTACTTTAGTTAGAGCGGTCAGTGGATCATCAAATAAACCAACAGGCTCCATGTTCTTTTTTTAATGTTAAAGCTTTGGCAACAATAGCTATCAGCCATCAGCCAAAGAGTATTGTAAAATGCACAATCCCGCCAAAAATGATAACATTATTACGGTAATGTTACCTCATCTAAAATTTTTGCCACAAAATATGGGAGAATTTCTGTAATGAATACCCACCGACCCAGTTACTTAATTAAATTTATTGCTTTCTAGCAGTCATATCTCAAGTCCAGTATTTAGCCGTAATTGCGTTTCCGAGAAACTTTTTTTTTCGATTTGGAAACGTTTTTCTCCTCTCTCAATCCAACTACATACTTTATATGCCAGAGTAAGATGGAGAATGCTTCCGAGTCGAATTTGGGGTTCATCGCAAACTTGAATACGTTGACAGGCATTAATCACACGTATTGCATTATGTACCTTACTTTTATACTAATGACGTGGTTGATTTTATTTATTCATATATTTGTTTGATTTCTTTTCATGCATGACTTTGGTGTTGTCGCTTATGCTTGGCACGAATTTCACTAAACTTAAAGTATAACTTCAGTCTAAGCAAAGACAATGGACAAATTCTTGATTTCTTCGAAGCCGTCGACTTCAAGGCAAGAGGAGAGAGGAGATATTAACAATGATTGCGATAGTAGTAGTACAATGCGTGAGGAACCTTTGCCGAAAAAACAAAAACAACAACGCGACTTCAATGAAAATTGGCTAACAAGCACTGCATTTAAAAATTGGATTTCTAAGAGAGAGCAAGAATGTGGTACGATTACCGCTTATTGCAAAGTGTGCAATTGTACTGTTTTGAATCATAAACCAGCACTTGTCAAGCACATGAATACGACGAAACATATTCAAAATTTGAGCTCAAAAAGCCAAACAACTTCAATTGAACAAATGCTGAAACCTAAACCAGACCATGAAAAGAAAAGAGCAGAACTTAAGATATGCGCTTTTCTCGCTCAGCATAATTTGCCATTTTCTTTGATGGATGATTTAATCCCATTTCTAAAAAATACCTTTCCAGATTCAAACACTCTAAAATCCATCAGTTTAGGCAGGACGAAAGCCACCAACACTATAAAAACTGTCCTTGGCCCCATTTTAACCCAAGAGCTCATAGATAAATTAAAAAATACTCCATTCAGCCTCATAATGGATGAGACAACCGACATCAGTGTCAAAAAACAATGTGCACTCACAGTTATCTATTATGACGAACTAGACTGTGTTCGCACACAGTTTCTTGATATATACGAAGTCAACTCTGGAAAGGCTGAAGATCTTTGCAATACTTTAATTACTTGGCTTGAAGACCGGCAAATACCTCTAAAAAATTTTGTAGGCTTTGCATCTGACACAACAAATAGCATGGTAGGCGAACACCACTCTGTGTTTAGTCAATTGAAACAACAAGTACCGCATATTGCATGCATCAAGTGTAGCTGCCATATGATTCATCTAGTGGCATCTAAAGCGTGCCTTAAGCTGCCAAGATCGGTGGAAGATTTATTAAGGAGTATAGGAGCTCATTTTAGACGAAGCACTAAGAGGCAAAATAAATTAAAACAGTTTCAGGATTTTTTTGGAGTCGACATCCATAAAATATTAAGCCCGGCAACAACAAGGTGGCTATCATTAGAGGCATGTGTCAATAGAACCTTGGAACAGTATCAGGTACTCGGTGAGTACTTCAAATTGGAAGTATTCGAGGATCCAAGCAAAACAACTGAAGACATACTAACAACTCTAAATAATACATTTACAAAAATTTATCTCGAATTTATGTCTTACGTGCTAACTCTATTCAATGACTTTAATAGACTATTTCAATCGGATAAACCATTGCTGCATCAATTAAAACCAGAAGTACATAAATTAATCAAAACAATAGCCACTAATTATATGGATTTCAATTATTGTAAGACGACTGATGCCTACAAAATAGAGTATGCCAATCCAAGATTCTATTTGCCACTTGAGAAGATATATATAGGCGTGGCAGCACAGGCATCGATTGATGAATTTTCGAGAGAAATACCTCCAACACAAATTGCCGATTTCCGAAAAACATGTTTATCTTTTTATATCGAAGCTTTAGCACAAATAAGAAAGCGCTTCAGTTTTGAAGATCCTCTTTTTGATTTACTAGAAAATATTCTGAACCCAGTCAAAGCGCAAAAATTTGAATTAAAAGACTTATCATGTGCACTAAAAAGATTTCCAAATATTATTATAACTGATACAGAAAATTTACATAAAGAATGGAAGAAACACGCTTTTCTCGACTTCAGCGAATTAAATATGTCGCCTGACTTGCCGGTCGAAGAATACTGGAATAAAATCCTAAAAATGACTGATAGTACAGGAGAACCCATGTTCCCAAATTTGAAGGAAATAATAAAAGTTTTGCTTGTTTTGCCATTTTCTAATGCATGTGTAGAACGAGTTTTCAGTCAACTAAAACTAATAAAATCTGACAACAGAAACAGACTAAATACGGACACAATTGCAGCTTTGATGGCTACTAAAGCGGCTGTAAAAAATGCCACAACATTTGAGCCATCAAAAGCATTAATGCATGCTACAATAAAATGCAACACGGATAGTGTTGGTGATGGTGAAGGCCGGTACTTATTGCTTTTTTTCTTATTTTTTCTCAAATAGCCATTGATTTCGATACTCCTTCAACTTCATAGCAATCTTCAACGATTAATGAATTGATTAAGAAACACCAATAAAAATTACTTCTAATATTTTACTCTATCAACTTTTTTTTTTTTTCATTAATTTATGTACCTTACTGGTTTAAAAATATGAAAGGTTACTTTTTAAACAAAAAGGTTACTTTTTTTTGTATTCCAGGTAATTTCAGACATGACCCGAGTGGCAACACTGATTTCTCCCGCCACTGTGATGTGATACCTTTATGTCAATATTTTAGTAATGAAGACGTATAGTCATCTGTCATACTGAAAAATTGATAATATTTTATAAAATCACACAATTCAGAGGTTTACTGTAGGGTAAAGCTACCTTTTTATAGGGTTCCGTGTCACTAAAGTTCCACAGGACTCAATTACTGAGGCGGGATTTGTACAAACGAACGATCAAATGATACATACTGTGCAGTGTCGGCTTAGAATAGCACTGCACGTGGATGTTCCTAAGAGATGACTAAGGGTATTGGGGCTTTATAATTGATTGTTGGTCGACGAGGTTGGATAATCATCACCATCAGCCTTTATATTCCCACTCAGTATCCGAAAGTGGTAAAAGAATTTCTAATTCTAAAGTTCTTACGACCCCCTTTACGATAAATAACCTTGAGTATACGAGTATGTATCTCAAACTCAAATTCAAAAGTTCACGCCGTATATTCTCTTGAAGGGGTTGGCAGTGGTACTAATACTTCTGCACATCACGTTACGTTCCACCTCGTTTCAGAGTACCCAAGTTTTGCTTGGAGTACTGACGTGATAGAGGGCAGGCCAATCACCGGTTTCTGCAAATACAGTGTCACATGTCTAAATACAATTCAGCCATGTGGGTTTTCTCACGATGATTTCCACATCGTTAACAACCGTTACAGTCATTTTCGAACGACTAACAATTGGACTTGTAGCGACCGCTAGACGGCGAACTCATTCGCATACTAGCAGCGTCATAAAAAATCGTACATCGCGGTATCGAAATGTTTCTCTAGCTAAACATAAATACAAATTGTAAGTTGGTACACAACAGGGTGTACTGGCCAGTATATCTTTGCTGTTCCCACAGTGGTGACCCCCGACAACAACATGACGAATCTTTCTACTACATTTCTCCATCTACCCACAACTTATACTCCTCGCTTACCTTACCAAACTACTCTACTCACCCTACCGAGCATCTACTGGCACGCTACTCTGCCTCACTGCTCACACGAAACTCTACTACTCTTGCTACTACTAGACGGCGAACTCGCTCGCACACTAGTTCCTCTCTACTATTGGTAACAGGTACCTCCTAGCTCTTCGATATCGTCTATCGACTAGGAGGGGAGTACTGTAGCGACCGCTAGACGGCGAACTCATTCGCATACTAGCAGCGTCATAAAAAATCGTACATCGCGGTATCGAAATGTTTCTCTAGCTAAACATAAATACAAATTCTAAGTTGGTACACAACAGGGTGTACTGGCCAGTTTATCTTTGCTGTTCCCACAGACTTCAACCGTGACGTTTAAAAAGCATACCCTTTTGAATTTTCTACCTCGTTGAACTAACATACATATATTCATGGCTGTAAATCCTTAAAAGAGGTAGCCAGATCTTCGGAATATAAAAAATAACAGCCACTTTTGGAAGTTAAGTAGGGAAAAGAGTTTTTGGTTATGGGTCTCCAATCGCACAGCCCAAAACTCACTTAAAACGCCCCGATACGAGTTGCCACGTACGATCACCCATGGAAAGAAATGGGATAGTGCTATTCTAAGCCAACACTACACAGCATAATAAAACTTACGAAGTTACGTGGACAAATGCTTGTTAATTATGATTGATGATGACTAAACAAGAACACATGACTAAACATTGAATAAAATTTTTGAAATGAATTATTTTAATTCAAAAATTTCTAGTGATTCTACTCACTTCCATGAAGCTCTCAACGTTTATAGTAATCATAAAAAGCCACCCAAATTCATAGAATTGATCCAAGCTTCAGCTGAAATCGAAAGCTTCAGACACACATAACATTAGATATTCGAAAATCCGCGCGTCAGTGCGAGGTCATATATTCAGTATTTAATGAATATTGATGAGCTCCCGAATTGGGTTGCGCTATATATATGGGGAATATTAAGTATTTTCGTTGAATTTGTTTGAGATGCCTTTATCTATAAGGGCATGGCTTTATGACGAAAGGGTAAGTAGGATAAAATTAATTGCACCCTTCTTATTTGTAAGTCAATAAATTTATTATTTATTATTAAAATTATAATTAGTATTTTTTATATTGTATATTATTGATGGTGTCTATTTATATTTTAAACTAATAATAAATTAAAACTCTCGTTAACTTTCAAACCATTTATTTCATTAATTCATCAATATTACACACCAAATCAAACTAATATTTTTATGTCACTAACCTATTTTTTAAAATAATAAATACAAACATGATTCATTAACTAAAACGAGAAACTAAATCAAAATTGAAATTCTTATAATATTAAAACTAACAGATAATATAGTTAGAAATTAGGTTTTCAGAACCAATATCATACATAATGATAATCGCTAACCAAACAAAAATGAAGCAATATATTAAAATACCTATGTTTATTTCCATAATTCACTAACTCAATTCTACTGGGATTCTAACAACATTTAAAAAAACGAAATAAGAATGGGCGTAATCCAAAGAAGAAAAAAACTATATCTTTTACGCGAGTTTTTAAACTGTTGCATATATAATTCAATAACCTGAAGTTTTTGTTAATTACAACCCAGAATGGGCTGACACAACTTCTAGACAAAAATGACATGCAATATCTTTAGGTCCCTCTCTTTTACTTTTCTCAAACATTCATCTAAAACTTTCTACTAATGTACAAAAGAGCCACAAGATAATGTAACCATTAAAAAAATATACTTCCTAGCCGTAAAATCACAAAATAATACATTTAACTCTTTTTTTCTCTTCTCTTACTCACTCATTTCAAACATTTTATGCATGTATAATAGTTTATTTATTAAGATAATAGTGCCAAAAGCAAAAAATAAACTACTTCCTAGCCATCGGTCTCCAAGAGATATCGCCCATCCCATGCAAATGCTTCTTCATGTTGCTACTATCAGCCCAGTGAGAATCCAAATAGCTATCCTCATCATCCTGCTCTAACTTCTTCCACTCCTCCTGCTTCCTGTAGGCGTGGAGCATCAGCTGTTTTCTCTCGTCTTCAGTCATGACTGGCTCGCGGCCCGGAGCGTTCTCCGTTACGTTGCAGAGTTTGGCTACTACTTTCGTTTTGTTGTTTTTACCTGAGGGTTTTGAAATAAATTGAATTATTATTAGCAGATTGTTTCGGGTTCGTACAAGTATTAAGGTAGCCTAAATTGAAGTCTCGTCAAAATCTGTCCAGCCGTTCAGACATCAGCCTGAACAAACTCACTGACAGCGTTTATTTTCATTTTAAAAAGACTAGAGACCCCTAATCACGAGAGTGAATGTTGTGAGAGATGAACAGGGTGAATTGGCGACGGATGAAAGTAGCATAAGACGAGTATGGAAGAACTATTTTGAGGGACTCTTTGAAAAAGAGGATACATCCATTTCTTTGCCAATCGTTATGGGTGACTTTAGTGACAGTGAGATCAGTATGGAAGAAATAATGAAAGCAATGAAAAGTATGAAACTAGGGAAAGCGGCAGGGTATGACAGGATAAACACTGAAATGCTGAGGGCTGGTAAAGGGGTGGTGGCTTCTTGGTTGTACTTCCTTTTCCAAAAATGCTGGTCGAGTGGCAAAGTGCCACAAGACTGGTGCAAAGCGGTAATTGTGCCTTTATATAAAGGAAAGGAGTCACACCAGGAGGCTAGAAACTACCGTGGAATTGGCCTACTCAGCTTGTCGGTAAATTGTATGCAAAGGTTTTGATTGAAAGAGTGATGAATGAAACGGAAGATAAAATTTGGGATGTGCAAGCAGGATTTAGAAAGGGAATGGGATGTATGGACCAAATCTTCTCTTTAAGGAGCATCACCGAAAAGTTCTTAGCTAAGAACCGAAAGGTGTATTGCTCCTTCATTGATTTAGAGAAGGCGTATGATAGGGTGGTAAGAAAGTGTTTATCCAAGTTCGGTTTGGGGAGTCGACTTATACGTGCACTGGTATCACTCTATGAGGATTCCAGTGCATGTGTGAGAGTAAACGGGGAAAATACTGACTGGTTCGGGATCTCTCGGGGTGTCCGACAGGGTTGTGTAGCTTCCCCGTGGCTCTTCAATTTGTTCATGGATGACTGTTTAACAGAGTTGCGTGAAAGTGATTATGGATTGAGAATGGGTGGATTCATCATTAAATGCCTCTTATATGCCGACGATCAAGTGCTACTTGCATCATCGGTGGAAGAGCTGCAAGAGATGATGAATATTGCATGTGCGTCTTTTGAAAAAAAGGGAACGAGGGTGAATGTGGATAAAACAAAAACTATGGTTTTTGAGAGAGAGGTGAATATTACCGAATGCGTGATTGAGATTAATGGTAAGAAAGTGGAACAAGTGAAAGAGTTTGTATATTTGGGAAGTTTGTTTACTAGGGATGGAAAGTGTAATGAAGATATCGAGAGAAGAGTGAAAAAGGGTAATGCGGTAAATGGAGCACTGGATAGTCTAATGTCTAGTCAGTCGGTGTCTGCAAAGGCCCGAATGGCTGTGCATGATGCTGTCCTCGTTCCTAAGCTTATGTATGGCAGTGAATGTTGGGTGTGGCAGAAGAAGCATGAAAGTAGAGTGAATGCAGTAGAAATGAGATCCCTTAGAAAAGTGTGTAATGTAAGGTTATGTGATCGTGTGAGGAATGATGTGATTCGTGAAATGTGTGGTGTAAAAGATGATATTGTAAGAAAGATAGAAAAAGGAATGTTGAGATGGTTTGGGCACATAGAGAGGATGGATGACAGTAAATTGGTGAAAGAGTTAATAGAGCCAATGTGGAAGGTAATGTTAGTAGAGGACGACCTCGGAGGACACATTTGGATCAAATAGAACATGTGCTCAAAAAGGCAGGTGTCCGCAGTATGAAGAATAAAAGAGCATGTATGAAAAGATTGATGGATGTAAACGAAGCCAGAGAGGTTTGCCAGGATCGTACAAAGTGGTGATCGATAGTCTCTGCCTACCCCAATGGGAACTAACGGCGTGAGAATATGTATGTATGTATGTATGTAGAGACCCCTATTGTATTTATTTGTACTGATGTATAGATTGTATGACATTTCTCGATAGGAATCAATGAATACGTATTATTTCGATTTAAATTTAAATACGAAATTATTAACATAAGCAATAGCATCACCATGACATTATCACATTAAATCCAATTTCTGTCATAGTATATAAATAGCAAGAAAGATTTGTCAGTTGGCGTGTTTCAGATAGAGCTACAGTACAGACAGTACAGACAAATTTCAGCGTTTTAGTCCTATCCAGAGGTTCTCGACTAGGCGGGGGCACTACCGTGCCCCCAGGTGTGAAGGATCCGCTTTTACTGTCGCACTTCTTAGCTAAATAATTGTCTTAAACTGTATTAAATGCGCCATGTTTTGATAATACTTGCCAGCTTAATTTCATACATTTTTTTACACAGTGGAGCTCAGAAAAGTAGGTATAACAAATGTCTAAAAAAATGTTTTCTAAGTTGACTTGTTTTGCTCGTATTGTAATGTTTTTGCAAAAATAAATAATGTGTATTAAAAGTACTGTTAATAACCAAATAACCGAAAAAAAATATTAAAATCGATAAATATTTGCAGAATTGGCTTACGAAACACTACTGTATGGTGGCAATTTTCACTAATTTTAGAAATCGGCGCACAAACTCCATAAAACCACGCGCCGATTTTTTTATATATTTTTTTTTCTCTTAGACCATGGTGTCTGCCCCCTTTACGTTTGGACGTTGATCCCCTGGGCACCCTGTATATCCATCTACATACATACGTATACGCACGCCCTTAGTTTCCATTGGGTAGGCAGAGACTATAGCCATTATGTACGATCCTGGCAAACCTGTCGAGCCTCGTAAACAATAACACTGGAAAACAGCATGTCTGTTGCATGAGATTTTTTTACATTACAGTTACAGTTTTTCCACGCTGATTTCAAAAATATATGCCGTTTTTATGTAGCAGCTCTAGTTTTGGAGTTACGAAGTGACAGGGTTTTTCATTGAAAATGCACATAGTTTAAGTTTAAAAAAATTATGAAATATATTTATTCTGAATAAAATTTCCTTTTTTTGGACTTTCTAGAGTGAGATGTATTATGAGTACTATTTTGAATGCTCCAACAATAATCTGCCATCATATGTTCATTCCAGTACCCCTGATACCTCTCCTCCATAGTGCGAATATCCTGGTGAAAGCGCTCTCCTTGTTCCTCGCTTAGGTCACCTAGATTTTCAGGAAAATAGTCTAGATGGCTGTGAAGGTAGTGAAGCTTAATACTCATGTTGCATCCAAGCCGCTGGAAGTGTATCAGCAACTGTTCAACGTGCTGAATGTAGCCGTCAGACTTCCTATTGCCCAAAAAATTTCTCACTACCCAAACAAACTCTTCCCATGCACATTTCTCGACAGCTGTCATATAGTTGTTAAAATTTTTATCATCTATCAACTTCCTGATTTGTGGGCCATCGAAAATACCACCTTTGATTTTCTCACTACTCAATTTTGGAAACACTTTTACAATGTATTTGAAACATTCGCCATCTTTGTTAAGACCTTTTACAAACTGTTTCATCAACCCCAGTTTTATATGCAAAGGAGGCAATATAATTCGGTCTCTGGATACTAGTGGAGCATTAATTACATTTTGCTTACCGGGAACCAAAGCCTCCCTGGAGGGCCAGTCTCTTTTTGTCCAGTGCTCAGCTTTAGCTCGGCTGTCCCATAAGCATAGGAAACAGGGATATTTTGTGTAGCCACTTTGTTGGCCCAGGAGAAAATTTACCATTTTCAAATCAACACATACAACCCAGTTATGTTCCTTGTACTTGATTTTGTCGAGAACTAAAGATATTGTAGGATATTCTTCTTTAGCCTTTGTAGAATGAGCAATAGGCAAGAAACCAAGTTTGTTACCATTATGTAAAAGTACACATTTCAAACTTCGTTTTGACGAATCAATGAACAACCGCCACTGATTTGGATTATACTCTTTTAATCCCATTGCAGTCATTAGGCCCGGAATATCAGTACAAAACACAAAATTATCTTTTTTGGTAAAGAAAGGAAGTAAATCCTTTTCCCTGTTACGGTAGTACGATATCTTCGTTTCTCTGGTCAACAAATTTCTTTCTTTCAATCGGGAAGCTAAAATTTCTGACGCCGTTTTAGAGAGTCCAAGGTCCCTGATCAAGTCATTTAGATCATCTTGATTTAGTGGTCGGGGACTACCGTAGCAATCAAAATCACTGTCGCTACCACTGCCGTCATTTTCGGTTTGTCCGCTGCACTGGTATGGATTTTCCGAAGATGTAGATGGCTGCTGTGGTGTTGATGTGTCACTAATACTCAAGACTGGTCTTATGACAGATTTTAAGTTTGGATATATCCACTTAGAGCAATTTTTATGGTTTATTCCTATGATTTTCGTTACACAGAAATAACAGTCGTCATGATGGTTGGATGGTTCACGCCAAATCATAGGAGCTTTGTACTTAAAAGTGGGTCTTTTTTTGTTTGCCCACAGTCGTAAAGATTCAACACAACTTTTACATGCCAAACTTGGTATCCAAGGTTTAGCGTTTGACGGCAACGGGAACCCAAAGTAGTCGAAGTATGCCTTTTTCACAAAGTCCGACACATTTAAACGAAATTTTTGGAACATATATTGTCCACAAATAACACAAAAACAATCAGGATTATTTAAACACGTCCTTCTTGAGGAAGACATAATGAAATTTATAGAGGAACTACTTAAGTTACACCGCTGTTGATAGAAACTACCGACTACTTATGTAAATTCGAGACGGTACCTGTATCTCACTAACTAGAGCTGCTACAAAAAATCCGAGGGTAGATTTGAAATCAGCGCACCCAAATTAGTAAACAACAGTAGAAAAAATTCATGCAACGAAAAAAAAGTTTGATTTTGTTTTTTTGTGTAATCAATCTATTGATATATGCTCTTTAATTTTTCACACTTATTTTCTACTAACGGCTTAAGTATTTGTATGTGACTTCTAAAGTGCGTGACTTTATATATTACGGGGGAGAAAAGCCTACATTCAATACATCTTTTCAAATGCTATTGGCAATTAGGCGTACTTGAAAACTTGAACATTATTCTCCATTAATTTCAATAGATTTATTTCAGCATTGGTAATAAGTTATCTTTTGATGAATTTTAATATATATGATATAAGTTGAAATTTACATAAATAGAAAATTCTATAAATTATTGTGAAACATCTAAATTTTTTTAATTCAAGTTCTATATCATGTACAAAAAATATGAAAATAAATATGAATAAGTTCATACTCTTCAGGTATGGCAAACTGATGACACAAAAAGAAAAGTTTCAGAAATATAAAGTATCTGCAAATTTTGGAAGTTGGTTGTTGTTGATGGGTCCCCACTCCAGCCACATCACTCAACCATCACTTAAAAAGCCCCATATCCCTCAGTCTCCTGTTACGACCGCGGCGGTGGTAAAAAATTAATAAGTGCTATTCTAATCCGACAAACCCAAAACACCAAAACCATACCCAAATGATCAGCCAAAGTATTCCCACTAAACATCTTCTTGCCGCAAATCCACAGACAGGCATTCGCAGGATCCACAACTTCTAAGGCTGCCTGAGTGCCCTTTAGATCCTCAATATTCTCCAACTCCATCCTCACAGGGTCGTGAGGGGGAAGACCGGCTGGGAAGACTATTTTGGTTGCTCCACGAAGCTCGTCCATTGCTCGGCTTACGTCTTTTTGGGTCATGCATTTTCGGAGGTCAACCTGTGATAATAGCAATGTTTCATTTTGTTTGAAAAGGCACTATTTCAAAGCGTTAGTATCTAGAGTCATCTAAATATTTTTAGAAATTGAGTCTGAAAATATTATAAATGAAGGAGTGTTGGTGAGCCAAATCGCCAAAGAATCACTTAAAAAGCCTAAATTCTGTTCGTCATTTTATAAAATACACAGGATGGCTGTTCTAAGTCGACACACAACAGCTCAAAATATGATTATCATGCTAAAATCTTCTTAAAATACATACATACATACACTCACGCCATTAAATTCCATTGGGGTAGTCTGAGATTATCGATAACAACATCTTCTAAAATAAATAAATAAAATCAATACATACATGTTTTTTACTGATGATTTCCTTAGCCGTCTCAGCAGCTTTAGTCAAGACCTCTTGCAGGTTCTTAGGCGGTGCTAACCCACACCTTCTGCCCATGGGGTCTTTCTCCTCAACATAGTTCATGGGCGCACAGCGTTTTGCCCATGGATCCGTTAGTTTTAATTCTTGTATCTGAAATGAAACATGTAAATTCAGAACTGTATTTATTGATAAAAAATATTTTTTAACAAAAAGAAAACCGACTTCATAGTTGGAAAAACAACCGAAAATAAACAATCTAGTACTAAAAAGTACGAAATAAGTTTTTTAATTGAATATGAGTACTGTGATTAATACCCAATTTCTTTATTCCACACGCGTCAGTTCAACCTACCTAAACCTTAAAATTCTCTTAAATTAATTTGTGAGCCGGTGCCAGCCTGCGTGATGATTGATAATCATAAGTGTGTATTTCGCACTTCATATACATGACAATGTAGGGTACCTTGTAGTTGTAGGGTAAATTAATTTTTGTACGTATTGCCATTTAAAACGTTAGGCGATAGATATATCTTGTCTAGATTGTAATAATCAGAGATAGAAAGTAGGGTGAATTTACTTTTGTTTGACTGGCACCGACTCAAAAATTAATTTAAGAGAATTTTAATATTTAGGTAGGTTTAATTGACGCGTGTGGAATAAAGAAATTGCTAAGGTATTAATCACAGTACTCATATTCAATTCAAAAACTTATTTCGTACTTTTTAGTACTAGATTGTTTATTTTCGATTGTTTTTCCAACTATGAAGTCGGTTTTCTTTTTGTTAAAAATTATTTTATTTTACGAGTTTTAGAGATGGGTAGACCTGGCAAAGTTGCCTCTTGGATGAGGAAGCGATGGTTACTGTATTATTCTTCGTATTTCCGGTATTTCTATTATTGTACGATATTAAATAGGCTCAACCATATGTAAATTTTTATTGTTCTTGAAATCCCTCGAAAGGCGATGGTCTACAATTCTACATCTCAAGAAAGACTCAAACTTTCACGCCGAATATCTCCGAAGGGGTTAGCAGAGGTAGTAATACTTCTGAATATCACGTGACATTGTCACCTATTGTTCAGAATACCCACGATTTGCTTGGACAGTGTTCTCACGTTATACAGGGCAGGCCTATCGGTGTTTTGAACAAATACACTGTCACATGATTGTGAGTTACAGTCCCCTCGATTTCCGGGGATGCCATCATCAGATCCTGGTCTCATGGTATTTTCTGTGTAACAATAACAACAAAAGAAATGTTTATTAAACCTGTAGTTCTCTTCATAAAAGCTACGAAGAGGAGTATAAATCTATATAGAATGTTGAAAGAACTGTTTCGTAACTCCTAGTGATTGAGGATTCACACCTTCCGTCATCAGTTCAGCAGCATAACAATATGATTTTCAGAAGCAAATGCCGATATAAATTCAGAAAATATGTAAAACGCGGTACTTTTGCCTATAAAATTTGAGGGTTCCCCTCGATTTCTCCAGTATCCAATCATCAGACGCTAATATACTCATCATGGTACCAATCCGGGAGTATCTTCTTTCGAATTAAAAAAATAATAATCTAAGTCGGTTCATAAATGGCGAAGTAATCGGCGAACAGACATAAAAAAAAAATATACGGTCGAATTGAGAACACTCCTTTTTTGAAGTCGGTTGAAAATACACTCAAGTCTCGGCTCATGGCAATTCATCCCAAGTAGCAAAAAGCTAGAAAGAATAGTAGGAAAAATACTAATGATTAGCCTCTAACCGTATAGGCCAAAATTTACTTGAAAAATTTTGAAAAGCCATGTCGCCTAGTGCGTCACCCATAAAAGAAGATAAGTTAGTGCTATCCGTAGTCAACTGAAAATACCAATCATCCATCACAATTATAATAAAAAGACAAATGTATAAGGGCCAGCGCTGACTGCCGGCGTGGCATGGCATGGCATGGCAAAGGATTTCGGTACAGATATAGCATTTTTAATCTTATTACCATGAGTATAGAATTTATTTTACTTCATTTTGACACAACGATGCCGACGTTCTGTCTTACCGCGGCCTCCCTCGGCATCGTTGTGTCAAAATGAATTCTATACGCATGGTAATAAGATTAAAAATGCTATATCTGTACCAAAATCCTTTGACATGCCATGCCGGCAGTCAGCGCTGGCCCTTAAAATGGGTAAATGCATTCTAATCTCGAGAGGTTTGTTCAATGGCAACTAATGGTACCTTTGCCACCCCTTCAGGAATTAGGATCTGATTGCTACATAAGACAATACAAATTCA
This sequence comes from Bedellia somnulentella, assembly GCA_963576735.1. Classification (NCBI taxonomy): domain Eukaryota; kingdom Metazoa; phylum Arthropoda; class Insecta; order Lepidoptera; family Bedelliidae; genus Bedellia; species Bedellia somnulentella. Next base: position 1,560,867 of record OY755194.1, on the reverse strand, counting down.
ATTTTCCTGATTAGAATATCTTGTTCATGAAAACCTCAAGTGGGGATTATTACTAATAAATAAAGGAAAGAAAAATAGATAAATGGCTTTCCGAATTTGTAAAAAAATCAAAAGAAAGAAGAATTTCACACTAGTAGCCTCTAGACACTATTATAGCTCAACTGGCAGAGCGACGGGGGCGTATACTCGGAGGTCGTGGGTACGATCCCCGCTGGTGTACAATTTTTTCTTTCCTTTATTTATAAGTATCCAACATACCTGCTCATCAGTAAGGCCCAACATTTCTGGTGGTAAAAAAGTGCCATACTTCTTCAATTCATCCAGCTCATAGCAAATCCTTTCGACCTTCAACCTCCCATTGAAGATAGCCACTATATCTTGAACCACATCATCTACGGAATTGTTCACATCAGTTTCATAAAGAAACTGGTCTTGATCCCCCCTTTTTATTCTTAGGATTACCATTTTGGTGCTTTTATTTGAATGCTTTACGAAAATGTAAGTTTGGTTATTGACTAAATAGCGTTGCTAAGGAATTACAGTGTTTGTTGGCATGGCAACGGTTTTTAAGAAAGAAATGTAGAGATCAACCAAATACTGTGTAAAATGACAAACAGCGGTAATGTTTGACGCTATTTTGTAAACACAGGGTTGCTAGATTTTACATACATACATACATATACTCACGGCTATAAATCCCTTGAAGGCTTAGCCAGACCTAAGGCATTAGAAATTCCTCAGCCACTTTTGGAAGTTGCGTGGGGAAAAGATGGTAAAATAAAGGTTGTTGGTAATGGGTCTCCAACCGCATCGCCCAAAAAACGCTTAAAAGCGCCAATTCCGTTAGTCGCCTCTTACGTACACCCACCAGAAGAAATGGGGTAGTGCTATTCTAAGCCGACACTACACAAAAAGATTGCTAGATTTTATTTTATTTAATATAGATACTTACTGATGACTTCTATCAATCTCAATCAATCTACAGATATACAAGACGTGATAACTATCAAAAACACACAATGTGATCTTTATGCTCCAAGTTTTTTAATAAATTCCCCTTTAACACTTTGTATTTAATTAAAATAAACACTTTTTTATCTTATTCCACATTAGAACCTTCTACCACCTGGTAGGGGGACAAAAATCCCTACTGAAATATTTCTGCGACCTCTCGATTCCCAAAAAGCACAAAGTTTGGCGCATATCACCTGCTACATATCTAGAAGCTACCCCTTTTTGTCATTTATATCCATGAGAGTATAAGTATAGATCTATATTTATGTTTTACTTATAGCTCAAAAGGGTAGGCAATATATTGCACGGGCGATTACACAATACTTTGATAGAAAGGTTAAATTATACACATGACTGCATACTCTCTATGAATATTAATGATTCTGAAAATTTCTTTTCCAAATATATAATATAGTAGAGACGTATATTTTACCAAAACATAGTCCCTCTGTATAGTTTTAAGAGGATTGGCAGAGGAAGCTTAAGTTTCAAAATTTCTTACTTTTTGCTTTCACGGCTTTCATGTGATAGAGAACATAAGTACGATTAATACAAGACTAAATATACACAGCCATTTGACTTTCCTCGTTACATTGTGCCTTAAAAATTACTATAATTATTAGATTAATAGGTGAAGCAAAATAATGCACCCGTTTTTGACGCAAATTGGCTGACAGAAGAGTATGAAATTTTGCATAGGTACTTGTATTTTACCATTTTTTACAATATCTTCTTTTACACCGCACCTTTCACGAATTATATTTATGAAATCATATATTGCTACTCGTCCGTTTCACGACAACATCTAATAATATCTGTTAGTCTATATTTATTTGATCTAAATGTACAATAACAGAATGTCAAAAAAAAAAATTTTTTTTAAAATAAGACATAATTTAACTAGGCCTTTAGAAGATAATAGAAAACTAGTGTATTACATATAGTATGTATTATATCCCGACCTATTTATATACACAACATTAAGTTAAACATATACTTCTGTTTGTTTCAGATAAGTCAATGCTATAGTCACCGGCACGGTCATGATCTGTCCACTGAGGATCCGCAGGATGTAGAGATACATCATGACAATGGAACGCATCATGGGAAGGTAGGAATAGGATAGTTATTGCAACATTTATTTTAAATTAAATGACAATAAAACAACTTTGATAGTCCAATTGGTACGAGTAGAACACTCGCCCGTCATTACATACAGGGGGATTTCAAATCCGCGCCTACATCATTCTGTCTTTTCTAAAAGTCGAAAGTGTTGGATTGAATCAGGCTTTACTTTGCGGAAATCCATAGCAATACTAATATTAATAAGTTTCTTCGCCTAATTCCGTTTATGCCTGCAGTCTTCATGCAACATGCACTGTGCACCGCCCGCCCTCCCACTTACAAGAAATCGAAAATGACGGTGCACCACACACACACCCGCAAGCGAAAACCACAGGCAACCACAAAAATGCGACGCGTTTCGACTCAACACGAGTCATTGTCGAGCAGCAGACAGATCGGTAGCTGAACACCGAGAACTTTTCGATTTCTTCGGAGGGCGGGCGGTGCACAGTGCATGTTGCATTAAGACTGTAGGTACTTAGCGCAATTAAGCGAAGAAACTTATAAATATTAGTAGTCAAAAGTGCGGTTAATTTATCATGGTTCTTAACGGCGAGGGAAAACATCGTGAGGAAACCCACATAGCTGGGTTGTTCTTAGTCATGTGACAGTGTATTCGTACAAATGGCGATAGGCCTGCCCCCTATCACGTGAGTACTCTGTCCAAGCAAAACGTGGGTAAAAGATGTTATTAAAGGAAAGAAAAATTTCGACACTGGCGGGGTTCGAACCCGCGACCTTCGGGTATACGCCCCCGTCGCACGCTAGTAGAGCGACGGGGGCGTATACCCGAAGGTCGCGGGTTCGAACCCCGCCAGTGTCGAAATTTTTCTTTCCTTTAATAACATCTTTTACCCACGTTTTGCTTGGACAGAGTACTCACGTGATAGGGGCAGGCCTATCGCCATTTGTACGAATACACTGTCACATGACTAAGAACCTTCGGGTATACGCCCCCGTCGCACGCTAGTAGAGCGACGGGGGCGTATACCCGAAGGTCGCGGGTTCGAACCCCGCCAGTGTCGAAATTTTTCTTTCCTTTAATAACATCTTTTATTTATGAGTAATAATCCCCACATGAGGAATTCATGTCAAAAAACATTAAATCAAAACGTGGGTACTCTGGACACCAGGTGACAATGGCAAGTGTTTTTCAGAAGTATAAGTATCTTTACCACTCTTTGGAATACGGAGTGAATGTTTGAGTCATTTGAGTCTTTAGGAATATATATTTTTCTAATTCAGTTCATTGTTAACTTTTAATATAATTAATGACCAAAATTTTAATTGTATTTATACTGGGCACCAGTGAATGAAAAAGGTACAAAAGCGATGCTCCTCTTGATACTGATGATACTCTGTTCTAAGAAATTAATCGAAAACTAAACTTATTCATTATTTTTCTGCGAAAAAGACATTACATTTAGTATTCATTTTATATTCAACAACAAGATTAATTTCATTTTCTGCTGAAAATATTACTCACTCATTATTTCCATTAATACAATTCTTGGGAATCAAAAGCTCGTTAGTAGCAATTACATAAATAATAATAGTAGTGATTATAAATTCACTATTTAATTTATTTACATACATACATATACTCACGGCTGTATTTCCCTAGAAGGGTTAGCCAGAGCTAAGGAATTATAAATTCCTCAGCCACTTTTGGAAGTTGAGTGGGGAAAAGATGGTAAAAATAAAGGTTTTTGGTAATGAGTCTCAAACCGCATCGCCCAAAAATCCAATAAAAAGCCCCAATACCCTTAGTCGCCTCTTACGACACCCGTGGGAAGAAAGGGCTGGCGACATTCTAAGCCGGCACTACACGGCAATTCATTTAGTATTTTTATAAGTCTCAATTATCTTCGCTGAGTTAGCAACCCTTTCGTTGCAAGACTTTTTAATTTTTATCTGGATTTACTGTACTTGTTGTTTGTTTTTGTGTTTAAGTGTTTTAAATTTGTATGCAACAAATAAATATTTTTTTTCTTTTCTTTTCTTTATCTAAACGGTTGAGAGACAACTGGTAGTAGTGCCATGAATGGTTAATTTCAATTAGTTTAGAGAAACTAAACCAATAGAATTAAACTTATTCAATAATTAGTAATTTAAACTTAACAAAAAAAGAAATACAAATTAAAATAATATATTCAATTTCAAAAAATCTTGAAGATGCTTACAATGTTCATCTTCCTATTAATTTTTGACCAGATAGTCCCTGACAGATAGACAATCAGTCATGACAAATCTAATAGGGTTAAGATTTTTGTTATTCAGCTACGAAATCTTAAAAAGAGAAACATTTATGATTGATTAATATATTGATTGATTTCATATTATGATTACAATAACTAAACTACTGTGTCGTCTCTTAAGCTAGCAGTACACATTGGGCCAATCATTGGGCCAACGTTGTGCCAGTGTCTGGCCGTTTAATTTGTGAAGCATTTACACTAGCGTTGTGTAACTCACTCTTTTGTAATGAGTATGAGTGAGGGCCTCATTTTACCTCATGAGGTACTCGCGAGGTACCCCTCATTTGAGGCGAGGTAGATGAATGAAATAAACTACATGAACGAGTCGATAGTGAGGCGCGCGTAATTTTGCCGCTTTGCACTGAATGAGGCAAAATGAGTTCTAATGTTCTATACCTCGATTTCTTTTATAAATAAACTTATTTTAAATGAATTTAATAAAATTTAGATAAAATACAAATTTTGTAAACTGAAACTAACTTTCTCTAACTGCTTTATTAGTTTTTTTTACTCACTTCGCCCCGTTTTCTTCAGCCCTTTAAATGGTAAAATTAAAAGGTACTTTTTGTAAGTAAACGCTAAAATAAACTAACTTATCATTCCATCAAACTGACCCGACTCCTTCAACCGCGACGCGAGCGAGTAGTAGTGAGCGAGTATAATGTATGTATAGACTCAATCTTTCAATTGTTGTCAGTAACTCACTCACTCACTTTGGTCTATGCGAGCGCTGCCTCGACTCGCGCCTCGAAAGAGTGAGGAGCTACGTGAGGTGGTTCATATTTCAAATACGAGGACTCCCTCATTTTCTCGCGACGAGGAACTCAAACGAGGTACCTCACGAGTGAGGGGCTCATCACTAATTTACACATTGGTGAGGTGCCCAGTCTGCATTGGCGTTTCAACAAAGATGGACGTGGAAACGGTTGCAGCCGCGGCAGTCTATCTAATATCATATAATTATTTCCTACATGTTGAAATTTTTTTAAAAATATAATTAATAATGGGATCTTATTATTAATAATAGGTTCACTTTGATAACATTCAATAAATTTTAATGTTGTTTTAATAGCTGTATAGTGCCATCTTAGAATAGCACTACCCCATTTCTGCCGATGGGTGTACGTAAGAGGCAACTAACGGTATTGGGGCTAATAAGCGATTGTCGGGCGATGCGGTTGGAGATCCATCAACAACAACCTTTATTTCACCATCTTTTCCCCACGAAAATTCCAAAAGCGGCTGAGGAATTTTTAATTCCCTAGCTCTGTCTACATCTTCAAGGGATGTATAGCCGTCAGTATATGTATGTATGTATGTAAATTTTAATGTCTCGTCGCTTATCCACGCCATCGAAGCAGCCATCTTTAGTAAAAAGTTCACGCGCTGCACTACCGCATCCACTGACAGTTGACATCGAACTGAATAAGCCGCCAACGTGTGAACACTGTTGGCGGCTTATTCAGTTCGATGTCAACTGTCAGTGGATGCGGTAGTGCAGCGCGTGAACTTTTTATTAAAGATGGCTGCTTCGATGGCGTGGATAAGTGACGAGACATTAAAATTTATACATATATCATATACTCACGGCTATACATCCCTTGAAGGGGTAGACAGAGCTAGGGAATTAAAATTTCCTCAGCCACTTTTGGAATTTTCGTGGGGAAAAGATGGAGAAACAAAGGTTGTTGTTCAATTCAATTCAATTCAATTCAATTTATTTGCATGTCACAAGTTCATGAGATGTTACAAATATATATACAGTATAAGTACAGGTGACGCCCTGTAAGGGCACGGCAAACATCGTTTGGTGGTAGACTAGTTGTAGAGCAATCGAGGCATTCTATTTATTGTTCTGGTCATCAAAAAACTCCTTAATATTGTAGTAACATTTAATGATAAGATGTTTTTTTAAAGTCATAATAAATAAATTAAGTTTTTTTATATCTTTTATGTCATTTGGTATGTGATTATAGATTTTTATTAGCATGTGGTGGGGACTACACGATACTAATTTCATTGTGGTGAAAGGTCTTTGTAGTTGATTTAAATAACGGTCATTTCTTTTATTATTTTGCATTGAAGAGTAAAATTCATTATTTTTTCTAACAAATTTACAGCTTTCTAATATGTAAATTGAAGTTAGTGTTAATATATTATCTATACTTATAATAAATCTGTAGAGAGGTCAATTCTGTACATTAAATATATTTTCAAAATAACTATCAGGGGGTGATTAGTGATCGATACTGATGCCAAAAATGCAATCAGTAAAATTTTTGTCTGTCTGTCTGTCTGTCTGTCTGTCCGTCTGTCTGTCTTTCTGTCTGTCGGTTTGTATGTTCCTTATGGAAACAAAAACTACTCGACGGATTTTTACGAAACTTGGTAGAATTATTCTTCATACTCCTGGGCAGGTTATAGTGTACTTTTCAGCAGAGTAGTGAAGGGGAATTTGGGGAAATTTTGGGAAAGCGGGGGAAGTTACTATATTTTTTAAGCTTCCGTTGCGTGTGCTGCCTTAGTGGTTATAGTTACATAGAAATCATGTATGACGGAAATATTTGACCAAAAAAATTCTAAAAAATATCCTTCTGCAGCATATGTCTATCTTTTATGGTTGACTCATAATAACACGTTTAATTCCTGATAGCTTAGCAGTTCGGAGCATTCTGTTCAGTTTACTCTTTCGTTTATAGTTCTCTCATTCATCTCTCATTTAAAAAAGTTTACATTATTACCTATTCAATAAAAAAAGAATCATAGAAATCGGTATAGAATAACCAAACTTATACATGAAATAAGCTATCGCGCCCTGTCGTCGCACGTGAATGTTATAAGGATATTTTTTTTAGTAATGGTTGCGCGCGCGAAAGATAGCCGGGAGTATACATATACTCAGCCCCGGATCTAGGGGGGGGGCAAACCGGGGCACCTGCCCCGGGCGGCAGTTTCAGAGGGCGCCAAAATCAGTTTAGTACATTCTGTATAGTTATAGCCTAATTGGCAATACTGATAACGTACGTATCACTGCCGGGGATTCCCCCGTATGTCACATGTAGCACTAGAGGCTACACGAACCGAGCCGAATAACCCTTTACGCCAACGATCGTTGTTTAGTTTATTTTAGATTGCGTGTCCGAGTAATTAGTAAAATGAAACAACAAAGAGCCTAGATGAAAATTTCGCCTTCCTCAGTGGTCACGCATTTTTAAATATGTCGACTGATGATCTGCAGAAACATGGAGCCGATCTAGCTCGAAAATATTCAAAAGACTTGAATGCAGTTGATTTTTGCCAGGAACTTTCTATATTCAAAGATCTCAAAGATGAAAAATCAAGTGCGTTCGACCTGTTACAACATCTGTGTAAGAATGACTTGCAAGAAGCGTTTCCTAAAGTTAGTATAGCTTTGAGGATATACTGCACATTACCGACGACATCTGACAGCTGTGAGCGAAGTTTCAGCAAACTGAAAATAATTAAAAACTATATGCGTTCAACAATGAGCCAAGAACGTTTATCTGGCCTCACGATTCTAGCTATTGAATATAAAACTGCCTTTGAGACGGACTTTGATGAGCTAATAGATTCTTTCGCGGAAAAGAAAGCACGCCGTGTAAAGCTGTAGTAAGATAAAAGAGAAAAAAAAAAACGATAAGGAAAATTAAAAAAATGCCTTGAATATCGGGAGCGTTGTTAATTTTTGTTGTTATATTTAATTTGATGTCATTCTAAAGAAAAAGTTATTAGTAATAAATAATAAAGAGTACAAATTTATTAAAGAGTATTCTTTCGACCACCAAAAATGCCACTTAATCAAACGCTCACGAGAGGGGGCGCTATATCAAGTTCTTGCCCCGGTTCGAAAAAATCGTAGATCCGGGGCTGCATATACTCCCTGTATATATGCAAAGTTTGTAACTCTGATTGTTTGTTTGCATGGTTTTATTTTCGGAGATACTGAACCGTTCATTAAAGCGCTTTGACAATCACAAAGCTAAACTATTCGGGAGTGCTATAAGTGGCGCTAAATTTCACAAAGGTTGAGCAGTGATTGAAGGAACCTCAGATATTTTTAAAACTACGCTACCCGTGCGAAGCTGGGCCCGATCCACTAGTGTTTAATAAAAAATGGTCGGCATGATGTCATTTGGTCAATATTCGTTAGAATTCGTATACATTTTTTTTGTAACACAAAAATATCGCCTATGTCAGTACTATTACCCCATATTATTACGCCGTATGATAATCTAGAGTATGCGTATGCATAATAGGCTGCCAGTGCGACTTGGAAGTCTGTGACGCGTATCAATTGATGAAGAGCGTAAAGAAAAGACGATAATTTATTTTTTAGTTTAATTATATACGGTCGCCAGGTTAAATTTGTGTCAAGATCTATTCCTAGTAATGTGGCTGTTTTAACTATATCGATTTTTGTATTCTTATATACTGCTGATATTTCTAGAGGCTTTTTTTGTGAAGGTTTAAGTTGGATAATTTTAGACTTTTCTAAATTTAATTCCAGATTATGTTTTAATAGCCAATTTGATATATTGTTTAAAACATCATTCAATTTATATTCTAATTCATTTGGATTTGAGACTGAAAATAAGATTGAGACGTTGTCTGCAAAAATTACACAATCTTGGTTTATGGCTTTTGGTAGACTATTTATATATACAAGAAAGAGTAGGCAGCCAAGTACACTTCCCTGCGGTATAGAACCAGTTACGGGAACCCTATCGGACCGCACGCTTTCAATAACTCCACTATCCAAGTTTGTGTTCTCTATTTCTACACATTGGAAACGATTATGCAGATACGATTTGAACCAATCAAAAGCAATTCCCCTAACGCCTAGTCTGTTAAGTATGTCCAAAAGTATTTTGTGTAGAACTCTTTCATACGCCTTACTCATATCTAGTAGGAGTCCTATGGAATATTTTTTTGTGTCTATTATGTCGTAGATATATTTTATAAATTTGTAGATTGCCAAAGTAGTAGAGCGATTTTTCCTAAACCCGTATTGTTTATCACTTATTAAATTATATTTATCGAAAAAACTGTTGAGCTGATTAAACATTGCTTTTTCAAAAATTTTTGCTGATGTTGGCAGGAGTGCTATAGGTCTGTAATTGTTTAAATCGGTCTTAGGTCCCTTTTTATGTACTGGTTTTACGATGGATGTTTTTAAAGCATGGATGATAGAAAGTTGATGGATCTCCAACCGCATCGCCCGACAATCGCTTAAAAACCCCAATACCGTTAGTCGCCTCTTACGTACACCCATCGGAAGAAATGGGGTAGTGCTGTTCTAAGCTGGCACTATACAGCTATAAAAACAACATTAAAATTTATTGAATGTTATCAAAGTGAACCTATTTATTAATAACTAGCAGCCCGTCCCGGCTTCGCTCGGGCATGAATTATCATTAACATTTTGTTTTTTATTTTATTATTATTTTAATATATTTTTTTTAAGTTTTAAGCTATGTTATATTTTTTTGCTGTGTAGTGTCGGCTTAGAATAGCACTACCCCATTTCTTCCGGTGGGTGTACGTAACAGGCGACTAATGGTTTTGGGGCTTTTGAGGGATTTTTGGGCGATGCGGTTGGTGACCCATCACCGACACCTTTATTTCACCATATTTTCCCCACACAACTTCCAAAAGTGGCTGAGGAATTTCGGATTCCTTAGCTCTGGCTACGCCTTCTAGGGATTTATAGCCGTGAGTATATGTATGTATGTATGTTATATTTTTTTGTATTTATATTTAGATATATTTTTTTATTTTTTTTATTTTTTATAATGAGTAATTACATCAAAAGCCATTCAATTTATAGAGTTAGAGCTTCCCTGTAAACAATATTTGACGTTGTTGTATTTTGGGGCAGCAAAATAAATTGATGTTCAGGGGCTCCCACCCGCGACAGGCCAACGTACAGTTGACCGTGAGTAAAACAATGCTTTCGCAGGTCAATCCCTACTAATTTGAAGGTTTGGCCTTGGGACTTATTAATTGTTAAAGCAAAAGATGTTTTAACCGGAAATTGTAGCCGTTTAAATGGAATTGGCAGATCAGTTGGGATCATCGGTATCCTCGGTATATGAGCTAATTGACCGGCTGCTGGGCCAGTGATAATAGTCGCTACAATCCAATTTTGCTTTAACTCTTTGATAAGCAGCCTCCCGTACCCCTTCGTGACGCCTGCAACAACTTACTATGCATAGCTAATCGAGCGGAGTTTTATCTATTTTTTTAATTCGAGATAACTTTCGAATGGAATGTTCGAATTGAATAATTCAAAAAGTAATATAAGGGTATTGAAGTAGTCTAAAATAATATATACGTTTTTTATAAGGATTAGATAGGTACAAATAAAGAGCCTTTTCTAAAGCAGGATTTTAATTTAATGTTTAAATAATTTTATATAATGACGCTTGTTGTGAGATAACTATAATAGTTAGAGACATGCTGTCTGGGCATTTTTTTTAGATAATAATGTGTTCTATAAAACTGTAGTATATCATTTTATTCTATTGTCAATAGTTTTCGCAGCGCACGCGATGTAAGGATTTTTTTTGGTATTCATTTAACACCTTGGGTTACATTTTTGAAGTTTACGTAAGGATCCCTAAATTTTTTGAAAATGAAATATAGCCTATGTCACTCAGGAATAGTGTAGCATTAAAACAGTGAAAGAATTTTTCAAATCCGTCCAGTAGTTTTGGAGCCTATTCAATTCAAACAAACAAACAAAAAATCAAACCTTTCCTCTTTATAATATTAGTATAGAAGTATAGAAGTATAGATAAGAACCCATTATTAATTATATTTTTTAAAAAATTTCAACATGTAGGATATAATTAAATTACATTAGATAGACTGCCGCGGCTGCGACCGTTTCCACGTCCATCTTTGTTGAAACGCCAATGCAGACTGGGCACCTCACTAATGTGTAAATGCTTCACAAATTAAACGGCTAGACACTGGCCTAATGTTGGCCCAATGATTGGCCCAATGTGTACTGCTAGCTTTAGGGCAGGGTTTTTAAAAATTCTCTTTTTTCAAAAACACTCAAGAGGACCATTTCCAATTGATTACAATTTTATTATAATAACGATGAGAGAAAACATCGTGAGGAAAACCACATGGCTGAGTTGTACTTAGTCATGTGACAGTGTATTCGTACAAAACGGCGATAGGCCTGCCCCCTATCACGCGCGTTATACTGTCCAAGCAAAACGTGGGTATTCTGAACACCAGGTCACAAAGTCACGTGATGTTCAGAAGCATTAGTACCGCTGCCAACCCTTTCGGGGATATTCGGCGTGAACGTTTATGTTATGTCATGTTTACCCTTATGGATATATTAATAACCCTTATCTGTAAATTCTTGGACTTTTAGGGGTCTTTGTACCACAGGTACCCTAATTACGAGTCAATCAATGATTTCGCAACAGGTTTCTTCAACTCTAAATATACGCAAGTATGGGATAAATCATTTGCAATACGAGTCATCGAGTGTTTCTAAAATAACGGATACAGTGTAGAGTGGTAAGGGCACCGTGGACGTATTTGTAACACTTTTATACCACAACTGACTGATTCTGTTAAGTTATGGAGATTTTCCCTTTATTGGGTATCGATGAGGTTGAAAATCGTATTACATACACTCACGGTTTGAAATCCCTAGAAGAGGTAGACAGAGAGAATCAGAAAAAGACATACACCAGCCACTTTTAAGAATTATTGGTGATGGGTCTACGCCATCGCTTAAAAAGCCTCAATATCCTCGAGAAGAAATAGGCTAAAGCTATTCTAAGCCGACACTACACAGCCTAATTCTTAATAAACATTATGTTACATGAGTTATTATTATCCTGAATCATTAGCTATACGAATCGTCGAGTGTTTCTAAAATAACGGATCCAGTGTAGAGTGGTAATAGAACCGTGGACGTATTTGTAACCCTTTTATCGAACAACTGGCTGATTCTGTTAAGTTATGTAGGTTTTAGCTTTACTAATATTAATAAATTTCTTCGCTTAATTCCGCTAAATAATACCTGCAGTCTTCATGCAACATGCACTGTGCACCGCCCGCCCTTCCACTTACAAGAAATCGAAAAGCAGACAATGCACCACACACACACCCGCAAGCGAAAACCACAGGCAACCACAAACATGCGACGCGAGTGGTCAGCTGCCGAACTGTCTACTAACTGCTCGTCAATGACTCGTGTTGAGTCGAAACGCGTCGCATGTTTGTGGTTGCCTGTGATTTTCGCTTGCGGGTGTGTGTGTGGTGCATTGTCTGCTTTTCGATTTCTTGTAAGTGGAAGGGCGGGCGGTGCACAGTGCATGTTGCATGAAGACTGCAGGTATTATTTAGCGGAATTAAGCGAAGAAATTTATTAATATTAGTATTGCTATGGATTTCCGCAAAGTAACGCCTGATTCAATCCAATGGTTTTAGCTTTATCTGCCCGGTTAGTACGAGCGGTGTTTAAACTAGTTATCGCGTGGGATAAAGCAGCCATCTCTTACACACTTACTTAGTATCGTATACTGCCATCTCATTCTAACCGTTATCGTTTCGATAAAATAGCGCTCGTGCTTGCCCTTCTGGTATCGATGGTTTATTTTACAATTTATTCTATACTATTATCCCTTCAGATGAGTAATAAAAAGAAACCCGGTAACTTTTTACTACATCTGAAGGGCAAGTACAAGCCGTGTTTAAACTAGTTATCGCGTGGGATAAAGCAGCTATCTCTTACGCAGTTACTTAGTATCGTATACTGCCATGTCATTCTAACCGTTATTGTGTCGATAAAATAGCGCTCGTGATTGCTCTTCTGGAGCCCTAGTACGAACGTTATTATATCGTTACGCTGTCGGTTAGAATGAGATAAAAGTAAACGACACTATGTAAGAACGAAAGAGATTGCTATTTTATATCACGCGGTATCTACTTAACAAGTCACTCATGCTAGCCGTGCAGCTGCCAGTGAAAGTCCCATCATAAGATTGAATGAAAGAAGCCAGCCCTACTAAATATTTTATTATTACATTATTTGTAAATCTCACAGCTTTATACAAATTAATATTTTTAACCATGACTATTATGTATGTATGTATATTATACATACATACATTGTATAATATGTCGACTTGTTTTGGTGTACTCTGAATGAATTCACAATAGTAGCATTAAACATAATTTGCTACAAGTGAAGAAATTAAATATTAAATTACATATATGTTGACAACAAACACAAACGTTAACACTTCTTTTTCTCTTGGTTCTTCTTATTATCTATACCAATATTATAAAGAGGAAAGGTTTGATTTTTTGTTTGTTTGTTTGAATTGAATAGGCTCCAAAACTACTGGACGGATTTGAAAAATTCTTTTAATGTTTTGATGCTACACTATTCCCGAGTGACATAGGCTATATTTAATTTTCAAAAAAATTAGGGATCCTTACGCAAACTTCAAAAATGTAACCCAAGGTGTTAAAGAAATACCAAAAAAAATCCTTACATCGCGTGCGCTGCAAAAACTATTGACAATAGAATAAAATTATGTAGTACAATTTTATAGAACACATCATTATCTAAAAAAAATGCCCCGACAGCATGTCTCTAACTATTATAGTTATCTCACAACAAGCGTCATTATATAAAATTATTTTAAAATTAAATTAAAATCCTGCTTTAGAAAAGGCTCTTTATTTGTACCTATCTAATCCTTATAAAAAAACGTATATATTATTTCAGACTACTTCAATACCCTTATATTACTTTTTGAATTATTCGATTCGAACATTCCATTCGAAAGTTATCTCGAATTAAAAAAATAGATAAAACTGCGCTCGATTAGCTATGCTTAATAAGTTGTTGCAGGCGTCACGAAGGGGTACGGGAGGCTGCTTATCAAAGAGTTAAAGCAAAATTTAATTGTAGCGACTATTATCACTGGCCCAGCAGCCGGTCAATTAGCTCATATACCGAGGATACCGATGATCCCAACTGATCTGCCAATTCCATTTAAACGGCTACAATTTCCGGTTAAAACATATTTTGCTTTAACAATTAATAAGTCCCAAGGCCAAACCTTCACATTAGTGGGGATTGACCTGCGAAAGAATTGTTTTACTCACGGTCAACTGTACGTTGGCCTGTCGCGGGTGGCAGCCCCTGAACATCAATTTATTTTGCTGCCCCAAAATACAACAACGTCAAATATTGTTTACAGGGAAGCTCTAACTCTATAAATTGAATGGCTTTTGATGTAATTACTCATTATTAAAAATAAAAAAAATATATCTAAATATAAAGTCTTTATTTAGAAGACTGAGGTTTATTCAAATAACAAATATTTACAATCATGGTATAAAAAATCAATTAAAACTAAATATATATATATTACAAACGAAAAATTTCGTGAAATTCATCGTTGTCGGTGTAGGGTAACGTGCCCAATATGCTAGCAGCATTTCCTCTTTGGATGGCCAAGCTAATGCGTTGGCCGAGGTAGCTGCCAGCTCTGGGATCACCACACACTTCCACAAGGCGAGCGGACAGTTCTTTAAAGAACAGCCGCGCCTCGTTGCCCCACGGGCCGAGAGTTTCAACGGCGAAAGGTATGAAATGATAGTCATTTATTAATACTGAGTATTTACGCCGTTTGAAACTCTCGGCGTTGGCAGCAGCAGTACCTGCACGCGCCGCCGACCCAGATAAATGGCAAGGCGCAAGAGTGTCGACATAGGTTGCATCCCATATCAGCGCCCTGCCATTTCTCCAAGGCAACAAAGTCATACCATCAGGTCTCTTGCCATCGTCCCGTATTAATCCAGGAGGTTCCAAGGTGGCTGGCACGTGGGCGCTGACAAGAGCCCGACGGATGATATCATTTAAGGCAGCATGTCGTGATAGGCGACCTGCACTGCGGGGGCATGAAAGTCCGTGGTGGCCCCATTGGTCAACCTGTACTCCACAACGACAACGATGAATTTCATTGATTTTTGCACCAACTCTCAAACATACTCCCAAACAAAAAGTCGACCTGTCCAGTAACGTACCAATCGCCTCAGAAGGTAATGCATTCAACCAGTATCCCGACTCAGGCTCCATAGAGGCCATGAGACGAGCACGCTGTGCAGGATCGGAAGCAGAGTTCAAGAGGTTTAATTGAATCCGCCAGAAATATAAATACAAAAAAATATAACATACATACATACATATACTCACGGCTATAAATCCCTAGAAGGGGTAGCCAGAGCTAAGGAATCAGAAATTCCTCAGCCACTTTTGGAAGTTGTGTGGGGAAAAGATGGTGAAATAAAGGTTGTTGGTGATGGGTCTCCAACCGCATCGCCCAAAAATCCCTCAAAAGCCCCAAAACCGTTAGTCGCCTCTTACGTACACTGGAAGAAATGGGGTAGTGCTATTCTAAGCGGACACTACACAGCAAAAAAATATAACATAGCTTAAAACTTAAAAAAAAATATATTAAAATAATAATACATGTAAGTAAATAAAAAACAAAATGTTAATGATAATATATGCCCGAGCGAAGCCGGGACGGGCTGCTATAGTACATATAAACGACGTGATAGCTCAATGGGTAGAACACCGGTTAACGTGCAAGCGACTAGTGTTCAAATCCCGGGTCGGGCCTACACCAATTTGTCTTCTACATAACATAACATAACATAACATTAATGTTCACGCCGAATATCTCCGAAGGGGTTGGCAGAGGTACTAATACTTCTGAACATCACGTGACATTGTCACCTGGCGTTCAGAGTACCCACGTTTTGCATGGACAGTGTACTCACGTGATAGGGAGCAGGCCTATCGCCGTTTTGTACGAATACACGGTCACATGACTAAGTACAACTCAGCCATGTGGGTTTCCTCACGATGTTTTCCCTCACCGTTAACAACCGTCATAAATTAACCACACATATGTCTTTAGAAAAGACAAATCGGTGTAGGCCCGACCCGGGATTTGAACACTAGCCGCTTGCACGTCAACCGGTGTTCTACTCACTGAGCTATCACGTCGCTTTTCCAAAGACATATGTGTGGTTAATTTATCATGGTTGTTAACGGTGAGGGAAAACATCGTGAGGAAACCCACATGACTGAGTTGTACTTAGTCATAGGCCTGCCCCCTATCACGTGTGTACAATGTCCATGCAAAACGTGGGTACTCAGAACACCAGGTGACAAAGTCACGTGATGTTCAGAAGTATCAGTACCTCAGCCAACCCCTTCGGGGATATTCGGCGTGAACGTTTATGTTATTATGTTATGTTATATATGTTAGAATTTGTTATTATTTAATAATGTTAAAAATTTATTATGAATATATTTTATAAGTTTTTATGCATTTCGATGCCATTGCATTAGGCTGCGCCTGTATTGATGGTTATCATGTATGAATAAAAAAAAAGTAAGTTGTGAGGATTGCGTGCAATTTTACTTAGCTAGATTTTTAGTACTGTTACACAGAATACGTATGCCAGACGGATCTAGGCTCAGTGAGCCGATAGCTTCCGAATAATTGCGCCAGCCTGCCTCCACTGGAGTGGATTTTAGGAAAAACTGGGATTGATTTATCAAAACTTCAGTTATAGCTGCTATAAATCCAAAAAAGGTAGTCATAGCTAAGAAAAAGAAATTATCCAAAATTCCTCAGCCGTTTTTGAAAAATAGATTTTAGTCATGAGTATTCAGCCACATCGCCCAATAAACGTTTAAATAAACCTTAGTGGCCTCTAAATACTCTTAAGACGATTGATTCTAAATAAGCGTTCCCTCTATCACGTGAGTAAATTCTCTAAGCAAAACGTGGGTACTCTGAACATCACGTGACATTGTCACCTGGTACAGAACCTCTGCCAACCCCTTCGGGGATTAACGGCGTGGACTTTTGAGTTGAGTTGAGAATATAAGTAACAATATTCCGGATGTCAAAGATTTTGTTGTATTCAGCTTTTGGGCAAAATTAACTATTCGTTGCATATCTAAATTGTCAGTCTTACAATTAAATAGGCCTGACCTATATCACGTGAGTACACTGTCCAAGCAAAATGTGGGTACTTTGAAAACCTGGTCGCATTAGTTTCACGTCATATTCAGATGAATTAGTACCTCTGTCACCCCTGTGTGGAAGGGGTTCACGTTTGAGCATTTTATTCTTGAGTTCACATGTCAACCTTCTACTCGTACTAACAATACCATTTATATTTATAATACTTACGATCTGAACCGGCAAACATTGTTTTGCCATATAAATTATGCCTAGGAAATTTACATACATACATATTCTCACGCCGTTAGTTCCCATTGGGGTAGGCAGAGATTATCGATCGCCACTTTGTACGATCCTGGCAAACCTCTCTGGCTTCGTTCACATCCATCAATCTTTTCATACATGCTATTTTAGTATATTTATGCAACTAGGAAATTACAAGTCGATAAAATAAAAATAAACTCTTAGCTGTGTACAACCTTTATTACTTAGGAGTATAAATAACATTTATAAACCTATTCTCAGACCTGCCGAGTGTGTATGCAACATTTCATATAAATTGTTTCAGGTGAATTTTATATATTAGATATAATATGGCACACAAGATATTATTTCCAATACTTATATAACAGTTGAATTGACAAAGATAGTGGAACACATAACAGTGATATCGCACAGACTTCTTAGCACGTGATCTGTTTAGCATGTAGCCGACTTGAATATATTATTGTGAGGAAATATTGGATATTGTATTTGTGGACTATTGTTGCAGTGTTTATCTACTTGACCTAGGCAACCTTTATATGTTTAAAAGTGTAGATAGAGATTTTAGTGATTTCTAAGCAAATTTTTAAAGTTGAGCATGGCAAAGATAGTAAACTAAATTATTGTTGGTGATAGATCTCCACCCAAATCACTCAATGATCACTATAAGTGTTGCCAGTACGTTTGGTCTTTCATAGACAAATCTTTCGCCTTTAAACAGCTATCTCTTTCACACTTCCAAAGCACCATAAATCTCTTTCTCACCGACAGGTTCATGATATAATCACGAGTATGCACCCTTTGATCCGTATGTTGTGGTTCCTATTTTATCAATTTCTACTACTTTTTCGTTTTAAATGACTCAAATTCCACTCAAACGTTCACGTCGTAGGTATATCATGTGTCGTCACCTGCTGTCTAGAGTACTCATGTTTTGTTGGACAGTGTACTCACTAATGACTAAGTAAAACATATCTATGTGGGTTCCCTTATGATCTTTTCCCTCACCGTTAACAACTATGGAACTTTAGAAAAGATATATTAGTGTAGGCTCGACCCGGGTTTTGAACCTGCGCTTATCTGCATAATTGGCGGGGTTCAACCCAATGAGCTTTCACGGTTTATTTTAATTCCACCCTCAGGATCACGGCGGCTGGTCCCAATGGAGCGCCTGGTCGCTCTGTTCTCGAACCTGCGACGGCGGCGTGTCGCGACAGCTGCGGACGTGCTCGGCCGTCGGCGGCTGTCGCGGCGAGCCGGTGCGATACAAGATTTGTAATATGCAGGTATGGATTCAATCTAGTATTTCTATTTGTTTCTTGCAGTGTTACATACGTATACCCACGTCCATAAACCCCAATATAGGATAGCCAGAGCTGTAGAGCCAGAAACTCCTCAGCCACATTTGGAAGTTTATAGGGGAGGAGATGGTAGACATAAAGTATCGTTGGTGATGGGTGTCCAACCGCTTCGCCCAACAACCACTTAATAAAGCATTGTCTAACGACCCCCGTGGGTAGAAAGGGGTAGTGACATTCGAAACCTACACGGTAGTGTTACACTCGGCTATAAATTCCAAAACCGGGTGACCAGAGCTTTATTATTAGTAATCCTTCATGTATGAAAATATTGATGAATGTCACAGACCTGTATTTGAATAGATGCCGCAAGTGCATGTACTTCGCGTGTAAAAACTGAGTAAAATTTTCTTAGTTTGTCGCCATTTGATTGAGTCCGCGCTCGAACGTTCTCAGTGACGGATGTCAAGCCAAATATAAAAAATGCCTTATTGTCCCGTATTGAATTGCAAAAACTTTCCAAATAAAGCGGGACGAATTAATGGAAAGATTTCCTTTCATCGGTAGGTCATTTTGTTATAAAATGATGTGGTTTTTATTGCAAAATCAATTATTTAATGTTTATTGTGGTTTTGCACTGAAAAATATTTGACCGAGTGTGTATCGCATAATTTATAATACATTGCCGCTTTTAGTTACAAAGCTACCTAGTATGGCTTGTCTATTAAAACACGCAATGAACATTAAAATTAACGATATTTTCACTTGTCAATGTCAATCAACGTCATGGTACGGTGGCTATTGTCATATTTCTGTCATTTTAAGCATGTTGTGTTGTACCTGTACAGTTAGTTGTATTCGATTCTAATTCTTATCGATTTTGGGAACAGAGGAATGATAATATTCGCGATGGGTGTTCCATGTGTCTAAAGTATTTTTATAACTACAATGTTTCTGTTAAATAGTTTATTTAATAAAAGAATAGTTTAATTTTAATTCTACGTTTTGCTCTAGGCTCCATCTCTTAAAATGTGGTATGTGTCAGTCTTTTTTATTTCCTTCCTTCAGTCAGTATTGCCAATATAAATGTACATATATACCAACACGCCTTCTTACATTCATATTGTAAAACAATAACAATAAGACAAAGCTTCTTAATTACTACAGAAATTATAATTATCAATTAGGGAACTTTACTCCTTTAAATTAACATTTTGCTAAATTTAGTGAATTAAACATTTCCCAAAGCTTTTGTAAATATATCTGCAATATTATTTTCTGACTCTATTTTTATTACTTCCTTGCTTAACATTTTCATTTACAAAATGATAGTGTATTTTAATGGGCTTAGAATTCTTTGTAAAGTTTCCATACTTAGAAATAGCTACCTGGTTTACAAACTTTAGTAAAGGCATCATTCATTACACAAATGAGAAAATTTAATTCTGTTACTGCTTATGATAATTCTACATTTTCAGCAAATGTTGAAGACCTTTTTACACTACTTTGTTTTTTTTATTTCCAGCAAAGAACAAACAAATGGTTTCGTACTTCGTACGTTCATCTACAATAGAAAATTACGTTTCTGTATGGGAACCCCCCTTGATATGTACTTTACTCGTATTGAACTGCTTGTTTTGAAAGGTGATATACAATATTTTGTGAAAATTTTATGTTATTGGATTGAATCAGGCGTTACTTTGCGGAAATCCATAGCAATACTAATATTAATAAATTTCTTCGCTTAATTCCGCTAAATAATACCTGCAGTCTTCATGCAACATGCACTGTGCACCGCCCGCCCTTCCACTTACAAGAAATCGAAAAGCAGACAATGCACCACACACACACCCGCAAGCGAAAACCACAGGCAACCACAAACATGCGACGCGTTTCGACTCAACACGAGTCATTGACGAGCAGTTAGTAGACAGTTCGGCAGCTGACCACCGAGTGCCGGTCATACGATTTTGCGGTTATATTTATAGGCCAGGCTCCCCACTCCCCCACCCAAAGAACATCAATGACGAGTGACTATATTATTGTAAAAAATTGTCAAAAGTGGGGAAACGGTGTAGCCCAGCTGTTCATTCAGCAGTGCAACGGATTTATCATTATCATATCTGGAGATTTCAAGTTTCTCTAAAAGACATAATCTTAATCCCTTATTACAAGTATGTAAAATCTCCAGATTATGATTATCGGGGAGAACGTGTCCAGTATCCAATAGATGTTTCGCAAAGTGAGACCTTTCTGGATGGTCGTTTCTGAATGCTGCCACGTGCTCCCCGTATCTTCTTAGAAAACTTGAAAATTTTATGTGTCTACTTATTACCGATTTAATATTGAGCAAACAAATACGAAAAAATACGTTAATTGTATGAAAAACCCCCTTAATATTTTTTTGAATTTTTGGGTTTTGATGTAATAGCGACAACAAAAATACATCATGTGTAAAAATTTTAGCTTTCTAGCTATCACCGTTTATGAGATACAGCCTGGAGACAGCGGAAAAAAAAACTTAATTATTTTTCTTTCTCTACAACTTCTTTTTTTTCCAAGCCGACTTAGTTCTGGGTTAAATTATATTTCGTCATAGCGCATTCAACTAGTTTTCCGTTTTGTAGATATAATTTCATCTCGTTTTTTTTTTCGTTTTGTAACTTTCCAAGAACATATTATTAAAACTAGATAATTAGGTAGGTAGGTTATCAATAAAGACAAGTTATTATAATAATAAAGGCTACTGTACTTCTCACTATCTCACTGATTTAGATCGTTGTTCTCCTAGAAGAAGTAGTGATGGAGGAAAATAATGTAGGAAGAATTGTTCAGAATTAACATGAGACCATGAGAAAATAGCGACATTAAAAAAACACAAATAATTCTAGATTTATCATTCCTCTGTCGATTTAACATTCGTCTGTCGATGCACTCGATTATAATCGATTGAATCGTTTACGCGCGGATAGGGAGTTTCTAACACTAAATTGCTCATGTGACGTCACGGTAGGGCGAAAAATTATGGCACGCTTGGTTTCTATACAAATAATGACACTTGCGTCATCTATTCAAATACAGGTCTGTGATGAATGTAAAAGATCCTCGAGTGGTTTGCCAGGATTATACAAAGTAAAATAAACATAAACTTTCACGCCGTATATCCCCGAAGGGGTTGGCAGAGGTACTAACACTTCTGAACATCACGTGACTTTGTCACCTGGTGTTCAGAGTACCCACGTTTTGCATGGACAGTGTACTCACGTGATAGGGGGCAGGCCTATCACCGTTTTGTACGAATACACTGTCACATGACTAAGTACAACTCAGCCATGTGGGTTTCCTCACGCACGATGTTTTCCCTCACCGTTATACAAAGTGTTGATCTATAATCTCTGTCTACCCTGATGGGACTTAATAGCGTGAGTATATGTTTTTATAATATTTTAGAATAAAACATTGAACACAAAAACCATCTAATTATTTTAGTATCAATTACTGAGACAAATTCACCAACACAGTGTATGATTCTTTGTTACTTTAATAATAAAAAAATACAGCTCTTTGTTCATTTAATTTGAACTTCTTATATCGTTAAATAATTTAACAGAAATTTTATATTAATGTCGCCTACAAATGCCAAACACCTCGCAACTGAACGCTCGAATTTAACATTATATTACACTTTATTTTAAAGCATTTTCATGCTAATTTAATTCGAAATTTTATAAATTAATGATAAATTTTCATAGGTGGAAATAGTTGAAAAGTGTACAACTGTATACAAATACTCACGGCTATAAATCCATAAGCGGTAGCCAGAACTTCAGAATCAGAAAATTCTTCAGCCATTTTTGGAAGTTAAGTGAAGAAAATATTGTTATCTAATTGTTTTCGGTGATGGGTCACCAACCGCATCGCCATAAAATCACTTAAAAAGCCACAACACCCTTAATCGCCTCTTATGAACACCCTCAGGAGAAATGGGGTAGTGTCATTCTGAACCTATACTACACAGCGAGTTTATCAAGTTTTGTTTCATAAAGCTCCCTTTACCCTTCCTTCAAAAATCCCTTTACTTTATAAAAACTAAATCTAACAAAGTGATTTAAGCACAAAGTAAAGAAAGAAAACACGAAAGTTAACTAAGAAATTAACGACAGTTTTCTACTTTACCTCACTTTAGAAAGTTTTTTCTTGTAACAGATGCAATTATAACTCTTTTGTAAGTCATAAAATGAGAATAAGTGAAAATGAGGAAAAGTTTTAATCGTGGCTACTTACCAACATAAAAGTAATTGGTTTTTGTCTTTAGAGACATTTTTAACTTGTAGTTACGACTTTAATTCTCATCGCAGTAGACAGAGATTGTCAATCGCCAATTTGTACGATCTTGGCAGACCCCTCAAATTTCACGTTGACACATCAATCTTTTCAAACATGCCCATTATTCTTCACACTTTAGGCTGCAGACACCTGATTTCAAGCACATGCTCCAATGGAGATATGCGTCTTTTTCTAATATTACCTTCATATTATTTGTATAAAGGGTAGAACACATGCCTTTCATGTAGACAGGCGTGGGTTCAAATCCCGGGTCGAGCCTACACCAATTTGTCTCTCTCATGTAGATAAGTGTGTCTACAATGACATTTGACATTACATGGGGCAATTTGTCTCTTTGAAAGTCAAATGTGTGGTTAAGATATCATGGTTGTTAACGGTGAGGGAAAACATCGTGAGGAAGTTCACACGACTTCTCGGGGATATCGGGCGTGAACGTTTGAGTCTCTGAGTCTTAGAGACATATCCTTACTTTTACAATGTTTCACACAATTTATACATACATACATATACTCACGGCTTTAAATCCCTAGAAGAAATAGCCAGAGCTAAGGAATGTGAAATTCCTCAGCCACTTTTGGAAGTTGCGTGGGGAAAAGATGTTAAAATAAAGGTTCGTGGTGATGGGTCTCCAACCGCATCGCACAAAAATCCTTTAAAAATACCAATACCGTTAGTCGCCTCTTACGTTCACCCACCGGTAGAAATGGGTTAGTGCTATTCTAAGCCGACACTACACAGCAATCAACTACAAACAATTTATATATATTTTTTTATCTTCCCCAGCCGTGCCAAGGCACAGGCAACATAACAGTGCTAGAAAAAGACACGTGGCGCGAACAACAATGCGCTGCCCACGACTCTACGCCTTATGGAGGCGAGATGTTTCACTGGAAAGCTCATAGAGATGACGCTGAGCCTTGCGCATTGACTTGCAGAGGAGTGCCGCAGCATTTGGGACAGATTCCTGATCCGGTAAGCAAATTTTTATAAATTAAATAGAATATATTGTTTACTAGCTGACCCGACAGACTTCGTACTGTAAATTAGCTTATGCCAAACTTTGGGACTTTTTCCGGTACTCTAAGTTCAATCAAGTGTGAATATTTTATTGGTCAATTTTTTCCGGGATAAAAAGTATCCTATGTTATAATTTGGGTCATTATCCTAATTTCATTCATATGCATTCTGTAATTAAGAAGCCTTTTTACCTCAAACACACAAACATCTAAATAGGATTTTGTATTAAAGTTGCTGTGGTGTAAACTAAGTCGCTGGCATTTTTTTATGTCTTTGATCCGGTAAGTGGTAACGTGACAGAATTTTATGGGTGCTGGTTGTAGGGGCGGGAATATGTCACGTTTTCTAAATGACGGTGGTTGAGGTTAGAATATATTTTTTAATAATTTATCATTCATTATAATTTAAATTCGTAATATGTAAGAGTTCTCTGCTAGCTGATATGGTGGGGAATGCATCAGTATTTGGGACAGTAAGTAGTTTTTGGCGGTTTGAAGAGGGAACGTGACAGAAATTTATGGGTTTCGGATGATATGTATGTATGATATGTATGTTGGAGACTGCTTAAAAAAAGTGTGCACTTCGTTTAATTATTTTAATTCAGAAGTCGTTTACAACTTTAATGCTTGAATGATACATTGGCAAACTATCTTCTCGCCCTTTTAATTTCATCCTGATTTACTCTTCGTATTATGCAAGAATAGATATATGTTGATAGACTAATCATTCGACGAAGTCCGTGGCCCAGTGGATAGGTGACCAGCTTCTCGGTCTGAAGGTTGCGGGTTCGATCCCCGCTAAGAGCAATATTTATGTGATGAGCCTAAATACAGTTTCTTAGTCTTGGATGTTATTTATATTTGTATCATAATATTAAATATATCGTAGAGTGATTATCCTATAATACCAGTTCCACTTAGTGCTAACTTGATCTATGTATAATATATCCGAAGATTTATTCGTTACTATCCTTTCAGACGATATCAATGGAAGACGACGAAAGAGTAGTAGTGGCGGTACTCGCCGCTCGAGTGTCGGACGGAACGCGGTGTAAACCCGGCAGTCTTGATATGTGTATCGATGGACGGTGTCAGGTAAGGATTATTTATTATTACAGAAAGAATGAGTGAAATATGTAATAAATAAAGAATAAATAAAGGAAAGAAAAATTTCGACACATGCGGAAATCGAACCCTTGACCTCGGGTATACGCCCCCGTCGCTCAGCCAATTGAGCTACCGTGTCAATATTAAATAAATAAATAAGAAATTATGTATATTTAAACAAAAAAAATCATCCGGGTCGCTTTCATATTTTTAACTATGCAATAAAACCCGATTATAATTAAATGGAACCAGCTTGGAAGCAATCAATGATCTATTAACGAAGTAATCGCGTAACATACATACAATAAAAGATACAGTCAAATTGGGAACCTCCTTTTTTGAAGTCGGTCGATAACTTTACGAAAGAGAGAAACATACATACATACCTGAGTATATGTATGTATGATTCTATATTTGTATGCAGGGCTATAAATCTCTAGAAAAAGTAGCTTCAGAATAATAAATAGCTCCGACTTTTGGAAATTGAGTGGGGTAACAATTTTAATAAAAGGCGATGGGTCTCCAACCGCAGCACCCAAAAATCACTCTAAAATTCCGATAAATTTATTAGCCTCTTACGATAACCCACGAGAAGAAATGGAGTACTTCTATTCTAAGACAATAAACACAAAATAAGTATCAACGAAAGGAAGAGAGAAAGAAGAAAAAATAATGTTTGTTTAGTACCTAGTATGGGATACACATATACTCCTACAAAATGAAGGGAAATGGTCAAAATACAATATGGTGGTACCTACCAGTAGACATATGTGTATTGTAACGGTGTCAGATGAGAAATACTTATTATGATTAATGAAACAAAGAGACACATAGACACTAAAACTCACGGCTATAAATCCCTTGAAAGGGTAGCCAGAGCTTTGGAATAAGAAATTCTTTAGTCACTTTTAATAGTTTAGTACATAAAAGATTGTAAAGGTTATTGTCGATGTGTCTCTGACCGCATCGCCCATAAATCCCTAAAAGAAACCCCGATTACACTTGGTAGTCTCCTATAAAATAACCACAGAAAGAAATGCGGTACTGCTATTCTAGACCAACCTACGCTCAAGGTTAGGTCAGTTTGTCAGTAACAACGTACAATACTTATAGTTAACCCTTCAGCGGTTGAGAGGCGCCCGGGCGCGTATGCTTTTAATTATGAAATTCCGTCAACGGTTGAGAGGCGCCCGGGCGCCTCTGTCGGAGCGCGCCACTTAAAACGTTATTTGTGATAGTTTTAAATATGTGTATTGTAGCCGCCGGGGTCGATAAATTGTTTCAGCGAAAATGCTAACTTAACTGTTTAACGGTGTTCCTCTGAGGAGTTAATACATAAATACATAATATAACATAAACGTTCACGCCGTTTATCCCCGAAGGGGTTGGCAGAGGTACCAATACTTCTGAACTCACATGGCAGCGCCATCTAGTGTCCAGAGAAGGTACCCACGTTTTGCTTAGACAGTGTACTCACGTGATAGGGGGCAGGCCTATCGCCGTTTTGTACGAATACACTGTCACATGACTAAGTAAAACTCAGCCATGTGGGTTTCCTCACGATACATTAAAGTATATACCGCTGCTTTCATATTATAGGGGCACATCTATAAAAATTGAGATTTCAAGTTTGAATAATATATGGACATTTCCTGCTTAATGGACATACACTTATAAAGTTATATGATTTTGTTATTATTAGTTTAATTTATTTATGACCGATTTTGTGAAAATACAGAGGCTCAAAACTCTTTAAACGCATTTTCCCAACAATCATGTTTTTTGAATTGTGCCCCTATAATATGAAAGCAGCGATACATTCATACATACACATATTAATACATACATTCACATTTTCACACCTTTAGTTCCCATTGGGATAGCTAGACTATTGAGCGCCACTTTGTACGTTCCTGGAAAATCTCTCCAGTTTCATTATATAAATATTTAATATGTCTATTTCTGTTTTTTATATATTTATATATATATATATATATATATATATTTCACATATGCTTATTGTGCATTTCATTAAAGATACTGTTTATATATATTGCAAATACAAGTGGTATATAAATAAGTAAGTTTTTAATAAATGTTAATTTTGTTTTATTCTTATTGTATTTATTATTTAAAAATACCATCCAAAAAATAAATTATTGTGAAATAACTAACATTATTAAAAATACGGATTTCACTCAAGTATTAAATGACAATGATTGCAACTCAGCTACAGATCGTTTTATAAGTATCGTGAGCAACATAGTAAAAGAAAATACAGAGGTAAAGACATTGAGCCGGCGAAAAATTGCTCTGAAGCCTTGGATAACCCCCGGTTTACTCCATTGTATGACGAATAGAGATATGATGCATCAAAAATTAAAAAAGCTCCCTCTAGATCTGGTCCTTAAACTAACTTATAGCAGGTATAGAAATTTTTGTAATTCATTGTTGCGTAAATTAAAACATAATTATGAAAAATGTGAGTTGGAGAAAGCTAGAGCTTCTAATATTAAAGCTACGTGGCAAGTAATCAATTCAATTTCGAATTATAAACCCAAAAAAACAAAGTCCATTGATCTCTTACTAGGCGATAAATCACCACAAGAAACAGCAACCAACCTAAACAAACATTTTGCAAACATAGGGAAATCTCTTGCTAATGACATCCGAAAATCCAATCCAAACAAAATAGACTGCGACAATGCCAAAATTAATCAATTGAATTCATTCGTGTTGCTTGAAACTAACTTAACTGAAGTAGACACTATCATAAATAGCCTTCATAGTAAATCGTCCACAGGCCACGACATGATTTCATCGGCGATTTTTAAGCAGAACAGATATTATCTAAATGGTCCTCTAGTACATCTGATAAATCTGGCTTTCGTTAATGGTGTTTTCCCAAACATCCTTAAACATGCGATTGTAATACCGGTTCACAAAGGTGGTGATAAATGTTCTTTTAATAATTACCGACCTATTTCGCTTCTCCCCATCCTATCAAAAATTTTAGAAAAACTTATAAACACTCAATTAATGAAATATTTGGAGACTTGTAATATATTATCCTCAAACCAGTATGGATTTCGTAGAGGTTTATCGACTTCGCATGCTGTGAGCGAACTAACAAACATGGTTGTTGAAAATTTGGATGCGGGAAGAAAATGCATTGGAATATTTATTGATTTAGCAAAAGCATTCGATACCGTTTCAATAAAATATTTGCTTAAAAAATTGGAAAACTATGGCATTCGCGGTGTCCAGCTTGAGTTACTAAAGGACTATTTGACCAGCAGAACACAGTCAGTGAAACTAGGTGAAACGGTTAGTGACACCTATCACGTTACTTACGGTGTTCCACAAGGAAGTGTGTTGGGTCCTACTCTTTTTCTGGTGTACATAAATGATCTATGTAATTTAAAGTTGGATCAGGGACGACTTTTCACTTTTGCAGATGATACTGCATTAGTTTTCTGGGGCGATAATTGGCAAACTGTTAGTAAATATGCGCAGGCAGGGTTTAATAAAGTCCGTCATTGGATGTCAGACAATTTGCTAAGTCTTAATTGTAGCAAAACCAATTATCTCACTTTCAGTATAAGAAAAAACGGCCAGCCTGCAACTGATATCGATATAATAGCTCATAAAAATAATTGTAGATCCAATGATAGGGATACCTGTGAGTGTGAAAGATTGGAAAGATGTTCTACTGTAAAATATTTAGGTGTAATCATCGATCAGCATCTTACTTTTAGGCCTCACATACAACTCCTTACTGCTAGAGTTCGTAAACTAATCGCTGTTTTCAACAATCTAAAACATGTTATCGATAAAACTACTTTTAAGATGGTTTACTTTGCTCTTTGTGAATCAATATTGTCGTATTGCATTGATAGTTGGGGAGGAAGCGCTAAAACTGTACTTTTGCCTTTAGAAGGGGCACAGAGAGCCGTTCTGAAAGTTGGTCTTAATTTACCCTATCTTTACCCTACTAGTGAGCTATATAAATCTGCAGATGTACTATCTGTCAGACAAATATACATTTTGCGAATTATCAGTCAAATGCACGGAAGTAGTTGTAGTACCAGAATATCGGTGAACGAAAAGAGCCCCAGAAATGTAAACAACATCTTTAAAATACCAAAACTCAAGACTGAATTTTCAGGGAGATTTTATATATTTTTAGCTAAATATGTTTATAACAAAATAAATAAATTATTAAATATTAAAGACTTAAATTTGTACAAACTAAAAAGACACATTGTAAACTGGCTAAAACAGTTATCGTATGATGATACTGAACAGTTTTTAATTGTCCAAAAATAAAATGAATTCAATCTATATTTCTGTCTCTCACTCACACACACACATACACACACACACATACCTACACACACACATAAACACCCACACATACACACTCACACAATACAATACACGTTGGTTAGTATAGTAGTAATTTAAACTTGATTTATAATTTTTGATTTTTAATTTTCTTTGTTAGTTATAGTAGTAAATTAATTTTAATTTTCTGTCTGTTATAATAGTTTTGATTTAAAATCTGTATGTCAATCATGTTAGGTCACCTGCAATACAGGATTTTACCTAGTGTGGGGACCGTTGATTCTCGTTGATGTAAATTTTGATAAAAATAAATGATTTTGATTTTTGATTTGATTTCAATAAATATTTTTATTAATTTAAGTCCGTGACACCCTTCAAAGGTGCTGACTGAAAACCAGTGTTGTGAGGTTTTACTCACAACAATAATGCTGAGGCAGTCACCAGTTCATTGCTACGCAGGCATTTAAGTACAAGTAATATTATTTTAAATGTATATCTGTGTTTAATGTGCTGTATTCCATTGTTGATCTTCTTTTCCTTTGTGATATTTTTATTATTTTTTTATGAAATTTATGTTTACTTTTCTTTATGTTGATTGTTAAGTGTTTCTTAATGTATGTAAGTGTAACTGTGCTTTTCTTTGTATGTAGCAATGAATAAATGTTTTCTTTCTTTCTTTCTTTCTTTCTATGTTTTCCCTCACCGTTAACAACCATGATAAATTAACCACACATATGACTTTAAAAAAGACAGATTGGTGTAGGCCCGACCCAGGATTGGAACTCACGCCCTTCAGTTTTCGGGCGGGTGTTCTACCCACTGGACTATCATGAGTTAATAATAATAAGCTAATTACAGTTACATGTACATGTTATAGAAAAAGAAAACAATTTAGAAGTTTATTTTGTCTTATTTACCTCGAGGACCATCCTGAGTAAGAAATGTAATTGTGTTACTCTATCCCAATCCCACAAACCATTACACTCACTGACTACTACACCTCAATCCCATTCTGGTCCCATAACTTTCCAAAACGTATTTCAATCAAGCAAAGCTCGAGGCATTGTGTATATTTCAGAGCTTAATCCCGAGAGAATAAGTTGTAAATCGTCGCGCCTGTTTATTGGGCGGAATATAAATAAAGCCTTTATCACATGGAGAATACATTTCTTGCTTTCCGAGCAAAACGAGCTTTGGGCGCGCTGTGAATGTGTAATGTAATGTTGGTGTTTGGTGCATTCGGGTGCTATTAAAACTTATATATTAAAACATACATAAATATACTCACGGCTGTAAATCCCTAGAAGGGGTAGCCAGAGCTAAGAAATCAGAAATTTTTCAGCCAAATTTGGAAGTTGCGTGGGGAAAAGATGGTAAAATAAAGGTTGTTGGTGATGGGTCTCCAACCGCATCGCCCAAAAGTTCCTTAAAAGCCCCAATACCGTTAGTCGCCTCTTACGTACACCCACCGGAAGAATTGTGGTATTGCTATTCTAAGCCGACACTACACAGCATACATGTGGATGGAAATGTATGTAGAAGGATCACGCAAGACACATACATATATACACTCACGCCGTTAGTTACCATTGGGGTAGACAGAGACTATCAATCGCCACTTTGTACGATCCTGACAAACCTCTCTAGCTTCTTTTACATTTAATCTTCTCATACGTACTCCTTTATTCTTCAAGCTTCGGACGCCTGCCTTTGTAAGCACATTGACAATTGGTTCAAAAGTGTAGGTCCCATTTAGATCAATTAGAGGATATGATAAAAAAGGCAGGCGTCCGAATGTAACTGAAACCTTAGAGATTTGCAGGCATCTTACAAACTGTACTTCAATTTACACTTTTCATATCTTACTAGATCACATAACCTAACGTTCACGCCATAAATCCCCAAAGGGGTTGGCAGAGGTACTAATACTTCTGAACATCACGTGACTTTGTCGTCTGGTGTTCAGAGTACCCACGTTTTGCATAGACAGTATACTCACGTGATAGGGGAGGTCTATCGCCGGTTTGTACGAATACACTGTTTGCAAAACATCGAGTTTCCTCATGTTTTTCCTCACCGTGGTCAAACATATGTATATTAATTCATATTGTTCTAAAAAAAAGGTTCGGTCGCATGAAAAAAGGTTTAAAATGTAAAGGAGAGTATTTTAAAAAGCATTAAACATAATACATACATATACTCACGGCTATAAATCCCTTAATAGGGTAGCCAGAGCTTTGGAATGATAAATTCCTCAGCCGCTTTTGGAAGTTGATTGGGGTAAAGATGATAATAATAAACCTTTTTTGGTGATGGATCGCCCAAAAATCACTTAAAAAGCTCCTATACCCTTGGTCGCCTTTTACGATCACCCACGGGTAGAAATGGGGTAGTGCTATTCTAAGCCGACACTACACGGCAAACATTATATTAATGAATTAAACATAATATTCTGGTTATATTGAATATCTACATCTATACCTTTATACTTATACCTATACCTTTAACTATACCTTTGAATATTAATTTTGATCGCTCTAACAATATCATTGCACCAAACTCTAACTATCATAACGAGACATTTAAATTTACACTCAGTGAAGCTGACAACTACCGAACAATAATTTACAAAAACAACACTTTTGTTGCGATTTTTCATCTGATTATTTACGGAGTTCAGTTCAGCAGTTCTGTAACGAAATATCGTTGAAATTACACGATGTAATAACAGACCACTTTGAAAAAGTGTATATTTATTACTTTAATACACACTGTTATTTTTTAATTTTTAAATGAACAATACATATTTCTAATAAATAAAGAATAAATAAAGGAAAGAAAAATTTCGACACAGGCGGGAAGATTTTTCTTTCCTTTATTTATTAGTAATAATCCCCACATGAGGTTTTCATGAACAAAAAGATTTAAAATAAAATATTTTTCTGTTATGTGCTGTTGTGTAGTGCCCGCTTAGAATTTCACTACCCCTTTCTACAACGGGTCTCGTTATAGGTGACTTATGATATTGGGCCTTTTTGGGCGATTATTTCTACCAACTTGTCCCCTATCAACATCCGAATTTGGCTGAGGATTTTCTAGCTCTGAAGCTCTGACTACCACTTTTAAGGATTTATAGCCGTGAGTATATTATAGTTTGTATGTACTGATTTTCATCATTTTTTCGTTTAAAATGTCTTGCGTGGCCTTCTTCTGTTAGCAATATTTGATTATTTTTTTTACTTTGAAGTGAAGAATCGAATAATAATAATATAATATATCTATAAAATTACGTGTATACACTAAAGGGTAGGTAGATAATTTTCATATTAGAACAGTAACGATACATACATAGAGATTTTTTTATAATATTCCATAAAAAAATCTCTATGTATGTATCGTTACTGTTCTAATATGAAAATTATCTACCTACCCTTTAGTGTATACACGTAATTTTATAGATATATTATATTATTATTATTCGATTCTTCACTTCAAAGTCTGTAGCAGACACTTTTCAATATTCAAAGAGCACCACCTTAATGGATTCTTTTGTTTCCCCCAAGTAGATTTCGAATTGAAAGGCGCCATTGATTAAGAATATTGAATAATTAATTATTTATAATTATACTCAGAACGGTAGTAGTGAATTGTTAATATTAAAATCGCCTCTTTAAGATTTCAAGTTTTGTAAGCTATTAAACAGGTATATATTGGCACACAAGAACTTTTATTCTATTCATAGTTTAACTACTAATTGGTGTTCAAAATAGTTACTCTTTATAGTTTTTATCTTGCTTTTATTATTAAGCATTTTTATGACCAACAACAGAACAAAAATACTTTCAACTACATCTCTTCAAAAACACACAGCTACAGCTTTGTTGTGTAGTGTTGGCTTAGAATAGCACTACCCCATTTCTGTCCGCTAGCTACTAGCACATATACTCAATTTATTCGCCACTTTGTACGACATTGGCTAATCCCTCGAGTTTCATCTACAATCATCAATTATTTCATTTTTGAACTTTTATTAATTATAATACAGAAGCCTGCCTTTTGAGCACATTCTTTATTTGATCTAAATATGTACACCGTGGTTGTCCTCGTCTTACATTACCATTCGTATACATATGGCAAAATAAAATACACGGAAATCGCTGTGTGGTGTCGGCTTAAGTGCTGTGTAGTGTCGGTTTACAATAGCGCTACCCTATTTCTTCCCATAGGTGTACGTAAAAAGCTACTAAGGGTATTGGGGCTTATTAATGGATTTTTGGGCGATGCGGTTGGAGACCCATCACCAGCAACCTTTACTTTACCAACTATTCCTTACCTAACTTCCAAAATTGGCTAAGGAATTTCTGATTCCTTAACTCTGGCTACCCCTTCTAGGGATTTATAGCCGTGAGTATATGTATGTATGTATGCTGCACTGGCTAAAAAGCCTTGATAAAATCGCTTAATCACTTTCCTTAAGCTTAAAATCAGCGAATCATGACAGGACATTAATTTGAAGAGCTTTTGATGAAGCTCCTCTGTAACGCAGGCTTTACATTGCGTACGTATTGAAAACATTTCACATTGTTAGTAGAGCAGAGAAGCTTTCACCATTCCGAGCTTTTCTATGAATCAAGCAATTCAAAGTGAGGGAAGAATTTAAAGAAGCATTTTTTTCATTTTCTATTTGGAAGATTCATAGCCTAAATATAAAGAATACATGAGGATACATTAATCTACTTAAGCTACGCAGATTCTGTTATAACAAGTATGAAAAAGTATAATTTCCTTACAAAAATCTTTTCCCTACTCAACTTTCACAACTGTTTTTTCCTGGACGGTCTGGTTAACCTTTTTTGCGTTTTACAGCCCCGTGTGAAAATATATTTATGTTTAATAACCTCACCTAATTCCTAAGCCTTCCCTAGATAATGTTA
Source organism: Bedellia somnulentella (assembly GCA_963576735.1). Classification (NCBI taxonomy): domain Eukaryota; kingdom Metazoa; phylum Arthropoda; class Insecta; order Lepidoptera; family Bedelliidae; genus Bedellia; species Bedellia somnulentella. Next base: position 1,526,099 of record OY755194.1, on the reverse strand, counting down.
GGCCATAATCGACTAAGCAAATATAGTGCAATGGACCACAATATAATACATACATAGATACATACATACGTAGCCAGAGCTAGAGAATTAGTAATTCCTCAGCCACTTTTGGAAGTTGCGTGGGGAAAAGATGGTGAAATGAAGGTTCTTGGTGATGAGTCTCCAACCGCATCGCCCTTAAAATCCTTTAAAAGCCCCAATACCGTAAGTCGCCTCTTACGTTAACCCACCGGAAGAAATGGTAGTGCTATTCTAAGCCGGCACTACACAGCCATACATGGAATATGTAGAAATAGCTAAAATGTAATAACTAATACTTTACAAAAAATCAGATGTCTTAGCCAGCATTATCTTTACCAGAACGGTATTACTCTCACACTGTCTTTTCTGAGTGAGCCAATCCAAGAACCTCCAAATTGTAAGTTTCACTTGTAAACCTACTAAGGCAAAGGTCCAATATTCATACTACCTATATCAAACATGCTTCAAAACCTTCCGCAGCGTAAAAAAAACCAAGCACGTTTTCATTTCGCCCACTTAAGAAACGCGACGCCACAATAAAAGTCTCATAAAAGTTCACCTCCAAATTATGTTGCTTAAAGTCAAAAACTACGTTTAAAGCGACGAATTTGTCTCTCATAAAACTCGAGACACTAAGACGATGGAATACTAAAAAGTTGCCTTACACATTGCAACTTCTGAAACTTGTAAGTCGGACACTTGTAAAGTAAAACAGAAGTTGAGGAGCGCCATCCAATGTATTTTGCATAATTTCATATATTATTTAAAAGGAAAGTTTTGCGTCGGTCCTGCATAATTTTCGTGATTTTGAAGGAGTAATTTTTAACCTGGCTTCCTGGTTTCTTGAGTGTAGAAATTTGGTTTACGTAGTTTTTTTACTAAATAAAATGGAAGTTATTCCATCGTATTTGTTACATACATAAAGGTAGGCAAAGACTATTTATCGCCACTTCGTACGATATATTAAAATATATGCATTAAAAATCTTGCTGTTTTTTCTTTTTAAGAATAATTTTACTATGGTATTATCATCGTCTTACTTGAGCAGAATAAGCCAGCTTATATAAATATTAATAGCTTTAATTTTCAAATCCCTTAATGAAAAATCTAATAAGAAAACTGTGAGGTAATTTATAAACTCTTTATTCCTGTATGCTTCACAGCAGCAAAACTTCAACTAAAATCTTTCACCCTTAGACCCGATTAATTATGCATACATACATATGCTCACGGCTATAAATCCCTAAACGGAGTAGCCAGAGCTTTGGAATGAGAAATTTGGTAAAGGTGCTAATAATACCGATTAATTTATCCTTAAATATATACTAAAAAATATGTTATTATAGATAATTACAAAATAAGGAAGTCAAACCTGTACCATATGTACTAGAAGCTAGCCACATCAGCTGCCGTAGCATCAGATGTGTCTAAATATCACATGAGACGTGAAAAACTTTACGTTCAAACTCACTCTCACACGCCTCATGCTACGAAATCATATTAATTCGATAGTAACAGACTTCACCTCAACCAACCCATTCTCCCACAATGTTTTTCCAGCGCTCAACACAAAGTAATTCGAAATTCCATTTGATGTAACCTCGTCAAAGAAGCAACAAGAAGGACGAGTAACTCTTTCATAGAAGAATAACTTTAAAATGAGCAGGAAACCTATGGAGACGAAATTGCTTTAAAAGCTTTCCAAAGCTTTATTCAAAGCGAATTTCTTTGCAGCATTTTTTGATGCTACAACAATATTTAATGGAAAAGAGCTAAAAGGGATTCAGAACAGTTTCAAGTTGTTTTTCTAGTATAAGAGATGCAGCTTTAGGTTTAGAATAGCACAACTTCATACTTTCTGTTGTTTTTATATACAAGCAAATGGCAATTTATTACCACCTTTGATGTTATCCTGCCTCTAAACTTTCTTGTATTTTTAAGTCAAATCAATTTATTTTTTATATTATTAATTCATCTAAAATTACTATTGCTAAAAATAATCACACTTTATTAAACTCTCTGAAAATCCATTTATCCTCGCTTAAACAAAAAAATAGGTAGTTATAACTCAAGACAAATCATATTCCTCAACATAAAAATTTCTAAAGCCCACCTCTCCCAGACTCTTTTGTGTTTTAATTTTAAAAACGAGGGCAACAATTATGCAAGACATACATCTTGTAGGGATTTTTATGTAGTGATTTATTGTGCTTACCGATTTGACATTAATCAACGACTTAGACTGTTTTTACCCAGCATCCAAATGCCAAAAACTTCATTTTTCAAGTTTTTTTTTATTATTGTTTCATTTTACAAAGCAACGAAAAAAAATTGCCTATCGATTTTGAAACAAAGTTCATGAAATTTAGCAAAACATTGATTCCTGAATTTATTGCAATATTTTAAAATGAACGAATTAAGGCTAATTTTCGCATAATGAAATATGTTTTTCCATCTAAAAAACCTAATCATATCGAGAGACGAAATAATCTTTACATAAAAATTATCTCACCTTATACTTTTGAAAAATTGAGTGATTGAGTTACCGTTTTTTAAATAAATAATCAAAGACGTTTCCAGAATTCATATTTTCTTACTTTAACAGAAAAATAGGTAGTTCAAAACCGAAACCAAGTATAGTCCTCAATATTAAAATTTCAAAAGCGCACCTCTCCCAGACTCTGCTGTGAAGTACAAAATACGTGTTCAAGTATTCGGACCATATAGTTTTAATTTTAAAAACAAAGGAGAATATTATGCAAGACTTATTATCTTGAAGGGGTTTTTAAGTAGTTGTTTATTGTGCTGTGCGATCGTATACTAATCGTCATTCTTCATCTTAGATGTATTTTACCCTACATCTTACTTACTTACTTATATAAACATAACATAAACATAAACGTTCACGCCGAATATCCCCGAAGGGGTTGGCAGAGGTACTAATACTTCTGAACATCACGTGACTTTGTCACCTGGTGTTCAGAGTACCCACGTTTTGCATGGACAGTGTACTCACGTGATAGGGGGCAGGCCTATCGCCGTTTTGTACGAATACACTGTCACATGACTAAGTACAACTCAGCCATGTGGGTTTCCCTCACGATGTTTTCCCTCACCGTTAGCAACCATGATAAATTAACCACACCAATTTGTCTTTAGAAAAGACAAATTGGTGTAGGCCCGACCCCAGCCATGTGGGTTTCCCTCACGATGTTTTCCCTCACCGTTAGCAACCATGATAAATTAACCACACCAATTTGTCTTTAGAAAAGACAAATTGGTGTAGGCCCGACCCAGGATTTGAACACTAGTCGTTTGCACAATAACCGAGTGTTCTACCCACTGGGCTATCACGGTTGCTTACTTATAACTACTTATACTTACGCCGATTATTCCCATTGGGGTAGGCAGAGACAATCGATTGCCACTTAGTACGATCTTTACCCTACATCGAAACTCAAAAACTTATTTTTTCAAATTAAAATCTATTTTTTATATTTTTGTTGATTAATTTAAGTTTACTATTGCGTGGAAACGAGAAAAAACTTGTGTTTTTTTTTTAAACAAAAGTTAATGTTTGTAGAACATAAACAACAAATATTTTACAACCGACCGAATTGACGCTACTTTTTATTTACGTATTTAAATATGTTATTTGTTCCCAAAAAACCAAACAATATCAAGATAATGCAATAATCTTCAACAGAAAAATATCCCACCTTATTATGCTTTTATAATCTAACTAGTGCTCTGATTGGTTCTTTTCAACTAATAATAATCAAAGCCGTTCCCAGCTCAATCCATGGAAGAGAAATCCAGAGAATCTATGTTATCTTTCATAAACAGTAAAATAAGTAAATAAAAGATGTTATTAAAGGAAAGAAAAATTTCGACACTGGCGGGGTTCGAACCCCGCCAGTGTCGAAATTTTTCTTTCCTTTAATAACATCTTTTATTTATGAGTAATAATCCCCACATGAGGAATTCATGTCAAGAAACATTAAATTAAGTAAAATAAGTAGTCAAACCCGTAACAAACCATAGTCGTCAATATTAAAATTTCAAAAGCGCACCTCTCCCAGACTCTGTTGTGAAGCACAAAATACGTGTTCAAGTATTCCGGACCACATAGTTTTAATTTTAAAAACGAGGGCAAACAGTAGACAAAGGGTATTGCAGTCGCCGCCACCGGGTGTGGTTTAGATGTAGGCGGAAAGCGGTTTGTAAGTTAAGCGGAAAAAATATTTATTTAAACAATTTATTAGTTACAAATAAGTATTTAACATCATCACAGTCACAATCTGTACACAAAGGCGGACTTATCACCTTAATGCGATTTCTTCCAGTCAACCTTTAAGGTGAGGAGATACAAGTGAACAACTTTTAAATAGAAATGAACACCACTTATTTACAACCCTTACCTATATATTAATTTATATACCTAATAATATAGTGTAAGTATTAATATTATTAATGAAAATGGCTTATATAGTTATGATCATAAATAATTGTATTATAAGTTCCAAATAAGACTTATCTTTCGAAAACGTTTTTTTTAATAGTTTAACCTATCTCTGCATCTCTACGTCCTACTGATAACAAAAACAATAGCCAGAGCTTTTGAATAAAACATACATACATATACTCACGGCTATAAATCCCTTAACGGGGTAGCCAGAGATTTGGAATGAGAAATTCCTCAGCCACTTTTGGAAGTTGATTGGGGAAAAGATGGTAATTAGAAATTTTTTTGGTGACGGGACTCCAACCACATCGCCCAAAAATCACTTTAAAAGCCCCTATAGCCTTAGTCGCCTCTTACGATCACCCACGGGTAGAAATGGGGTAGTGTTATTCTAAGCCATACTTTTGAATAAAACTATCTTCGAATCTGAGTTGAGGAAACATTGTCGAGTAAAGTATTGTTGGTGATGGGTCTCCAGTCACATTTCTCAACAAAATGTCCTAAAATAGTTCTAACATTTTGATACTTTAGAATATTTAAAAAAAGCAGAAAAGAAAATGAAACAAGTTTTACCTACAAGAGAGTGGTCCACAAGAATTTGGCTGGCTAATATAATTTCTGGCTCTGTAAATAATGAATTCTTAATTTTCCACAAATAAAATCAGGCAGCATTAAAACATTCCTTCAAAGTATCCATGAACTCGTGGTCTTAAGGTTGTTATTATAGATATAGGGCTTGCGTATTGCAGTAGCACGTTTTGCGACGAAATCTTGTGCCTTGTACCGCACATCCTTATTATTTCACGACTCTTTCCCCTGATGATGTCAGTCTTATCCGCTATTGTGTCATGGGTTTCAATCTCTACTAGTTTTTGTTGAGATCTGAAAAGAGTTTTTGCTTTTGAGCTCACCGTACCAGAATATTCGAATGAATTATACAGTGGCGTTCTCTGTTGCTATTTTTGTTTCGTTTCTAGGAATTTCCTCCGTTTTGAGGTAAAAGTGATGCAGCTGTGTTTAGATGACTGAGTTTGTCAGTGACATTTTCATATTGGAAATGTAGGATAAAATTGAATAGGAAAGTCTTTATGGCACATCACATACATAGATTTAGAAATTTATCCGGTATTTTTGAGAATTTAGGGAGAAAAATAAAGTAGAAAAGCATACAAAGCACTTCAATAAAAATAAAGTAAAAAACATAAAATGCCACTGAGGGTAAAAAAAGTTGCAAATAAAAATTAAAAGAATAAGTGTGTTATGACTTTACTATAAAACAACAACGACATGATAGTCCAGTGGGTAGAACACCCGCCCGAAAACAGAAGGGCGTGAGGTCCAATCCTGGGTCGGGCCTACACCAATTTGTCTTTTCTAAAGTCAAATGTGTGGTTAATTTATCATGGTTGTTAACGGTTAGGGAAAACATCGTGAGGAAACCCACATGGCTGAGTTGTACTTATTCATGTGATAGTGTATTCGTACAAAACGGCGATAGGCCTGTCCCCTATCACGTGAGTACACTGTCTAAGCAAAACGTGGGTACCTTCTCTGGACACTAGATGGCGCTGCCATGTGAGTTCAGAAGTATTGGTACCTCTGCCAACCCCTTCGGGGATAAACGGCGTGAACGTTTATGTTATGTTATGTTTATAAAACAACAAAGGGGCTAAATAAAATAACACCCCTGTAGTTTTTTTACTGAGAGAGAGAGGTTATTTTTGATAAATCAAAAGAATTAATCAAATACTACAACAGAGGTTTAAAATGACGGGCATCCAAAAGCTGTGTAGTGTCTTAGAATGTCATGGGCTTAGAAAAGCACTACCCTATATCTTTCCGCGGGTATATAGCCTTTTTAAGTAATTTTTGGACGATGCGACTGGAGACCATCACCAACAACCTTTATTTTACCATCTTTTCCCCACATAACCTGCAAAAATGGCTCAGGTATTCCTTATTCTGAAGCTTAAGCTACCCCTTCTTGGAATTCATCACCATAAGTATATGTATTTATATAAGAATAGTTTAAATTATATTTAGTTTAATATATTGCTGTGTAGTGTCGGCTTAGAATAGCACTACCCCATTTCTTCCGGTGGGTGTACGTAAAAGGCGACTAACGGTATTGGGGCTTTTAAGGGATTTTTGGGCGATGCGGTTGGAGACCCATCACCAAGAACCTTTATTTCACCATCTATTCCCCACGCACCTTCCAAAAGTGGCTGAGGAATTTCTAATTCGTTAGCTCTGACTACCCCTTCTAGGGATTTATAGCCGTGAGTATATGTATGTATGTATGTAATTAAAATTAAACGATGCATATTATTGTGACTATGAAACAAATTAATAATTTGATTTCTGAATTGGATTATAGATAAATTTACTATGTCAAGTTATTTTGGTGAAAAGTGAATAGATGGAGTTGAGAACACCGTTTGTTTATATGTTCTTAGCAATAAATTTAAATATTTTTGGGATTATGGTAACCGTGTGGCTGGAAACCTATCATCTACAATCTTTTTTTTGTCCACTAAAACGTTTAAGACGGATGAATGATAATCGAATTGTAAAATCTGCCTGCTGTTTTTGGAATTCATACATACATCTATTTACTTTAGGCATTGGTTCCCCGTAAAGCAGGAAGATACTATCGATTGCAACTCTGTAAGATCCTGGCAAACCTGCAGTACCTTGTCTACATTAATCGACCTTAATATGCATCCTTTTTTTTCTTACAACTCCGACGCCTGCCTTTTTGAGCATATTCCTTATTTGATCTAAATGTGCCCAGTGTGGTCGTCCTCTACTAACAGCCTCATCTTTCGTCCATCTTTATTGCAATTTATAGCTTTAATTATAAATGTATAGATAAAGAATACTAAGGATTTCCCATTTTAGATTAAAATATTATGAAAAAAGTTAAAACTGACAAAAATAACGTTTTTGGTCTAAAGACTCCTCCCATTTAGTTTAAACCCATCAATATCGAAACTAATTATCCAAATCCAGTGTTAGAGTGAAGTTTGATTCAAAATAAAAAACACATTACTAAGTTCCCAAACCAACTCTGGGGGTGGTTGTCAACCGCAAATTAAGATAAATAAAAATCTAATACATATAACGGGGGTGGAGTAATTTTCACTGTCATCTGCTATAGTTTGATATCATGTGTGAGCGGTCTACGGGAATGTCGGATCAATCAAACGTGGAGATAGTTGAAAATAATGATGATATAATTCTTCTTAACAATAATTGAATCACTTAGTAAATCAATCACATGTAGCACTAGGTAGGTTTTTGAACGGAACGCGAGACAGTTTCTAGTTTTGCTTGCACCTCGACCGCGGTTCACCGTGAGAATGTGCCTCCGCGTCGTCAACCGGTAGTGCGAAACTTAGACTCTGTCAGCGCCACCACGCGCGTCAGTTGTCAATGTTGTTGTTGCAGTCAATTGACTCCATCTTTTTGCCGACACATACATACATTCACGACTGTAAATCGCAATCTGAGCTAGAAACTCTTTAGCCCGTTTGAAGTTAATAGGGGAGAAGATGGTAGAAATATAGTATCGATGGGTCTCCATCCGCATCGCCCAAAAACCACTTACAATCCTCACACCCTTATTCACTTCTTACGATCACCCAAGGGAAGAAATGGGGTAGTGACATTCTAAGCCGTCACTACACGGCAAATTACCATCCGCTTTGAAAAAAGTGTTATAAAGCAAATTTAACGTTATCGGTTCAAGGAGTCCTACAAACTTAGATTAAACTCATGATTAGGCGCGTACTGACTGATACCGAAACTTATTTTCCAAATCCAGTGTTAGAGTGAAGTTTGATTCTAAATAACAAAACACATTTAGCAAGTTCCCGAACCAAACACCGGGGGTGGTTATCAACCGCAAATTAAAATCAAATTAAATCATACACATACATACAAATACTCACGACTATAAATCTCAAAAAGGGGTAGCCAAATCTTCAGAGCTAAGAACTCCTCAGCCACATTGAGAGGTTAACAGGGCAGAAAACGGTAGAAAAAAGTATAGATGGTAATGAGTCTCCAACTACAACGCCCAGAATCCTTTTAAAAAGCCCCACACCCTTAGTCTCCTCTTACGATACCCGTGGGTAGAAAGGGGTAGTGACAGTCTAAGCCGGCACTACACGGCAAAACCAAATTAACTTTATCGGTTTAAAAAGTCCTCCTAGTTAGTTTAAATAGAACCTATGAAAATTGTTAACAAAATTAAAACAGACAAAAATAACATTATCGGTTTAAAGAGTTCTCCAATTTAATTTAAACTCGTCAATATCGATACTAATTTATCCAAATCCAGTGTTAGAATGAAGTTTGATTCAAAATAACAAAACACATTTAGCAAGTTCCCAAACCAACACTGGGGGTGGTTGTCAACCGCAAATTAAAATCAAATTAAACCGTCGAGCGCTGTTCTAACTTTAAATATGCAAATTTGAGCTGACGGCCACACGGTTTCTTTATATATTTTAATTTTAGTTTGGTAACTTTATAACAAACTTGATTGACGTCAGTTTAAATCCTGAGGTGCACCTACTGGTCTACATAATATGCATACATACATGTACTCACGGCTATAAATCCCTTAACGGGGTAGCAAGACCTTTGGAATGATAAATTCCTCAGCCATTTTTGGAAGTTGATTGGGGAAAAGATGATAATAGTAAACGTTTTTGGTGATGGGTCTCCAACCACATCTCCCAAAAATCACTTAAAAATCCCCCATACCCTTAGTCGCCTCTTACGATCAAACACGGGTAGAAATGGGAAGGTCTACATAAATGTGCTTTTAATCATACATATACTCACGTCTATAAAAATAAAAGGTGTAGCAAGAGCTTCAGCATCGTAAAATACTAGAGCCACTTTTGAAAAAGTGGGGAAAAGATTGTAAAATAAATGTTGATTATAGTATGTGTCGTAAATTTATCAAGATTGTTAGTGGTGACGGAAAACATCGTGAGGGTAAGTAGAGTTGTACTTCGTCATGTGACAGTGTTATCAAACAAAACAGTGACTGGCTTGCGTTATAACGTTAATGCAATGTTTAAGAAAAATCTGGATTCTCGGTACACTAGGTTATCCCACCTCACCTAGATTCATGGCTATAAATCCGTTATGATAATCAAGACTTCAGTTATAAAAACACGCCATTTTAAGATGTGCAAGGAAGATATTGTGAAACAAAGGATGGTTGTCGATGGAACTCCAGCCACATCACCTAACAAGTTCTTAAAAAAAACTCTTAGTCACCTAGTACGCGCCTTCACTAAGAAATAGATATGATAACACACATTTTTTTGCTTCTTGAAAAAAAAATTAATACAATCTCACAGCCCATAAATGTCCCCACGAAGGGGCTCGAGCCTACCCTATATAGGGCGATTTGGCCATAGTCAACCACGCTGGCCAATTGCGGGTTGGCAGACTAACGACTACTACCGTAATAGTAATAGTAGCCGGGACCGACGGCTTAACGTGCTCTCCGAAGCACGGAATCATCTTATGTTTCAGATAGTAGTTTAAAACAATAACTTAGACTATCCACCGACAATTTAGCTTATAAATCGATATGTTTACCAAAACTAACAGTACGCGATACATTCACGCAACCGAAATACCTATCTAAATTCTACTGTAGTAAGGCGACACCGAGATGCAGTAGATAAGCATTCCAATGACTTATAAACTCATAGATGTTGTCATTATTTTGTTGTGTAGTAATAGTTTTTGATTGTTTTACCGTGTTTTATGGTCCAAATTTCATATATTACGATTTTACGCTGTAAAGAAGTATTGTATCACTGATTATCTGAAAAACTTAAGATGATTTTGGCTATTACCAGCAATGCGGTAGTAGTCATTACTCTGTTAACTCGCAGAAAAGGTTTTTGCATTTGAGTAGATTTAAATGCAAAATTAAATGTTTTTTTGTGTCACTGTCTTGTTTAAACCTATAGTCAAATCCTAGTCGTGAATTGTGAATATTGTTTTCAATATACATTTTGTAAATACATATCTTAAACAGGGTTTATTGCCTGAGGTGTAAACAATTTTTGTATCATTTTTATATTTTCCACATAAATACAATAAAAACTGAAAATGTTAACAATTTATATTATCTCTTATCTTAATAAAGAATAAAAGAGCATGAGTGAAAAGATTGACGAATGTGAACGGAGATAGAGAGTTTTGCCAGGATCGTACAAAGTGGCGATCGATAGTCTCTGCCCATCCTCATGGGAACTATCAGCGTGAGTATACGTATGTATGTATCATTATCTACGTACTTACCATAAAATATCAAAATTTCACTCAACACCTTAATCAATCCTTTAAGCTAACAATTATATGCATCTCAGTTCTCAGTAGTCACAGGGCACATGTAATATTCAACGTTTGCAATCCGAGCCTAATAGCGAGGCTAATGTGTGAGAACGCAGGGAAACTATCGTTGAGTCTACTGGCTTTGTTAATTATAAGTTTCAATACATACATATTTTGTTTTGTTTTTTAGACTCATGTTATGTTTTGACCACGTCCGTAGTCGAGTGGATAGGTGACTAGCTTCACGGTCCGGAGGTCGCGGGTTCGAACCCCGCCAGTGTCGAAATTTTTCTTTCCTTTAATAACATCTTTTATTTATGAGTAATAATCCCCACATGAGGAATTCATGTCAAAAAACATTAAATCGTTACTAATTTACATATAACATACTAGATGGCGCCAGTAGTTGCATCCTACAAAAATAAATCCTAAATATTTCATAGCGTTTTATTCCAAAATTTGCTATTAAACGGAAATACTGAACCGTTCATCAAAGCGCATTTAAAATCACCAAACTACACTGTTTAGGGAGTGCTATAAATTTAATAAATTGAAAACATTGCGCTGAATTTCACAATGCTTGAGCAGTGACTGAAGAAAGAAACCTCAGATATTTAAAAAAACAACGCTACCCGTGCGAAGCTGGGACGATCCACTAGTATTAAATATATCGTTGAGTTGGTACCCCATAATAAAAGTTTACTTAGTTTGGGGCTAACTTAATCTGTGTAAAATATGTCCGTATATGTATGTAGTTATGTCCATATTGTAAGTATGTAGTTTCGGCCTAGAATAGCGCAAACCCTTCTTCTAGCCGTTGGTCTCGTTAGACGTGAATCAGGGTTTTGTTGCTTTTAAGTGATTAGTTTCAGCTACTATCACTATATTCGATATTCAATATTTCGAATAACTCATACATAGCATTCATTCGTAGTTGTAGTAGAATAGCACTTCCCCATTTCTAGCAGTGGATGTACAATGTAATATTCAGTGTTTGCAATCCCAGCTTAATAGCGAGGCTCATGTGTGAGAGGCGCAGTACCGCAGACGTGGTAATAGGTTTGTGTTTGGGCATTGTCATGTTGAGCTGACGAAGATTTTCTAGGGTGTTGGTACAAATATTGTTTGGCAACCGGGTTGTAATAGTAAATATTTAGGTTTCCTTCTATTAGAGCTATTTAATCTATAATTTAAAAGAAATATGTTGGATTAGAATATCGGTAACCTGTTTCTTTCGGTTGCTAGTGGAAGAGGGGGTTTGGGATTTTTAAGTGATTGTTGGGGGATCTGGAGATAAATTACTGACCTTCTGTTTTTCACCATCTTTTCCCGCCTCAAACTTAAAAAAATTGCTTATGAGTTCATAATTCTGAACTCCTAATCTACCTCTCTCTGAGACTTACAGCTGTGAGTTTATGTAGGTATCAATATTTTTTATTAGGGTAATTAAAAACCTGTCCATCGCTTTCCTCTTAAGGGCGTCCCACGAAAAAGTGAGAACCTTGAAACGGCATTTGGGCTTCCCCCTGCCGTTTCCTCACCTTTAATAGAACTCGTAAAACAAGCCATCTTTTAGCAACTATGATAACTGTAGATTATAGCGATATAGATGTAGATATAGCGCCATCTACCAAAACAGTCTCGTACTACGTTGTACGATCGGCGCGGCGTATTGATATATGTGTTAATTATGTTTCGCTAAGTGAATATTGTTATAAAAATAAAACAAATACTTCAACAGTACAATAACTTTATTTCCACAAAACTTATTTCTTGATACCTTTGGAATATAGCAGGGGAACATGTCGAAAAGAATGTTGGTGTCGTGATGATACGTTTCACGTGACATAGTAAAAGGGGTTTATGTTATTCTTAACCGACACAACAAAGTGTACGTGGATGGCAGTAGAAATGAAGTAACGTGTAATTATATAATAATAATATCTCGACGTCAAAAATCCACACTTGAACAAAAAATCGACTCAAATTATAGAACAGGAGTAGGCATTTTTTTCATGAATACTTACTTACGAGTACTACTGATTCAACATAAGTAAATTATAAAACCCAAATAATTTTCATAAAAATTATCATTTTATTGAGATGGTGCAGAAAGCAAAAGGCAATTCTTAAGGTTCTTTTCAATATTAAAAACTAAGTTATAACTAGGTATTTGTAGGCACAGATTCATGAATACCTGTTTGTAGTTTCTTGTTTGAAGGAGGCTATAAATGTGCGCTTTTGTACTTGTTCATTTAATTAATTAGAGGTTTGTTCAAAAGTTTTCTTGATTATCTAAATTCACATTTCCCGAAATTTTACGGCTGAAAATATACTTCAACTCATATAAAATAGTTTTTACGCCAAATTGTGCAAGATAGCTATATTAAATAACTTATCCACCGCGACTTAATAACTTAAATAATAAAAGAGACAGAAGTTCGGAATATACCGGACTTAAAAGGGTTATTTATTGTTAAATTAACAGTCTGTCAATATCAGTGCTAATCTTTAATATATTCGAGCACATGCATCGTTCGTTTTACTGTGTTGAAAAAGCATGGCATGGTGATGGTGCTGTTAATCTTTAAATTAATATACTTTTACGTTTTTTTTAAATACAAAAGTAAAGGTGCGTTTAAGAGCACTATTATCACAGTTGATGAGCCTAGTTCAGGTGCATTAGATACAGTAGCCGTGTTCTCCAATGATTTCTCCCTGTCGGTATTGTGGGACGAAAATACACTTTCTTCCATCATCTCAGTTGAACTGAAATTAATTCATAATATTTATTTATTTATTTATTTATTTGTCATGAAATATAGTTTTTACAGGTAGTGTCACCTAATGCAACTAAATTACACAATAAATAATTTACAAGTTAACAATACAATAACTAGATTACACATTTAATAATTTAAAAGTTAACAATACAATTAATTAAAGCAACTAGTTTACATTGTAACATAAATAATGCAATGAGCATTTGGTGAAGTCAGTCAAAGAACATGCGAAAATATCAATTTGTTCCGCGATCTCACCGAGTGCCACAAACGCCCGAGTCAGCGGGGTTTCTTTTAGAAGATTGGTACGTGCCACTGGCAACGATATCAAATTTCCCCACCGCCGTCTTAGGGTTCTATTAGGGATTACTATTTTAATCTGACTTAAAATAGTGCTATTTTTTACTGTACCTTTAATTACATTAAATAGGTAAATCAAAAGTTTTAAGTCTCTCCTTACCTCCAACGTGTTATACCCCACCATACCCAGAACGAATAAAGTGGGGTACATCAGCGGATAGTAAGGGTAAACTCCGTATAATTTCATATATAAAAACCTAGTGAATTTATTTTGAATCTTCTCCAACATGAGGCGATATTTCTCCTCATGCGGAGCCCAGATGACTGCGTTATATTCTAGCTTCGAACGAACCAATGAATTATACAAAGCTTTAATTGCTTGTATATTGGTAAACCCACGGGTTGTGCGGAGCACAAATCCAAGTAAGCGAAAAGCACCCTTGCATATGTTCACGATGTGATTACGGAACGACAACTTTGAATCGAAAGTCACCCCAAGATCCCTAACCTCCCGTACCCTAGGGAGCAAAACTCCATTGACGTGATACGGATGATGGTGAGGCTCGCGTTGACGACTATAGGTTATTGCCATGCATTTATCTAGATTCAGAGGCATTTTGTTCTCCTGGGTCCATTGATTAAGTATAGGCTCAATTGGGTATGATAACTTTTTCACAATTTATAAGTATAGGCCAATATATAAGTATAGGCTCAATTGGGTATGATAACTTTTTCACAATTTATTACAAAATACAAAGTTCAATGAAAGACTAAAAATTTATAAATATCAGCTCCTGGTCTATTTTACTTACTCTGTTAATTGAACTTGGCGAGATGATTGAGGTTCCTGATTTATTGCATATTTCTCATCCCCTTGTAAAGCAATACGTTTTTGGAGCCTAAATCAGAATTAATAGCACATGAATGAAATACAATGGATCAAAATAATTGATCGAAGAATGGTTCGAATACATATATTAACATAATTATATATTTTTTCTTAAAAAGTAGAAATATGACTAAAGTGGAGAAGTGTAATACACATCATATAAATAAAAAAAAACACCCAGATTTGAAAGAAAAGTTAGAAGGTAAGATTATTCACGGAACATAGCTATAGGGTAAAACGTAACAAGCATATTTACAAAACAGAATAAATAGCAGCAGGTATTTTTAATAATGCATTCATCGTGATCCGAAGGAGAAAATAAAAGAATACTTATTTTACGAATAAAAAACAAACTAAAATACTGTCGCAAGGTTGAGGATCGAACTCTGTACCTTCATCACTGAGCGTGAAACGTTTCACGCGTTACACCACTTCGATCTTACAGCTAAGAGTCGAAATTGACGATTATATTAGGATTGCGAACGAACAATATAATATATGGCAAAACTTTTCGACTATGTTCCGTGCAATATATAAAATATGCCTAAAGTGTTTTATTGGTAGAAAAATTTGTACTTACAATTTTGCATTCATTATCTGAGCCCTCTGTTTAGCGAACCTTTTTTTAATATTTTTTCCCTTTTAGGGATTTATAGCCGTGAGTATGTATGTTGTTCAAAATATTTTGTTTAATTGGAAATTTTCGATTTTCTGCACATGTTTGTTTCCTTTATTTAATTTTCCGACGTTATTATAAGGTAAACAATATTTTTAATCTTACTAAAAAGATATGTAAAAACATCACATAAATTTAAAGCAAAAAGATAATAATTGTTTCAGCTGGATTTACAGAACATTAGGATAAAACGAGCGTATTCACAAAACAGAATTATGCGCAGTATTTTTAATCATGCATTTATCATCATAACCGAAACAAAATAATTTTACGAGGAAAGAAATAAACAAAAAGCATGTCCCGGATAGAAGATTTGAACTCACGCCCACATCAACAGCGCTGGGCCCTTAAAGCGTTGGACCATTTCGTACTATCTAAACAGGGTGAAATTAACGATAATATTACGATTGTTATCAAACTTATAATGTAAAGCAAAACAAGCGACTATGTTGCGCACAACCAAAATAAATTATCTAAAAAGCGCGGGAAGCGGCAAGCAGCTCTATTACAGAAAAATTCGACACAAGCTCTGCGCATGAAGGCTAACAGCCATCTGCCGCCCCGTTCTCCGCACAGGGACCCGCTCCAGATTGACATTGAAATTTAGGGTTTTTGCTTTATAACTCCATAATTAGGATGAAAAGACTAAAAATTATTCATACAGATGATAGACTACTCAGTTGTCTACGCAAATATTACGTAATCGATAACATATATGCAGTATTCTGACAGCAATATCAGACTTTACGATAAAAAAGCCCCCCACAAATTATTTTTTTTCTTAGTCGATTATAATTGAAAACGAATGAGAACCGTCATTATTAAAGAAAAGATATTGAACTTGAACATATATTTTATTTAGAGTGTGATTGTTTCATTGAGCAGGTTTCATTGAGTTTGAAAACTACCAAAATCAGTGAAATTTTCGAGGGAGGCCCTTAAAATTGTATGTATTCCTACATGTTGTTTAATTTTTCTCAGACCCCTGTCTATTTCAAAAAAATTTGTTTTGTCTTGAAACTCCCAAAGTGGGTTAAATTATTGTGATTTTGTTAGTACCAAAGTAATTGTGTTTTTTTACACAAATATCGTGGCCTATGTAAGGCTAGCGGGCCGCAGGAATTACTGCTCTACATGAGTGAAAATCCGAAAATGGTTTGAATATCCCAAGTCTTTTGGTAGTTATTTTTCCTCACGACAGAAAATGTTTGTATAATATGTATTTGGGGTTTGTGGTTAGATGATTTTGGGAATCCAATATTATCCATTTATCTCTAAGGCAATGATTTGGTTTTAACATGTTGTTCCAAAATTAATATTACACTGACGTAGCTGTGTCATTTTGCAACCCAATTTTACCCATCTTTTCTGTTAAATACACTATTATAGTTATAGTGACAATTGTCTGAAGGTAGTAGAAGTTGTTACCAACCGATTGGGTTTATTTAATATACCTTAACACGTGATACTTTAGAGGAAAAACAACAAACCAATTTTCATAAAAAACGGCGGTTCCTTTTCTTGATTAAAATATCGTTGAGCTTTAATTTTTTATGTTTATTTATGGCTATAAGTGCTTAGTAGTAGTGCTTAAAATATAAGTGTGTTCAAATCTTGTTAACTCAAACCAAAAAGTTTTATTTAATTTACTGATAAATAAAGGTTAAATAAGAGAAAGAAAAATTCTGACACCAGTGGGGATTGAACCAGCAACCTCGGGTATTCGCCCCCGTCGCTCTGCCAATTGAGCTACAGTGTCAATGGAGGTAGAGAACGCAAACACTACTTAAAAGCGTAAAACAAACGAAGGATAGAAGAATTTCGCATTGTAAGCCATTCACACTGTAGCTCAAATGGCAGAGGGACGGGGGCGTATAGTCGAGGTCGCGGGTTCGATCCCCACCAGTGTCAAAATTTTTCTTTCCTTTATTTATTAGTAATATTACCCACATGAGGTTTTCATGTCAAAAGCATTCAAATTTTATTTAAATTGTCATGTAAATAGTAAATCTCCAAACACTACAACTAAACGTTAGAATTAAGATAAAAAAGATAAAAATATTTATTAATTTTCAAGAATGTTTTGAACAATAATTGACCTTGTCCTTTGCACTAGGCTCAGCCTGTATCGCAAACGGACAACTACATCACATATTTATTTTCACATATTATTCTTACACAATACTAAGAAAATTTAAATAATAATTCCTTATTTAGAACACAGCGAAAAAATAAATAAAAAGAAAATGCAAAAGAAATTAACTATATAAAAAAAAAAAACAAAAAAGAAAAAAAAAAATTAGCTGACAAATTAATTCATTTACTAAAGCGATATTTAAGAATTTTCTATACCTCAGCATTTGTGTGTTTGTGTGTAAGAGAGAGTGTGAGTGTGTGCGTGTGAGTGTTTCTGTGTGTGTGTGAGTGTTTGTGAGTATGTGTGTTTGGCGCCAATACATCTGCCATGAGTCAGTTTAATTAGGAAGTGATCTGAATCAGTGCTTCGGTCTCTGCAGACGTCATTTCCATCAGCAAGTTCGTAACTCTTTTTTTAATTATTTTGATAGGATAGTCCTGTAAATTGGGTATTAACTTAGAAATTTTAGTGTACACAAAAGGAGCCAAAAATGTTTCAGATCTTTGTGCAAAACTAGTATTTACTTTAGGCACATTTAGCATTAACTGACGCTTAGAAGTCCTGGTTTCGGAACGCATATGATAATGTAGGTTTGCGTGGGTCTTAAGTACCAGTCTTAGACAACAAAGTTGACGAACGGTCAAAACTTTTGTCTCCCTGTACAATGTGTGTGTTGGAAACCTGCGAGGTTTTTGCAGAGCAGTTTTTAACACTGCTCTTTGGGCACGTTCCAGGACTATCAAAATGGAGCTTGCGCACCCACCCCAAGCCGAGATGCAGTAGTTTAAAACCGATTGGCATAGTGCAAAATAGACTAATTTTAACGCGGCACCGTTTGTAATATTGCGTAAAAGTCTGATAGCAATTGTCATTTTACGCACTCGTGTAGCAGTAACGCTAATGTGTTCACGGAAATTTAGGTTTTCATCGATGGTGATACCCAGATATCTTATTGATCGTGCACTTGAGATGTCCTGGCAATCACAACACGTTTGATCGTCGCTGAAAACAAGGGGGCAAGTAGATTTATGGACCTTTAGTGGGCCAAGAGAAGGGTTTGGTCGAGAAGCCTTTGTTTTGTGGAAACATAAATAATTGGTTTTAGCCACATTTAACGTAAGAAGATTAGACTGAAGCCACGCTGAGATCGATGAAATTCCTTTCTGAGCCAATCTTCTTACCTGGGCCCAGGTATTTCCGTGGAAAACAACAGCAGTATCATCAGCATAACATATCAGTTCAGCATTCCGCAGGTCAGCATCGGCCAAATCATTCATATAAATTAGAAAAAGGGTTGGTCCCAAAATACTTCCCTGCGGAACCCCACAAAGTATGCCCCGCCTGTCACTGATACTGTTACCGATCTTCACACACTGTGTTCTATTG
Source organism: Bedellia somnulentella (assembly GCA_963576735.1). Lineage (NCBI taxonomy): Eukaryota > Metazoa > Arthropoda > Insecta > Lepidoptera > Bedelliidae > Bedellia > Bedellia somnulentella. The sequence goes on along the minus strand of OY755194.1, from coordinate 1,507,070 downwards.
GTAAGATAACTCATGAACCAATCAAGAGCGATTCCCCTAATGCCCATAGCTTCCATCTTTTTAAGCAATATACGGATTGACACCGTATCAAAAGCCTTCGGGAGATCCAGAAAAAGGCCAATACATTTAAGCCCCTTGTCAAGGTGGGATGTAATTTTATTTGTTAGAAGATTGACTGCCTGCTCAGTGCATCTTTCTCGCCTAAAGCCAAACTGGTTATTCATGAGAAGACCATTGCATTCTAGGTACTCACACAACCTTTTATTTATTATTCGCTCTAGAATCTTAGAGAAAGCACTTAGAAGCGAAATGGGTCTATAATTATTGGGACAGCATTTTGTGCCAGACTTGTGAATAGGCTGGACAAGAGCAGTCTTCCACATTTTTGGGAATTGGCCCTGGCATATACTCGTATTAAATATATCGCAAAGTGGTGCAGATATACTATTTGCAATTGTTTTCAGTAGCTTATTGGTCACACCATCACAACCTGGAGCCTTTTCTGAGTCTATTGAGCGTATAATACTAATGATTTCATCTGGATCAGTCGGTGATAAGAATAATGAGAAAAGGGGAGCACGATTATTAGTTTTAATTTGGATGGAAAGAGAATCTTCAGTCTGATTGGTTTCTTTTAATATTTGTTTTGCTAAATTAGATCCAACACTTATAAAATGATCGTTTACATAATTTGCAGATTGTTTTTCAGTTAAGAAAAGACGTTTTGATTAATCTCAGGTTGAGAATACGAACCCGTGCCTCTACATAGAAGGTAATGCTTAGAATATGGCATCTGCGTGATATATAAACTGCAATTATGTATTTAAAAAAACCGCATTTGTTTAGGCATAATTTCTTTCTATTCGTGAATTTTGTTGATTTGAATATTTTTAAACCAGAATAATAAACTATTTTTGCTCCCCAGCGCGTAGGCTGCGATCTCCGAGTAGGCTCGACCCGTCGCGTAGACGAGTGTGGCGTCTGCGGCGGCGACGGCTCCTCGTGCTCGCGCCCGCGCTACCACTGGTTGGCGATACCTGGCAGCCTGTGCTCCGCTACGTGCGGGGGAGGTTGGTAACACCTTATTCGTAAATATTAACATTATTAATGCATTTTCCGATATAGAGCTCATAGAGTCATAGCTAGAGGACTACAGAAAAAACGGGTTATCATTCGGAAAAAGGTTGGTAATACCTGGCAGCCTCGGTTCTGCTATGTTACTTTTATTTTTATTTTATTTTATTTTATTGAGGAAACAAACAGTCGTTTTAACAAATATGTATAAAGTTTACAATGACATATCATAAACCTATAGTTCCCTAAATGTATAGAAACAATTGAAATTAGCGTAGTTTGATTCTAAATTAAATAATACATTTTACAAGTTTCAAAAGGTTCTCAAGTGAGATACAATAAAAATAACAAAAGTAATAAAAATAACAATAACAACAAAAGTAATATTACAAATCCAAGAATAGTTTTTTAAGGCATCTTAGAAATGAGCTTCGACTGTTTTCATCAAACAAATCAATTTGATATGAAAATTCCTTATTATATAAATCAACACTACGTCTAAAGAAATTATTGCATGTATAAACAGTTCTATGTTTAGGAGCAGAAAATAAATAATCATTACGAGCACCTTGTCTGGGTATACGGAATGAATTTTTTTCTAAAAGATGAGGGGAATCTACAAAATTATTTAAAATTTTGTAAAGAAACGTTAAGTCACACTGTTTTCGTCTATTTTACGTTACGTTACTGTGATACGTTAAAATTGTTAATAACTCAAGGTTAAACATCCAAAAAATAGCTAGGGCTTGAGAAATAAGAATTGTTCAAACAATTTTGGAAGTTTGTGGGAAGAGGATTGTAAAATAAAAGTTGTTAATGAGGCTGCGGCGACCGACGGCTCCTCGTGCTCGCGACTGCGCTACCACTGGTTGGCGATACCTGGCAACCTGTGTTCGGCTACGTGTTGGGGAGGTTGGTAACACCTGAAATGGAAGTAATAATAATTTAATACTTACTTACTTACTTATACTTACGCCCTTTATTCCCATTGGGGTAGGCAGAAACTATCGATCGCCACTTAGTACGATCTTGACAAACCTCTTGCTTCCCTTACATTAATTATTCTTCATGTATGAATATGCTCTTTTATTCTTTTCACTTCGGACCCCGCCTTTTTAGAACGTTTTCTATTTGGTCTAGAAACGTTTTATGAGGCCGTCCTCTACTAACAATTCCATCCTAATTGGCTCTATATATCTCTAACGCTACTTTATTTTCATCCATGCTCTCTAAAAACCTGATACTACAGAATAAGTGGTTTATCGTTTGGAAAAACGTTGGTAAACACCTGGTAGCCTGTGTTCTGTAACGTGTGGGGCGATTGGTGAACCCTGATACGCAAGTAATTTCATACATACATACATATACTCACGCCATTGGTTCCCTTTAGGGTAGGAATCGATTACCAATCACCACTTTTTACGATCCTGTAAGATTCGAGTGAATTTATTTTACAAACTTCATATGCCAGCCGTTTGTTTAATTCTGATACTTTTATTCAGCATATTGGTTTTGCAATGATTGGTGGTGACCACAGATCTGTATTTGAATAGATAACGCAAGTGTCATTTCTTGTATAGAAACCAAGCGTGCCATTATTTTTCCACCTACTGTGACGTCACATGAGCAATTTAGTGATGGGAACTCCCCGTCAGCGCGTAAACGATTCAATCGATTATATTCGAGTGCATCGACAGACGAATGATAAATTGACAGAAGAATGATAAATCTAGAATTATACCTGTTTTTTAACGCTATTTTCTCATGGTCTCATTTTTATTCTGAGCAACTCTTCCTACATTATTTTCCTCCACCACTACATCTTCTCGGAGAACACCGATCTAAATCAGTGAGTTAATGAGTCAGTTAGTCAGTGAGTAGTTCAGTAGCCTTTATTATTATAATAACTTGTCCTTATTGATAACCTACCTAATTAACTATTTTTAATAATGTGTTCTCGGAAAGTTACGAAATGATTTAAAAAAACCCCGAGAAGAAATTTTATCTACAAAAAGGAAAGCCAGTAGAAAGCGCTATGACAAAATATAATACAACCCAGAACTAATTCTGATTTGAAAAAAAAACAAATAAAATAACTTGTAGAGAAGGAAAAATAATCAAGTATTTTTTTTTCGTTGTCTGTTTTTCTCCAGGCTGTATCTCATAAACAGTGATAACTAGAAAGCTGAAATTTTCACAAATGTCTTATTTCTGTTGCCGCTATAACAACAAATACAAGTAAAAAAAGGAGTTTAAGGGGGGCCCCTTACAATAAACGTGTTTTTTTTCCGTAATTGTTTGCTCAATATTAAAACGTTAATAAGTAGATACTTAAAATTATCACAGTATATTTACTTGTATATCACCTTTCAAAATAAATAATTAAATAACAGTAAAGTAAATATCAAAGGGGCTCCCATACAAAAACATTATTTTCTTAGATGATAGTACGGAACTCTTCGTTTGTTCAATATTGGAAATAAAAAAAAAAACAAAGTAGTGTAACAAACTCTTCAACATTTGCTGAATATGTAGAATTATTAGAAGCAGTAACAGAATTAAATTTTCTCATTTGTGTAATGAATGATGTCTGTACTAAGGTTTGTAAACCAGTTAAAATCTATGAAGATAATTCAGCAGCTGTAGCTATTTCTAAGTATGGAAAATTTTCCAAAGAATTCTAAGCACATTGAAGTTCACTATCATTTTGTAAATTAAAATGTTTAGCAGGGAAGTATACAAAATAGAGTCAGAAAATAAAATTGCAGATATATTTACAAAACCTGTGGGAAATTTTAAATTCATTAACTTAAAAATGCTAAATTTAAAGGAGTATAGTTCCCTAATTGATTATAATTACTGTAGTACTTAAGAAGCTTTGAACTTATGTAAGGAGGCGTGTTCGTGTATGCATGTACATTTATATTGGCAACACTGCGTGAAGGAAGGAAGTAAATAAAGACTGACACATACCACACGTTAAGATATGTAGCTTAGAGAAAAACTTGTAACTAAAATTAAACTGTTCTTTTATTAAATAAAAACAAAGTTAAAACAAGAGTATTCCAATTAATTATTTAACAGAAACATTGTAGTAATAAAAATATTTTAGATACATGGAACATCCATCGCGAATATTATCATTTCTCTGTTCCGAAAATCGATTAGAATTAGAATCGAACACAACTATCTGTGTAGGTACAACACATTTTGCTTAAAATGACAGAAATATGACAATAGCTACCGTACCGTGTAGCTGATTGACAGGTGAAAATATCGTTTATTTTGATGTTCATTGCGTGTTTTAATAGACAAGCCATACTAGACAGCTTTGTAACTAAAAGCGGCAATGTATTATAAATTAAGCGATACACACTCGTTTAAAAGTTTTTCAGTGTAAAACCACAACGAACACGAAATAATTGATTTTGCAATAAAAACCACATAATCTAATAATAAAGTGACCTACCGATGAAAGGAAATCTTTCTATTAATTAGTCCCGCTTTATTTAGATAGTTTTTGCAACTCAATACGGCACAATTAGGCATTTTTTATATTTAGCTTGACATCTGTCACCGAGAACGTTCGAGCACGGACTCAATCAAATGGCGATAAACTAAGATAATTTTACTCAGTTTTTACACGCGATGTACATGCACTTGCGGCATCTATTCAAATACATGTCTGTGGTGTTGACCAACAATATCAGAAAATTAAGTTTAAATACGGGGCACAACAAAATCATGGACGATTTGTTTTTAAAATTTTATTATCTTAAAAATGCTAGATTAGAATGTCACAAACCCTTTCTACCCACGGCCACGGGTGTCGTAAGAGGTGACTTAGTATATGGGGAATTTTATGTAGTTTTTGGGCGATGCGGTTGGAGACCCATTACCAAAAATACTTTATTTCTTCCATCTTTTCCCCTATCAACTTCCAAATGTGGCTGAGGAGTTTTTTAGCTCTGAAGCCCTAGCTACCCGTTCTTGGGATTTATTGCCTTGAGTATATGTATGTATATCTAAAATGCACCATGTTAAACCATGTATAGAAAATATACTGTGATCTGTTTAGCTGACAATCCGACAATTACACATTAACATTTGGCAATGATGTCATTATTTAACGGTTAGTAATTTATACGTACATTGTTAGTTACATACAGACATAAATTCACGACTATGAATTCCAAAAGAAGGGTAGCCAGAGGCTCAGAATAGGTATTCCTAGGTATATATAACAGTTTTGGAAGTTTTGTGGAAAAAAGGATTGTAAAGTAAAGACTGATGGTGATGAGTGTCCAACTGAATCACCCAAAAATGACTCCAAAACCCCAAATCCCTTAGGCGCCTTTTATACAACAACGGGAAGAAATAGGGAACTGCAATTATACGCTGATACTAAAGTCAAAAAGTCAAAAGTCAAAAAGTTTACTACACAGTTATTGTACATTGTTGCTTGTAACAGGCAATTAGATTAGTTTTTAAGGCTCATCGTGAATCAGTTTTGCCTTGATATAAATGCCCCGCATAAATCAGGCAAAACTATTTTTGTGCCTAATTTAGTAAACATCAAATTAATTTTATGTTAATACTTTATTCAGCGTTGTGTAGTTAATAAAAAAAAACCTCAAGCATTTACAAACACGGTAGGTAATCCATAAATACTTTTTGTATAAATCGTAAAATAAACATCAAATTTTCTCAATGAATTAACTTAAATAGATTACCATAAATCAGTACTAACTAGTACTTATAATTACCGAAATACAAATTTCCAAACCATAACTAAAGCAGTATCCAAACGGCATTCAATCTTGACTGCCCCTTCTAAAATTAGACGCCTAATTGTTTATTAAAGGGTTAAAGAGGGTTGATTAATAGTTGTCTCAGTGACCCCTTTGTCTGCTGAGGGTTAACAGCGTTTCTTACTTAGGATTACGTGAGAAAATTGTTGTGTATAAATCATATGTAGTCAAATTAGCGAGACATGGATTTGAAATGCTACATTGTGCTTTACACACGCTGTTCTATTATGGGCGATGTGAATGGAGACTTATCACCAACAATACGGCTATACCAGTTGACATACGGCTGTTTAAACATATTTAAATATAAATTAAAATCTCATTTTTTTAAGACCCTAGGTTGGTAAATTTTATAATGATAAGTATATGTCTATATTAGTAATTATTATACAATATAAAAATATTTAATTTATATATATACATATGTGTGTATATTTATTAAGAAGAAGTATATTTAATATAATTATTATACATATTGGATATATAAATTAATACTTAGGTTAGGGTTGTAAATAGGTTGTGTGTGTTTAGTTAAGTTTGTTTTTATTTGCATATTAATTTTCAATGACTTCTGTCTAAGAGTTTTGTACTTGTTTTTCCTCACCATAAAGGTTGACTGGAAGTAATCGCGTTAAGGCGATAAGTCCGCCTTTGTGTACTTAGTCCTAGTGATCTGTACCTATATAAAAACATTGTAATTGTATGCAATAAAGTGTTAATAATAAATATACTTTATTTCTCTAACGCTCTGGCTATCTCCCCATTTTTGGATTTAATGCCGTGAGTATATGTACTTATGTATATATGGTAAGCCCTTTTTGACATATATAGCCTGAATATAAGAACGTATGTATCTCACCGTAAGCAACCGTGATAGCCCAGTGGGTAGAACACTCGGTTATCGTGCAAACGACTAGTGTTCAAATCCTGGGTCGGGCCTACACCAATTTGTCTTTTCTAAAGACATATGTGTGGTTAATTTATCATGGTTGTTAACGGTGAGGGAAAACATCGTGAGGAAACCCACATGGCTGAGTTGTACTTAGTCATGTGACAGTGTATTCGTACAAAACGGCGATAGGCCTGCCCCCTATCACGTGAGTACACTGTCCATGCAAAACGTGGGTACTCTGAACACCAGGTGACAAAGTCACGTGATGTTCAGAACTATTAGTACCTCTGCCAACCCCTTCGGGTATATTCGGCGTGAACGTTTATGTTATGTTATGTTATGTATCTCACGTGATAAATTATATAGTATTACACTCGCTGCTTTATTAACACATTATATTCTCTTAGATTAAAATTATGATATAATAATTAAGATCATTTTCTATGGTAACGATATAACAGTGAATTTGTTTGTTTCTATAGCTCTTTGAACTTATTTGTAACTACGAATTTATTTATTTAGTTTTTATAAAGGTGTCTGGCAGGCGTCCGAAGTATTAATATCAGGATCGTACGAAGTGGCGATCGATAGTCCCTTTCCACACCAATGGGAATTAATGGCGTGAGTATATGTACGTATGTATCTCTTTTTTGAGACCACTGCACATGATACACGACATGATAGTCCAGTGGGTAGAACACCCACCCGAAAACAGAAGGGCGTGAGTTCCAATCCTGAATCGAGCCTACACCGATTTGTCTTTTCTAAAGCATATGTGTGGTTGATATATCATGGTTGTTAACGGTGAGGGAAAACATCGTGAGGAAATCCACATGGCTGAGTTGTACTTAGTCATGTGACAGTGTATTCGTACAAAACGGCGATAGGCCTGCCCCCTTTCACGTGAGTACACTGTCTAAGCAAAACGTGGGCACCTTGTCTGGACACTAGATGGCGCTGCCATGTGAGTTCAGAAGTATTGGCACCTCTGCCAACCCCTTCGGGGATAAACGGCGTGAAAGTTTATGTTATGTTATGTATATTATGCTACAAAAATGTGGACCTATTACTGAAACACTAATGTCTGGATTCTGTGTGTGTTAGTTTTCTTACTTCGAACTTTACGGTTCCTGAGATATAGAAAACGAAAAACTGACAGTCGAAATTTGATACATGACTTATTTCTGTTTTTGCTATAACAATAAGGACAAAAAAGTATTACTACAAATTTTGCTGATTTTAAACATTTCGAAAATTTTACAACATAATAGTTACGTTATAAACTTTGAAATAAATCACTTATTTAATATTAAAATATTTAGATAGCTCCTATAAAAAAACATATGTAATGTCGCTTAGATAGATAATGGCATGTGTTTACGGATATCTCGTAAGCCTATTAGGCTATTTGACTAAGTTTTGAAAACTATCTTACGGTGTTAATTTGTTTATAAGAAGCCCTAAAAAAATATTTTTCTGTCTTAATTTTAGCTATTTTATGAAAAAATCGAAAAAGAAAATGCAATATTCAAATGTGCCGCGAAAACGCGACTTTAGGTAATATGGCGGCTGTAGCACAACATACATACATACATATACTCACGGCTATAAATCCCTAGATGGGGTAGCCAGAGCTAAGGAATTAGAAATTCCTCAGCCACTTTTGGAAAGTTTAGTGGGGAAAAGATGGTAAAAAAAGGTTGTTGGTGATGGGTCCCCAACCTCATCGCCCAAAAATCCCTTGGAAGCCCCAATACCGTTAGTCACCTCTTACGTACACCCACCGGAAGAATTGGGGTAGTGCTATTTTAAGCCGACACTACACAGCACTGTAGTGTCGGCTGTAGCACAAATGACGTCAATTCCGCATTAAACACCAATGAGCGAAGCGATACACAGTCTGTTTATGTGCAATCTACGTCATTATAGAAATAGCCAATCACGGTCTTTTTAGTCACGAGACAGTTGCATCAAAAATACTTATTTTAGAAGACGGGTTTTAGTGAAATAATGCAATATTTTTATCTCGCATTATTACATATTGTTCCAAAAAAAAATATCAAGACTAATGAAATTAAAAAAATTGTATATTTTTATTGCAGTCAAATAGGGTTACATACTGTATATCCGAAACTTTTAAACCCGAATATTATTTTACCGAAAACTAATCGCCTTTTTTTTAATTGCCATAATATGGTTTCACCGAAATTTCAAATACCATATTCTTACATTCCAGATTATCGTTTGGTTTTTGTTTTTGTTTACTATCATTATGATTAACCACTAAAACGGATTCCCGAAGAATCGAAAACCAGATATACCTTAATTCCGCAATATTGCTTTTCCGAATAATCACTATTCCAAAAAATCATTTTCCATATATTTGAAATACAGATGTATTGAATGATACCTACTGCTATGAATAATTTTGCAGGCATATTTTAAGTAAGTAGTATACCCCGCTTAGTAATATACCATGCATCAGGCATTTAAGTGCTCGCTCCGCTGCGCTACGCTCGCTCGTATTATACATAATCTAACCTAACCTAACCTAACTGAATGTAACCTAACTTTTCTTTGTCTGCAGGGGGCTTTCGCCTCCCAAGCAAGGGGGCTCTGCCCCCCTGCGCCCCCCCTACATGCAACCAAGCATGCAAACAAGCAAGCAAGTATACATACAAACAGGCATGCATCCGCGTTCTATTTATAAATTTTTTCTAACATAAAAAATATCTGGTTAAAGAGATTTACGATATGTAAGACTATATATAAAGTTACTTCGGTCTTTTAAACCTTTGGAATAACGAGATTATGGTAAAAGATATAGTTGGTAAAAGCAAAAAATTCATTTTAATAATCTGGTTTTAGTTTTTCTGGGAAGTGATACTTCTACAAAATGTATTTATGTACTAAGGAAGTTGTGGAAAATAAAGCATCTGTGATACGTAAATTATGTGAATAGTTTTCTAAATAGTGAATTTCGGATTTGAAATATTTGAATTTTCGAAATGTTACCGTCAAATAGCCTATTGGTCAATAGTCATTGGTGAGCCGACTCGCTTCTAGCCAGTTTATAATATCTCTGTTTGCTTCCAAAAAATAGTTTTTAGTCAGAATTTATTCAAATGAATCTACGATTTTCTTATATAGCTACTAATTCGTAGCTAGAGTCTAAAGTAATCAATACTTATATTAAGCAATATCTAAGTGCCACGTGAATATTTTCGAAGAGAAAATTTATTTCACAAACTGTTTTAGTCAAAGAATAAAACAAAGGTAAGGAGAATAATCAGATACAACAATAAAAAAAACTCTTTTAAATCTAAATCCATGAAACTAAATTTGTATGTATCAATTTATAAAACGTTTCCATACCAATCAAACAAACAGCCCTTCTAACAGTAAAACAACAAGCAAAAGTTTACGACCCAAACGGTACTCAAACCTTAACCTTTCTGAATTGAAGCGGTACAATAACCAAGCCAATCCACGTTTCGCTAGCCAGACCATTTCCTTGTCAAAATTCTCAACAGCAAACAATAAAAGTAATAAATTAAATTAACTTGCCTCATAAAATCACTCCAATTTTCTTCAAGTCCCATTGAAGGGGCACTCAAAATGATTCGGCCAAAGAAAATAATACAAAACGCGTACTGGCTGGCAAAATTCGAGAAAAATTTTGAAGAAGGTAGCCAATTTAAGGATCGGACTCATTCTTTAATGAAATATATTGTTCTCGAGTGGAAAGAATAAAGTGGAGAGAAAAAATAAAGTTCCGTGAGAAATTTAGAGTACATTAGCGTAGTTAACTTTTTTTAGGAAAATATTATGAAAAATATTACTAAGCAAAGGTGATATTTCTACCTCCTGTCACAGCTACTGTCTTGGCAATACGTAAGAGCTCTGATCACCAAGTACCCACGTGGTGGTATTGGGAACTCTGAATACGGTCCAACGTATTTTGGAAAATATTTTTAGGTACCCCGACAATTCCTTTGGAAATAAACGACGTAAACGTTGAGTTTAATATTATTAAAATTTATAGCATCAATGTTATTCATATACATATAAATAAAGAATTAATAAAGGAAAGAAAAATTTCGACACAGGCGGGATTCGAACCCGCGACCTCGGGTATACGCCCCCGTCGCTCTTGCCAACTGAGCTACCGTGTCAGTGGCTGCCAGCGCGAAATTCTTCTATCCTTTATTTCTTTTACACGTTTTAGTAGTGTTTGCGTTTCCTACCTCCGAATTTTTTACTAATTCGGAAGGCCACTTGTCTATCTTTTCAGATAATGAAAATGTTGAAAACGCCTAACTATCACATAATTTAAATCTTTTTGTTCATGAAAACCTCATGTGGGGATTATTACTTATAAATAAAGAATTAATAAAGGAAAGAAAAATTTCGACACAAGACAAATTCCTAAAAAATTCGGAGGTAGGAAACGCAAACACTACTAAAACGTGTAAAAGAAATAAAGGATAGAAGAATTTCGCGCTGGCAGCCTCTGACACGGTAGCTCAGTTGGCAAGAGCGACGGGGGCGTATACCCGAGGTCGCGGGTTCGAATCCCGCCTGTGTCGAAATTTTTCTTTCCTTTATTAATTCTTTATTTATAAGTAATAATCCCCACATGAGGTTTTCATGAACAAAAAGATTTAAATTATTCATATACAGTCTCAGTCAGTTTTAAATCGAACCGCTAAAATTTTTGTAAATTTTTTGCCAATCGCTAGATAAAATACAAATGGTTTAGTTCACAATACAGTTAATATTTTATCAGCTTACTGAAGATAATAATTAATCTAATAGATACATAGTAATAACATACTGCAGTTAGTAAACAATTATATTATGTGAAACCATACCAAAACCAATTCCTAAAAACAATTTAGTTTAATCCTTGGTTTTATGAAAAATTGATTCTGCACAAAATATCACCTTAAATTATTATTCGGCCTATTTTAAGCCGATACGACAAAGCTATAAATATTGATACAGTTATCCAAGCAAGGCTATCTGAGTTACCCAAATTATTTCCCGCCGAAATATATTCTGAGACAATGACTATTTTGTAGCTGATTTATTGTCCGTTTTAAATGATGGGTGGTTCACTGACTACTTAGTATCAAGAATACTTTTTGCCTAGACTGCCATGTGTCTTTAAAATTTGAAGTTACTTATTCGTAAGCGATACATACATACATATACTTATGGCTAGAAATCCTTAGAATGAATGGAGCTTCAGAAGCAGAAACTTCTCAGCCATTTTTTAAAATTGTTAAAGATGGTTTTGATTGTTCCTAGCTTTCCATAAAAAATCCCAAATTAGTTTCATGATTGCAAGATAGATAATTTAGTATATTTTATTTATGTGTAGAAAGTAATTTGAGGTAGTTATGTGTATTCTATGTGGTAGTTATTTAATGCACCAACTCCTCTTTTTGTGAACGGTTAAAGCATATTACTATCGTCATTGGTTTTACATTTTAGTTATCTTTAAGATACAGCAATCTTGACAATTTAGTAACCGATAAATACACATAGCATCAGCTATTAATTCAGTTATTCTTACATATACATTTTGGTAATATATAAATAACTAGTTGCAAAATTATGTGAGAGTTTCCTGTCATTCGGGGCTTAAGATAACTTATTGAGTCAGATCCTTTAGGTTAATTTTAGACAGATTTCCAAACCTTTGTATTATTTAAAATAGATTATGTTATTTTTACGTAAAAAACTTCTTATCCTATATTTTTACTTTTAAAGTCTGTCAGATGAATGGTCTGTGTACCCGCGGTTATAAATTAGCGTCTCAGTCGACCCCACTTCAATTAACAATGAACAGGGTGATGTCTGCCGAACCAACAATGTAATGGAAATGTATATAAACGCAGCTTTACGACGTGAACCTTGAGGGAGTTGGTAGAGGCTCTTAAATATTTAAACAGCATGTGATAGTCATCTGAAGATTTTAGTTTTTTGTAGTATTATAATTTTTCCCATTAAATAAAAATAAATTTTACAATACAGACTTGTGTGAGGTTGTTAAAAATTTAATTTATATAAGAAAATAGATATATTCGACTTAAAGAAATCTATATAATATTTACACGATACAAGGGTTAAAAAGTTCGAAGAATAGGAGCAATAGCTTTTCGAATATTAGGTTATTAGCTATGAATATATTATAGATATTATTATTTAGTTCAAGTGCCGTGTAGTGCTGGCTTAGAATGTCACTACCTCTTTCTACCCACGGGTGTCGCAAGAGGCGAATAAGGGTACCAAATAAATAAACTTAGGAACTATTTCTAAGGTAGGCGACGGTAATGAAAGAATGCTTAACATATCTTGAGTACGAAGAAAGAGTCAGTAATAGTCCAAAGTTAAACTTACGTTAAATAACTAAAATAGTGATTATAATCTTCTCCTTTTATGAACACGAATGATTTGTTTAATCCAAAATTGTTAAAACATAACATAAAACATAAACGTTCACGCCGTTTATCCCCGAATGGGTTGGCAGAGGTACCAATACTTCTGAACTCACATGGCAGCGCCATCTTGTGTCCCGAGAAGGTACCCACGTTTTGCTTAGACAGTGTACTCATTAAAATTGTTAAAATAGTTTTAAAATATGCTTATACATTTAACATTAATACATATATACATATACTCATGGCTTTAAATCCCTAGAAGGGGTAGCCAGAGTTTTAGAAGGAAAAATTCTTCAGCGACTTCAACGACGGGTCAAGAACCACAGCGACCAAAGATCACTTAAAAAGCCCTCAGCCGCCTCTTACGAACATTAACGGAAATTGGGTGGAGCTATTTTGAGCCGACACTACGGGAGAAAATGGGTTCATACTACTTAAAGCCTACTACATACATACATACATACATATACTCACGGCTATAAATCCCTTAACTAGGTAGCCAGAGCTTTGGAATGAGAAAATCCTCTCCAACCACATCGCCCATAAATCACTTAAAAAGCCCCAATACCGTTAGTCGCCTCTTACGTACACCCACGGGTAGAAATTCTCAGCCGACACTACACGGCATATATTAAAGCCTACTAACTACTAAAACAAACTTCTTGATAATTCACCAAAATATATCAGAACTGACGATTTAAAGTCGTGAGGTGTACACGACACATGAAATTATTGAGTTGAAAGGCTGTTAACATAATTTTCCATCCCGCTAGCTTTAAAACGAGCAATTTTCCGCAAATTGTTTAGGCGCCCGGTATATCTATTTGCATAATTCATATTAATATATTCAAAAGTTAAACTTGTTGGGACGTGAAATCCTTTAATCTTCCCGACGACGCTCGGTTAACTATTTTCTCAACCGATCATTCAAAATAAATGTTTCAAATATAAACTTGTCTTACCTGTGTAGTGCCAGCTTAGAATGTCGCTACCCCTTTCTACCCACGGGTGTCGTAAGAGGCGACTAGGGGTATTGGGGCTTTTTATTTCGGTTGGAGACCCATCACCAAAACCCTTCAACTTTTCCCCACTCAACTTCCAAAAGTGGCTGAGGAATTTTATAATTCCTTAGCTCTGGCTACCCCTTCTAGGGATTTATAGCCGTGAGTATATGTATGTATGTATGTATGTTACCTGTATTAACGGGTTTTAATCTGAAATAGGGGTAGCAAGAGTTTGAAAATGAGAAATTCTTCAGGCGTTTTTCGAAGTCCTGAGTACATGATGAGGGGGCAGGCCTACCGTCGTTTGGTACGAATACACTGTCACATGACTAAGTACAATTCAGCCATGTGGGTTTCTCTCACGATGTTTCCCTCACCGTTAACGGTTGTGATAAGTTAATCACATATATGTCTTTAGAAAAGACAAATTGATGTAGGCCCAACCTGGGATTTGAAACCTTATCCTCTGCACGATCTCATCGTCATTCTACCCACTGAGCTATCACGTTTGTATAATGATAAATAAGTAGGAAAGCCTAACATCATACGTATGATTTTAATGATGAGTTGTTTCTCTGGAATGGCTCCATTTTCATTTAACAATTCTTTTAAAATTTATGAAATGATTATTGTTTTCCGCACCTTCAAACCTCCAAATATTTAAATTTGAATCAGCCCCATAAAATATACTGAACAGAAAAGAAATCTCCTCGCAAACGGCTGAACTTCGTCATAAAAACGCTACATTGAGAGGCTAAAACGTTGATGGTAAAGGAATGGCCTGTTTTAGTAATTCCGACGCTAAGAACCCGCTCTAATGGCTATTTAAACACTAAAAGTCCCTGTGGTTTACTTTTTAAAGAGATATTCTTCGTTGAAGAGTGCTTTAAAATGGTCTTTTTTGCTCTTTTATACAGGGATGGATTTAGTGAAGTTTTTACTGTATTTTGGTAGTTTTTAAGATAGGTATTGTTAATTTTAATATCATTTTAGTAGCTGAGACATGTATTTTTTATTAAAATTCGAATAATAGCAGTTATTAATTACGCTTTAGTTTTTTTGTTGGTGCTCAGTCTGGCGATATTTTTGGAATTTGACAAAACCTTTATAGCTCAGTGGAAGCACCACTATTTTTCGTGAATACGAAATGAGTCTAGTTCTATCCAGAATAGGGCCTTCACCGATGTGTTTTGCTAAGGTCATATATGAGGATAGTAAAATTTATAAATGACATAACGGTGAGCGAAACCATCGTGAGGAAATCCGCATTGCTGAGTAATCACGTCACAGTGAAATAGTTCAAATCTGCAATTTGGCCAGCCCAATCCCACATGTTTATTATTGAACAACTGGAGGCCTAACAGGAGCGTTATTTTAGTTACACTATCGGAACAAATAACGCAGAAAAGTTTGTAATATAATGTTATGTGATCGTGTGAGGAATGACGTGATTCCTGAAAGGTGTGGTGTAAGAGATTATATTGCAAGAAAGATAGAAAAAGGAATGTTAAGATGGTTTGGGCATATAGAGAGGATGGTGAAAGAGATCTATAGAGCTAATGTGGAAGGTAATGTTAGTAGAGGACGACCTCGGAGGACGCATTTGGATCAAATAGAAAATGTGCTCAAAAAGGTACCTGCCTACGAAGCACGAAGAATAAAAGAGCATGTATGAAAAGATTGATGGATGTGAATGAAGCTAGAGAGGTTTGCCAGAATCGTACAAATTGGCGATCGATAGTCTCTGCCTACCACAATGGGAACTAACGGCGTGAGAATATGTACGCTCATCATGTATGTACAGATCCCGCTCAAATTTTGCGCGCTAAATCAGTACAGTGCTACCAACATGCAGTAAACAAATTTGAACAACCTCTTTTACGCGGGTCTTTTTATTGACATATTCCCGATACTTTTTACAGAGAATAGTATGTATGTATCGGATAAAATGAGATAAAAGTAAACGATACGATGTAAGTGTGAAAGAGATGGCTGTTTAATACCATTCGTTATCAATTAAAAAGTCGCTCGTATTAGCTATGCAGGTGACAAAAAGTTTTCGTGCTGTTCAGAATTATTAGTATCTCTGTCTTCCCTTCGGTGATTAATAACGTCAAGGCTGTGTTTGTCTATGTCATATGATCGTTTAAACTTTAGGCAATTTTCTCCCACTGTTACGGTAATAGCATATTGATAATAGGTTTAATCAATGTAATGACTTTACACTTCATAGCCAATAATTAGCTAACCTTCTGATACAAAGGTGGTCTGGACGAATACGCTATCAGGGAAAATACGGACAATTGTATTTGTACGTACATACATATACTCACGGTCATTTATCCCAAAAACGGGTAGCCAGAGCTTCAGAGCTAAAATCTCTTTAGCCAAATTTGGAAGTTGATAGTTGACAAGATGGTAGAAATGAAGTATCATTGGTCATGGGTCTCCAACAACATCGCCCATTAGCTGTGTCGTTTGGACTTACAATATCACTACCCCATTGCTTCCCGCGGCAGTTTGTAAGAGGCCACTTATGGAATTGGCCTAGACCTCGTTTTTAAACTATACCCTTTTTAAATCTAAATCTATCTTTTTATTTATTAGTAATATACCCTTTTTATATTTGAAATCGATTAAAGACCTCAAACTAAACAACTTTGACTATGGAAGGCATATCTAAAATATTGTAATTTTCAAAATAATTTATACATAAAAAAAAAATTATGTAAAAATACTTTTTAAGAAAAATCTTTTATTTAAACGCTCTAAAAAGAAGAAAATAAAATATTCCTTTTGGATTATACTAACAACTCCTCATTATACACAATTTATATATAGTAATAAAAGCTTGTCGCTCGATTTACCATAAATTATTATGATACTAGCTTTTCGCCCGCGACTACGTCCGCGTGGACTACATTTTTTGCATCCAGTTTACATCCAAAATACCAAAACACTATCTAACTACACTAACTTCTGTTTTTTTTGTATTTATATTCCGGTGGGCGTTGTAATAGATATAAAGAACATTGAGACTTTTTAAGTGATTATTGGGCGATGCAGTTGGACGGTTGGACGGACCCCATTCAACTTCCAAAAGTGGATAAAGAATTACTATCTCTGGAGCTGTGGCTACCCTTTTTTGGGATTTATAGCCGTTAGTATATTCTCATGATTGATTGATGGATGAATTTCATACATTCCTTTTTGTAGTTGTTATATCAGTCAATCAGATCAAGTTTCAAATTTCTAATACAGTATATTTATAGATCAAAAATATGTATACTATATATCAATCCCTTAGGGGATGAGTTCCAAAAAACCTTTTTAATTGTTCATACGAATCATGAAACAAACCATTTTGTACCAAGTTTTATATGTTCAACTATGAGAATATCTTTAGTAAGTATGGATAGCAGTTTGGCGACCCCGTGCTGCCCCCTACACTGACTGATGTCTGTCAACAGATGGAGTTACTGAATTAACATTGAGATATTTATTATTATTTACAAACTATGCATTCTGAGGCTTAAACAGAATATTAATTTATGCGTAAGTAAAACATAATATATCTATGAGAATATTAGTTAAAAATAGTTAAAAAAACAAAAGCTATAAACATATTCTCAAACCTACCAAATGAATACGCGAAATTCATACAATATGCTTTCAATTATCTTTATTCATACATATTCGCATAGTTGAATGTGAAAAAGAAGGATTAGTGCATCCTATTATTCTAACCTAACACAAAAGCAAAAAAAATACGCAAAAAGACTTTGACCACCCGGGATTCGAACCTGGGTTTTTCGTACTTAGTGTTTACCAAACGGTATACCGCTACCCCACGCAGACATTTGTGTGAGTCTCAAATTTGTGATATCCTATATATCTAGTAGTCATACTATTGACAAACAATTAAATGGACAATTATTTTGATGAAAATGGATGAAACCATTATTTTTTCCAAAAAGACTATCAATGAAGAGTCCGATAAAGTCGGTCTATGAAAAAATTTATCGTGTAAATTTGGGGAACCATATAAATGTTATGTTTTTTTATGCTCCTGTGGGAACCCTTGCGAAATCCGGGATAAATTATATCCTATATGTTGGCCAGGTGTATAACCTACATTCATGCCAAATTTGATCAAGATCGGTCCGGTAGAATTAACGTGATGAACGGACATACAGACAGACAGACAGACAGACAGTATTTTTTTTCAAAAATAGCAAATTTGGCTTTAGTATTGAAAATAAAACATATTCCACCGGTTTTTATTTTTTTTTCTTCAATGTACAGTTTTGACCTCGTTACAGTCTTATTATAGTATAGATAGATAAAGGAATGTTGATAGGTATGTAAACCTCGCGACAAGCTTTTATTATTATATATGTCGTAGGATGATTTGATGTTTAGGTATTTTGCAAAAATCCTAGGGATTTTGCAAAAATCCGGATAATTAGACAACGGTTATAATATTTTCTAATCTTACTAGGTTTTTTGCAAAAAAACTAGTTGGTTTAGTATGACTCCGAAACGAAATGTCAGTTTTTATGAATACTGCACACTGATTGGTCGATTGCAGTGCCCCGTAATCACGTCATCTCTGATTGGTTGTTAATTAAGACGTACTTACTTCATTGTTCCTACCTACATTTAATTTGATTTTTATTTCTACTTTAGTTACAAAAAGTTCCTAAGTATAAAAATAGTATTGTCATTTTCCTTTATAACTCTAGCTATAATTCCTCAATACTATAATTTAAAACGTACTTACTTTGTTGTTCCTACCTATATTAAAGACGTTCGTGGCCGAGTGGATAGGTGACTAGCTTTTCGGTCTGGAGGTTGCGGGTTTGATTCCCGCTGAGAGCAACATTTATGTGATGAGCATATGACTGTGTATTATATTATATTAAATATATCACTGAGTTAGTATCCCATAATACAAAGTTTCGGGTAACTTGATCTGTGTATAAAATGTCCGAGCGTGATTGTAATTTCACTCCAACAAAAGAGTAAATAAATTATTTAATTCCTAGTATCAAATAAGTATTGTCATTTCTTTTTCTTTATAACTTAAACTATAATATCTCAATACCACAATGACGAACCAATCAGAATAAGTGTAGGCGAGCAATCAGAAATCAGCCAATCAGCATTAAAGAAGTACAATCTTACTAAACCAACTAGTTTTTTTGCAAAAAACCTAGTAAGATTAGAAAATATTATAACCGTTATCTAATTATCCGGATTTTTGCAAAATTCCTAGTTTTTTTGCAAAAAACCTAAACATCAAATCATCCTACGACATATATAAATTGTGTATAATGAGGAGTTGTTAGTATAATCCAAAAGGAATATTTTATTTTCTTCTTTTTAGAGCGTTTAAATAAAAGCTTTTTCTTAAAAAGTTTTTTTACTTAATTTTTTTTTATTTTCTTCTTTTTAGAGCGTTTAAATAAAAGCTTTTTCTTAAAAAGTTTTTTGACTTAAATTTTTTTCAAGTTATTATTACTCTCAAAATGCCCTCTCATTTGATGACCATATTGTAGAAGTAGATTAAAGGTAACTATTCCGCCATCCTGCATGGTCCGCCATATTGGATTCAGAATGACGTCATATTCTTTTTCTAGTCACTCTTAACAAGCCCTTTCATTTGATACCCATATTGTATAATTGGATTAAATATAACTGTTCTGACATCTTGTATGATCCGCCATATTGAATTTAGAATGACGTCACATATCTTATCATATATTGTCATCCAAACAAAATGCGTCCACAAAATTTCAGCACAAACGGTGAATATCATTTATTAAAGTTTTACAATTAAAGAAATATTTACATTGATAATATAAAAATTAAAAATTAAATTATAGCCAAATATGTATATATTACAAACGAAAAATTTCGTGAAATTCATCGTTCTCGGTGTAGGGTAACGTGCCCAATATGCTAGCAGCATTTCCTCTTTGGATGGCCAAACTAATGCGTTGGCCGAGGTAGCTGCCAGCTCTGGGATCACCACACACTTCCACAAGGCGAGCGGACAGTTCTTTAAAGAAAAGCCGCGCCTCTTTGCCCCACGGGCCGAGAGTTTCAACGGCGAAAGGTATAAAATGATAGTCATTTGTTAAAACTGAGTATTTACGCCGTTTGAAACTCTCGGCGTTGGCAGCAGCAGTACCTGCCCGTGAAAAATAAAACAAACGGTTGAATATATCTCCTTCAAAATTGAGTTCAAAGATTTCACCCGAACACACAAATATACATACATTGCAAGTTAAATAAAAGCTTTTAAAAAAAGTGTGGGTCCCTAGATCAAACTGAGAAAGTATAGTTAGGTTCTTAGCCTCGGCTGAAATAAAAGAAAAAAACTACGACACTTTTTAATTATTCATTATTTTGAAAATTACAATATTTTATATTTACATTCCATAGGCAAAGTTGTTTAGTTTTATGTCCTTAATCGATTTAAAGTATAAAAAGGGTATGGCTTAAAAACGAGGTCTAGGCCAATTGGGGCTTTTTAGGTGTTTTTTGGGCGATGTGATTGGACACCCATCACCAACAGTCCTTATTTTACAATTATTTCCTTACTTTACTTCCAAAAGTGGCTAAGGAATTTCTTATTTTTGCTGTGTAGTGTCGGCTTAGAATAGCACTAGCCCATTTCTGCCGGTGGGTGTACGTAAGAGGCGACTAACGGTACTGGGGCTATTAAGAGATTTTTGGGCGATGCGGTTGGAGACCCATCACCAAAAACCTTTAATTTACCATGGTAAATCTTTACCCCACTCAACTTTCCAAAAGTGGCTGAAGATTTTCTAATTCCTTAGCTCTGGCTACCCCTTCTAGGGATTTACAGCCGTGAGTATATGTATATGTTATTTTAAAGGTCTGACTACTTCGTTGTAGCTATTTCTAGTCGTGAGTATATGTATGTATTACTGCTGTTATATGGCAAGTTTTGTGACATATTTGGTATGGTTTATATTATAAACTCTTGTTTTTATAATCTCCTTCATTTTAATTTGGTTTAGTTGATAAATAAAGTAAAATTTAGTTTAGTCTTTTAGGTTTTTATATATATTTTCAACTGTGTAGCAATGAATAAATGTATTTATTTCTTTCTTTTAACATGTCTTAATTTTGATATGCAATAAAGAGTTTTCTGTTATGTTCCATTCTAATTGCAGCCCTGCCCTATTCTTCCCAAGACATTGTTAATGAAAAAGGAATCTTTTCAGAAATTACAAATTGACATTCGCTACTATTATTTTTCTGTGAAACTTTTTTAGTTTTTAAATGACTTTGGTATAATTAGTTGTCTTAAGGTTATGAAAAACCTGTTGAGCTATGATTAATATAATATTTAAGCTCTGGTTTTTCTAATTAAAATAAACGCATGCGTGTAGTTTTTGCATTGTTTATAACTTTATAACTATTATTTAAGCATACTTACATACATACATACATATACTCACGGCTATAATTCCCTAGAAGGGGTAGCCAGAGCCAAGGAATTATAAATTCCTCAGCCACTTTTGGAAGTTGACTGGGGAAAAGGCGGTAAAATAAAGGTTTTTGGTGATGGGTCTCCAACCGCATCGCCCAAAAATCCAATAAAAAGCCCCAATACCCTTAGTCGCCTCTTACGACATCCGTGGGTAGAAAGGGGTAGTGACATTCTCAGCCGGCACTACACGGCGTTTATGCGTTTATTTAAGCATATTTTTTATAATCTTAGATAGAATACTTAAAGTCTTTATTGCACATCACAAAAGTAATATTCACGAAAAGGCATCTTTGCAAACGAAATAACAATAACGGTCTCATCGCTAGAACCGATCGCTTCGATATGTTTCATGAAAAAAAAAACATATTCCGCAGCTGGCAAAAAATTGTGAAACATGGTAAAACAAATAATATGGTTTAAAAATATTAAATAAATACACATTTCTTCTTTCTCATAATGTTAGGTTATGTGATCGAGATAAAAAAATACCTACTTCGTAAAAAGTGCAGGAAAAGATGATTTTGTAAAAAAGTTCATATTGTAAAAAAGATTGAAAAAGGGATGTTGACGGGCATGGGCATATAGAGAGGACGGGTGGATTTGGTAATGATTTAAAAAATAATATAGTGAAAAACAAACTCTATAGTAAAGTATGATAAAAAAAAACAAAGCAAGTCTTCACAACCGAGGTAAATGAAGCGATTTTATTGATTGGCTAATGTTTGTATGTTTAAAATGTTTGCTTATTTGTTTGGCTAAGGAAAGTCTTCAAAGAAGTGTGTTTGTTTCAATCAGGTATGTTTTGCGACCGCTTATTTAAATATATTTACAAAACAATGTGCCTTACCTTCCAGATTTTACCATATCGTATTTACACAACTTTCATAAGTGGCAGAGGAATTTTCAGTTCTGAAGCTACTCAAACTGACCAGTATTTCCTTTATTGCTTATGCTTGCGTTAAACGTACGAGATTTATAAACACTAGAAATTCCTCAGCCACTTTTCGAAATTTGAGTAGGGAAAAGATAGTAAAAATAAAGGTTGTTGGTGATGGGTCTCCAACCGCATCGCCCAAAAATCCATGAATAGCCCCATGCCGTTAGTCGCCTCTTACGTACGCACCCAGCGGAAGAAATGGGGTAGTGCTTTTCTAAACCGACACTACACGGCAAAAATTCCAATTTAAATAAAATCTCCGAATTAGCAATTTCTTATCCATCTTTTAGAAGTTGCTATTTTAAAAATAGGGTTGTTAGTGATAGTCCGGACGCTTCTTACAAATACTCACGAGAAGAAATGGGGTAGTGCTATTCTAAGCCAACACTACAAAGCATATACCTATAACACACCCTTAAAATGGGTATTTAGAACATCACAATTAAAAATATTGCCCCTTATGGAAGTTTAGTAAAGAAAACTTTTTAAGATACCTAAAGCCTATTTTAAACCGTTCATAACAAAACATTCTAAAACATGTCTAACCCAACCGTTTGTTTACAGGCTACAAAATGTCTCTAGCGGTGTGCCGAGATCGCCTCACAGGGTCTGATGCTGCGGAGGATCTGTGTGATGCTTCCAGTAAACCTCAGGCGGCCGTGGTCAGATGCAACACGCATCCTTGTCCTTTTAAGTAAGTCTTTTCTCTTTCTCTTTTCTCTCATATTTTTATGTTGGTGCTGACTGATTGAAAATCTGTGTTATGAGGTATTAATTTACTCAAAACGCTAATGCTGAGTCGGCTTCCAAATCGTTGCTACTACGCAGGTAGGATACGATTATTGTCATATGTGTTTAATTCTCTAGCTTCATTCACATACATCAATCTTTTCATACATGCTCTTTTATTCTTCGTACTACGGACACCTGCCTTTTTGAGTACATTTTCTATTTGATCCAAATGTGTCCTCCGAGGTCGTCCTCTACTAACATTACCTTCCTCATTGGCTCTATAGATCTCTTTTACCAATTTACTATCATCCATCCTCTCTACATGAATGAAGCATCTCTATATGAGAGGTTTGCCAAGATCGTACAAAGTGGCGACCGATAGTCTCTGCCTAACCCAATGGGAACTAACGGTGTGAGAATATGTATGTATGTGTTTAATTCCATATGTGTGTATATTTTAATTGGTATATATAATTTTGTTTTGTTTTCTTATTTTTTCATGCTGTGTATCTTTTTCATACGTACGCACATCAAAAGTGTCTAGGGATCAACATATATTTTTGCAATAACTTTTCTCCTGATTGATATTAATTAAAATTTTCTTTTAGGATTCATCAAAGAAAGTGTTTTCGTTTGTCTACAGTACTAAGCCAAGTCACCTTTGCATTAATAGAGAAATTTGCCATTTTCCTTAAAAAGGGATTTTAGACATTAAAACTACGTATTCAGAGCTAAAGCCACGGTACGTTGCCGGGAACCAGCTTCTATCGTTCCCACTGAATGACGTCGTCGCTCCATAATAGCTACGTCCACACGGTGCCTTTTTTTGTTCAATAAGGGCATGCGTCATAGCGCAGTCAACAGCGCACGTGAGGCATGCCCTTAATGCATGCGTCGAAAGTGAAGCGCGCGCTGTGTTGTAAGTTTTCCGGTGTCGGGTGGATTTCTGTGCGTCATAGCGTTCAACAACAAGATGGTGGACGAAGAAAAAGATTTAACATTAAGTTTTATTGAAGATTACAGAAGCTTTCCACAACTCTGGGATCCTAACAATAAACTTAACACGAATAAAGTAAAGAGGAACGATGGTTTTTTTTTCTGGAATTTCTTATGACCAAGCAAGCTGCATATATTCCCCCAAGTAAAATATTGTCGTCGCACATGTTTCCAACAGAAACTCAAACTACGAATAAAGTATGGTGTTGGTTTCAATTAACGCATTCACTTATTGTAAGCGTCAATTGAAAGTTGAATAGAAAGATGAAGACGAAAGTTGAAGATGAAAAGGCACAGTGTGGACATACCTAATAACGTTGGTTTTAATCAGTAGTAGGGGAAACAGTAGCACTAATAATGTCTTCAATGCGTTGTATGTTGTCATAGGGAAAATATTGACAGCTCTTATCTCTCTTTCTCTCTTTCTTTCTTTATACGTGCACAATTTTAACGTAGCCAAGATATTTTCTTTCTTTCTTTATTTTATACGTGTTGGACTAGATTGAAGGCCGTATATATTAAGTATTTTGGTCACTCTTCGTCCATAATACCCAAGAAATACTGTGCTTCGATAGTGTTTTTATGTTATCAAGATTTGTAAACATTGCTATGATGGTTTTCTTATGTTATTATACTTACTAACTTAGTTATACTCACGCCTATTGGTACTATTGGTGTCAGTCAGTGTCGTCACCTTGTACAATCCTTACAAATCCATCCATGGCTTCATTTACATTGAACAATCTTTTCAAACATGCCTTTTTAATGCTTCAGTCTTTGGACGCTTGCCTTTTTAAGCTATAATCGTTTTGATCTATATATGTTCTCCTTAGTCTGATTTCATTTACATTACAAATTATTAACATTACATTTTTCTACTTTGATAGTTTCCTTTCTGCCTACTCTTTTGTGGCATGTATAGTCCGGAGGTTAGTAAGTTAATATAAAACACTTTTGCTGTATGAAAAGCCACCGAGTACTCTCACAAACAAATACAATTAAAGTAAACAAGGAAAGTTGGGAAGATTCCTTTATAGGGTTCGCGGTATGTTGGTGTAAAACTTTGTTGATTTGTTCTGACTTCTGCGTGTTTCATGTGTCATACACATCTTGCCCACAATAGAAGAGACCTTTACAAATAAATATAAAAGAGGCATTGGAGCCAACGTTCTTGAATTTAACCGATTATTTGTGAAATTTTAATACTCAAATACTATTACGAAAATATATTTAAAAATAAGTATAAATTGCATAGATAAACTTCGGACACATAAATTTTGCAACATAACATCAACATAATAAAACATAGTACAGACAGGAAAAAGACTTAGAAAATAATATATATTTAAATATCTTTTATTACTGATTTTAAAGGGCTTGTGACCTCTTTTCGGTATTTGTAGCCGTGAATATAAGGAAAACTTAACCAAATATTTATATTTAGGTGGTACGTCGGTGAATGGTCTTCATGCTCAGCGTCTTGCGGCGGAGGCGTGAAGAGACGGAGGGTTGTGTGTGCCAGATCCGCCAATGTTACTATGGCTGACACTTATGAACCAGGTATGTACTTATTTGTAGGAGATTCAGAGAAAATAAAAATATTTAGTTAATGAAAATAAAATATTATAATGTAGTTGTAGTTGGTTCTTGTCATATATTGTAAGCATTTTATTGTGTAAATTTTAGGATTTAGGCTGTGACAGATTACCGTTTGTATTTTCTTCTAAGGTTCTAAAAACCCATGATTTAGTTTAAAACGCGTTTATTATACCACTATCCTTACACAATGTTTAGAAATAAACTGTTGATATATGTTTTAGCATCATATTATTTTCGCAGGATCGAGTCCCGAGCCAGGCTGCGTGTCTCCTCCTCCAAGATCATCCCAGCCTTGCAATATGCACGAGTGTCCTGTTTGGGTCACCGGGCAGTGGTCTGGGGTAAGAATATATTTGATAATTCTTATAATCTATACTTATAATAAATCTGTTGAGAGGTCCATTCTGTACATTAAATATATTTTCAAAATAACTATCAGGGGGTGAAGAATACTTTTCGGCAAAGTAGTGTAGGGAGATTTTGGGAAAACGGGAGAAGTTACTATTTTTTATGCTTCTGTCGCGTGTGCATGGTTAAAGTTACATAGAAATCACGTGTTACGGAAATATCAAACATAAAATTGTCTAAGAAATATTTCGCAACAGCATATGTCTATATTTTATGGTTGACTCACTATAACACTTTTAACTCCTGATAGCTTAGCAGTTCGGAGCATTCTGCTTATATTTATTTACTCCTACGTTTACAGTACTCTCACTTATCCTTTATTTAAAACAATTAACATTATTACCAATTCATTAAAAAAGAATCATAATAATTGGTATAGAAACACCAAAATGGTGCATGAAAAATAATAGTCGCACGCGACCTAAACCAAATCTTTACTAATTTGCATATTACATACTAGATGGCGCCAGTAGCACGCATCCTACATCGCGGTAGGTTTTTAGATTGTTATAAATACTTCACAGCGTTTTACTCAACTTCAATTCTCCCAACTCAACTTGAAAATCAGCTTATTTGTGGAGATACTGATCAGTTCATAAAAGCGCTTTCAAATCACAAAGAGCAGTGAATGAAGAAATCTCCGATATTTTTAAAACTACGCTACCCGTGCGAAGCTGGGCCGATCCACTAGTAAATAATATATTTTAGAACAGAAATGGGACCGCCTGCGATTCGATATTCCAAATTTTCTGTATTTAGTTAGTTATTTTGAAAAATTTATTAACCACGCAACAGAACCCTATAAAAATTAAGTGGGACCATCTTGAAGTATATCTAATGGAACAAAAAAAACAACTTTAGAAATTCATGACCTAATAACCATATTGCAAATGGTTTATAGTGGTCTAGTTAGCCCTATCTTTGGTGCTTAGGTTTGTATACATTTGATGAGAATCGTAGATAGAATTAATTGATACATATATTATTATTTTTATTACTGTTTATTTCTTTGGCTTGTACCTATACATACATAATGATGATGAGCCTATTTTTTGGTGATAATAATATATTTTTTATGATACATAATTGGAATTGACAACAAGACTAGAATTCTAGTCAGAAGAAGGCTACCACGGATAACACATTTAGATCAGTAAAAATTTGTGCTAAAAAGGTAAGCGTCCAAAGTATGAAGAACAAAAGGTGTGTATAAAAAGATTCATAAATGTAAATGAAGCTTAAGGGCCTCCCCGCATTTTGCAGCTATTGCGTCAAATACGTCTTACGTCAAATTTACTGAGAGTGGCAGGGACGGAAAAAACGCGCGCGCAGGATAAATGTAGTTTATTTAGTTTTATTGAATAACTATAATTTTTAAATGAAAAGTTAAACATCAAAGTTACATATCTTTAAGCTACGCGTATATAGACACATAATGAGTTCACATATATGTTATGCCAGTAGAGCCTATACGGTTTTTATGAAAACAAAGCATGTCCCAATTCATTTTTTTTTCATCATATTTTATAACAAATTATTAAAATGTTAAACATCAAATTTTAACACCATAAACTAATCACCAACATATATTTTATTCATGTCATATCAATATCATCAAATCAGACTTTGTAGAATTTCCAAACAATCAATATCAACCTATTTTTCGACTGTTCCCACTATTGATGGATATGCTTCTTACCACTCTAATAAATACATTAATAAATCAGGCGGAGTAGTTGTTTATGTCAGCGAAACATTAACATCAACAGGTGGTGAACTCGAAGTGGAAGATGCAAACTGTGTTCTTGTAAACATAGGGATTGAGTTAACTGTAGTAGGTATCTACCGCTCACCTTCTTTCAGAAATATAATACCTTTTGTAGACTCTGTAGAGTCATCCCTGAATTCAGCGAAACGTAACCTTTTCTTGTTTGTTGCTGGGGACATGAATATTGACATCCATGAAGGAGCCGCCGTGATTGCACACACATCCGAATATCTTAGTGTCATGACAAACTTTGGACTTATTTCCTCAATAAATAGACCGACTCACATAAAAACTAACATTGACCACATATTTGTCCCTTCAACTTGTCAGGCAGAGTCAATAGTCTGCAGTTCAGATCTTACGAATCATGATCTTTGTAAGGTAGGAGTTTCAGTACTTATAAAAACCCGCAATATACAAAACCACACCAAACATAAGTTGGATTATGAAGCAGTTAGGGATAATTTGAAACTGTTAGACTGGGATTCAATTTTGGCTGATAAAAGCATAGATGAGGCTGGCGAGATTTTTTCTAGCACAATTTCGGAGGTAATTGCAACTCACAGCAAAACAATCAGGATTCCCCGGTCTAAGCAAATTCTAACACCTTGGATGACTCCCGGTCTTTTAAGGTGTTCTAAACACAAAGACAAGTTGCATCAAGCCTTCCGCGATGACCCAGAAAACCCAACTACCAAATTAATTTTTACTCGCTACAGGAACTTCTATATTACTCTTGTAAGGAAGATTAAAGTCCAATTTTACGAAAAAAAACTGATAAATAGCAAAAAGTCCCCTAAAAAACTGTGGCGTACAATTAATGAAATCACACAAAGATCACAACCGAAACCATCCTCAAATGATCTTATTTCACGGAAAAATTCTGAGAAAGAGTGTGTAAATCTAGTCAATGACCACTTTGTTAATGTTGGCCCCAATTTAGCAAAAACTATCCTCAATAACTTGAAAGAAACCCAACAATCCCTTGCAAGCAAAGTAGAAATTAAAAATCACTCCCCACTTAACTCTTTATTTATAGCACCTACAGACCCCGAAGAAGTCCTTAACCTGATTAGAGCATTAGATAACGATAAAGCCTCTGGAATGGACTATACCCGCCCCCTTGCTGATATTTTTAACCGGAGTATCTACACTGGCTGCTTCCCAATACTCTGGAAAAAGGCTCTAGTGAAGCCAATCCACAAGGGTGGTCCTAAGGATGTTCTTAATAACTACAGACCCATATCTCTTCTCACAGCTTGCTCTAAACTTCTAGAGCGTATGATAAACAGTAGGTTAGTAAAATTTTTGGAAAACAATAGTCTATTACACAATAAGCAATTCGGATTTCGCCAGGGGAAATCAACCCAACATGCTGTAAATCTTTTGATCAATACAGTGTCTAGAAGCTTCGATTGTGGACTAAAATGTCTGGGCATCTTCTTAGACCTAGCTAAGGCATTCGACACTGTCTCGATCCAAATTTTGCTCAAAAAAATGGAATCGATAGGTGTGAGGGGTGTGGCCTTAGATTGGTTCACAAGCTACCTTAGTTCCAGGAGTCAGTTCGTTGATATCAATGGTCATAGAAGCTACGAAAGAACCGTCACTTTCGGTGTTCCACAGGGAAGCATCCTGGGCCCAACTTTGTTCCTTATTTACGTGAACGATATCACATTAAATGGTTTACCCAATGCTGACCTTATATGTTACGCCGATGATACAGCTCTTATCTTCAGCGGAAAATCCTGGCCTGATGTTAGAGACTTAGCGCAACAGGGCTTGACTATTATTACAAACTGGCTTCACATTGACTTACTCACTTTAAACATAGCCAAAACTCAATACATTTGCTTCCATAAAACAAAGGCATCAGCTCCCCCCAGTGCTTTGATGCCCATCAAAGCGCATGATACGTCCTGTCCTCGATATCGCAATAACCCAACGACATCGTGTTCGTGTGAGAGTCTTGTAAGGACCCCTAGCTACAAATACCTTGGTGTGATTGTTGACGAGAATCTAAACTTTAAACTCCACATAAGTTGCACTGCGTCCCGAACCCGTAAATTGGTCCATGCTATGAGACGCTTACGTGAATTCGCCGATGGAGATACAATCAAGATGTACTAATATTAATAAATTTCTTCGCTTAATTCCGCTAAATAATACCTGCAGTCTTCATGCAACATGCACTGTGCACCGCCCGCCCTTCCACTTACAAGAAATCGAAAAGCAGACAATGCACCACACACACACCCGCAAGCGAAAACCACAGGCAACCACAAACATGCGACGCGTTTCGACTCAACACGAGTCATTGACGAGCAGTTAGTAGACAGTTCGGCAGCTGACCACCGAGTGCCGGTCATACGATTTTGCGGTTATATTTATAGGCCAGGCTCCCCACTCCCCCACCCAAAGAACATCAATGACGAGTGACTATATTATTGGAAAAAATTGTCAAAAGTGGGGAAACGGTGTAGCCCAGCTGTTCATTCAGCAGTGCAACGGAATTATCATTATCATATCTGGAGATTTCAAGTTTCTCTAAAAGACATAATCTTAATCCCTTATTACAAGTATGTAAAATCTCCAGATTATGATTATCGGGGAGAACGTGTCCAGTATCCAATAGATGTTTCGCAAAGTGAGACCTTTCTGGATGGTCGTTTCTGAATGCTGCCACGTGCTCCCCGTATCTTGTTAGAAAACTTCTACCAGTTTGCCCAATATAGACGCTGTTGCATTCAGGACAAACAATTTTGTAAACACCAGATTGTCTGTGTTTATCTAATTTCTCTTTTTGATTACATAAATAACGTTTCAAACTATTGTTTGTTCTGAACGCAACTTTAATACCAAACCCTTTAAGCGTCTTTGAAATCTTTTCAGAAATCGGACCAACATAGGTGAGACTGGACTTCATGCGGTCCAGTTTTTCAGGTGGTATAACATATAAGAGTCTGTTCACCATGTTGGTCCGTTTTCTTGTAATTAGTCTGTCTATTAATTGCTTGGTGTAACCGTTTGCAACAGCTATTTGGTAAATAGTACTTAATTCTTTATTGTAATTAGAAGGTGATAATGGAACTGTTAGCAAACGGTGTACATAGCAATGAAAAGCTGCAAGCTTGTGTTGCCAAGGATGGCAAGAAGATGCGGGGATTACTGTATCAGTCTGTGTAGGCTTTCTATAAATCTCAAAAACATGCTTATTTCCTGACCTTGTTATTTTAAGATCGAGGAAATTGAGAGATCCGTCCTGTTCCTTCTCTTACTTGAATTTAATTTTAGGATGTATTCTATTTAAAATTTGAACGAAACTATCGAGCTGCCTATATGTACCTGTCCAGCATACAATTATGTCATCGACATATCTATAGTAATAAAGTATATTACTCCTCCCAACAATGTTGTTACGCTCAAAATTATCCATAAAAATGTCAGCCATCAAGGGACTCAATGGAGAATCCATTGCCAGACCTTCTCTCTGTTGGTAGAAATAATTATCAAACATGAAATAATTTTGCTGCATACAGATGGAAGTAAGCCTTGATAGCTGGCATCTTTTCTCCGGATGTAGTCGCTGAGTAACCATGAATTCTGAGATGAAACGTAAGCAATCTTTATATGGTACGTTTGAAAACAGACTTTCTACATCCAGAGAAACGAGCTTGGCATTGCAAGGAAGAACAACATCCTTTATTTTGTCAATAAGATCCAAACTGTTTTTTAAAGTGAAAATCGGATTAAAATTAGTCTTAGCTTTCAAAATGGCGTTAAGTTGTTTTGCTAAATTGTATGCCGGCGCAGCTACATAAGAAACAACAGGACGGATCGGAATATTATCTTTGTGAATTTTTGGCAAACCGTAAAGAATTGGGGGTAATGGATTCATAGGAACGATCTTGTCCTTCTCATTGTGTCAAGATCTCTCTGTCCCGAGAATGAATACATCCTTTGGCCAACGCTTCCTTAGGTTTCTATCACCCTTCATTTATAATAAACTGTCCAAACTGACGGACACTGTGGGAAGCGGAAGCGCTTATGAATGTAAGAAAGTAGTTTTTAAAATGTTATTGGACATGAGTTACGAGGACTGCGAGGCACTGCTGAAAGTAACAAGTTAAACCTTTTCTCACACACACACACACATACATACCCTCTCACACACACATACATACGCTCTCACGCACAGATTCATACGCTCTCACACACACGTACACACATAGCACAGCTTCATGACGTTTTACCTTATATTTTTATTTTACTTCCATTCCCCTTTTATACTTGCATACTTTTTATTTTGTTATAAAACCTTTTTAAAATTTGTAATATAGTTTTTAATTTTTATTAAATTTAAACTTTATATGTGATAAGTAAGTTCAATTGGTCCTCGCGATACAGGCTTGGCCTAGTGCGAGGGCAAATGTAAACTTAAATTGTAAATTTGTATTTTTAGTAAATAAAGAAGTTTTTTTTTTCCGGGGACGCCCTTAAAAGATTATCTAGGATTGTGCAACGTTTGATTAATAGTCTCTGCTCACTCTTATGGCAATGCCGTAAGTATATGTATGTATTACAAGAATAATGATAGTCCAGTGGGTAGAACACCCGCCCGAAAAACAGAGGGGCGTGAGTTCCAATCCTGGGACGGGCCTACACCAATTTGTCTTTTCTAAAGTCATATGTGTGGTTAATTTATCATGGTTGCTAACGGTGAGGGAAAACATCGTGAGGAAACCCACATGGCTGAGTTGTACTTAGTCATGTGACAGTGTATTCGTACAAAACGGCGATAGGCCTGCCCCCTATCACGTGAGTACACTGTCTAAGCAAAACGTGGGTACCTTCTCTGGAAACTAGATGGCGCTTGCCATGTGAGTTCAGGAGTATTGGTACCTCTGCCAACCCCTTCGGGGATAAACGGCGTGAAAGTTTATGTTATGTTATACAAGAATAACGATTTGTTTAAATATTTTACACAATGACATTTGCAATGAAATAAGTATAATTATTATATATGTGTGTTTCAAGAAATTGCTTCCATGCAATAAGGAACATGATAAAAAACACAAATGCTATTTTATTTGATAAAAAACATCTGTACAAGGAAGCAGTTAGCACATAGCGAACTTAGATACGCGTTTTATTGTATCAGAAATTTTAATATCTTTTGTGACGTTAGATTAAGACTACGTAACTCAGCTTTGATAACCTTGGTATTTTAGTTGGAAAGAGTTCAGTCTAATGTTTTGGAGGTAAATTGTGGCCAATCCTATATTGTAATGTAACAATTGGACAATTCAGTATGCAAAGTTTTTTTTGGTATTTATTAAATATTTTTATTCAATAGCAAACACGAAAATAAAATACTAATTTAAATATTTTTCATTTAAAATGTGTTATTGCAAAGTTATGGTTTATTAAGGATTGTTAAACTTTTCTTCTTAATGACGTCATCGATCGAAAATATCACGTAGCGACATGCAAATGAAGCGAAAGTTTAATAAAAATTTTGCTGATTGCAAAAAAGTTCACGAATTTGGGATCTCAAATAAAATTATTACGATATTATACTAAAACAAACCTATGATTTGCGATATTTTATTAATAAACTGCAAAAACGAATGTCTTTGAATAAACACTGAAAGTACCGTTACAGTTTTTTTATAAAATAACGGTCATCTTAGCTTTCTTTCATTTGATTTCAGGAGAATATGGTTTTAAAACATAATATCTTGAAATGGTTTTGTAATCAGCACCACTTTTGTAAAACTTTAAATACCGAATTAGATCAACGAAGCTTTTAATTTTAAGGTTAAACTCACTGCTATATACTACTACTATTAATCCCAAAAAGAAGGGAAAGCATCCAAGTGCTTCAAAATAAGAAATTCCTCTATTTAGGAAATTTGGGTAAGAAAATAGTTGTAAAATAATTATATTTATTTATAACGGATTGCCAACAGTGAAAATAGTAAACAATCTTAAAAAGTACTTGAATTGAAATGACACATATCAACTAAATACACCAATTATAGGCTAATCACATCATTCGATTTAAAAATTGAAATAATTCACAATATTACTAACATTACAGATTACATTCTAAAAAAATATTATTATAAAATTTAATTACATTGATTAAAACTAATATAAAATTAAATTAAAAAAACAATTAACTACGCCAATTTTAAAAATTACAACAATAAATGATCAGACATTTCTTCTCTAATAAGAATAATTTAATAAAGAATAATTAATGCTAATCGGTCACCCACCGCTTTACCCAAGAATCACATATTATTATAAAGCCAAAGCTATCTAATATTCTTCTTGTAACATCCGCGAGAGAAATATATTCTAATCCGTCTCTACCCCGGAAACATTATGTCAATTTAAATAAACAATCGAAACATAAACTCGTATTTAGTTTGCCACAAAACTATACGCTGCGAATACAAAACTTGTCCTAATGTCTTCAAAGCTAAGTACAACTTGGTTGTAAGTTGAAGTCAACGTGATTGTCGCGGTCGCAGTGACGACCTCGACGGCTGGCATTCTGGTTGACGTGGCGGTAGGGTTGGCGTTGTTACAGTTAAATATTGGGAATTTTGTGGAGAAATAATATGTCTTCACAGTTTTGGGTGTAAAGGCGAGAAGATTGTATAAGTTGAAATGTTTTGTTTGATATTTTAGACAGTATTTAATGTTTTATCCTTACTTTCAAACTTTCATGCGAAAGTAACTCTGTATGTCTGTTACGCTTTCACGTCGGGACCATCGAGCCGATTTTTATGAAATTTGGTTCAGAGATAGATTGAACCTAGAGAAAGGACATTGGCTACCTTTTATTACTAAAAATGGTATGGAACGGGTTAAAATAGGAGTTGAAAGTTAATAAAGAGATTTTCTCGTTTCGGTATCTAGAAACTTGAAATTTGGAGCAAAGTTTATTATACGATTTTAATTAAATTTAAAATACTATCTCTATTTTAACCGTTATTAACACGGTAAACTCATTATATCAATATAAATTAACAAACTGAATACAAAACTTGTCCCAATGTGTACCAAGCTAGTACCACTAGTTGTAAGTTGAAGTCGACCTGATGTCGCGCGGTCGCAGTGACGACCTCGACGGCTGTCGCGGTGTTCTGGTTGATGGGGCGGTAGGGTTGGCGTTGTTAGATTGAAAATCGGGACTTTTATGGAGAAATATTTATCATCATCATCATCAGCCCACACTCGTCCACCGCTGGACATAGGCACCTCCCATGGCGCGCCACCTCTTCCTATCCTCGGCCAGCCTCATCCAACCACTCCCGGCCACCTGCTTTAAGTCGTCGGTCCAGCGGGCTGGAGGGCGCCCCACACTGCGTCTGCCAGTGCGTGGTCTCCACTCGAGAACTCGTCTTCCCCAGCGGTTATCGGTTTTCCGGCAGATGTGACCAGCCCACTGCCACTTCAACTTGCTGATCCGATGAGCTACGTCGGCCACTTTAGTTCTCTGTCGGATCACTTCATTTCTGATGCGATCCAACAGAGTGATGCCGAGCATAGCTCGCTCCATCGCTCTTTGAGTGACTTTGAATTGGTGGACTAGTCCAGCCGTGAGTGTCCACGTTTCCGCACCATACGTTAACACTGGCAGGACGCACTGGTTGAAAACCTTAGTCTTCAGACATTGTGGGATGGCCGAGGAGAAGATATGCCGAAGTTTTCCAAAAGCAGCCCAGCCCAGCTGGATGCGTCTTGCAGCCTCTTTGTCGAAGTTGTTTCTACCGAGTCGTAGCGTCTGACCTAGGTAGACGTACTCCGGCACAACTTCGAGCTCTGCTCCCTCGACAAGAACTGGTCTTGGCTGAACAAGACGATTGAACATGATTTTCGTCTTGTCCAAATTCATGCCAAGCCCCATTCACCGAGAGGCTGAGTTTAGGCTACTAATCATCCCGCCGAGATCCTCCAGCGTTTCTGCCATAACGACTATGTCGTCCGCAAACCTGAGGTGTGAGATGTACTCGCCGTTGACACATATACCTTTTCAGTTCCAGTTCATCATCTTGAAGACGTCCTCCAACGTATTTGTGAACAGTTTCGGGGATATGACGTCCCCCTGTCTCACCTCTCGCTGCAGTTGGATGGGTTCCGTCTTTTGATCCTGTACTTGGACGGTCATAGTCGCAGCATTGTTCAAGTGTCTCAACACTTCAATGTAGCGCCAGTCGATTCAGCAACGCTGTAAGAATTGTAGAACAGCCCAGGTTTCGATGGAGTCGAAGGCTTTTTCATAGTCCACGAATACTAGTAAAAGTAAAAGACATTTATTTGGCAAATTGGTAATAAAAAAAACAACACACAGTAAAAACACATCGAAAACAAAAAATACAAAAGTTAAGAAACAAGTAACCTATTGCCAAAATGGTTATCGGCTCAGCATGTGTGTCTGAAACGGTACACAGACCATTCCAAGACACGCTGGTTTTCAGCCGACACCTACTAATTTAAAAATGAAAAACAATAATAAAAGAAGCACTCGTTATAGCATAAACACCCAGCAATGAAATAAATGAAGAAATACTAATAAAAAATATACAGTAAATAATGATATACTAGAAATATAAAAATAATAATATATAAAAAATACAATGAACATTAAGTCAATAAAACATATTAATATAATGGGGACAAAAAATATAGGGAAAATATATGTGCTTATTTGGCAGCTAAAGATAATTTATGTATTGTAAAGTTTTTTAACGTGGCTGACTAGTACTAGACACAGTGGCTGATTATACTTTTCGGTTTTCTGTATAATCTGCCGTACTGTGTGGATGTGGTCTACGGTGCTAAAGCCTTTTCGAAACTCAGCTTGCTCCACGGGCTGGAACTCGTCGAACCTCTTAGCAAGACGATTCGAGATGACCCGTGAGAACAGCTTATATACGTGGCTCAAGAGCGCGATCGGTCTGTAGTTCTTGAGAAGAGTTTTATCTCCTTTTTTGAAGAACAAGACTACGACGCTCTCGCTCCACGCCTCCGGAATAGTTCCACTGTAGATGACGTTGTTAAACAGATCTTCCAGGGCTCTCAGTACAGGTGTACCTCCTGCCCTTAGAAGCTCTGTCGTTACCCCGTCATCACCCGGAGCTTTGCTGTTTTTAAGCTGTCTCAGGGCCGATCTTATCTCGTCCAGGTCGACGTCTGGGATATCTTCGATGAAGTGGCGAGTTAATGGAGCTCTGGGGTCGGTGTCGTGTTCCTCAGGTGGTGCGGCATGACTGGCATGTAGCCTTCCGTAGAAGTTCTCAACTTCACGGAGAAGCTCCGACTTCGAGACAACGATCCTGCCGTCTTCCCTCTTAAGCTTCGTCAGCTGGTATCGTCCAAGCTGCTGACTGAACACTTTGGACCCCCGGTTTCGCTCTATGGCCTCTTCAATGAGGCCCGTATTAAAGCTCCGGAGGTCTCGTCGAATCAGCTTTTTAATGTGCTTGGACAGAACCCGATGCTGCGACGAATGCTCTTGTGTATACGGCAGTTTGCGTCTTTGTC
Organism: Bedellia somnulentella; assembly: GCA_963576735.1. Lineage (NCBI taxonomy): Eukaryota > Metazoa > Arthropoda > Insecta > Lepidoptera > Bedelliidae > Bedellia > Bedellia somnulentella. The sequence goes on along the minus strand of OY755194.1, from coordinate 1,469,311 downwards.
TCATAAGCTCTAGAGTCTCGTGGGAAAGCTTCGACTCCTTGCCATCGCGCCGCGTTTTAAAATGTCTGTGGCCCACTTGACGTAGAGCTCCTATCAACTGGTTGGCCTTCTCGTTGACGTCGACTGTGGTTTCCAGCGAGTCGAAACGGTTCTGGAGAAATATTATGTCTAAGCATTTTTTGTTGGAAACAGTGGAAGATGTCATGAGTTGAAATATTTTAGTATTATATTTTTAGGCAATATTTTGTGTTTTATCCTTACTTCCATGTTACTATTAATAGTGCAAAAGTAACTCTGTCTGTCTGTGTGTCTGTTACGCTTCGTCGTCTGAACCACCGAGTTGATTTTTATGAATTTTGGTTTAGAGATAGATTTACCTTTTATTTCTATTAAAAGTCTGGAAAGGATTAAAAGGGTGTTTAAAGTTAGTATAGAGATTTTCTCGTTTCTGTATCTAGAAATATGAAACTTGATGCAACGATTTGTTTTATTATTTAAATAACCTTATATTACCTAGGTAAAGTCATTATATCACTATATAGGCATATAGTTTGTTAACTGCAAATACTAAAATTGTCCCAATGTCTCCAAGCTAAGTACAACTTGGTTGTAAGTTGAAGTCAATGTGATGTCGCGCGGTTGCAGAGACGACCTCGACGGCACGGTGTTCTGGTCGATGGGACGGTAGGGTGGCATCTACACAATTTAGGTTCCAAATAAGGTATTCTTTAAATTAAATTCTTCATGGTTTTTTTTAGGTTTTGGGTACTCATGGGTTTTAATTATATATATGGGTAGCTAGAGTTTCAAATACAATCATCTCTCATATGCTGTTGGAATTTGAGTGGTTAATAGATTGTAAAACAAAGGATTGTTGGTGATGGTTCTTTAGCGATAACTTAAAAACTCCAAATCAAATTTCATATGAAAGCCACGGAAAGAAATCAGTTAGTGCTATTCTAAACCTACGCTACACTGCTTAAAATTTAAGGGAAAATATTCCTAAAGAGCTTATTCCATTTGCCTGAATTCAGAACGTCCGATAGCCACAGAATCTGAATTCAGACTAGTGGAATAACGTTCAGAACGCTAGGCTTCCGATAAAGAGACAAATTTCGGCTCCTAGCTCACTAAATTTTTAGTAGCTCCGTCTCAGGAAGGTGGAATAACGTTCAGACGATTTAGTCGCCTCGCGCCCGCCACAGCGAGAGGACGTGCCAAAATTTTTCATGCCTATGATTGCAAATTACGTAAACAAAAAAAAGATAATAAAAGTTTTATAGCAGATATACATATGCTCACGCCATTAATTCCAGGGGTAGTTAGGTGGGTAGGGGTTCCATTTCATAGGGGTAGGCAGATATGTATAATTATATTCATACATACTTACATATACTCACGCTATGATTTCCGATTGGGGTAGGTAAATACATTTTATCACATACATACAAATTATATTATATTATAAATACTCACGCCATTACTTCTCATCGGAGTAGGCAGATACGTTTAATTACATACATACGTACATATACTCACGCTTTTACTTCCGCTTGTGGTAAGCAGATAATTTTAATTACATACATACATACTTAAACTCCCGCCATTTTTCCGTAAGGGGTAGGCAGATACGTATTGTTTCAAATATGCATACTTATACTCACGCCATCACTTCCCGTGGGGGTAGGCACAGGCGTATAATTACATACATGCATACATATACTCACGCCATTATTTCCCATTGGGGTAAGCAAATACGTTCAATCACATTTATGCATACATATACTAACGCCATTACCTCTCATTGGGGTAGGCTGAAACTATCGATCGCCACTTCGTACGACTCCGGCAAACTTTTATTGCTAAATATGCTTTTATTTTTAAGTCATATAGGAGTTCCCGCCTATTTAATATTTTGTGTGAAATATGACGTAAAATTATTTGGAAAAGGTTGTGTACATGAATAGGATATATGTAAGTATAGTGGCGAAAGAGATATATAGACGCAATGTGTCGTCGTTTATTAAATGAGAGTGGGATAGTCCATAAGAGAGTCCGATAGAGAGCGTTTTTTAAAAAAGGCGGGAGCAATTTCGTACGACTGCCCGCAAAATCGCGTCGCGAATGATTCAGGAACTGAAATCGGTGTAGTGGAATAACAAGCGTCTGTGGCCTTCTGCGGCAGTGACTGTGAAGGACCTCCGATTTCAGCAACGATAAAAGTGTAATGGAATAAGCTCTTTACACACAACTCAGGATTAACTGGTTTCTCCTTCCTTAAAAGATGCAAACATCGATAACTTTCGTTCGTTCCATTTTAACTTGAAGTTAAGTTAATACCAAATAATTTATAATCTGTTTTATGAATAAATTACTATTACTATTTGTTTTTTTTGTTCACGAGATCAGATTAAAATTAAAAGTAGTTTTGATAGTATTTCTAACGAAAAATATAATGTAATATAACCTCACTGACTTTTACCTTAAACTATCGAATAAACACCAAAATACTAGACATATATTTTATTTTTATTATTTAGCTGTAAGTTCTCCAAATAAATTAATAAATATCCTAGGAAATCAGGACGGGTGGCAACCCTAAAAGATGAACGCCTAGTCTTGTTATTTGAAGCCCGACAACGAAAGTTTTGTATAAATTAGTTTGGTTTTACACTTCTTTGGCAGTGAGTTTAGATGGAGAATAACGGTTTCGTCATTTCTTATTAGAAATACAAATACTCACGCCATTAGTTCCCGTTGAGGTAGGCAGAGACTGTCGATCGCAGCTTCGTTTACATCCATCAATCTTCTCATACATGCTCTTTTATTGTTTATATTTCAGACGCCTGCCTTTTAAATAAAAAGACTTTTTCAACTTCTTCAATTCAAAGTGTATGACGGATATTGCCGTTTAAGACGTGGCTTTATACTTTTTCTGCTATAGATACGTATAATCATGCCATTTATATATGAATAGTACAGTTCATACCGGGGTAGGCAGAGTTTATTGATCACCACTTTGTACGATCCTGGCCAATACTATAAACTTTGTACACATTCATAATAGAAATCATATAGGTACGAGTATATACCCTTTTTGACCGATTTCACAAAAGAAGGTACTCAATTGGATTGTATTTTTTATGTATTTGACGGGATTACTCGACTGATTACCGAATTTTGTATGAAAAACACACAAGTGACAAGTTGGTAGTCAAATGAATTGTACTTTTTAGGGGTTTACTTTATAGATCACTATATGATTTGTCCTCATATATATTTACATACATACATTATTCCTCAGCCACATTTAGAAGTTGATGGGGTACAAGATGGTAGAAAAATATGGAATTGTTGGTGATGGGTCTCCAACCGCATCGCCCAAAAACCACTTTAAAAAGCATTAAAAACTAAGTCGCCTCTTACAACAGCCGTGGATAGAAAGGGATAGTAACATTCTAAGCCGGTACTACACGGCACTATATATATTTAGTCATTACATTTTCCCTTATCCCACCCATCTATACCATACAAAGTCCAGAGCAATCCGCATACTATCAATATGCAATCTCACAGCGCAGTTCTATTACAATAAAAGTGAAGTTTAAAACGTTGTACAAAGTAAACGAGCACTTAAAGAAAGTGAAGAACTTTGTTATATTCTAGAACTTCCCGAGTGTTCATAGTTTTCGAACATTTACTTTATTTTATTAGATTTGTTCTGCACTTGTAGGATTCTTTGTTTTAAATTGTTCCATTGGTGATACAGACTTTTGTATGAAGAATTGAGACTAGAAAAGACAATAAATACTTAAGTACAGTGTTGAACCGAACCTTGATGGCTCAGTGGGAATACCAACGCTTCTCATGGGGAGAAGTAGATTCAAATACTGAGTCAGGTCTACATCATGCGTGTTTTTATAGTGTGGTTAGGTAAGTTATATGTGTAGTTAATTTATCATGGTAGTTAACGGTGAGGGAAAACACCATGAGGAAACTCACATGGCTGATGAAGCCTGTCCCCTATCACGTGGGTAAACACTGATACCTCGGCCAACGTTTCGGGAATACAGAATCTTAATGGTTCATATTAAAATATCGTGATAAAAATACTCGTGAAATCCTCGTAAGGGAATCCACATGGCTGAGTTGCACTTAGTGATGTGACAGAGTATTCGTACAAAACGGTGATAGGCCTGCCCCCTATGCCTGCCCCAAAACGTGGGTAACCTGAACACCAGATATTTAGAAGTATTAGTACCTCTGCCTTCGGGGATTTACGGCTCGAACGTTTGAGATTTAGTCGTGTTGAGTTTTGATAAATGTCGTACAGAATGGCGATCGATAGTTTCTTTCTGTGAGACCTTAGGTCTCATATTTGTACATAAGTAACATAAAAATATTAAATATTCCTCTGTTTCCCTCAGTGCTCAGTATCCTGTGGCGAAGGCGTCCAAGTTAGGGGTGTAGAATGCACCCCGTCGTCCGGGGGTTGCGATCCGGCCGCCAGACCCGAGATATCCAAACCGTGTTCTACTGGTATCAGCTGTCCTGCCTTTCGAGAGTCGGGGGATCGTGATGTGAGTGGATTTAGTGTTATTACATACATACATATGTGAAATTCTATAAATCAGTAGAAGAGGTAGACAGAGGTTCAGAATAAGAAATTCTTCGGCCACTTTTGAAGTTAATTGTGGAGAAACTGGTAAAACAAAGATTTTTAGGCCACCAGACCCGAACAAAGCCGTGTTCTACCGGTATCAGCTGTCCTGCGGTTCGATAGTCGGAGGATCATGATGTGAGTGCCGTTAGTGTTATTACATACATACATACATATGTGGGAACAGCAAGATATACTGGCCAGTACACCCTGCTGTGTACCAACTTATAATTTGTATCTATACTTAGCTCGAAAAACATTAACATACCGTGAAATAGGATATGAGTGAGACGCTGCTATGTGTGAGTGAGTCCGCAGTAGTGTGCGCTATTACAGTGCTCCCACTCATACATATGTGAACGGCTATAAATCCCTGGAAAAGGTAGCTGGAGGTTCAGAATAACAAATTAGTTAGCCAATTTTGGAAAGTTAATGGCGAAAAGATGGCAAAATAAAAGTTTTTGGTAATGGGTCTCCAACCACTTCGCCCAAAAAATACTTAAAAAGCCCCAACACCAAAGGGACGGTTGAGCTATTCTAAGCTCGAAATACACAGCCAGCTAAAGCACTGAACTTGTTTCTTGACTTCCCGTGACTTTCATCAACTCATAAATCTTCCTTAACAGGATCCTAACATGGCGTAAACTCTAGAACCTTTGGTATCCATCAGATCTGCTTACGATACATACATACATATACTCACGCCATAATTTTCCATTGGGGTAGGCAGATACTATTTATCGCCACTTTGTACGATCCTGGCAAACCTCTCTAGCTTCGTTTACATCCATCAATCTTATCATACATGTACTTTTATTCTTCATACTTCAGATGCCAGCCATTTTGAGATTACGATATGACTTACAAATTTTGCAATTACCGTTTCCCTCAGTGAAAATCAAAACGCAGTTCTACATTTAGAATAGAATAGAATAGAATAACTCTTTATTGCACATACTTACTTACTTACTTATACTCACGCCCATTATTCCCATTGGGGTAGGCAGAGACTATCGATCCCCACTTAGTACGATGTTGACAAACCTCTCTTGCTTCCCTTAAATTCATTATTCTTCTCATACATGCTCTTTTATTCTTCTCACTTCGGACCCCCGCCTTTATAAGAACGTTTTCTATCTGATCTAGAAACAATCCCATCCACACCAAACACAAATTTACAAAAAGAAATTTCTATCTGATCTAGAAACAATCCCATCCACATCAAACACAAATTTACAAAAAAATATATCAAACAGTTTACCAGTGACGTACAATTGGCGGTCTTACCTCTTTGACTAATTCTCAGTAGTCTTCCATAGTAAAAATCACAACACAGGTCTAAATTTACCTCTATAACAAATTCAAAAATATTCCCCCACACAGGAAGACATAGAAGACCTCCTACCCGGCGTAGTGTACCACACGCAGCCGCTCATACAGCAGTACCCTGCACCGCCGAAGACTGAGAGACTTATTGGAGAGCCTGATGTTCCGTTGGAAGCTACGTGAGTGTTTTAGCTTTTTGTGTTAGTGTTTCTAGATTTGCTGAAAATGTAAACTGACGTCATACATCACAATCAGAACAGATAGACGAAATTTGAACTTTATAAAAAAGCAAATACTTATCAAAAGTACTTTTAAACCAGCATAGTTAGTACGAGCGACCTTTTAATAGATAATGCATGGTATAACAGCCGTTTCTTTCGCACTTACTTAGTATTGTATACAGTCATCTTATTCTAACTCATATCGCGGCGATAAAATAGCGTCCGTGAGGAGATCTAGCACTATACCGAGTAAGTGCGATAGTAATAGCTGTTTTATACCACGCGATATCTAATCAAACAAATACGTATTGCATATGTATGTTATAATTGAAACAATTTTTGATTTTCGGATATTTTAATCGCGTATTATTACATTATTTTTAAAGCCCGACGTTTCGAAAACTTTTCAGTTATCATGGTCACGGGAAGACTGAGGTGTTATTTGTCATTATACAGTACTATAAAATTATTAATACTAACTACCTTCACAAAATTTTAAGTAACATTTGCGTTTAATATTTGCTATGTACAAAAAGAGCTAATGTTATCTGGAGTCTTGCTAGTGTTCTTCCCTCGCTTGGTTGTGCTAATGATCGGGTTCCAAGCAGGTGGTAATTGCCAACCATCATCTCTATTGAAGTTTGGATGTTTCTTTATTTCAATAGACTCGCGTATCATTCTAGGTATCAATCGATTCTCTTTTGCTAGAATTGTAGGTTTGTCAAAACGCATGTGGTGGTTTGGCTTATCGAAGGTGTGTTCACACAAAGCAGATCTTCCAGGACGCCTATTCTTCATATCAGCAATATGTTCTCTAACGCGAGTTGCTACACTACGCTTTGTTTGGCCGATGTATGAAAGACCACACTCACAGTCTAGTTTATAAACGCCTGCATCTTGTAAAGGGATCTGACATTTGATAGGTCTTAGAAACTGACTTATCTTTTGGTGCGGCTTGAAGTAGGTCTTAATGGAAGCACGCTGTAACACAGTACTAATTTTGTCTGTTACACCCTTTACAAAAGGTAGAGTTGCAGGGAGTCTTTCAACAGTAGGTGGTTTATCGGAGGAGCGGTGACGTTGGCGGGGCAATTTCAGCTTGTTGTTGTGAAGAACTTGTTTCACATGACTGAGCTCTCCAGCAAGATGGTGTTCGTCACAAAGATGTTTGGCTCTCTGAAACAAAGTTTTACCAACAGTAGCTAACTGAGATGGATGGTGGTGTGAGTCACCATTGAGGTACCTATCAGTGTGGGTGGGTTTCCTATAAACTGTGTGACTAATTGAGTTATCAGAATTCCTTATCAAGAGGACATCTAGAAAGGCTAAACTATTATTAGTCTCTAATTCCATTGTAAATTGGATCTTAGGGTTAATGGAATTAAGATGGTCTAAGAATGCAGAGACTATGTTTTTGGGTAGGATTGCAAAAGTATCATCTACGTACCTCTTATAAACCTTTGGAGTGACAGGGAAGGATTTTAGTGCAATCTCCTCCAATCTTTCCATGAATATATCGGCTACAATAGGAGAGACTGGGGATCCCATTGCCACACCATCAGTCTGGATGTAGAATTCCTTATCCCAAAGTAAGTAGCCAGTTGTAAGGCAGTGCTTAAGTAATTCTGCATATTCTTAAGGTATGTCAGCATTTGTTAACCTTTCTGTGACAACTTCAACACAGTCTTGTATTGGTAAACTGGTGTAAAGAGACTGAACATCAAAGCTGACCATAATGTCCTCATCACTAAGACTTAAGTTCTTGATGTCATTAATGAATTGATAGGAATTCTTCACAAAGGCTTCAGTTTTTCCTCGAAGTGGTGATAGTATCTTTGCCACATGTTTTGCCAATTTGTGTGTTGGTGTGTCAATTTGGCTTACTATTGGACGAAGCGGGTGGTCAACTTTGTGAATTTTAGGTAACCCATACAGTTTTGGAGGTTTCACACACGATGGTAATAAGGCTTTCGAGTCTAACGTTAGGGTATCACTATGTCTTTTTATTAAATCAGATGTTTGTTTGAGTATTTTAGTCGTGGGATCTCGTTTGACT